>JAFEMH010000868.1:0-598640 GCA_022495995.1 Adenophora triphylla var. japonica | reverse complement strand
GCACGAATGTACATACGACGAGGTTTGGTGACACGGCGTCACATTGAACCTTCGGGTATATTTTTCGGCAGAGCTCCGCGTCAAAGTCAAGGCTGAAGAGCGCGAGACTTCGTGTTAGGAACGACCTTTGGTCTCAACCTCTCGAGCTTAACTCGGAGCGGGGCCCGATGTAAAAAACATACACTTAGGCTTTATGACATGATCTAAGCCAAAAACCAACCGGGGTCTTGGACAAAGTGTGACACAAAGAGTGCATGGCTTACACGGGCTAGGATGGGATGTTTGGGACGACCCCGTGCGCCCCCGAAAGGCATCTGGCAGGCCAATCGGGGTGCAACTGATAAGGCCATCCCGGGTTACGGGTCGTAGTGTGTAGTGTTCCGAGGCAGCAAGTGCACGTGGAGTGCGGTGTTTCGAGGCAACAAGTGAGCGTGGTGTGCGGTCACTAAAATTCTTTTTCTGAGTAAAACAGAGATTTTTTTTCAGAATGTATCTTAAAGAATTTATGATGCACAGTTCAAAATATAGCATGAAAATCAAACATGAATGGGGATGCACCAACATGGTAAGATTTTGAAAAGTTGACAATGTAATGCCTTTTGAAACAAAAAACCGTTCGAGGTTTAAAGGAACTCACACACACGAAAACGAGGAAGGGTAAACGAAAGTTTGACCCGCGGAAGGCTTTTTGAAAACAACGGCAGTTTTGAAAAAGTATCAGAATCCCCAGCGGAGTCGCCAACTGAAATTACCCGGGATTTCACACGGACGCGGAACGCGGTTGTCTTTCGCGGGGGGTTGGTGTCTGAGACCTCGCTTCATGGGAAGGAAAAAATGAGGAGTCGCCACACAGTTTTTGTATTTTGAGCCCAAACATTGAGAAACGACTTTTGAAAATGGTGTCATTTTTATTAGTAGCAAAAACTTAGGAAAAGGCTTTGAAAACAGGGGATCATTTTTATTGGTAGCAAAAACGAGTAAAAGGCTTTTTGAGTACCAGAGAATGTTAGGTTCGGAGGTCACGTTACGTTTCGAGAAGAGTATTACGAGATCACCCGACATGCCTCATATGACGAGTCTTTCTACCTTTCTCGAAAACGTGTGTGTGCGTGTGTGTGTTTTTTGAAATGGGGGCTTGAATGACAAGCTTAATATTGGTTTGAATGTCAAACGTAGATTAGGTGACTTTGAAAAGGCGAACGTTTGAATGACAAACGTCGGTTTTGAGACGGAAATGAGCGTTTGCGTGGCAAACGTCGATTTTGAGCTGAAAAGGAGTTCGAAGGTCGAACTCCGGTTTTTTGAACCGGGCGTGTCATTGTTAACGATTTTTACGGGAAAAATGTGTATTAAATGATTTTAAGTGTCAAATGGCGGCTTTTAGTTTGAAGATGAGCGTTTGGAGGCCAAACGTCATTTCGCGCGTTTTGAAAGAGAGTTCGAAGGACGAACTCCGGTTTTGAACCGGGCATTACATTGTTAACGATTTTTACGAGAAAATGCGTATTAAATGATATGCAATCAACGAATCGGGTTGTGACTCGGACTTAGAAAAGTAAATACTATCACGATCCAAACGGTTCGTACTTTGTAAATGACAGTATTTAAAGCAGTATCAACGGAATCAAACGATCCGGAATCGTAAATGACGATCGACGAGCCAAACGGCTCGGAGTTGTAAATGACGATCAACGAGGCCAATCGGCTCGGAATTTTAAATGACGATCAACGAGGCCAATCGGCTCGGAATTGTAAATAACGGAAAGTAAATGACGATCAACGGATCGATCGATCCGGAATTGGTAAATGACGTAAAAGTAAACGAAACGGGGTCGGAACGCCGTTTTAACCCGTGATTACTTCTCTTACGGAAAGAGAAGAGGATCGAGGGGCTAAAACGTATCGGACCCCGTTAGACGGAGGCGTCTACATTTCAATAACGTTGTTCGAAACGGTTGTAGCGACTGGCGCGTAAACCGAGATGAAACAAGAGATTTAGAGAGAGGGAGTTATACCTATGGCTAGGGTCGACTCCTTTGGCTCGGAAGGTGTGTACGGGACACGAAAATTAGTTCGAAAGGGTGTTTCGAAGTGATGAGGGGCGTATTTGATCGAAATACGGAAGTTTCACGCGAATCGAGGCAAACGGGAGCTCGGGAAGGGGTGAAATTGTAAGTACGCCAATCCAATTCGCAACCTTTTAGATGCATTTTAATATAATAAAATTGCATTTAGGGGCATTTTGGTAAATTCCCGGCCTATCCCGAGACTTCCGGAAACGTTCCATGAGTTTCCCGCGAAGGAAGTACCTTTCGGTACATTATTCATGCCAAAGGACCCCTTGGGAATAAAACCTGTTGGACCTTTTGGGTATTTTCCCGGAATGTTCCAGAAACTGGTTTTTGGCGCCAAAAGCGGTTGAGCCACCTTGTGTCACGCGACAACTTGAGGCATGGAAAGAGGACGTGTAAGGTCGTGCGACACACTAAGGCAGCCAACTGCAGCCTATAAATAAGACCCTCCCCCTCTCATAAATAGATCCCAACTTTAGCCTACTGTTACTCTGCAGGATTTGCAGCGTAACGAACCTCTCCAAACACAAACCTCTCTCTCTCCTACCTTCAACCTACCCAATTCCTCCCTTCCAAACCCAATTCTCAAGCCACACCAATTGAACCCCTTACATCAGTCCTTCCAGATCAGAAGTGAAGAATTGAAGGGTTCTATATCTAACTAGATATAGAATTTGTGGAAGCAACAAGGGTAACGATTCCCTAAACCCAATCTCTCTCTCTCTTGCTTAATTTCTATTAATTCTAGCATTTAATTTTGTTTGGATTCTGTAATCAGATCCTAGCTATCTGGATTACTGAATCCCAATCGCAATCTCTCTGTTTAATTTGAGTAATTCGTGCAATTGAGCATATATTGTTGATTATTTGATTGAACTTGGTGTTTGAACCCCAAGGGGGTGTGGATCTACCCATATCCACACTCCCTGGGCTGATTTAGTTTCGTTTCTGTATTTAGTTCGTAATCTAGTTAAATGATTAGATCTGTATAGCTTTCTGTTGATTCTGTGCTCATCTTGTTAAGTTTCTGCAGATGGCTCATATGTGTCACGCGACACCTTTGTCTCCAAGTGATCCTGTGTCACGCGACACATGTGGTCACTGGTGCGATGTGTCATGCAACATACATGACCCATCTGCAGAGACCCTTTTTTCCTTTGTAATCTGTTTTAGATTGTTTGTATCAGGGATGTGGCCTCCCTAAATAACGGGCTCACAATATGTAATTCTCGTTCCATAATTAATAAGATGCATTTTATCACACTTTGTTTATTATCAATATTTGCACACACTTTTGATTTACTTGGATGTTTTTGATTGAAAGACTCGTCTATGGACGAGGCGTGTTGGGTGAACTCTCGGTTCTTCCCAACACGTAACCTGACCTCCGAACTCATGTTTTCTCTCTAAACAAAAGGTTTTCAATGTTTCCTCTTAAAACGGCGTGGCGAGTCCTTCTTTTCATTTAAACCGGAAACCCAAATTTCGGGCGAGCGCACATTCAGAAATCAGTTTGGGCCGTGAGTGAGGTGATTTTTGGGTGAAAAATGTTCCTCCTTTTGGCTTTGACAGCCACTTCTATTTATAGGTGAAAATTGCAGTAGGAGTCCGGACGGACTTGGACTGTTTTTCGGTGTTTTGGGGTATTTTGGAATTCTGAGGGGCTTGCTAGCAATTTCAGGAAATTTGCACAGGGAGTCCGGCCGGACTTTGACTGAAATCCAGGGGTATTTTGGTCTTTTCAGCTTGATTTGTGATTGAAAGGTGACGAGAGGGCTGTGGCATGGCTGCCACGTGTCCTATGACTCACCCTTTATATGGGAGTTCGTTCCCCGGTCCCGGTTTTGTCCGTTTTTTTAAAATAACAGTCCGGAAAATGTCCGAAATGCCCCCGGAATGTGCTGAAAAGTGCGTGTCGGAAAGCCGTACTTTTACGTGTGATGACACGTGTCAAGTACGCTTCGACATCGGGATGCACGGGCAGCCCCGGACGCCTCGGTTGGCATGGCAACGGGGAGTTTAACGAGTTCCGGTTAACCTGGAGCGGGCCAGTTATCGGATTTCGATTAACTTTCTGACGGATTTTGACGATCCGGATTTGGGTACTTACACTATGACGGCTTGGTACGGCAGAACAGGGGTTGGAAGGATGTGTGCCGGTCCCTTCTGAGGAAGCTGACTTGCACTTCTAGGGCTGGGACGAACGTGCAGGAGCCCGTGCGCAAGAGGAGGCACGTTAGGAGCACAGCCTCAGGATACCCGACCTCCTCCACCAGCGCCATGCCTCGGGGAGAGGGACCCAACACGAGCATTCTGGAGTAGCTCGCGGAGTACGAGCATGTGAATGTCAATCTTTCTGACGTAAGTGATTGAGAAGACTTGATGAAGGATCCTAGTTTCTACGAGCTGAGCAGCGACGACGAGGAGTCGGAGGCTTAGGATTCCTTAGGTTGACCTAGAAAGATAGAGAGGAAACAAACAATGAACAATTTATGCACACTTTGTTTATTTTTCATTTTATTTGGGCGCCAAGGAGGCGAAGACAATGTAATGATATTTTATTTGCTTTTCTTATTTATGCTTTATGAATTTGTATATTACTTGAGCCTCGGGGTAGCTTTTTTGCTTGGAAATGGGGCTGAAACTTAGCCAAAATGATTTGTGATGATATATGATTGTATGAATGGTGTTTGGACATGTTTTTATGCAGGTTTCATTGAGAAAGTGGGGTGAGAATTCCACTTGGGCAGCAGCAAGAGCTGCTGCAAAAACTTTCTGCAGAAGGCAAAAGACGCCGTCCGGCCAGGTCCTGAGGCAAAAGAAGTCGTGCGGCTTAAAGTTCTGTCTGAACTGGTTTTTTTCAAAATAAAATAAAGGCTTGGCCTTTTCATTTCATTTTCACCCTAGACTTGACCCAACTGATCCCAGAGCATATTTTTGACTAAAAATCATCAACTTTGATCATTTGCCATGGAGAAACCCGTCAGATTGCAAAAGGGGAAAAGAGACCGTTTTCTGTCCGATCTTCAATCTTGGATGAGACACAACTTTCAATCCAACAAGGGGCTGTTCGATAACACCTTCAAGATCAAGTCTTTATGGCATTTGAAGGATCTCCCACCCGATTGGGACATTTTGAGAGCCGCAGCGAGGTTTTGGAACGTCCGGAGACACGTTTACTGCTTTTCTTACAACGAACTCGTCCCGACCTTCAAAGACTTCAGGGCATTGATTGGGGGTCCAGAAATTGAGGCCATTTCGATTCCTCTGACTGGAGACGTGTCGGTGACTGTAAAACTGGCATCTTTTCTGAAAATTTCTCTAGAAGAGGCCGAGGGGATGATGGTAGCCCCTGATAGGATTGACCTTTCTGATATCCCCGTGTGCCTGGTTTCGAATACGGCTACGACCCCGGGCTATGGGATGCCTTTATCCTTCGCGTTCCTCATTTCTGTTCACTGCCGAGTCTGTAGGGGTCTGCCATGGTGGCCTTTTGGACATGGTTAAAGACTGCAGGGCTGGGAAGGACATCGTCCCGCTGGTTTTGGGCGAGACTCTACATGGTATTGACAGGATGGCTAGGGGAGACCATTTCATGAGGTCTGGGAGCCCAGCGGTGCTGACTCTATGGTTACATGAGAGGCTTGGGGCTTTGCCAGGGGCTTCGCCTACACAGTGCCCCTGGGTGATTTCTCAGAGGGGTGCTGTAAGTACCCAAATCCGGATCGTCCAAATCCGTCAGAAAGTTAACCGAAATCCGTTAACTGGCCCGCTCCAGGTTAACCGAAACTCGTTAAACTCCCCGTTGCCGTGCCAACGAGATGTCCTGGGACTGCCCCGTGCATCCCGACGTCGAACCGTACTTAGCACGTGACATCTCACGTAAAAGTATGGCTTTCCCTGAAAAATGCATTTTCCGGCACTTTCCGGGGGCGTTTCGGACATTTCCTGACCGTTATTTTAAAAACGGACAAAACCGGACCGGGAACAATCTTCCACCTCAGCTGGTGACTCAGAGGGCACGTGGCAGCCATGCCACCTCCCTCTAGTCACCCTTCAATCAATTTCAAAGGGAAAATACCAAAATGCCCCTGGTTTGCAAGCCAAGTCCGGCCGGACTCACTGTGCACATTTTCTGAAATTGCCAGCAAGTCCTTCAAATTCCCAAAATACCACAAAACCCCCGGATTCGTGCCAAGTCCGCCCGACTCCTACTGCAAATTTCACCTATAAATAGAAATGGCTGTCAAAGCCAAATGGGGAGGTTTTTTACACCAAAATTTCACCACCCCCACGGTCCAAACTGATTTTCACCCCTCCCGAGCTCCCGTTCTGTCTCGATTCGCGTGAAACCTTCGTATTTTGATCAAATACGCACCCTACAACTTCGAAACAACCTTTCGAATCACTTTCCGTGTCCCGTACACACCTCCCGAGCCAAAGGAGTCGACCCTAGCCATAGGTATAACTCCCTCTCTCTAAATCTCCCATTCCATCTCGCTTACGCGCCGCCGCTATAACCGTTTCGAACGTCGTTATCAAAATGTAGACGTTTTCCGTCTAATCGGGGTCCGATACGTTTTAGCCCTCGATCCTCTTCTCTTTCCGTAAGAGAAGTAATCACGGTTAAAACGGCGTTCCGACCCCGTTCCGTTTACTTTTATGTCATTTACCATTCCGGATCGATCGATCCGTTGATCGTCATTTACAATTCCGAGCCGTTTGGCCTCGTTGATCGTCATTTACAATTCCGAGCCGTTTGGCCTCGTTGATCGTCATTTACAATTCCGAGCCGTTTGGCCTCGTTGATCGTCATTTACAATTCCGAGCCGTTTGGCCTCGTCGATCGTCATTTACGAATCCGGATCGTTTGATTCCGTTGACACCGCTTTAAATACTGTCATTTACAAGTCCGATCCGTTTGGATTGTGATAGTATTTACTTTTCAAAGTCCGAGTCGCAACCCGATTCGTTGATCGCATGTCATTTAATACGCATTTTCCCGTAAAATCGTTAACAATGTAATGCCCGGTTCAAAACCGGAGTTCGTCCGTCGAACTCTCTTTCAAAACGCGCGAAATGACGTTCGGCCTCCGAACGCTCATCTTCAAACTCCAAGCCGCCATTTGACACTTAAAATCATTTAATACGCATTTTTCCCGTAAAAATCGTTAACAATGACATTCCCGGTTCAAAAAACCGGAGTTCGACCTTCGAACTCCTTTTCAAACTTCAAACCGACGTTTGCCACGCAAACGCTCATTTCAAACTCAAACCGACGTTTGTCATTCAAACGCTCGTCTTTTCAAAAATCACCTAATCAACGTTTGTCATTCAAACCAAGATTAAGCTTGTCATCCAAGCCCCCATTTCAAAAGACACACATACACACACACACGATTTCGAGAAAGGTAGAAAGACTCGTCATGCGAGGCGTTTCGGGCGATCTCGTCATACTCTACCCGAAACGTAACCTGACCTCCGAACCTAACAATCTCTGGTACTAAAAGCTTTTTACTCGTTTTTGCTGCCAATAAAAATGATCCCCGTTTTCAAAAGCCTTTTCCTAAGTTTTTGCTACCAATAAAAACGACACCTTTTCACAAAAGCCGTTTCTCAACGTTTGGGCTCAAAATACAAAAACCGCGTGGCGACTCCTCATTTTGTTCCTTCCCATGAAGCGAGGTCTCAGACACCAACCCCTCCGCGAAAGACAACCGCCTTTTCCGCGCCCCCCGCCCGCGCGCGAAAAAGATCGGGTAATTTCAGTTGGCGACTCCGCTGGGGAAAAGATACTTTTTTCAAAACTGCCATTGTTTTCTAAAAAGCCTTCCGTGGGTCAAACTTTCGTTTACCCTTCCTCGTTTTCGTGTGTGTGAGTTCCTTTAAACCTCGAACGGTTTTTTCAAAGGCATTACATTGTCAACTTTTCAAAATCATACCATGTTTGTGCATCCCCATTCATGTTTGATTTTCATGCTGTCTTTTGAACTGTGCATCATAAATTCTTTAAGACACATTCTGAAAATCTCTGTTTTTACTCAGAAAAAGAATTTTAGTGACCGCACACTACGCGCACTTGCTGCCTCTAACACCGCACTTCACGTGCACTTGCCGCCTCGGTACACCGCACACTACAACCCCTAACCCGGGATGGCCTTATCGCTGCACTCCGATTGGCTCGCGTATGCCTTTCGGGGCGCACGGGGTCGTCCCAAACATCCCATCCTAGCCCGTGTAAGCCATGCACTCTTTGTGTCACACTTTGTCCAAGACCCTTGGTTTTTGGCTTAGCTCGTGTCATAAAGCCTAAGTGTATGTTTTTCACGCCGGCCCCGCTCCGAGTCGCTCGAGAGTTTGAGACCAAAGGTCGTTCCCGACCCGAAGTCTTGAGCTTTTCAGCCTTGACTTTGACGCGGAGCTCGCCGAAAAATATACCCGAAGGTTCAATGTGACGCCGTGTCACCAAACCTCGCCGTATGTACCGTGCCGCCCACAACTTGGCCAACGCTAAAAGCTAAGGTCTCTCGCACAAGCGAGTCAGAGAGGTCATGCCCAAATTTTGGCACGATCCCCGCCTTAACTTAAGGACGTTGACTTCGACCGTGGCCCGTACGTCACACACGTTGAAAGTTTGCGTGATCGCCTAGCCTTAAGTTCACTTTTTCCTTTGTCGGTGGAACTCGCTTGCCTTATCGACCTCGCCGGGATAGTCCGTCCCGAGAAAGATGATCTACAATGGAAACGAGGGGCTTATAAGCGTAGTGACGAGATCCACCGATTAGAGCTCTAGGATTAGTTGCGAAAAAGAAGACACGCTCTTTTCCAACCAATTAGGACTCGAGAAAACGCGCTTTAAGTAAACATTAATCGGTAATCGCACATTGCACAAGCCCGAAAACCTTGAGCCAAATACCCTTTTCCGAAGCCTAAACCCTTCCTTTTCGTTCCCCGCAATGAGCGTAAAGTGGTTCGATTTCCGGCCGCCTTGCCAGATCACAAGAACGGCAGTCAGACAGCTTCTTCGGTTCCCTCAGCCTCCTCAAATGAATTTCCGACATGTCTAGCTCACCGAGAAATCGTGACGGGAAGGACCCCGCCACCGGTAATGTATATGACATTGGAAGAAGCTATCCGGGCTTGTGAGGTTCACAAGAGGCGTAAAGAAGATCGCCAGAATTTCGTGGTACAGCCTTCGAATGAGCGAGGTATAGCAAATATCCCCGCCGACGGTACTTTTGTCCCGGTCGAGGATGACGATTCCCGAAACCAGCTCACCAAACCTTCAATCAGTTCCTCCCCGCCAACTTACGGGATGCCTTCCAACCAAGGAAACAAATGACCTAGGCTCCATGTTGCCACCTCTCGTGGCAACCCCGTCAATTTTGGTCGCCCCAAAGCTACACCCATCACTCAATATCACTACCGCACCGGCCGACCATCTCAGATGCCAATATCCTCAATACCCTCCCGGTTCGTCCTGCCTATACACGAATCCCTAAACACCGGGACAAACCCCGATACAGCTCGTAAAAGGCTCCCGTATATGCTCATATACCAAGCCTTCCACCTCCAATCACTACCGCTCACGTGGTAGCACCCGCGCCGAGCCTCACACCCACCACTGGACCCAACCTTAGCCTCGGATGGTCGAGCAGTATGAAAGACCCGAAAGCCACCATGAGCACTCTCAAAGCAGAAACGCTCAAATCCACGTATCCGGAATGGTCACGCCTCCCGCCAAGTTCGTAATGCCTGAGATGGACCGATTCGATGGAACCGAATGTCCTCAAACGCACGTCGACACTTACGTTCTCGCATGAGAGCAAAAGGAGCAACCCTCCAAAGAAATGGCCGACCACTTCCAAAGATACGCTCAAAAGTTCGGCATACGATGGTTTCGAGGGTCAAGCTCGCGGATCGCCACACTGGGAACAGATCGCAACATCTTCCCGGAACGGCAGCATCCAACTTAGAGTGGGAAACAAGTCGCGAGGACTTAATCACCACCGAGCGTAAAGCGGATGAAAGTGTTGGGGAATTCTACAAGAGATGGAGCCGGAAACTCTCCGAGATCATGGAGCCACTCTCCAAAGACGAACAGATGCGGATCTTCAAGTCCCGCTTAAGACCGTCCATCGAACTCTCATCGGGCCACAATTTCTTCCTGCATCTCCGGCCATGGTCAATGCCGGCCACAGCTTCGAGAAGGATCTCAAGGAAAAGTTGGCTACCGCACGCCCATACTGTATACCGCTCAACAGCTGCATTCAATCCCGCACCGGCCCCCTGCAAAGGGAAAGATACGTCTGTCAACTACGTCCATCGTGGACAATGGGTAAATGTAAACCTGGCCCCACAAAGCAACAATTCTACTCGTGGCCCGCCGTACACTTCGACAAGTTGGACATGCCACCGAGCAAGATGTCGGAAGGGTTAATCAAGGAGGGTCTCCTTAAGCCCGTTGCCAATTACAAACCCAAAGTTCCCGTAGCCAATGCGGACAAGAGCAAATATCGCGCCTTCCATCGCATCACGGCCATACCACCGACAATTGTTTGGGGTTACGATACGAAATCCGTAACTTGATAGAAGAAGGCAAGTTAGAGCGCCCCATGGCCCAATACGCGGGAATCCCTTTCCGAATAATAACACGTGAATTCCATTGAGCGGGTGCCCAAGAAGAGTGCCACGTAATCCGCCCGCCTCTTTCACTGGATCCTCCTCTAATGTCCACATCGCCTACGATGTTTGCAAATCGCTTCCGCCTCGCCCGGGAGTATGAGTCTCGAGAAACCGTCCGAGCAATCCTCCGAGAAAACAAGAAGAAATCCTCTCAACAAAGAATCGAGAGAAAGATACGAAGCCGAGATACCAAAGGTAGGTACACTGGGAGAAACCCTCCGGAGGTTCGACTACTACGTACTGTACTCCAGCCTACCCTTCTTGCCTCCAGGCCATGCAGCTTTAGAGCAAACAAAGGGAAAGCCGAAAAGTCCCGCCGAAACTGTAATCTGCACTGGGACACCGAATACCTCGCATCTTGGTAATCTTATCGCGCCGTAAGCCTAACCCTCCGCGGGATCGCCCAAGATTCAATTTGTCCAGCCTTCCGAGCTCGGACCTAAGAAAGGAAGATCAAGGTCGCCTTGGCAATCGCACTCGATCAATGTGCTAACCAAGGGCGGCAACCGCCACAAAGTGCCTCAACACACTCCCGAGGTTCCACCAAAGGCTTTACCTCGCAAGAGGAAGACAGAAACGGATGGCCGGATGACTCTCCTTCTACGGATAGAGACGAGATCTACGACTCCCGCCTCGTATGGCAAAGATGATCACGTTCGTGACGAAGACCTACCGAGAGATGCCTCTGGGGCACAACGAAGCTCAGACATCACTCTCAAACTCAACACCATATCACTCCTCGAGTATTGGTAGATAACGGGTCAGCCGTTAATGTCCTCCTCTCGCATGATGCGAGCTCTCCGCATCCATGAAAGCCATCCGATACCGTCTACTCGACTATCAAGGCCTACGACAACTCGTCTCTGCCCCATCCCGGGGACAGTGACTGAACTCGGTTCGAAACCCAAATGGTGCCAAAGAAATTCCACGTGATGGACATTCCATCCGAATTCACAGCTCTTTGGGACGCCTTGGCTACACCACATGAAAGCCATAGCTTCCACTCTCCATCAGCCAAGTTCATTAACCGGCAGGAGATCTTGAAGTCATCCGAGGGGATAGTTTCCTCATAGGAAACGAAGCCGAGACAAGAGCTGCGTGTCCGCACTGTGCACCGGGGTACCTCCTTCGAATCAACCAAGGGACTACCGGGCAAATCTCATCGAATCCTCGTAGTCCGGAGATGCCAACTATGTAAACGTACTCGAGCAAAGTGCACCCTCGGGCTAGCCCGATACATCAAGTTCAACCGTCGTTTCCAACATTTGGAGGCAGATTGGAAGGAAACGCCGAACATCGCCATGATGCGGGCGCATAAACCCCCGTCTCCGCTCGGAGATTTGTCGCATTCTCCAAACCAACTCTCTCGCCCCCGCTGTGCGAAGAGATCTTTGTGATAAAGGTCAACAAGCACCGTCATTCTCGTGATGAATGCATGGAAGTCGTATGGGATGTCCTCCACGAGGAACTACCCGCCGCACCCCTTTTCTCCAACGAAGAGCATGATGTTTTCCTAGCCGCTCCAACAACGCAACCGACGCAATACGTCCCTACACCCGGATTGAGCGATCGATGACGATGAATCCGGACTCTCCGGAGTCGAGGACGCGCGGCACCCGCAAGGCACCTCTCGCATTCACATGCTCGCTTTGAGGACGGAACTCCTTCCGATCGTGTCACCTACGACCAAGGTTCCAATACCATGGAAATTGTCAAGCTCAATGTCCAAAGACATGTGCAGCCTATCCGATAATTGGAAGCACGTGATTCACGCAACGAGGAATCCCTCTCGATCAAGTAAAGGACGACGACTTCGTCAATATCATCTATTCCGTATATCCCGATGAAGCCAAGGATCCGGTCCTTGTCATCGTATTCTCGTAACACCAAGGTCACCCTCGATGACCGCTCGCTCATGGTAAACGAGGCTTGGCCAAGCGAGCTCGTAGCTCATCTTTACTTCCGAGTACCAGCCCTGCAACCGGCCCGTGCCGTCGCCAAGCTTATACCCTCAAACGCCGCCAAGGCCAAGGGCAACAGCCGAAGGAGACCAAGCTCCTACCCCGCTACAAGTCGATCAACCTCGGGAACGCTTCCGGCAACACCCTACCCGAAAACATCTCGCGAAAGTCTTCCCGCAAGGCGTAGCCGCCTTCCGACACAGAAATGACCACCTCAAAGCATCAACATGCTTCGCCGATTCTACTCCTGGCCGCCACGGCCCCGGATTCGACATCCCGCGCCGACCGCTAGCTTTGATAGACTTGGCGATCGAGCGAGATCACGAGACCGTCAACATTGCAGAATTCAATACCCCGTGGGGTCAATCAAGCGTATATGGGCAAACTTCTTGGTGATCGAGATCAAGGAAGGCCGCATGGAATGTCCTGGCCCGACTTCCTTCGTCAATGTAATCCAAGTGTTCCGCCATTCGGCGATTTGAATGTAATCACGGTTCTCGGGACACTAGCCGACGATGCGCACCTACGGAGATCGCCTAGGTCTCGCAAGGAAAGCTCTCATGGAGCTAGCCGCTCAAGAAAGTCGTCTTTGGGACGAAGATCAAGCTCGAAAGACCTACAGTGGACCAAGCCCTTAAAGTGTCACAGCAGCTTCTGCATTTAAAGCTAGAGGCCACTCTAGACCGCTTCGACCTCAAGAGTTTTGCTCATGGCAACTTCCCCGACTACCGTCTCTGTTCTCATCCAACCCCTCTCGCTGTGCAAGGGTGGTCAACGGTCCCAATGACCTAGGAGATGGAACGACACAAGAAAACGAATCCTGCCGCTTACCTTCCCGAGGAAAGCAAGTTCTCTCGTGAAAGCGACGACGAAGATGATGAAACCATTCTCTTCCAAGCCGGGCATGAAGTCAACAAAACCGGACTCCCAAGGGTCCCGGGAGGATGGGAACGGATCATTTCCGCACTCAAATTGAAAGGCCAACTCAGTGGAGGAAGGTCTATTTAAAAACAGGAGGAGGATGGAAATTGCCTCGAGCAACTACTCAGTGGAAATTCCACACCCATGCCAAATTTACGTAAACGATCAACTGGGACAAGAACCAAATACATGGGCCGATGTTCGGGAAGCCGTGTACTCACCTTCCGACATACCCGCCACTCGCATAAAGCAGAGGAGAAAACTCTCCCCGATGGAGGTTTACCTAAACCGCCGCACGCAGCTTCAAAGAAGCACCGGCTATTCTCACATGGGAAGAAACGCAGCGCTAACTCTCGACGCAGCTCCGCCGCAAGAAGGTTGATCCGGGCCCAGAGTGGAGGAAAACTAGCAAACCACGAGTATCGCTGCACTCCAACCTGTAATGCCCCGAGTATGCTCAAGAAGAAGGAAAGGAACGCGATATACCGTGAAGAGATCAAGGAGACCGTTCGCTAAGCCGAGAACTCTCCAACCTCCCCGAAGGGTTAACAACGCACGCTCGGGCCAGTGCAACCACCAAGTTGTGCACCGACATTCGAACAATCGCGCCAAACCGTAGGCTACCTCTCCCCGCAGAGGCACTCTAAGCGCATCCCGGGACGTAATCCGTCAAGCCGCCGAAGCTCCTGGGAATTCATCCACAATCAATGAGTTGAGGGAAGACATATGGCCCTATGCTACGAGGAATCCTCCTCTAACTATGGCTCAACTCGTGAGCACTGCTCGTAAGGGACCAAACCCGATGTCGGCGTTCTAACCCGATCGGGTCAAATCCATGCATTACCACCTAAGGCCACCAAAAAGCCGACGGAGCCAGTAACTGTAATCCGGCCACCCGAAGACGCAAATTCCTTAAAAGAGGACCCGATCCTCACTACCAGCAGCACTCAGCGAACATTTCCCTCGTCTCTCGCTCACCTCCTCTTATCCTCACAAGCTCAAGCTAGAGGAAAGCCCGGCCCGTACCATGGTCCCCGTGGACGCAACCCCGCATGAAGTCATTCGATGATTGGCAACATCCACTATGGCAACATTATCACCTTCACGTATTTGGACCTTCCAAAATTTGGGGCCGATCACAATGAGCCGCTCTACATCACAGCCCACTGACGAGCGTCGCCTTCCCCGCGTGTTGGTAGACGGAGGTTCCGAATGAATGTCTTGCCCGCCAAGATGATGGACTCCGCTTGACATCAAGCCCACAGCATCTTAAGCCTTCACCCACACCGTCAAGGCCTACGACTCTACTTCCCGTATGCTTCTGGGTTGCTACTCTCAACATCTCGGTTCGGCAAGCGGGTGATCCCCACCGAATTCCAAGTGTTGGATATTCCAATCACTTTCACAGCCCATCCCGGGGCGTCCCCGGCCGCATCAAATCAATGGTGTGGCATCCACCCTTCACCGCCTCAAGTTCATGCAAGGCAACGAGCTAACCACGCCTACGTGACAAGTTGTCACTACCGAGGGGACCAAAGACCAACGACATTCCAAAGATTGGAAATCAAGCATAATGACGACATGCCATTAACTCGGATTCACTGAGACCTCCAAGATCCAAATATGCAACGTGGACCTTCCACTGCCTCACGATCGATTCCTCCCGCCACGAGGATGATGAAACTCATGAACTTCATCCTGTGATCGGGCTCGGCAAAAGGCCGCAAGGCCAACACCAAGTTATTGAAGTCAAGGACCACACCACGGTCCAGTGGGCTTGGCTACGTGCCAACACCGGCCGACATCAAGGAAGACAAAAGGCTCGCCCGCACCAAGGCAAGCAGCTCGCAAAAGGGGAACCTCCGACGGCACACCCAACCTCCGACCTTACAGCTTTGACCTCGCTCATTACTTCACCAAGGGAACCGACAGCTGTAACCGAGGGGACCAACAAGGGAACCGACGCAGTAACCGAGGGGACCGACAAGGGAACCGACAAACAGTAACCGAGGGGACCGACAAGGAACCGACAGCAGAACCGAGGGGACCGACAAAGGAACCGATGAAGATGAGAAAGAAGCAGTGGATAGTCAACACCAAGACTACGTAGAAGAATGGAACAGCCTAGCACGGACCTCAAGCGTTTCGCAGGACTCAAAGCTAATCCGATAAGGGAGCGTTCCTCGACATCACAGCCTCTACTGGACCAACCGCCACCACACCAAAGATGAGTACACATTCAAGGGAATCCTGTACTGAGGAGCAACTCAAGGTACTCTCCATGGGAAACAAGTTGTTCGGATCAGCCGCCGAGGCCACATTCGAGACAAGAAGTCCAAAGCGTAAGGAACCGTAATTCATAGAAGACGCTCTCACGGACCAGCTCTACGTAGTCCTGCTTGAAGAAGTCATGGAGTTGCCCAACTTGATCGATCGGGCTCCGACAACAAAGATGATCGCCATGATAGGGACAACAGGAGCCAAGCCTCTCGATCCCCGCACCCTCATCAAGCATCCAAGAATGCCACCGAAGAATTGGGTAACTTTCACCGACCAAAGGCAAGCCAGCGTAATTGGAAGACAAGCCGGGCCCGCACCCACATCTCCCTAAACCCGGCCTCAAACCCTCTCGAGCCGGCCCTCGTCGTAGTCCGGGCCTTCCGAGTCATCCAACGGCCTTACGGAGGACTATAATGTTGTAGCCAATCATGTATTCCCGTTCTTGTTTAATGAAAAGTCTCGACCTTTCTGAGTATCCTCTCATTGCCACTTTAACAACCGATAAGTTAACAAACAACTTAAAAGACGTTAATAACTCAATTGATAAAGAAGCGTACACATTAAACGAACAATACATTAAAGAAGTTCTCGAGCGTGTAGTTGACCAAGAGGACAACCGGGCCCAAGCTGCCGAAGAGGTTATGACCAAAGTGAACCCGGGGTCAGTGCAAGAGCCTAAAGAGACACAAGTGGGCAGTTTCTTCGCCGATGCGTAAAAGAAGCCCCGATAAGCCTCCTCCGGGAGTATGTTGACGTGTTCGCCTCGGTCATACCAGACATGCCGTGACTCGATCCTCAATCGTGGAGCATGTAATTCCCCGGATCCCGAATCCAAGCCTGTCAAATGTAAGCCGCGCAAGATCAAGCCAGAGCGGTCCTTGCAAGTAAAAGAAGAAATTGAGAAAATGCTCCGAGTTGGTTTCATCAGAGTGATTGAGTACCCGACTTGGCTCTCCAACATCGTGACGGTCACCAAGGCCAACGGAAAGGTCGATGCCGCGTAGATTTCCGGATCTCAACAAGGCCAGCCCTAAAGATGATTTCCCACCGCCTAACATCGACATGCCGGTCGACACCACGGCAAATTTCGAAGTAAAGTCCTTCGTGGACGGGTTCGCTGGATACAACCAGATCAAGATGTCCGAGGAGGATCGTGCCAAGATCGCTTCACCACTCCGTGGGGGACATATCGTTACACGGCCATGCCGTTCGGTCCGAAGAACGCTGGGCTTTTACTACTGGCCGCAATGTGCCCCTCTTCCATGACATGATACACAAAGAAATCGAAGTATATGTCGACGACATGATCATCCACTCCAAGGGATCGACATGCAAGACATGACAGATCCGAGGAAGTTCTTCAACGTACTTAAAACACTCCATGAGGTTGAACCCGCAAAGTGCACCTTCGGCCAAGCGCGGCAAGGTAATCGGGATACATGGTTACGTAAAGAGGTATCGAAGCCGATCCTGTGAAAATCAAGGCCATCATCGACATGAAGCCGCTCAAACCCCGACGTAAGTAAAGAGCTTCATGGGAAGACTTCAAGCACATCGGGCCGCTTTCATCAACCGCTGACATCTTCTCTCGCGAGCCCATGTTCAAACCGATGAAAAAGAATGCCGACATCAAATGGGACTCCGAGTGCCAAACGTTTTCGAGAAGATCAAGACCTACTTGGTTAATCCCCCACCCCGTGCCCGCCACATGAAGACAAGCCACTACTCCCGTATCCGACAAAGAATGTACACGTCAATCGGAGCAATGCCGGCACAAGAACGTAAAGATTCCAAGGTTGAGCATGCAATCTACTTCGTAAGCCGAAAGCTTCAAGGAAGTGAACTCGCCTACTCAAAGATCGAGAAAACTTGTACCGCCTTGGTATGGGTAGTCGGAAACCGAAACACTACATGCGCCGCATTCTGCTCCCGGTCTCCAAAGTGGACCCCGTCCGATATCTCTTTGACAAGCCATCCCTCGTCAATGCGGCTAGCCAAGTGGTCATTCTTCCCGGGCCGAGTTCGACATCAAGTACATGGTCGAAAATCAACAAAGGGCAGTAATGGCGCATCACCGCCGACTTCCCAAGCAATGAACCTAAGGGTCCCGATCCGCACTTCCTGATGACGGAATCTTTTCACTTGACAACCGCAAACCGCCGGCAACTCTTCTTCGATGGGGCAGCCAACAAGAAGGGGAATGGTATTGGAATGCTCCTTGTCGATCCCAAGGACGAGCATACTCCCATAGCCATCAAGCCGAATTTTGAAGCAACCAACAATGCAAAGAATACGAAGCTCGTGCAGCAGTTTGGAAGCCGCCTCGAGCGCAACATCTTAGAGCTGGATGTATATGGAGACTCAAAGCATTGATCATCAATCAAGTATCCAACAAATGGAAGACGGTAGATTCCGGCCTTCGAAGTACCACGCGTACATGGAGGAGCTCATTGCTCGCCCAAGGACATCTCTTTTCACTATTTGCCAAGAGACAGAAACCGCTTCGCGTACGCCCGGCAACCCTCGCCTCTCTTGTCGAAATTCCCGAAGGGAAAGCAAGAAACCCTCGTAATAGGCAAGACGGGAAACACCCGCCTATTGCCGTGAGATCGAAAAGAAAAAGAAACGATCGACGAACCCCGGTACAATCAAATTTACCAAGCACTCTCCAAAACGGAGAAGCTTCCTTCACAAGTGAAGATGGAAAATACAAAGAAGGGATCAAAGCCAAAAACATGATGGCATTAAAACGCCCGGCATCCCATTTCGTCATTCTCGGGGGTATGTTGTACAAGAAGCGCCACCAAGGGCCACTCCTTCGGTGTGTAAACAAAGAAAAAGCCAGCGAGCTAATGAACGAAGTTCACAACGGAACCTCGCGGTCCGCACATGAACGCCCGAGCATTGACACATCATTCTCCGTATGGGATACTATTGGATATCAATGGAAACAGATCGCATCCAAGCCGTCCGAAGCCGCGACAAATGTCAACGATTCTCCAACCTCAATCACATCCCTCCTCACGAACTCTATTGCATGACTACGCCACGGCCTTTCGCCACACGGGGAATCGACGTCATCGGCAAGATCACTCCTCCAGGGAGCAATGGTCACGAGTTCATTTTAGTCGCAGCCGACTACTTCACCAAATGGGTAGAAGCCGATCGTACAAGGTACTGAATTCTAAGAAGGTGGCCGAGTTCATCCGAGAGAACATCATGTGCCGATACGGAGTGCCCAACGAGATCATATCCGACAATGGGACTCACTTCGAAGGAGATTGTGACCAACTACCGACCGAATTCGTAGTCACACGTCACAGTCTTCTCCTTACGTACCACAAACCAATGGTGCAAGAGAGGCACCAACAAGACTCTCGCCATGATAATCGAAAGATGACCACTCGCAGGTCGGGACCGGCCCGAAAAGCTACATCTAGCTCCTCTCGGGGATACCGAACATCGGGCCGAACCGCCACAGGGGAGACTTCGTTCGCACTTACCTACGGAATGGAAGCGATGTTACCCGTGGAATTGGAAATTCCATCCCTCCGAGTCCTCTTGGAAAACGGGATCAATGAAGTCGAATGGCTACAGAGCCGTCACGACGAACTTGCTCTACTCGACGAGCACAGATTGAAAGCCATGGAACACACTCGAGCCTACTGCAGCGTAATGGCACGAGCATTCGACAAGAAAGTCAAGATCCGAGACATCGTAGAAGGCGACTTGGTGCTAAAGGAAAAGCCTCCTACGTGCACCAATCCCCTCGGAAAGTGGGAGCCTACCCGGATAGGACCGTTCGTGGTACAAAGAATCTTCTCCGAGGAGCCATGAAGCTAGCGTACTTGGACGGAAACCCTTTCGTTAACCCCGTGAACGGAAGCAAGCTCCGCAGATACTTCGTTTGAGGAAGAGCACGAGTCAACTCACCTTCCCCATACATCGTCCCCGCAAATTAAAGTGCTAAAAGAGTAATACCCAACCGGATACATTCCCGCTAATGATCCAGTAAAAACAGTGGTCGCACTTCTTTTGTCTTTGTTTTTCTCAAATTCACCTAAAGTGTCGAACTACGGTGACTCCGAGCCCCTTAGTCCAATTGTAAAAGGGGAACGTAGGCACCATCTTTGGTTCGGTCTAAAAACAAAAATACAATAAGCATCAATTGCTTGTGTTTCGAAAAACTCTTTTCATTTAACCTACAAATTCATAACGGTTAAAACATTCTTTGATGAGTTCAAGCACGGCCAACTCTTGACTCGCTACACGCTAGCAAAACTACAATAAAACATTAATCAATTAATGTGTCTCGCAATGACAATGGGTGGATACTTCCGGACAAAGAAGGTCAACCTAGTTTCCCGTACTAGGTCCTTCATCCTTCTTCCCCTTCCCTTTTCCCCGGCGAGTGTTCTTCACCTTCGCAGAAATATTCCTAGGCCTTCTACCCGGCTCGTGGACCCTTCCCGACGCCTCCGTCAAGCCCGCGGCCGTCAACACAGCCCTTTCTCTCGCTCTGTCTCGAGCCGCCTCGCTTCGAGCCATCATCATAGTGCTTTGATTGGCCTCCCGATCGCACTTGCCACATAATCAGCCATGGCATCGCCACGATTTATTCCTGTGGTTAGCTCCCTCGCTTCGTCCTCCTCAAGGTCGAGCCGTCTGTGATCGCACTCAACAGCTCACTCCGTCTCCACAAGATAGCCATCTCGTGTCTCCCCATACACTCTTCGTACTCGCCCGTATATCGCCGATGCAAAGGCCCTCTCTCCGTGAAAGAGAACCCCGGGCAGAAAGGACGTGTATTGCCACCACCGGTGATCGCAATAGCGCCGAAGGATCCTCCATCCGCAGAGATCCCACCTCAAAGGTAGCAAGATAACTCGATCAGCATGGCACCCGCTCCACTGCACGCCGCGTAACCAATGATGGAATATAGAAAGACGTCTCGAGACAGCCCCGCACTCGACAATCAATGCACCCTCCCGAGCGGTCCTACAAGTCTCAGAATTTCCAATGGGAACCCACCATCGCAAGTGATGCGTGCAAAGTTCGGCCATCCAGAGCTCCACTCACTCGATTGCCCCTATCACCAGAGGACGCCGCGAGAAAGACCAAGCGTCACAGACATTGGCACCTCGTGCATCATCTCGCAGCCTCTCCTCAACCACATGGTCGCATAGCGGGACTCCTCCCCACATGTATCGGCCACCGGCCGCCATCCGGCCTACGCCTGTGAACGTCTCGCCCAAGACCAATGGCACGATGTCTCTCCACTCCGCATCGCTCACCAGGTCCAAGACACCGTGATGGCACACACCTGTGAGACGTGAATGTGAACAGAGTAGCAAGCGCGCACAGCAAACGCGTCCCACGAAAAGACGCTCCTCGCCTCCGGCAAATCTTTCGGGCAGCCCCGAAATGTCAACGTAATCCAGTATCTCAGACAAGATCCCGTATGCTTCTCCAAATGAGATACCCAACAAAGACACTAGCTTCTCAACAAAGGGCCATGCCACCAAGATACGGAAGAACTAGCCGCCCGCCTCAGTGTCCTCCTGCACGGCCCGGAAATCTTCAAACGTAGGAGTGACTTCGTTGTACGAAAAGCCGTACACGTTCCTCCTTACGTCCTGCAACCGAGACGCGGCTCTCAAAAGATCCCAATCCGGCATGAGCTCCTTCAAAGCCCAAACAGATTTAATCCCGTAATTTCTTCGAAAACCTTTTTGTTCTCGCCTCGTGTGGTTCCGTACTCCACGACCGAAAGTTGTCCAAATATCGCTCTTGCATCCGAGACGATAACTTGGGAAAGGGAGCCATGTCGAAGGTGAAGAAAACCTTAAGAAAGGGAAAAGAATTCAGCCGTAATGAGCAAAAACAATGCGCAGCTTCTTACAAATTGCAAAGCCGAAACCGCAATTTAAAGAATCTGAAATTCGCTCTAGTCCGGCCGGACTCTCTCCGCAGCTGACTTGTCAACTCGCAGCTACCGCCTTAAAGTTGGAAACATTTCCAAACCATGCCTCGTTCACTCTTATGAAATCTCGCGTGCTCGCCTCGATTTCATTCAACCAATGTCAATATCCCTTCCGCCCGGCTCGGTAACAAAGGCAAATAATTAAAAATTAGTGCATACATGCTTAATTTTTGACCCGTTCAATTTTTAATGCATTTCTCCTTTTTATTTATTTTTGATTAACCTATTTGCTTATTTGCCGAAAATAATGTAAGGTGATCACGTAATAAATATGGCATGTGTTCCGCCCCACGGCGCCTTTTTGCAAATACAAGCTTCAAATCAAAAATTTGTTCCCGACAAATACATGCATTTTGTCTAAACAAAGCAAGAAAGAAAGAAAGCAAGAAAAGGGGACTACTCGAGTCCCGCTCGTCATCCGTACACTCGACGCACCGCCCGCCGCCGCCGGATCCGCCGCAAACAGAACTCGCCGAACTCCTCCAAATGGAATAGGCAAAGGGCCTCCTGAGTACGCGAACTCGAGGACTCTCTCGCGCCCGAGTGCGCAGAAGAAGGAGCTCCAAATCCAGCCGTTCCGCCCGCGAACCGGCCAAACCCCGTGTGAAGTCCTCCCACCGCCGCGGGAGCAGAACCCCTCGGCCTAGGCGGCCCCCGATCACGGACGTCCACGCTCCTCCGGAACCGCACCGCATGAACTCCACGAGCCTCCCGGGCGTAGGCGGACCACCCGTCCACCAGCCTCACGGCCTCATTATACGTACGCCGAAACCCGCGAACCAGAAAATCATCGAAAGCGAATGTAAAGTACAGATGCATCATGTGCGTAATGCTACTATCAAATGCGTAAAGTCAAAAAGGTGCTCACCGAAGCATTGGGGTCCGCCTCGTATCGTGGGTCTCGCTCCGCCGGAGCGGGATCACAAGTCGCCTACGCGAACCATCCAGCCTCGTACGCTAGCCTAGCTCGCGGGATCGGAAAATCTCGAGGACCTCCAGTGGACCTCGCCTCTCTATGCCGCACCCGCGGGCTCCTCACCTCATCCTCAAGAAAACATCATAGGCGGCCCCCGCTATGATGTACTTCGGTGAAGTACACACCCGAAGGTACCCTCCAAACCATCAATCGGCATCTCCCTGGGATGCCGCATGTACAAAGGAGGATCCACCGGCACCAATGGAAGAGACCCCGCTCTATGCTGACGGGTCACCCGCTCCCCCAAATACATGGCGTCACAATGAAGTCCCACCAGGAGCTTCTGCCTCCGTGTAGTCTCGCTGGCACCCGCACCGCTACATGATCAAACCCGCTTCCACTGTGTCACTGGATCCTCTCGAGAACTCTGTGTTCGCCGCGAGATATCTCCTCGTATGACACTCGAGTGCCAACTCTCGAAGAGACCGCCCTCTTCGCCTTCTTCTCGCCAAACCAAGATGGCAGTGGAACAGGGACGGTACGGCTCCTTGATGTCCCAAGCTACGCGGATCGAACACCTCGTAGCACCGCACTCCGCCAAGAGAATGGAAAGTTATGCCGCCTACAAAGCGTATACATACGAGTACATAAAAGAGGCAAGAAAGAGAAAAAGCACGTAAACTTACATCCAAGACAAAGCGTGAAGCGGGCCTAAATGAGTGCTCCTCTCCCCGCGAGAACTCCGTCCAGAGAGTGGTAGAGCTCTGCCACCCAGCCTCCCCCACGCAAACCCCTCACGCGCATCCAAGTCTACCGCCGACCCGAGCAGAGGGAAGTGACAAGACGTGTCGGAAGTCGGGAACAAAGTCGCCGAGCCGCAAACCAAAGGAACCTCGAGCTGACGCTCCGCGGTCATCCTCAAGGACCCAAACGATAATCGGCGACCCCTTCCTCAAATGATTCTCCATCGGCCCGTACCGAATGCCTAAGCCCCGGCATCGGTAATATCAAAACCCAAAGCAGCCCTGCACAACCGCTCCGGGTGTAACCATCAACCCACACCAGCCGTGTTGCCGTAAGTCGGCAACCCAATGATAGCGGCAAAATCCGTGGGAGTCACCGTCGCTCCCCCATCTCGAAATGGAAAGTGTGGGTCGTATCCCACCGCACTCGCCGCGACATACATGGACTCGCCCTCGGCGTATCACTGTCGCCGCCACAAGACCGATAAACCCACCAACCCGAGTCAATCACCACTGCCGTGGACTCCTCTCTCCCTCTCGAGCCACGTCCGGGATAATGCCCCACAATGCCTGCACCGCCTCAAAGGCACCCCGACTCTTCTGGTTATGAGTACTAACCGTCCCTGTCCCCTGCAGACAAACAAGACAGAAGCAACGTCAACAAAATGCAACAACGCATGTCAAAAGGATGCAATGCAGATATGGTTCTCATTCATTTCCTACGTATATTCAAAATCATTTCGAAAACTCCTTCGAATCCGGAACTTTCAAAATCTTTCGAAAACTCCGTCGAAACATTCAACTTTCAAAACTCCGTCGAATCCGGAACTTTCAAAATCTTTCGAAAACTCCGCCGAATCCGGAACTTTCAAAACATTTCGAAAACTCCGTCGAATCCGGAACTTTCAAATTCTTTCGAATTTTTCGAAAATTTCGCTCCGTTCCGAATTAAAGCTACTTTAATTTTGGAAAATGCATTTAGACATGGAATTTTGCAACCAAAATTTTTATGTCATCTACCCATGATGTCAATTGAACTACATCCTAGTCAATTTCGACAAATGTTCATAGCAAAGTCAAAAGCCCCAAATCGGGCACCAAAATCCCTAAGTAAATTCCTAACAAATTTCTAACATTTAAAGAATGCACATTCTTGAAATTAATGGAATTTGTAGGAAACTTACGTGTCTTTCGATCCCTCCCTTGGAGTTGTGGCGGTCCCTCGCCGGATAAAACTCCGCCGGATTCAATGGGAGAGTGGTGGTTCGAATGGTCCGAACCAATCGAGTTCTTTCGTCATCGGTCCTTCCGTGGCGAGCCATTGGTCCTCCTTCACCCTCCATAGCGATTTTCCCTCACAAATTCGAGCAAACCTTGCAATTTGGGTTGGATTTTTCTCTCTTTTCTCTCCTCTCTCGCCGGCAATAATGGAAGAAAATGGCCTTCTTCCTTCCCCAAATTTCGCATTAAAAGGATTCTGAAAATCGCAAAAAGTCCGACCGGACTCTTACCGCACTGAATAATTTTTGCCCCTTTTGCCCTCGCCTTTTGGCAATTCCACTTTTACCACTTTTGGCCCCCAAAAGTGTAAAATTTCCCAGCTTAGACATTTCTAACACCCTATCCCCGAGGATAAATCAAAGTTAGTTCTCACTAACGCTCGTCTCCCGACGTTAAATTCCCAGCTTGACGTTTGACATTCAAACGTTCAACCATGTCTCCGGACATTTCAAGCACTATTCCGTCTCCCGACGTTAAAATTTAATAATGGTCCTCACCATTAAAATCCTCAATCAATCGCGACCTTTCACGGTCCGATTTCAATCTCTCAATCGCGACCTTCACGGTCCGATTTCAATTCTCAATCGCGACCTTTCACGGTCCGATTTCAATTCTCAATCGCGACCTTTCACGGTCCGATTTCAATCCTCAACCGCGACCTTTCACGGTCCGATTTCAATCCTCAATCCCGACCTTTCACGGTTCGATTCAATCCTCAATCGCGACCTTTCACGGTCCGATTTCAAAGTCTCAATCGCGACCTTTCACGGTCCGATTTCAATCCTCAATCGCGACCTTTCACGGTCCGATTCAATCCTCAATCGCGACCTTTCACGGTCCGATTTCAAAGTCTCAATCGCGACCTTTCATGGTCCGATCTCAATCCCCATCTCGGACCTTTCACGGTCCCATCTCAAACAAGCCCAACCCCGACTCGCGGTCCGACTCTCCACTCTCTTATCGAGACCTTGGGTCATCTCTCCGGCAACAGCAATAAGCCCGAACCCCAAGGCACGAACGCCTTGCAAGCAGTCATCTCTCCGGCAATAAGCCCAACCCTAAGGCACGAACACCTTGCAAGTCATCTCTCCGGCAACAAAGAATAAGCCCGAACCCCAAGGCACGAACGCCTTTGCAAGCCCATCTCTCCGGCAACAAGCAATAAGCCCGAACCCCAAGGCACGAACGCCTTGCAAGGGCCATCTCTCCGGCAACAAAGAATAAGCCCGAACCCCAAGGCACGAACGCCTTGCAGTGGCCATCTCTCCGGCAACAAAGCAATAAGCCCGAACCCCAAGGCACGAACGCCTTGCAAACAAGCCATCTCTCCCGGCAACAAAGAATAAGCCCGAACCCCAAGGCACGAACGCCTTGCAACAATCCCTCTTCGGCCATCCGTAAGCCCGAACGCTCATCCCCAACAGATAAACCGGCAACAAAGAATAAGCCCAAGACCCAAGGCATGAACACCTCGTCGCATCGCAACTCCGGCTTGAGGCGCCACACGCCCTCGAAGGTTTCGAAGTCTCAAGTGTTCGAACGCCTCCCAATAGTCTCCATTCGTGTTCCGATACCTCGCGAATGGTCTCCTCTCAGTTCGACGCTCCCAATAGTCTCCATTCAGTTCCGATACCTCGCGAATGGTCTCCTCTCGGACGCCCAATAGTCTCCATTCAGGTTCCGATACCTCGCGAATGGTCTCCTCTCGTGTTCGACGCCTCCCAATAGTCTCCATTCAGTTCCGATACCTCGCGAATGGTCTCATCCAGTTTAGACGCTCCTAATAGTCTCGCTGTGTCAAGGTCCCCATGCGCGGCCCTCGCCCTTTTCGAACTACGATCGGCTTGATTCCCGCTCGGGATACGTAGGAATCCTTTTCACTAAGGGTCCACCACTGACCGCCTGTGTCTCCTTCAAAGTAAGGCATCCCGATTTGGATCCTTATCTTTTTCAACGACCCCACCTTCCTTCGGAGGAGACGTCGCCGAGGGGCTAACTGTAAGTACCCAAATCCGGATCGTCCAAATCCGTCGAAAGTTAACCGAAATCCGTTAACTGCCCGCTCCAGGTTAACCGGAACTCGTTAAACTCCCGTTGCGTCGTGCCAACGAGACGCCCGGATCGCCCGTGCATCCCGACATCGAACCGTACTTAGCACGTGACATCTCACGTAAAAGTATGGCTTTCCCGAAAACGCATTTTCCGGCACTTTCCGGGCGTTTCGGACATTTCCTGACCGTTATTTTAAAAACGGACAAAACCGGACCGGGAACAATCTTCCACTCACCGGTGACTCAGAGGGCACGTGGCAGCCATGCCACCTCCCTCTAGTCACCCTTCAATCAATTTCAAAGGGAAAAGACCAAAATGCCCATGGTTTGCAAGCCAAGTCCGGCCGGACTCACTGTGCACATTTTCTAAAATTGCCAGCAAGTCCTTCAAATTCCCAAAATACCACAAAACCCCCTGGATTCAGGCCAAGTCCGTCCGGACTCCTACTGCAAATTTCACCTATAAATAGAAATGTCTGTCAAAGCCAAATGGAGGGGATTTTTACACCAAAAATTTCACCACCCCCACGGTCCAAACTGGTTTTCACCCCTCCCGAGCTCCCGTTCTGTCTCGATTCACGTGAAACCTTCGTATTTCGATCAAATACGCACCCTACAACTTCGAAACAACCTTTCGAATCACTTTCCGTGTCCCGTACACACCTCCCGAGCCAAAGGAGTCGACCCTAGCCATAGGTATAACTCCCTCTCTCTAAATCTCCCGTTCCGTCTCGGTTTACGCGCCAGTCGCTATAACCGTTTCGAACGTCATTATCAAAATGTAGACGCCTCCGTCTAACGGGGTCCGATACGTTTTAGCCCCTCGATCCTCTTCTCTTTCCGTAAGAGAAGTAATCACGGGTTAAAACGGCGTTCCGACCCCGTTCCGTTTACTTTTATGTCATTTACCATTCCGGATCGATCGATCCGTTGATCGTCATTTACAATTCCGAGCCGTTTGGCCTCGTTGATCGTCATTTACAATTCCGAGCCGTTTGGCCTCGTTGATCGTGCCGTTTGGCCTCGTTGATCGTCATTTACAATTCCGAGCCGTTTGGCCTCGTTGATCGTCATTTACAATTCCGAGCCGTTTGGCCTCGTCGATCGTCATTTACGAATCCGGATCGTTTGATTCCGTTGACACCGCTTTAAATACTGTCATTTACAAGTTCGATCCGTTTGGATTGTGATAGTATTTACTTTTCAAAGTCTGAGTCGCAACCCGATTCGTTGATCGCATGTCATTTAATACGCATTTTTCCCGTAAAAAATCGTTAACAATGTAATGCCCGGTTCAAAACCCGGAGTTCGTCCGTCGAACTCTCTTTCAAAACGCGCGAAATGACGTTCGGCCTCCGAACGCTCATCTTCAAACTCCAAGCCGCCATTTGACACTTAAAATCATTTAATACGCATTTTTCCCGTAAAAATCATTAACAATGACATTCCCAGTTCAAAAAAACGGAGTTCGACCTTCGAACTCCTTTTCAAACTCCAAACCGACGTTTGCCACGCAAACGCTCATTTCAAACTCAAACCGACGTTTGTCATTCGAACGCTCGTCTTTTCAAAAATCACCTAATCAACGTTTGTCATTCAAACCAAGATTAAGCTTGTCATCCAAGCCCCCATTTCAAAAGACACACATACACACACACACGATTTCGAGAAAGGTAGAAAGACTCGTCATGCGAGGCATTTCGGGCGATCTCGTCATACTCTACCCGAAACGTAACCTGACCTCCGAACCTAACAATCTCTGGTACTAAAAGCTTTTTACTCGTTTTTGCTGCCAATAAAAATGATCCTCGTTTTCAAAAGCCTTTTCCTATGTTTTTGCTACCAATAAAAAGGATACCTTTTCACAAAAGCCGTTTCTCAACGTTTGGGCTCAAAATACAAAAACCGCGTGGCGACTCCTCATTTTGTTCCTTCCCATGAAGCGAGGTCTCAGACACCAACCCCTCCGCGAAAGACAACCGCCTTTTCCGCGCCCCCCGCCCGCGCGCGAAAAGATCGGGTAATTTCACTTGCCCTTGGTTCGGTGATAGTTACCCAGTTCTGCAATGGCATTGCTGGATGCTTGATGAGGGTTCGGGGGTCGAGAGGCTTGGCTTCTGCTGTCCCAATCATGGCGATCATGTTATTTTTGGAGCCCAGGTCAATTAGGTTTGGCACCTCCATGACTTCTTCAAAAAGACTCTGTAGAGCGGGTCCACTGAGAGCGTCTTCTATGAATTCTGGTTCCTTCTGCTTTGGAGTTACTGTCTCGAATGTGGCCTCGGCGGCTGACCCGAACAGTCTGTTTCCCGTGAAGAGTGTCTCGATTTGCTCTTCTATGTTTGGGATTCCCTTGAATGTGTACTCGTGCTGGACTGTGGTGGCAATTGGTCCAGGTAGAGTTGTGATGTCGAGGAATGCTCCCCTTATCGGATTAGCCTTGAGTCCTCTGAAACACTTGAGGTCCCGTGCTAGCTTTTCCATCCTTTCTGTAGTCTCTGTGCGGACTTTCCCTTCTTCTTTCTCATCTTCATCAGTTCCACTTTCGATCCCCTCAGTTCTGCTGTCGATTCCGCTGTCGGTCCCCTCAGTTTTGCTGTTGGTTCCGCTGTCGGTCCCCTCAGTTCTGCTGTTGGTTCCCTCGGTGAAGTAATGAGCGAGGTCGAAACTGTAAGGTCGGAGGTTGGGTGTGCCGTTGGAGGTTCCCCTTTTGTGGGCTGCTGCCTTAGTGCGGGCGAGCCTTTTGTTTTCCCTGATGTCAGCTGGTGTTGGCACATAACCGAGCCCCTGGACCATGGTGTGGTCCTTGACTTCGATGACTTGGTGTTGGCCTTGTAACCTTTTGCCGAGCCCCAGTCCTGGGATGAAGTTCATGAGTTTCATCATCTTCATGGTGGGAGGAATTTTGTCTTGAAACAATGGAAGGTCCACGTTGCATATTTGGATCTTGGAGGTCTCCAGAGTGAATCCAGTTAATGCCATATCGTCATCATGCTTAATCTCTAACACTGGAATGCCGTTGGTGCTGGTCCCCTTGGTGGTGACGCTGTCGTCGTAGACTGTGGTTAGCTCATTGCCTTGCATGAACTTGATACACTGATGAAGGGTGGATGCCACACAATTCATTTGATGCAGCCAGGGTCGCCCCAGGATGGCTGTGAAAGTGATTGGAATGTCCAACACTTGGAATTCGGTAGGGATAATCCCCTTGCCAAACCAGATATTTAGAGTAGCAACCCCGAGGACTGTAGGGGAAGTGGAGTCATAGGCCTTGACAGTGTGGACTGAAGGCTTCAGATCTGTGGGCTTGATGTCAAGCAGGTCCATCATCTTGGCGGGCAAGACATTCATTCCGGAACCTCCGTCTACTAACATACGGGAAGGCGACGCTCATCAAGCTGGACTGTGATGTAGAGTGGCTCATTGTGATCAGCCCCAAATTTTGGCAGGTCCAAATCTGTGAAGGTGATAATGTTGCCGTAGTGGATGTTGCCGATCATCTGAATGACTTCGTCTGGGGTTGCGTCCACGGGGACCATGTCTGAATGTGTGCCCAAATTTAATTTTTTTGTGTTTTAAATTGGATTCACTTGAGTTTGAAAACATCCGGTTTATTTTGAAAAACGGAGTCGCCACGCCATTTTGATTTTCTCAAAACTTTTAAAAAAAGGTTTTTAGGGTTCAGAGGTTAAGTTACCCCTTGGGAAGAACGGATCGTCGTTCACCCAAGGTGCCTTGCCGTAGCAAGTCTCCCTAGATTCCATTTTTCGTGCTTGCTTGTGTGCTTTCTTGTGTGCATGTGTTGAAAAGAGGGGGGTTGTCCCAAGTTGTCTTCCGGACGTACAAACCATTTAGTTGGTTGTCGCTCGGGATTCCTTGAATTTTTATGTGTTTGGGACTTTGATCACATCCTCATCTTGGACTTGTGATCATCGCTTTTTGACCTTGGGTCTTGCGTGATCAAGATAGGGACACCGTTTTAGAGTCCAAGATGAGGTTATTTAGAAAGGAGTGTCCTTAGCCCATCAATCCTACATCTTGAGATGATTGAGCTTGTCTAGGGACTACTATGCTCGTCTCAAGTGATAATCGGAGATATAGGGTCCAAGGTTTGTCCCTTTCTGAAGAGATTGTGGCACCATTTAATGGAAGAAACGATGTAAAGATGGGATCTTTACACCGGTCCGTTCCAAAGGATACCAATGGGGACTTGGGGAATGCATGTTTTAATGATAAAAATGACATTTTTAATGAAAAGATGACATTTTTGGGTGCAAAGGATGCTCTTTGATTGCAAAGGATGCTTTTTATGTAAAGAAAGGATTTTTAATGCAAAGGATGCTTTTTTATGTGGAAAAATAGTATTTTATATGCAAAGGATGCATAAAGACTACATTTTGAAAAAGCTAAGGATGCTACTTTAAGGTAAAGTGATGACTTTTAATGCAAAGGATGCATCTTTATGCATGAAAATGGGTTTTAGGTGCAAAGGATGCACCTTTAATGTAAAGACATGATTTTTATATGCAAATGATGCATTTTCAATGTAAAGAAATGATTTTTATATGCAAATGATGCATTTTTATTGTAAAAAAGAGATTTTAGGTGCAAAGGATGCACCTTTCATGCAAAGATCACATTTTTATGAGCAAAGGATGCTATGTTAATGCAAAGGATGCAAAGGGGAGGGGAATATGATTTACATGTTCAAAGATATGATCTTTAATAACAAATATGCCAAATCCCAAACAATATATAGTAATATGTAAATGCAAGGAGCAAGTATATCACATAAAGCAAGTATAATGCAAGATAAGGGGGGTGCAAGATAAGGGGGGTGAGAGGTTACCAATGGTGGTGACCTCTTCTTCTTTGGGATTCGCCTAGTGAAGGGATCAACTCTTGGAGGCTTCAAGGAGGAGGGAGGTGTCTTCTTGGCACTCTCAGCTTCCTGATTTTCGTAGTAATATTTGGGAGAGTTTTGGTGCTGGAAATTGTATATCTAAAATGGGTAGAGGAGGCCTCTATTTATAGGCAGTCTGGATAGAGAAAATGAGGCCGTGCGGCTAGGAGTTCCCTCCTAATGCAGCCGTGCGGCATTATCCTCAATGACTCAGCATATTTCTAGAATCATGCAAGGTGGCCTTTCTAGAAGGATTTCCATATTTAAGGAAAACGTGCTTTTTTAATTCTAAGCAGTCCCTTCATCCCTCGGAAGGTTCGGAACAGTTTCGGAATTGCTTCTGAACTTTAGGAAAGTCTGGGGAATTACCGAAAAACATAACCAGAAGGCATGAGCCAGATTTGGGTACTTACAGAAGCCCCTCGGCAACGTCACTTGCAGGGCGAGTGGGGTTGTCGATAGATAAGGATCCGATCTGGCGAATGCCGAGACGGATTGGGTGACCAAGGTGGTCGAGTGGCTGAACCTTTGGGAGGCTACCTACGTATCCTGAGTGGGAATCAAGCCATAATCGTTGTTCGGAATCCACTGGGGAAAAGGGGGCGTCACATGTGACGAATTGGCTGAACCTAAAGTAGGCTACCTACGTATCCCGGAGGAATCAAGCCAGGCCGTAGTTCGAAAAGATCCGCTGAGGAATGGCGGAGAGAAACTGGTCTCTTGCCGGGGAAATAGAAGGCGAAGTGACCTAGGAGGTCAAGCGACTGATCCTACTGGGGATATGCTAGAAGTGACCGAAGTGGTCGGATAGCTAGACCTTTATGAGGGGCTACTTCATCACTGAGGAGTGACGAAGGAACAAGGTGACCAAAGTGGTCGAATGGCTGGACCTTTTATGAAAGGCTACCTACGTATCCCGGAGGAATCAAGCCTTGGTCGTAGTTCAAGTCTCACTAGATAGTTAGGAACGATGTCTAGGATCCTTGAGGTTTTGACAATTAATGGAGGTTGTCACCTGAGGAAACTAGAGCTTACGTCACTATCGAATGGATAGAGGTAGCCAAAGTTTAGAGAACTTGAGCGTACTTCTCAATCTATGAGATAGAGGTAGCTAAAGTTAGGAGAACTTGAGCGTACTTCTCAATTTGTGAGATAGAGGTAGCTAAAGTTAGGAGAACTTGAGCGTACTTCTCAATCAGTGAGATAGAGGTAGCTAAAGTTAGGAGAACTTGAGCGTACTTCTCAATCTGTGAGATAGAGGTAGCTAAAGTTAGGAGAACTTGAGCGTACTTCTCAATCTGTGAGATAGAGGTAGCTAAAGTTAGGAGAACTTGAGCGTACTTCTCAATCTTTGAGATAGAGGTAGCTAAAGTTAGGAAAACGTGAGCGTACTTCTCAATCTGTGAGATAGAGGTAGCTAAAGTTTGGATTTCGACAATTCGGAGGTTGTCACGTAGCGTCATTCCGTTATAACGGAAGTAACGGAGGCGAATGGGGAGAGAAATTGATTCTTCTAGGAGATAACGGATATCTTTTAGGAAATGACGTTATCCTAGTTAAAGGATAACAGGAATTATATGCCCAAATGGAAAGTCCAGGGGCAAAAATGTAATTTTTGTTCAGGGCAAAAGAAGCCGCCCGGCATGAGAGGGAGGCAAAAGAGGCCGCACGGCCAGAATTTTAATTTTTCCAGATTATTTAAAATCAGATTTGAACGGGCATTGGGCATTGTTGCCGCCCTCTACTGCCGAGAAAGAGAGAGGAGGGAGGGAATTCTTTTCAAAAATTCTTCAATCCCTTGCTTCTACTTCAATCCCTTGCTTCTACTGATCTAGATGGATCCGGAGGGGAATCCTATGCCAAGGCAAGCAAGGAGGAACATCTCCGAGGCCGCTCGAAGGAGGAGGAGAGAGCTTGTCCGTACGGAGAGGAAGTATGACTTCCTTACGCCTCCATCGGAGCTTTATCCCGGCAAAAGGGAGCACAAGTCGACGAACCCTCAATCGGTTGGGGTAAGCATTCTTGATTTGCTCAATTCCGTCGATTTTGATTGAATTTTGATTGATTTTAGGGCTTGGCCCGAGTTTTAGGAATTTCTCGAATTTTCCTAGGATTTTTAGATGATTTTGAAATCTTGATGATTAACCTATGAGGCTAAGAAGATGAACGAACATGCATGTGCAATTTATTTGGCAAAAATAATGAGAATGACCCCTTTTTTTCGAAAAGAAAAATAATTGTTTAAAAATGTGACGGAGTTCTTGCATGTGCTAGAACTAGGTCAATTTTGGATCATAGATAAGAAAACGGGATTTTGGACGATGAAAGGATTCATGCATGCCATTTTTTGAAAAGATTATGTGCAAATAATTTTTAAAATTGGAATTTTGTGCTTAGGAGAGCAATGTGCTTGACACGATGCATTTCAAGTGATGGAAGACATGTTTTCTATACAAAGGATGCTAGAAAATTTTTTATGAATGCTTTTCTTTTGAAAATATATGCATACTTTTGAAATGAGATGAAGGACTGACACATTTCTTGCTGTGCTTGTCTACAGGAGAACAAGTCTAGGGGACCTTCCGAGATTGCTGTGAGGCTCTGAGAGAGGATGCCTGATTTTGAGAAGGATGGGGTGAACCCCAAGCAGCTAGTGAGAGCTACCGGCCTTGATTTATTCATTGAGGCTATCGGCAGAGGCATTCACATAACCTCGAAGAGCAAGGGCTTGATCCAAGCCCTCTCGAAGTTCTGGTGGGACACCACCCACAGCTTTCACCTTAGGTGGGGGGAGCTGACAGTGACGCCTGCAGACTTTACTGCTATCACAGGCTTACAGTTCACCGGGAGGCCTGTGACTTGGAGGGACCATATCACTGCTGAGAAATTCAGAGCTCTAGTTTGGTTTGACCTCCAGCCTAAGGGGCTAGGGATGGAGACGAGGAACGTCGAGGTGGCAGTCCAGAACTGCATGCAGGGATTTGCCGCCAATGAGGTGACTGCCCACCAGCTTGCGAGAGCTTTTCTGTGGTTGATGCTGTCAGTCACCATCTTTGCCAACTCTGGGACTTTGGCTATGCTGGGCCTTCTGGACTCCTTGGAGAATGTTGATGGGATTGGGACGGTCTCTTGGGGCGAGGCCGGATTGGCGGAGCTTTACTTCTCCCTGGACATGTATAGCCGGAATAAGGCTGCCTCGATGGACTGCTTCTCCTTTGCTCTTGAGGTATTCTCACCTTCTTTCCTTTCTCTTTTCCTTTCTGTCTTTGAGACTTTATGAGAGAAATGACCCTTCTATGTTTTGAACATGCAGGTCTGGTTTTGCGAGGTGATCAGGTTCTTTCCGTGGAACCAACAGAGTGATCCGGGGATCTTCCCGGCTATGATACGCTTGAGGGGAGACGCGAGAGACAAGTTCACCGGGAAGACCCGGATCACCTTTGATTACAAGATGGTGAGACCAATTATCAACAAGGTTGGGCATGATGGAGTGGACTTCTACCCTTGGGGGAGGTATCCGGAGATTCTGCTAGGGGATGCCGTGGAGGCGACTAGACAGAGGTGATGGTTGACCGGGCTGACATGTGATGTCATCTATCTGGGGGACCGATTTTCCAGGCAGCATGGCCATGTCCCTCCATTGGATGCCATTACTCCTCACGATCCTCCAGCACGGATGTTGCAGCCCAGGGACTAGCCGGCAGATGAGATAGCGAGGTATCAGGCAGGCGTGGCCGCTGAGGAGTATTTTGACTTGGCTAACCCGTATGCTACCTTTGTGCAACAGCGGTTGAGGATGCCACAGAAGCTAGTGAAGCTGGCTGTCACTCAGGGGTATGGGGAAGCCGAGCCTACTGACCCGCCGATGCCTCCTGCTCACCTCTCTTATGTAGTCAACGGGGTACCGAGGAGGTTCAGGATACCTGTCCCCGACACGAGGGAGCCCCAGTACACTTTGTCGCCGGACAGCACTGTAAGTACACTTTAGGGTCTTTTCCCTTTTCAGATTTCTTTGCTTTTTGCAATTTTGAACCTTTCTTGAGATATTCTGAGTTTTCTTCTCTTTTTTTTTTCTCAGGTTCCAGCTCGCACTTATGACAGCTTAGTCAGGCAGAATAGGGGCTGGAAAGATGTGTGTCGGTCCCTCTTGAAGAAGCTGGCTTGCGCCTCAAAGGCTGCAGTGAACGTGCAGGAGCCTGTGCGCAAAAGAAGGCACGTCGGGAGCACGACTTCCACCTCCTCAGCCTCAGAGTACTCTTCTAGTGCCATGCCTCGGGGATAAGGACCCAATGCCGACATCCTGGAGCAGCTAGCTGAATACGAGCATATGAATGTCCATCTTTCCGATGTGAGTGACACGAAGGACTTGATGAGGGAGACGAGCGTCTATGAGATGAGTAGTGACGAGGAGGAAGGATCGGAGGCCTAGGAGGTCCTATTGGTTGATCTAGAAGGAAAAACAAACAATGAATAGTTTTATGCACAATTTGTTTATTTTTTGCTTTATTTGGGCGCCGATGGGGCGAAAACAATGTAATACTGTTTTATTTGCTTTTTAAATTTATGCTTTATGAATTTGCATATTACTTGAGCCTTGGGGCAGCTTTTTTGCTTGGAATTGAGGCTGAAACTGGGCCAAAATGATTTATGATGGTATATAACTGCTTGGATGGTCTTTGGATATGTTTTGGGACAGGTTTTTGTTGAGAAAGTGGGGTGAAAACCCCTCTTGGGCAACAACTTTGGTTGCTGCAGATTGTTTTCCACATCAGGCAAATGAAGCCGTGCGGTCAGGACCTGAGAGCAAATAAGGCCGTGCGGCTTACAGTTCTGTCTGGACTGGTCATTTTCAGAATAAAATCAAGTCTTGGCCATTTCATTTTCAACCTAGACCTGTCCCAACTGTTCCCAGAGCATATTTTTGACCTAAAGACATGAACTTTGATCATCTTGCAATGGAGAAACCCGTCAGATTGCAAAAAGGGAAAAGAGACCGTTTTCTGTCCGATCTTCAAACTTGGGTGAAATATAACATTCAATCTCACAAGGGGCTGTTCGATACTACCTTCAAGATCAGATCTTTATGGCATTTGAGGGATCTCCCGCCCGATTGGGACCTTTTGAGGGCCGCGGCAAGATTTTGGGACGTCCGTAGACACGTTTACTGCTTTTCTTACAACGAGCTTGTCCCAACCTATGAAGACTTCCGAGCCTTTATTGGGGGTCCAGAAATTGAGGCTATATCGATTCCTCTGATCGAAGATGTGCCGGTGGCGGCAAAGCTTGCATCTTTTCTGCACATATCTCTGGGAGAGGCTGAGGGGATGATGATAGCTCCGGATAGGCTTGACCTTTCTGATATCCCGGGCAGGTTTGGGTCCCCGGATATGGCTATGACCACGGTGGCTATGGATGCCTTTATCCTCTATATATTCTCATCTCTGTTTACAGCTGAGTCCGTGGGGATCTGTCATGGTGGTCTCTTGGACATGGTCAGGGATTGCAGGGCCGGGAAGGACATTGTCCCATTGGTTTTGGGTGAGACCCTACACGGCACCGATAGGATGGCTAGGGGAGACCATTTCATGAGGTCTGGGAGCCCGGCCGTGTTGACTTTATGGCTGTAGGAGAGGCTTGGGGCTTTGCCAGGGGCTTTGCCAACTCAGTGCCCTTGGGTGATTTCTCGGAGGGGTTTGCCTAGACAGTAGTACCAGGGTGACTGGGAGCTGATGATGGCTCGGCTTTCTACCTCTGACATTCACTGGTGGGTACCTCATTGGAGGTTGCAGATTTGGAGGACATTTCAGGAGTCCTATGTGGTGAGGGTTCCAGGGTTTTGTCGGTCATCCTTCTATATACCCTGCTTGGTATCAAGGCAGTTCGGAGCCTTACAGGAGCCGTTAGGCGATTGGGAGGACATCCGTACCATGGAGGTGGTGCCTTTGGACATAAGGGATCCAGCCAGCTTCTCATTCTTCTCGAGGGCTTGGACATATACTGCTTTTCCACCCAGGGCCATTCTCAAGAGCAGGAAAAGCACCATCTTGACTACAGCATACTTGGACTGGTATGAGAGGGAGATGGGAGCGACTCAGGTCATATTGGGAGAGAGGCGTCAGGCTTTATTGGGGGCTGACTGTGACTCGAGTAGGACTCTGAGGGAGACTGAAGCTAAGGCGAGTCGCCATAACCAGTCGGGTGACCTTATTAGGGATATGGAGGCTCGATATAAGAGGCTGTCTGAAGTCGCTCCCTTGACTGAGGCTCAGAGGGAGGAAGTGCGGACTCGTGCCCGGGTAGAGAAGGCACTTATTGACACGGGTTTGATGCAGGCTTCAGTGAGGATACCGGAGATCGGGATGAGTGAGACCGACATCATAGAGAAGAAAAGGAAGAACACTCGACGGGGTCGAGGTAAAGGGAAGATGACCAAAGAAGACTCAGTGAATGACAGCTGACAGATCTTTTCTTAGGATTCCCTTATTGCCATTTTTCAAACACAGTAGTTTATTAGGCATTTTATTGTATTTTAGATCTTTGTAGCAGGTTAGCAGAGTCAAGAGTAGACCGTGCTTAAACTCATCAAGAAGTTTTTTAACTTGTAATGAACAAGAGATATTATCTTAGAAATTAATCAAGACACAATTTCATGGAAATTTCAGATGTCTTATTGATTGCTTAGGACCCGTTTTATGAAAACTTGAATTCCCTTTATTATTTATCGTTTAGGACGCATTTCATGGAGACTTAATCGCCCTTTTTTAATGTTTAGACCGAACCATAAATGGCTGCCTACGTTCCCCTTTTACAAGAAAGACTAAGGGGCTCAGGTCTTCGTAGTTCATTCTGGTGAACTATCAAAATTTTTTTTTTATGTGCAACCCTGTTTTTTGCCTAGACCGCCCTTTTTGGGTTTTCAGCCTAGCTGGGCATTACTCTTTTTGCACTAAGATTTTTTTTATGTGCAACCCTGTTTTTTGCCTAGACCGCCCTTTTGGGTTTTCGGCCTAAATTTGGGCATTACTCTTTTGCACTAATATTTTTTTTTTTTTTTTTATTTTTTCGTTTTTTTTTTATTTTCAGACATAGTACCTTTGGAGCTTATCACCGTTGACTGGGTGGACAAAGGGATTGCCGTCCAGGTCTGCAAGCTTCATTGCTCCTCCTGACAGTATCTTATGTACCACATACGGGCCGATCCAGACGGGTTCCCACTTTCCCAGGGGGTTGTCTCTGGAAGGGGGCTTCACTTTCAACACTAAGTCACCCTCTTTGATGTCCCTGGCCTTGACCTTTTTGTCAAATGCTCTGGCCATTCGCCTCTGGTAGGCTCGGGTGTGCTCCATGGCTTTAAGCCTTCTTTCATCGAGCTGGGCCAACTCATCATGCCGGCTACGTAGCCATTCTACTTCGTTGATACTGTTTTCCAGGAGGACCCTTAACGACGGGATTTCCAACTCCACTGGTAACACTGCTTCCATCCCGTAGGTTAGGGCAAAAGGAGTTTCTCCCATGGCTGTTCTGACAGATGTTCTGTAGCCCCAGAGTGCCAGGTGTAGCTTTTCGGGCCAATCACGACCACGGGTGGCCATTTTCCGGATGATCCGTTCGAGTGTCTTATTAGCAGCTTCCACGGCTCCGTTAGTCTGAGGTCTGTATGGGGATGACTTGTGGCGAGTGATCCTGAATTCTGACAGCAATCTACACACAGTCCCCTTCAAAGTGTGACCCATTATCAGAAATGATCTCGTTGGGCACCCCATATCTGCACATTATGTTTTCTTTGACAAACTGGGCCACCTTCTTGGAAGTGAGGACTTTGTAGGACTTGGCCTCTACCCACTTGGTGAAGTAGTCGACTGGTACTAACACAAATTCATGCCCATTGCTTCCTGCCGGGGCTATCTTCCCTATCACGTCAATACCCCAAGTTGCGAACAGACAAGGAGTCATCATGCAGTACAGGTCATGAGGCAGGAGATGGTTGAGGTTGGCAAACCGTTGGCATTTGTCGCACGCTCGGACATGATGGACACAGTCTGTCTCCATGGAGATCCAGTAGTAACCCATTCTGAGGATCACTTGCATCAGGGCTCTAGCATTCATATGAGGACCGCAGGGACCATTGTGGACTTCGGTCATCAATTCTCTGGCCCTTTCTTGGGTAACACACAAGAGGAGTGGTCCTTGGTACCGCTTCTTGTACAGGTTGCCCCCTAAAATGACATAATGGGAGGCCAACCTTTTCAGGGCTTGCAAGCTCTTGGCTTTGATACCTTCTTTTGGTCTACCTTCTTCGTCTACGAAAGCCGACTCTCCATCTTTGAGAGCGGTAAATTTGATTGTACCATGGTTCCTTGATAGGCTCAGTCCCAAGTCTACTTCCGCGAGAAGCGGGGCTTCTCTTCTACCCACTCTGAAAAGTTTTATGGCTTTTCCCCCGGGGATCTCTACCAGTGAGGCTAGAGTAGCTAGGGCATCAGCGAATCTGTTCTTTTCCCATGGCAAGTAGTGGAAAGTCACTTCTACGAGCTGTCCGATCCAACTCCTCTATATAGGCATGATACCGCTGAAGATTAGGGTCCACAGTCTTCCATTTGTTGGATACCTGGTTGATGATCAGGGCCGAGTCTCCATAAACTTCGAGCTCCTTGACATTTCTTCTAAAGCAGCCTCTAGACCAGCAATGAAGGCTTCGTACTCGGCGACATTGTTCGTGGCAGGGAAGTTCAACTTGAGGGCTATGGGCGTGTGCTCATCTTTCGGATCGACCAGTAGCATTCCTACGCCATTTCCTCTTTTGTTAGCAGCTCCGTCAAAGAATAGATGCCATCGGTTCTCAGGCTCGACTACGAAGATCCCTTCATCTGGGAATTGGGGTTCAGGCCCTCGGTCCTCATTACTGGGGAAGTTTGCCAGATGGTCTGACAATGCTTGACCCTTGATGGCCTTTTTGGTCACATAGTTGATGTCATACTCAGCTAAGAAGGAGGACCACTTTGCTAGACGCATCGAGAGGGAAGGCTTATCGAAGATGTACTTGATGGGGTCCATTTTTGAGACCAAGTTCACAGGGTGGGCTTGCATGTAGTGCTTCGACTTACAGGCTACCCGGACCGATCTGCATAAGTCTTTTCACATGCCGAGTAATTGAGCTCACTTCCTTGTAGCTTCCGTGACAAAGTAAATGGCATTCTCCACCCGAGAGTCTTTCTTCTCTGAGCAAGCATAGCCCCAACCGCCGTATTAGTGACGGTGAGATAGAGCGAAAGAGGTTTCTTTCTATGTGGGGGCATAGCATGGAGGATGTATCAAGTACGCCTTGATGCAGTCAAAGGCATCTGGCATTCCTCGGTCCATTACGTGTCTACATTCTTTTCATGAGCTTGAAGATGGGCTCGCACATAGTGGTCAGCGATTGTGAAACGGGCGATGTATTGCAGCTTGCCCATAAAGCTTTTGACTTCTGTCTGGGTTCGAGGTGGCCTCATGTCCATAATGGCTTTGATCTTTCGGGGGTCGACTTCGATACCTCTCTCCGTGACCATATAACCAAGCACTTTTCCCCTTGTCACTCCGAAGGTGCATTTGGCAGGGTTTAGTCTCATGGAATGTTTGTCTCTCAAATTTCTCTCGAAGAACTTTCGCAGGTCAACAAAGTGTTGTCCATTCTCGCCTTTGGAGTTGATTATCATGTCGTCGACGTAGACCTCAATCTCCTTGTGGATCATGTCATGAAAAAGCGCGGTAGCTGCCCTTTGATAAGTAGCCCCGACGTTCTTAAGCCCAAATGGCATCACTGTATAGCAGTAAGTTCCCCACGGTAGGGTGAAGGCTGTCTTTTCTTGGTCTTCCTCGGCCATCTTGATCTGGTTGTAGCCTGCAAAGCCATCAACGAAGGATTTGACTTCGTAGTTGGCAGTGGAGTCCACCAGGATGTCTATGTTTGGCAAGGGGTAGTCATCTTTGGGGATGGCCTTGTTCAGATCCCAGAAATCTACACAGTAGCACACCTTCCCATTGGCTTTGGTTACGGTCACAATGTTGGACAACCATGTCGGGTATTCGATGACTCTGATGAATCCTACCCGCAGTAGCTTCTCAATCTCTTCTTTGACCTGTAGAGACCATTCTAGCTTGATCTTCCTCAGTTTCTGCTTCACTGGCTTAGCATCTGGTGCTAGAGGGATTCTGTGCTCTACTATTGAACTGTCTAGCCCCGGCATATCCCTATATGACCATGCAAATACGTCCATGTATTCTCTGAGCAGATTAACCAGTCTGTCCCGTTCAACCCCATGGAAGAAGTTTCCAATCTGTGTCTCTTTAGGTTCCTCGACAGTACCCAAGTTAACACTTATCAAAACCTCCTCGGCAGCTTGGGCCCGGTTTTCCTCTTTTCCTGTAACCTGCTTAATGATTTCTTTAATGTATTGTTCATTTAGTGTGTTTGCATCTTGTTCAAATGATTCATTATTAACTGTTGTTAAGTTTTGAGATAATTTATCATTTTTTAAGTTGGCAATAAGAGGATACTCAGAAAGATTTGTCATTTCATTCAAAGCAAGGGGAAAGATGACATTGATTACATGTTCATAGTCCTCAGGCGTGAGGCCTTCGGATGACTCAGGGGACTAGAATTCAAAGATTCCTGACTCAACTGTATAGACGACAGGGTGTTTGACACGACTGGGTTGAGAAGGATGGGGTATCAATCCAAGCTCCGCGATCATTTGCTGTAGGCTGGCTATCGGCCCTGAGAATGTCTCCCAATTCTTCAACGGCATCTCTGTCTTAGTCACCAAAGTGCGGGGATCAAAAGGATCTTCACCACTGTCTCCAATTACGGCAACTACCTCATCATCTGAGCTGAAGTCGATCAAATCAGGGACCAGTGCTTCTTCATCAAACAGCTTCTGCAAACCCAAATCGCTGTCTTTGCTACTGGCTGCTTCTATCTGGATGATCTTCGGAAGAGCTAACTCGAAAGCGGAGAAATCCATTACCCCAGATGAGAAGGATGCTGACTCTTTGACACTGTTTGGCTTTTCTTTGAAGGCATACTCGTTCTGAACGGGAGTGGTAGCTCCAAAAATGTCCGGCAAGTCAAGGAACATTCTCCGAATAGGATTTGCTGGTTTTCCCCTAGCTTTCTCAAGGTTTTCCAGAAGGGTTTTTCTTTGGCGATCACTTTCACCGTATTGGGTCCCACCTTTTGTAAAGTAATGGGTCAGAGACAAACTGTATGGATAGAGCTGGACCCCTTCACTTTGTTTTCCTGGAACTTTGCCTTTAGCTTTTCTATCATCCCGAGAGTTCGGTTTGTATCCCAAGCCATATCTGGTAGTCTGTTCCTTCACATCAATGATAGCATTGCGACCCTGGAGTCTTTTACCCAATCCAAGCTCCGGAAGGTAACCCATTTTTCTCATCATTCGCATGGCAGGAGGGATTTTATCGGAGGTAGCAGTGAGGTCAGTGTAACACACTTGTGCCTTGGAAGAAGCTACAGAGAATCCCGTTAATGCCAACCCTTCATCATCATGCTTAATTTCCAGTATCAGGATACCTCCAGTGCTGGTTCCTTCTACCGTGACACTGTCTCTGTAAATAGTGGTGATAGTACCATCACTTGACTGAAATTTGATGCATTGGTGCAGAGTAGAGGCTACTTCGTTTATCTGGTGGATCCAAGGTCGTCCCAGCAGAGCGGTAAATGAGATCGGAATGTCAATCACTTGGAAGTCAACATCCATGACCTTTTTCCCGAACCACAACTTGAGAGTAGCAATCCCCAAAACTGATCGTGCAGTGGAGTCGTAGGCCTTAATAGTCTGACTAGAAGGCTTCAAATCCGTGGGCTTCAAATCCAATAAGTCCATCATCTTTGCTGGCAGTACATTCATTGCGGACCCTCCGTCAACTAATACTCGTGGCAATCGGCGTTCTTCCAACTGGACTATGATGTAAAGGGGTTCGTTATGACTAGCCCCATACTTTGGCAGGTCCAAGTCAGTGAAGGTAATGATGTTTCCGTAGTGGATACTTCCAATCATCTGGATGACCTCATCTGGGATGACATCTATGGGCACCATGGTCTTGGCCAAACTTTCTTCTAGCTTCAGCTTATGAGGGTATGAAGAGGTTAACAGGGACCACAAGGAGATATTGGCCCGAGTACACTTCAACTGAGTTAACACCGGATCTTCTTTCTCGGAGTCTGGCCTTTCTGCTTCTGGCTTATAAGGTCTTTTTTCTGTTTTTGGCTCAGAGACGGCATTTCTTTTGTCACCCTTAGGCTGCTCAACACTCATCTGTCCAGACCGAGTCATCACATAGACATTAGATTTTTCTGGGTCATCATTCCTACCGGAGGATTCCTTCAGCTCTTTCAAGGTTAGAGGCGGGCTCTTGCCGGCGTATGGCCAACTCTGCTGATTAATCTGATTAACTGCACTACCAGAGGCATAGGCGGCTTCCCGAATCTGATCCTAGGTTTCTGGCTTTCTGATCTTTTCTGAGTTCTGACTCCCTAGTTGGCTTAGCAACCGGCTGGTTTCAGCTTCACCTTCCTTATTTAAAGCCTTCACAGTCTCGTTCAAGCTTTTCAAGGTCAGCATACAACAGGAATTATCATTTTCAGAGATTGTAAGTTTGCTAGTGGTTTCCTTGCCTGTACTTAGCAACCTTTTCAACAGAGAGGGGTCACATTCCTCATCACTGTCAAGCATATCCCTTCTTTCTCTAGGGGTCAACCTTCTGACGGCATCTTTGACATTGGCCAAACACTTTCTGAAGTGAGAGATTCCATAATCGAGAAGGATTTCTGTAGGGTTAAACCTCATGACAGGTTCCTGTTCTTTACTATCGGGAAGGCTTTCTGGGCTGTTCGGCTTTTGGGCTAACCACTCCTCTACTGTTCCTTCCGGTATTTCGACTTTGTCTTCCTCGGTATCACTACAGTAACTCCCGTGAGAACTTTCATCTTGATTCTGATGACAAATGAGGGCAAAAGCAGGTCGAGACACTTGACGCCATATAAGAGGTGTTCTGGACTCTTCCTCTGACTTGGGAATCACCAAGAAAACATCACTGTCATCATAAGATAGGAAGGGAACCGGGGTCGCTTCAAACTTTAGGACTCTTTCTAGAGCTTCCATGAACTCTTCTTCGGACAAGGTCTCAGGGGTGACTCTTAACACTGCAACGGAGTCTACTCTTCCCGATGGGGGTTTGGCCTCAATGACGCTTACGTGTTCCAGATCGGCGGGTGGAGCCCACTTCCCTCTTTCAGCTAAAGCTTCAATCAAGTTCCTCCATTCACCAACCAAGTCTTTGTAAGGAGTATTGAATTCTAGGATGTGGAATTCATACGCTGCCTCATCTGAGCTCGCATCCTCTTCCTCTTCCGAGCCCTTACACAGGCTACAGACACACTTTGAAGTGATACCATCTCTTATTCCAGGTCTGTGGTTTTCTACTTCATCTTGCCCTCTGGGTTTCACTTCCGTCGACTCTAAGTTCATTCCTTCTACTGAACTGTCATCATCACTGTAAATCCATCCATTCCTATTCTCATTTCCGACTGACTTTTCACTGTCACTGTCTGAGAGAGAGGCAAATTCACAGGCGTTGACAAAGTTAGAAAGGTCAGGCTGGTACTGGAATTCCGGGGTAAGGAGATTTGGATCAGGCTGAAAGGAGAGAATGAGTCCCATGGGGTAATGCAGAGGCTGCGTAACTGGGATAGCTATGGCGTTTGCTCTCTGTTGGAAGGGAACAAAGCTGGGTCTTATTTGAGGAGGCGAGGGTGTCGGGACCCTGATGGCCTGGGATACTGGAAAGGACTGGAAAGGGGTAATCCTTGGAAAGGGATCATATGTGGATGGAGGAGGGCATTGGTTATAGGCTGGGGGAGCTGAGATGGCTACTTCTGGAGTCTCATCTTCTACCATAAATCTGTGGAACCGCTGGTGGGCTCTACCACTATCTGGACCGCATGACGACGGAGCGCATCAATGAGCATGGCTTGCTGTTCCTCATGGGCCTTACGACTATTTTCCAAGGCTAAGGCTAGCTCTTCTTCCCTAGTCACCTGATTACCCGAACCACTGCTGTTTTCCGTCAAATCGGTCATTCTGACTCTTTGGACTGACAAAAGTGAAGATTCTGGCGAACTGTCTGAGAATTCTGCGCTAACAAGTCGCTGACCAGGTGTTCTCACCCACTTCTTTCTCACTGCGGGAAAGGGATAGGAGAGGTTTAGACTCGGGGTAGGTGTTTAGGCTGAAGGCTCAAGCAATATGCAAATTAAGAATCTTCCAGTTTACTTAAAACAGTGTCTTTTATTAATTTCTATTTGGTTGGAAAAGGGGTTCTGCCCTTCTTTTTCTCAACTACTCTAGATCCTGGATCAGTGGGCTCCGTCACTACGTCTATAAGCCCCTCGTATTCCACCTGTATTTCGACCTCCCAGGGTGGACAGCCCCGGGCGAGGGTCCTATAGGGCACGCGGATCACACCGACCGAGAGAAAAGAACGCTCCTAACGGGTCTAGCGGGTCATAGGAACTTTTAACGCACGAGTGATGCGGATTATAGTCAAGGCAATACCGGGAAAGTCTCGTCTTTCAGCCTTAACGAGATTTCGGCAGAATTTCGCTTGCGCGAATGACGTTTTGACTTTTCGGTAATGTCCGAGAAGATAATAGGCATGGGTCGGGCGGTAAAAGTCAGATGACACAGTGTCACATTGAGCTTCGTTGCATATGCCGTGCGTGAGTCAAAATCGAAGTCAATGCCGGGTCAAGATCTTGCCAATTTTTCCTTGTCAGAATTTAGGCAGAGCTTCGCTTGAGCGAAAGATCTTTGGATTTTTGGCATGGACTCGGTCTCGAATCTTACGCATTCTGTGCGGGTCAAGGTCAAAGTCAATGCCGGAGTCAAGATTCTACCAATTTTTTTCTTGTCGGAATTTTGGCAGAGCTCCGCTTGCGCGGAAGATCTTGACTTCCGATATGAACTAAGGCTTGACCTTTACGGGGATATGCAACTGGGCTATATGACACGGACTAGACCAAAAACCAACCAAAAGTCACGGTTTTTTGAAACGTGTGACACAGACTGTGCATTGGTCGACACTGGCTGCCATGGGGAGTTTGGGGTGATTTCGTGCGCTCCCGGGAGCATCGTAAGGCTGTCCGTGACAACAACTGAACAACCACCTCGGGTTTTAAAGGGACGTGCGTGCAGAGTGTACAGGATATATAAGGTGCGCGTAGTGTGCGGTCTCCTAAAAAATGTTCCTTTTTGAGTTAAAACAGAGATTTTCAGAAATGTGTTTTAAAAGGAATGATTTTTCGGGACGAGGAAAATGCAACAGATAAGGCACGTAAATTTTCTGGGAGCCCCAGTCAGTCTTGGAACTAAATAGCCCCAAGCTGCCAAGGCTGCCAGATTAACCTCAATTTGTCCTGGTGGACGATGGAAGGTCTCATACCACTTCTTCTGATGCAGGGTAGTTGTCGGAGGGTCTCACACTACTGCTGCTTCTCTTCGTGGATGCCAGAGGGTCTCATACCACTTCTTCTGATGCAGGGTAGTTGCCGGAGGGTCTCACACTACTGCTGCTTCTCTTCGTGGACGTCGGAGGGTCTCATACCACTTCTTCTGATGCAGGGTAGTTGCCGGAGGGTCTCACACTACTGTTGCTTCTCTTCGTAGACGCCGGAGGGTCTCATACCACTTCTTCTGATGCAGGGTAGTTGTCGGAGGGTCTCACACTACTTCTTCTCTGCTCTGTTGGGGATAAATGTAGCTGCCAGGGGTCTCACGCAACTTCTTCTGTTCTGTTCTTAGTCTTTGATAAGTATAGCTGCCAGGGGACTCACGCTATCTCCGCTTTTCTGTTCTTTGCTGATCTTTGTGGATGCCAAAGGGACTCATACCACTTCGCTTCATTGGAGATTGGGGTGTAGCTGCGGGGGGACTCATGCTACTTCTTTTACGCTCTTTGTGGATGCCAAAGGGACTCATACCACTATGTCGGTGCAGGGTAGTTGCCAGGGGACTCACACTACTTCTGCTTCTGTTTTTCGATAAATGTAGCTTCCAGGGGTCTCACGCTACTTCCATTTTGTTCTTCGTGGATGCCAAAGGGACTCATACCACTATGTTGGTGCAGGGTAGTTGCCAGGGGACTCACACTACTTCTTTCCTGCTTTTTGTTATCCTTTTACCGGTTTTGCTGTTGGACGGTCTTTGTTGAATGTTTGCTTTTCCTTTTGTGTCCTGGGCTTTGCTTGGGAAGTTGGGGACTCTGCTTTTGTTTGTGCCTCGAGGCTACTGGTCTCTGGAAGTTTTGTTTGTCAAGCCGGGGATTCTGCTTTCTGGGGAATTGGCTTCTTTCTTGGGATTGTGGGGCTGCTGGTCTTGCTGAGCTCTGCCTGGGGGCTATCACAGATACATGCCTTTTTTGTTCTTTCTCTTTCTTTCTTCTCTAGTTTGGCATTCGAGGGCCGATCTTGAGATATGGTGAAGCTCTTTTCTAATTGTTGTACCTGCTGCGAGGGTCTTAGGCCGTAAATGCTTGCTTGTTGGTAAGTAGCTGTCTAAGGTCTCAGGCTACCATTGGTTCTGCTGAGGGATAGGTTGTGGCCTCTGTCACTTGTCGATGCTTGCTGGGTGGCCATTTGCAGGATGGTCTTTGCAATATAGGCTTTGAAGTCTTCGGGATCGGTGATTATTAATTCTTGGGTTCTGTGGTAGCTGGGCTCTTCTTTCTTTGACAGGCATTTGTTTGGGGGCTGAGGCTACCACTTGTTGACGTTTGCTGGGGAGGTTGACAGATGCGGACTCTTTGTCTCGCTTTATCATGCAAAATAGGCTCTGAAGTCGTCGGGACTGGTGAGCCTTGTTGTCTGGTTTCTAGGGCAGCTGGGGCTCTTCTTTCTTTTCTTTCTTTGACAAGCACTGCTTGGGGGCTGAGGCAACTAAGGCTCTTTTTCTTGACAATCATTGTTTGAAGACTGGGGCTGCTGGGGCTTTTTCATATGATGCTTGTGAGATCAGATGGCTGGACCTTTGGAGAAAGGTTTCCTACGTATCCCTTAAAAAGGGAATCAAGCCGGTCGTAGTTCTGGGCCTTATGAAGATAATAGAGGCGGGGTCTGCCACCTGCGGGGTTTGGAATCTCTGTCCAAGATTGTGATTCGAGGGGCAGTCCTCACGATCACATCACGATCACCTGATTTTTGTACTCTGCGGGGGGAGACACAACACTCTAGACACTTTGCATTTTATTAGACTCTTGCTTATGCATTATTAATCTTTGGTTGCACAAGTCCATCTCAGCTGGGGAGAATAGGAAATAGGGGTTTGGCACGGCTTGGTGAGCAGATATGTAAGTAGCCATTATGCTATGAGGGATTGTGTATAGTATGAAAGTGTTTATGATGGGGTGGACCCTCTCCCATGAGTGATGGTGTATGGATGATATGGCGCAGCTAGGCAAGTCGGGGACGCTCCCGGGGGTATAGGTTACAGCAGGTCCGTTGCTATTGAGGACAAAGTGTATCGCACGTCTGAGACAACAAGCAGCGAAAGGGGGGCAGAGAGCAATCCCGGCTTGGCAAAGCCCCAGTTGACAGTGCAAAGCAATCTTGGAGGGAATCTGATAAGGAGAGCCGGAGGGATACCTTAACCAAAGCCCCAGCTTGAGGACATTCCATGCAGCTTCATCGCAGGCAGAGTCATCTTGTGGCCGAGGAGGCAACTTATCATTTCGAATCGCAGTCAATCGGTCGCTGGACAAGACTCGGAAGTGTACGTGCAGGGGCGTATTTTTCAAGGGTGGGAATGAATCCCGAGCTTCTGTATGACACTCTCGCTTTAGGTTTTGACTCTTTTGGGAGAGTATAAGCATCGCAAGGTGTGGAATAGTGTATGGAAGCCCCTGCTAACCAAAACGGTGTTTAGCTCTATCTTCCTATGACGTAGAAATAGAAGACTTGTCGAGACACTTGAAAACTTGTCTTATTCGTGATGATCACAAAGCTGCTTAAAACCCTTTATTGATGTTCGGGTTAGTCAACCGCCAAAGCTGATATGAGCAAATATTTTCATCAATCCTGAGGAGAAAGCCCACTGATATCGAGGTCGAATTCGGAAGGATGGAAGGTGTATAAGCATGGTCCTTAAAGAGACCGGATTTTCTGAGATCTGTTTGTGATTTCGACCGGACCACAAGTGGTTGCCTACATTCCCCTCCATAGGAGGAGCTCAGGTCGCCGTAGTTCGGGCTTATCCCGAATGAAAAGAATGAACGTTGGAATTCGAGGATATGAGGACCTTTTAGGATTTTGAGAATTGAAAGAAACATGTCCTCTTGGAGTGTCGATGGGAGACACAGATGTGCAGCCCCAGTGGGACATTCACGCCAGGTGTTTGCGGAGGAGAAAAGAAATATGCTCACATGCAACGTCGAATGGACAGATGGAATTTGCACAATCTTCGCTTGACGGTCCTTTGAGCCGGGATGGACTTGGCTCCGCTTTAAGCAACAATCTGTTTTAGATCTCGACGATATTGGAATGAAACTGCTACCCGGTAGGAACTGCGACTGGGTTTCGGGGTTTCGATCGGTCTTTGGGTGATTCAAGATATCATGACCTCTTAAAATGAGAGGTCGGCTAGGCTTTTTGCTGGCTGAACCTCTAAAGATGAGAGGTTGGCTCTTGGGTATGTGTTTCGGATTTCTAAGGTGAGGGAATCCATGATTGCATCTTCAATGCCTCTAAGAATGAGAGGACAATCTTTTGGCTTTGGCTAAAGGCAAAGGTAAGGGTAATGGTAGTGGTAATGTCCTCTAAAATCGAGAGGACGACTTGGGATTGGTCAAGGTATTGGGAATATCCTCTAAGATCGAGAGGACGGCCGGAATTGGTTGAGGTAGTGGTGAGGGACATCCGTGTTGTCTCTTTATTCACTCTGAGACTCCTCTTTGAGTAATGACCGGATCTTTTGACTTTCGCTTCTGAGAGGATCGCTGGGGACTAGGCTCTCTTTCTTTTTTTTTTATTCTCTTCTTTTTTTTTCTTTTTGTATTTTTGTCTTTCTCTCTCTTTTTTTTTTTTTTTAATTTTGACTTTGAGAGGATAATTTCAGCTAGTCCCCAGGATGGATCATTGCTTTCCGTTGTTCTTGAGCTTGGAGACGATCGATCTTCTTTTGCATCGCGGGAGCCTCAAGGATAGTCCCTCTTCTTCGGGCGATGGCTAAATGGGTTTCAAATATGCCGATCTTGAAATGAAGGGATATTATTTAGTGAGGGTAAGGTAATGGTTTTCCTATGGGTGAAAGGTTTCAACCGCATCCCCTACCGGATGATCCGAACGAGATTGAGTCTTCGTTGCTTCTTTAGCTTACTTCGCGGAAGATCCATGCAAATTCATCGAGCAACGAGACGGCGAGGACAATGGAAGGTATGTGAGCATATGGAAATCGAGGTGGGGAATTGGCAAGCCCCACTTTGTGAAGGATATCAGTCGATTTTCTCACTCTAATCAATTCAAACATTAGTCATTTCAAAGCGTTGGTCGGTGAGCAGCACAAGTGATCATTTGGAACAAGACCATTTCAATCGAGTGTAACGTAGGTGTGCTAATAATGTCTCGAGTCTAGCTAGAAGAGAAACAAAGATTTTTATCACTGCAAAGCAAAATTGGTCCAACTTGGACTCGACAGACTCATGTCCGACAGTGGACATTCTAGACCCTACGAGGACTGATCGACTGCATCAACTTCTTCAACATTGGATGGAAGGAGGAGCATTGTTGCCATTTGTGCGGTGAGGACCCTTCTCGATCTTTCTGTCCTTCATAAGTCGCCCTCCTTATCTTTAGTAATCTGAGCAAGCAACCGGGCCTCTTGCTCGCGAGGAAAAACGGCTTCAAGGGTAGCTATCTGTTCTTCAATGGACACACCTTTTGCACTCTGCTGCTGACCCACGGGATATAGACTTCCGGATTTGTGGGCCATAGTCTTCTCTGCACCGAGCATTTTGGATTCCGCATCAGATGGACGACTGCTCGGGCACTTGAACTGCTTCCGCCTCAGGAATATGGACCAATGAGCGCCGGGAACGAGAGCGCACACCCAACTTGCCGTAGCCTTGCAAAGGAAAGAGCGTGTATAAGGCGGAGGGTAGAGAATCTTGAGGAGGTAAGGGAGAGGGAAGAATACGTAAGGAGACGGACTGATGCAACACTTTATTAATCTTCAAGTAGAAATCGGTGACTTTTAAGTCCTAAAGACGGTTGGGAAAGGCTAACCCTTTATTCACGCAGTCTAGACCTCGGGGGAACCTAAAGACACATCATTCAAAAATACACCAAATGCGTTGAGCCAAAATTGATAATAGGCGATAGTACCTAATCAAAACCGAAGCATTTGTGGGCCGGACGAGCAGCCCCAATTTCTGGATAAATTTGGGTTTCTGGAGAAATTTGGGCAGCATAACGGGTATTCCTGAAGAATTTCAAGGAAAAATCCGGCATGACCTCTCGTCGGTACACGTTGACAAAGCGACATGATCTCTCGTTAGAACATGCCGTGGGAACGACATGTCCTCTCGTGAAACCATGTTGCGTTTGGCAACATGCCCACACGTGCTAGGGTTTGGAGGAGGTACGAAAGGCTATTAAGAATTTTGAAAAATTCATTTTAGTGTATTTGAAAACGTCGTGTCAAAACCAACCGTTTTGGGTGAGGTTTAAATGTGTGGCGCCACCTATAACGCACTAGGGGTATGGGTTTGACATTAGGCGCTCAAGCGTAGGCGAATTTTATGGTCGTCCGCGATGCCGTCAATCGCACCCGAGGGTTCTAGATCTACGTGATGTAGTGTGCGGGATGGCTAGATTCCTTTATTTTGCAAAAATGATTTTTTTTTATTTTTTATTTATTTTTTTTTTTGAAAAGGGGTGATAAAGAAAAAACAACACACACACGCCCCCACAAAGTACAATAGTCAAGGATCAGCAATTTTAATCACGGGGCAGCCCCACAATCACAACCTGCACCAAGGAATCGAATCCTGCAATTTGGCCTCTTCTGTCGCGTGACACAGGACAGCCATGGCATATTATGTCGCGTGACAGAAAAGGTCACTTCCAGAATCTGAACCGAAGAATCATAACAAGCCCCAGCCTCCAAGCAAATGCGATAACCCAGCCCCAAGCCCCAGGCAACAGCACAATACACAGGAAGCAAGAAAGGGGGAGGGAACAAAACAAAGCAATAAGATGCCTTTTTACACATGATGTCACAAACAATGCACAGACAAGTGAATAGAATAAATGTTGAACAATCACGAAAGTCTGACCCACTTTTTGAAAAACAAGCTACACATATCCCCAGCAGAGTCGCCACTGAATGTGCGCTCGCCGAAAAATAAAATAAGGGAGTCGCCACGCCGTTTTAAGAGGAAACATTGTAAACCTTTTTGACAAAGAAAATGGGTTCGGGGGTCAGGTTACGTGTTGGGAAGAACCGAGAGTTCACCCAACACGCCTCGTCCGTAGACGAGTCTTTCAAATGTTCAACATCCAATTCATTCAAATGTGTGTGCAAAGTGTGTATGACAAGATATGTATAAAAATGCATAAACATGCTTTGTTTTATTTCTCAACAAAGGGGAATACAATCTGTAAGCCATTTGCCATGGGAGGCCACATCCCATTTACAACTAAGGGGAACAATACTTACAACTGAAATTGAACCTGCTGCAGAGGACTCATTGTGTCGCGTGACACAGGATCTAAAGGATCAATGCTGTCGCGTGACACAACAAAGCACTCTGCAGGGGTTTTACAAAACCCACACTGCAGCAACACCAAATAAGCAAAATACACAGCAAACAAGCCAGAAGAAACAGATTACAACTGAAAGGATGATCCTCTGCAGATGGTCACCATGTATCGCGTGACACAGGACATGCTAGGCACGATGTGTCACGTGACACATGATTACCGTTTGTAGGAACCTTACATTTTGAGCACAGATCTAACAGAAATCAATCCAAATCCTAACACAATACCAAAACAATTCAGAAACAGTGAATTTACAATGAATTGACCAAGGGGATGTGGATATAGGGAGATCCACACTCCCTTGGCCAATAAACAACAAATACCACAAATCACATTATGGATATCAACAATACCAAGCTACACATATTAAACAGAGAGATCGGCAGTTGGGACTTGTAATTATCAAGTCCGGGGAATAGATTGCAACGAGACAATTAATAGTAAAATGCGAGATAGAGGTGAGGGAAGAAATTCGTTACCCTCGTAGTCCACGCTCCTTAAACCAAGTTAGGTTTAAGGATCTTTGATCAGCTTCGGAACGGAACAACGAGCACAGATTGAACGGCAAATCAGTTCCAAGTATTTGTGCGTGTACTGAATGAATTTGTAAGGACAGAGAGAATTGAGGGAGGAATGGAGCGCTTGTCACAACCTCGGTGCAAATTGGACAGAGAGATAGGCTAAGGATTGAAAAATGCAGCAAACGGAGATTGGTGGTGCACGGCTTAGGGGTTGGAATAGGGCGGCGTCGGTGGTTTAACGGCTTGGGACTGGAATTGGCGTTGGAGTTGCCGGATTTGGCTTGAACAGGGGAAGCGGTTGTTGTTGCTGCCAGTGGTGTTCCCGTTCGATTGGTGTTGAGGAGGTCGCAGAGGTTGAAGGTCACGGATGAACGCGATTAGCACAGGGGAGAGGGCGCCGATGTGGTTTTAGAGAGAAATTGGGAGAGGTTAGGTCGCCGGTTGGATTAGAGATCGGGGAGGGGATTGGTATTGGGTTTGGCCGGGTAGTTGGTTTGGTGAGGGAAAGATTGGGATCGGTTGAGGGTGAATAGGTGAGGAAGCTCGGTTTAGGGAGGAGATTAGGGGAAGGTTTGGCCGGAGAAGATGGTGGGTGGTGATAGAGGTTGAGGTCGGAGATGAGGAAGGGTTGTGTTTGGGGAAGAAGACGACGCAAGGAGCTGCAATGCCAAATGCGTTTAGTGAGAGAAAGGAGAGAGAGAAAGTGAATCTGTGAGTCTCTTGTGTGTGTGAATTGTGTGTTAATTGTGAGAGGCCCCTTTTTTCCAAATGAACAGAATATGGTATTTATACGTAAATTGGGATTGGGATTAAACTGTCGCACGACCCAACGCTCCCACTTTCCATGCTTCAAGCTGTCGCACGACGGGCCACGTCCATAACCGTTTCTGGCGCCAAAACCTGCTTCAGGAACATTCCGGGTTAATTCTTTAAAAGCCCAAAGCAGTTTATTCCTTTTAGGTCCTTTTTTCCGGGAAAAGTACTAAAATATACTTTCTTCGCGGGAAACTTATAAAAAGTTCCCGAAAGTCTCGGAACGGACCGGGAATTTTACCAAAACGCCCTTTAGTGCGATTTTATCATTTAAAATGCACCTAAAAAGGATCGCAAATTGGATTGGCGTACTTACTGTGGCCTCTAGCTTTCTGTCTGAAGCTGCTTGTGACACTTTAAGGGCTTGATCCATGTGGGTCTTTTGAGCTTGGTTCTCGTCCCAGAGACGGTTCTCTTGAGCGGCTAGTTCCATGAGGGATTTCCTTGCGAGAGCTAAACAGTCTCCGTAGGTGCGCGCCGTCTGACTAGTGTCTAGAACTGTGATCACATCCAGATCTCTGAATGGCGGGAATACTTGGATTATATTGACGAAGGAAGTCGGGCTGGGACATTCCATGCGGCCCTCCTTGATCTCGGTTACCAAGAAGTTCGCCCATATCTGTTTGATTGAACCCACGGGGGTGTTGAATTCTGCGATGTTGATAGTCTCGTGATCTCGCTGGATCGCCAAGTCTATTAGAGCTAGCAGTTTGCTGGCGGGATGTCTGAATCCGTGGCCGTGACGACTGGGAGCAGAATCGAACTTGAGCATGTTGATGCTGAGATGGTCATTTCCTTCGTCGGAAGCTGACTCTATCTTGCGGGGAAGACTCTTACAGATGTTTTCAGGGTAGCTACCGGAAGCGTTCCCGAGGTTGATCTGATTTGTAGCAGGGTGAGGAGCTTCGTCTCCTTTGTTGACGCCCTTGGCCTTGGCGGTGCTTGAGGCTGTAAGCTTGACTGACGGCACGGGTCGGTTGCCACTGGGGCTGGTAGTCGGAAGTGATGATGAGCTCTGAGCTCGATTGGCCAGGGCCTCGTTTACCATGAGCAGGCAATCGTCGAGGGTAACTTTGGCATTGCAGAATCTAACGATAAGGACCGGATCCTTGGTATCATCGGGATATCTGGAATAGATGATGTTGACGAAGTCGTCATCAGTCACTAGATCAGAGGGGTTCTTTGTCGTGTCAACCAGTTGTTTCCAATAGTCGGATAACTGCCTGTACTGGACATTGAGCTTGACGATTTCCATGGTATTGGAGCCCTTATCGTAGGTGACATCCTTGGAACTGGTGCCGTCCTCGAAACTGAGCATATGTATGTAGGGATCTTCTTGCGGATCTGCTGCATCCTCGACTCCGGAGAGTCTTGATTCGTTGTCGTCTGACGGCTCAACCCATACGTAAGGACGCCTCGCATCCTGCTGCGCTGTTGGAGCTGCTAGAAAAACATCATTCTCTTCGCTGGAGAAGTGGGGCTCAGCAGGAAATTCCTCGTGGAGGACATCCCATACGACTGCCATACATTAATCACGAGTCTGACGATGCTGTTGACCTTTATCACGAAGATTTCCTCGCCTGGCGGGGCCAGATAGTAGGATTGAAGGATGCTGACAAATCTCCGATTGGAGACAGGGGTTTACGTTCCCGCATTATGGCGATGCTCAGGGTTTCTTTCCAATCTGCTTCCAAGTTTCGGAAACGGCAGTTGAACTTGATGTATCTGACCGCTTCAGGTTCTGCCTGCTCGAGGACGTTGACATAGTTAGCATCTCCGGACTCTGAGGGATTCTGATGAGATTTGCCCCGATAGTCCCTTGGTCGATTTGAAGGAAGTAGCCCCGGTGCCTGACTACGGGCACGCTTGGCTGTTGTCTCGGCTTCGTTTCCTATGAGGAAACTGTCTCCTCTGATGACTTCAAGATCTCCCTGCCGGTTAATGAACTTGACGCATTGATGGAGAGTGGAAGCTATGGCTTTCATGTGATGTAGCCAAGGGCATCCCAACAGAGCTGTAAATTCGGACGGAATGTCCATCACGTGGAATTTTGCTGGCACCATTTAGGTTTCAAACCAGAGCTCCAGAGTCACCGTCCCCAGGATGGGATGAGACGTGCTGTCGTAGGACTTGATAGTCCGGGTAGACGGAATCAAGTGGCTTTCGTTGATGCGTAGGGCTCGCATCATGCTGAGAGGGAGGACGTTAACGGCTGATCCATTGTCTACCAATACTACGGGGAGTGATATGGTGTCGAGCTTGAGAGTGATGTACAGAGCTTCATTGTGCCTTGAGGCATCTCTCGGCAGGTCTTCATCACAGAAAGTGATCATACTGCCATACAGTCAGGAATCGTAGATCTGATCTCTATCCAGAGAAGGAGAGTCATCAAGCCATCCGTTTCCTGTCTTCCTCTTGCGAGGTAAAGCCTTTGCTGGTGCCTCTGGATTGTGTTGAGGCTGTTTGTGGCTGTTGCCGCCCTTGGTTAGCACGTTGATCGAGTGCGAGTGCCAAGCTGTCTTTGATTTTCCTTTGCCAGCCCGGGCTCTCAAGCTGGGAAAATTGAACCTTGGCAGATCCCGTAGGGGGTTAGGCTTCTGACTGGCAGTGAGATTGTCAAAATCTGAGGTATTCCGGTGTCCTGAGGCCTGAACTCTGGTGTCGGCAGGACTTTTCGGCTTTCCCACCCCTGTTTGCTTTAAAGCTGCATGGCCTGGAGGAAGGGAGGACTGGCTGGAGTAGAGTACGTAGTAATCGAACCTCCTGGATGGCTCTCCGAGTGCACCCACACTAGTGTCTCCAGCTTCATATCTTTCTCTTAGTTTCTGTTGAGAGGACTTCTTCTTCTGTTTTTTGGGAGAATTAAACCTGATCATGTCTTGGGACTCGTACTCCAGGCATGCGGAGCAGTCACAAACATCTTAACTGATGTGGACATTAGATGAGGACCCGGCTGGAAGAGGCAGAGGAACTGGCTCTGCGGCAATCTTCTTCGGCACCCATTCCATGGCATTCACACTGTTGTTGTTCGGAAAAGGGTTTCCGACTGTATTGGGCCCACGGGGACGCTCCAACTTTCCTTCCTCTATCAAATTCTGAATTTTGTACCGTAACCCCACGCAGTTGTCGGTGGTATGGCCGTGATACTGATGGAATGCGCAGTACTTGCTCTTGTCAGCGTTGACTACGGGATTCTTGGGTTTGTAGTTTGCAACGGGTTTGAGGAGACCTTCCTTGATTAACCCTTCCAGCATCTTGCTCAGCAGCATGTCCAACTTGTCGAAGTGTACGGCAGGCTGCTTCGGAGTGGAGTTGTTTCTTTGTGGGACTGGGTTTCTGTTGCCCGACTGCTGTCCCTGATGGATGTAGTTGACAGACGTATCTTTCCCTTTGCCGGGGGCCGGTGCGGGATTGAATGCAACTGCTAATCGATATCTGTATGGCTGTGTAGTAGTCAATTTTTCCTTGAGATCCTTCTCGAACTGTGAGCCGACATTGACCATGGCCCGGAGATCTGGGAAGAAGTGATGACTGATGAGAGTTCTGATGGACGGTCTTAAGCAGGACTTGAAGATCCGCATCTATTCGTCCTTGGAGAGAGGCTCTATGATCTCGGAGAGCTTCCAACTCCACCTCTTGTAGAATTCTCCGATGCTTTTATCTGCCTTCTGCTCGGTGGTGATTAAGTCCTCACGACTTGTTTCCCACTCTAAGTTAGATCTGTACCGTTCTAGGAAGATGTTACTGATCTGATCCCAGGTATAGCGGTCTGCAAGCTTAACCCTTAGGAACCATCGTAATGCTGAACTCTTGAGTGTATGCTAGAAGTGATCGGCCATTTGCTGGAGGGTTGCTCCTTTCGCTCTCATGCCGAGAACGTAGGTGTCGACATGCGTTTGAGGACATTTGGTTCCGTCAAATCGGTCCATCTCCGGCATTCTGAACTTGGCAGGGAGAGGCATGACCATTCCTGGATCTGTGGATTTGAGCGTTTCTTGCTTTGAGCTGCTCATGGTGGCTTTCAGGTCTTTCATCTGTTCGACCATCCAGGCTAAGGTTGGGTCCAGTGGTGGACTTTGAGGCTCGGCGCCGGGTGCTACCATGTGAGCGGTAGTGATTGGAGGTGGAAGGCTTGATATATGGGGATATATGGGAGCCTTTTCTGGACTGTATCGGGGTTTGTCCTCGGTGTTTTGGGATTCGTGTATAGGCAACGGGATAAACCCAGGAGGGTATTGAAGGATATTGGCATCTGTTTGAGATGGTCCAGCGGTGCGCTGGTTGTACCGAGTGATGGGAGTAGTACTGGCTTGGCTGTATATGACAGGGTTGCCCTGAGAGGTGGCAACGTGGAGCCTAGGTCGGCTGTTTCCTTGGTTCGAAGGCATCCCGTAAGTTGGCGGGGGAGGAACCTGGTTGAAGGTTTGAGGAACTGGTTTCGGGGAATCGTCGTCCTCGATTATGACGAAAGTACCGTCGGCGGGGATAGCCGCTATACCTCGCTCATTCGTAAGCCGTACTACGAAATTCCGCCGATCTTCTTTACGCCTCTTGTGAACCTCACAAGCCCGGATAGCCTCTTCCAATGTCATATCTGTTACCGGTGGCGGGGGTCCGTCCCCGTCACGATTTCTCGGTGAGCTAGACATGTCGGATATTCTGGCTGAGGGAACTGAGGGAATCGAAGAACAGTCTGACGGTGCCGTAACTGTGATTCTGGCGAGGTGCTGACCCGGAATTTTGAACCACTTTCTGCTCCCTGCAGGGAACGAAAGGCAGGGCTTAGGCTTCGGAAAAGGGTATTTGGCTCAGGGTTTCGGGCTTGTGCAATGTGCAGTTACCGATTAATGTTTACTTAAAACGCATTTTCTCAGAGTCCTAATCAGTTGGAAAAGATCGTGTCTTCTTTTTCGCAACTAACCTAAGGCTCTAATCAGTGGATCTCGTCACTACATTTATAAGTGCCTCATTTCCATTTGTAGATCATCTTCTCGGGACGGACAATTCCGAGCGAGGGTCCTATAAGGCAAGCGAGTTCCACCGACAAAGGAAAAAGTGAACTTAAGGCTAGCTGATCACGCAAACTTCCAACGTATGTGACGCACGGGCCACAGTCGAAGTGAACGTCCTTAAGTTAAGGCGGGGATCGTGCCAAAATTTCGGCATGACCTCTCCTGACTCGCTTGCGCAAGGGGCCTTAGCTTCTGGAGTTGTCCAAGTTGTGGCTGGCACGGTGCATACGGTGAGGGTTTGGTGACACGGTGTCATATTGAACCTTCGGGTATATTTTTCGGCAGAGCTCCGCGTCAAAGTCAAGGCTGAAGAGCTCGAGACTTCGGGTCGAGAACGACCTTCGATCTCAATCTTTCGAGCTTGACTCATGACATAACCCGGCGTAAAAACATACACTTGGGCTTTATGACACGTACTAAGCCAAAAACCAACCGGGGTCTTGGACGAAGTGTGACACAAAGAGTGCATGGCTTACACGGGCTAGGATGGGCTATTTGAGACGACCCCGTGCGCACTCGAAAGGTGTCTGGCAGACCAACTGAGTTGCAACTGAACGGTCATCCCGGGTTACGGGTCATAGTATGCAGTGTACCGAGGCAGCAAGTGCACGTGAAGTGCAGTGTACCGAGGCAGCAAGTGCGAGTAGTGTGCGGTCACTTAAATTCCTTTTCTGAGTAAAATAGAGATTTTTCAGAATGTGTCTTAAAGAATTTTATGCGCAGTTCAACATATCGCATGAAAATCAAGTATGAACGGGAATGCACGAACATGTTATGATTTTGAAAAAGACGGTAATGTAACACCCGGAAAAAAAACTGTTCGAGGTTTAAAGTAACGCACGCACATGAAAACGAGGAAGGGTAAATGAAAGTTTGACCCACGGAAGGCTTTTTGAAAACAACGTTAGTTTTGAAAAAGTATCCAAGTCCCCAGCGGAGTCGCCAACTGAAATTACCCGGATTTGCGCGAGCGAAGCGGTTGTCTTTCGCGGAGGGTTGGTGTCTGAGACCTCGCTTTCGGGAAGGAAGAGGATTCGCCACGCGGTTTTGCATTTTGAGCCCAAACGTTGAAAAACGGCTTTTGGTGAGAAAATGGTGTCATTTTTATTGGTAGCGAAAACTTAGGAAAAGACTTTGAAAACGGGGTGTCATTTTTATTGGTAGCAAAAATGAGTAAAAAGCTTTTTGAGTACCAGATATTATTAGGTTCGGAGGTCACGTTACGTTTCGGGAAGAGTATATTGAGATCACCCGAAACGCCTCGTATGACGAGTCTTTCTACCTTTCTCAAAAATGTGTGCGTGTGTGTGGGTGTTTGCATTTTGAAATGGGGGCTTGAATGACAAGCTTAATCTTGGTTTGAATGTCAAACGTTGATTATGTGATCTTGTTTGAAAAGGCGAGCGTTTGAATGACAAACGTCGGTTTTGGAAGTTTTAGGAAAAAGTGGCGCGAATGCTGATTTTAACCGTTTAGCTTAAGTGTCAAATGTTGACTTTTAAGAAAGAGCGTTTGAATGTCAAACGTCGGATTTTGAGTTTGAAGATGAGCGTTTTGATGCCAAACGTCATTTCGCGCGTTTTGAAAGAGAGTTCGAATGTCGAACTCCGGTTTTGAACCGGGCATGTCATTGTTAGCGATTTTACGGGAAAAAAATCCTTAAATGATATCGAGTGTCAAAAGGTCGGCTTATAAGTTTGAAGATGAGCGTTTGGATGCCAAACGTCATTTCGCGCGTTTTGAAAGAGAGTTCGAATGTCGAACTCCGGTTTTGAACCTGGCTTGTCATTGTTAGCGATTTTACGGGAAAAAAGCATTAAATGATATCGAGTGTCAAAAGTTCGGCTTTTAAGTTTGAAGATGAGCGTTTTGATGCCAAACGTCATTTCGCGAGTTTTGAAAGAGAGTTCGAATGTCGAACTCCGGTTTTGAACCGGGCATTACATTGTTAGCATTTTTACGGGAAAAAGCATTAAATGATATGCGATCAACGAATCGTTTTGCGACTCGGACTTTTGATAAGTAAATACTATCACGATCCAAACGGCTCGGACTTGTAAATGACAGTATTTAAAGTGCGGTATCAACGGAATCAAATGACCCGGAATTGTAAAGTACAATCGACGAGCCAAACAGCTCGGAATTGTAAAGTTGCGTAAAAGTAAAGGACGTTCAACGGATCAAACGATCCGGAATTGGTAAATGACATGAAAGTAAATGATGATCGACGGATCAAACGATCCAGAATTGTAAATGACATAAAAGTAACGGAACGGGGCCGGAACGCCGTTTTAACCCGAGATTAATTCTCTTACGGGAAGAGAAGAGGATCAGGGACTAAAACGTATTGGACCCCGTTAGACGATGACGTCTACATTTCAACCAACGTCCGTACGAAACGGTTGTAGTGACTAGCACGTAAACCGAGACAGAACGAGAGTTTAGGGAGAGAGAGCGCTACCTATGGCTAGGGTCGGCTCCTTTGGCTCGGTGGGCATATACGGGATATGAAAAGGTTTTTGGAACGGTGTTTCAAGGTGGTGGGGGTTGTATTTGATCGAAATATGGAGTTTTCACGCGAATCGAGGTGAAACGGGGGCTCGGGAGAGGTGAAAAGCAGTTTGGGTCGTAGCTTTGGGATGAAAGGGAGTAAATTTTGTGTTGTTAAAATGTTTTGACAGCCTCTGTATTTATAGGTGAAATTTCAGAAGGAGTCCGGAAGGACTGAGGGTGAAAACCAGGGGGTTTTGTGAAACTTTGGAAATTGGAGGGACTTGCTGGCAATTCTGGATTGTCTGTAAAAGAGTCCGGCCGGACTTGGACTGCATACCAGGGGTATTTTAGTCTTTTCACACTGATTTTGATTGATGTTGACGAGGGAGCTGTGGCATGCACGCCACGTGTCCTTGTGACTCACTAGGCTATGGGAGTTTGTGCCATTATCCTCGGCTTTGTCCGTTTTTAAAATAACTGTCCGGAAAATGTCCGAAACGCCCCCGGAAAGTGCCGGAAAGTGCTTTTTCAGGGAAAGCTGTACTTTTACGTGCAATGACGTGTGTTGAGTACGCTTCGACGTTGGGATGCACGGGGCAGTCCCGAGACGTCTCGTTGGTTTGAGAACGGGGAGCTTAACGGGTTCCGGTTAACCTGAAGCGGGCCAGTTAACGGATTCCGGTTAACTTCTAACGGATATTGGCGATCCGGATTTGGGTACTTACAGTAAGTTTGTTTGCTTTGAGGGTAGAGGCCTTGAAAGTCCTCTTAGGCACAACAGCAGCTCTAGAACCCCAGAAAATAACTGACTTACCAGAGTCAATTAGCCGGTGAGATTGAACAACTTATAACACAACATTGATGATGATAATGATCACTTGACTTGGAACTCATAATAGGAGAAGGAGAAGGATGCGTGTGGTGGTTTGTAGTTTTACCCTTTGAAATTCCTGCATTATATCGGATTAGGGATTGAAATATTGAAAAACATACCAATATCTTGGGATAAGATTTGCCTTCCTTATACGAAAAAGTTTTATCATTGATTGATCAACATCCCACCGTAGTCTCCTTTGGCATCTAGAGTTTTCCAACACCTTATCATAAGCTAATTGTTGAACACAGTAGAATCATTAAGTAAAAAATTGTAATAACAAAAATTTGATCATATTTTCACCAAGATTTTCGAATGACTTAATATTTTACAATATGCCTATTATAGGAAAAACAATGCACACACAGTGAAGATTTTAATCTCAATAAAGTGTAACATGGTATGACTAAATCACATATTGACATAATTTGACCTATGAGAAGTCAATGAGATAACCCTCAATCATGTAGCCTCTAGAATGTCTCCAAATTTGGCATTGAATCAGTCAATGAGAAGTAGCTTTACACTCTCACACCATAGTGCTTGCCCAAATTTTTATCTCAAGTGATGCAACAATAAGTCATTGGCATTGAGCACATGAGTGGAAGCTTCAAAACAAATGGAGGCAGCTTGTTTTTCTCAGTGACCTTAGATTAAACATCCACTACATGATATAGATATCAAAAAGAACTTTTAACATGGAATTATATTACCAAGTTAGAATGGATCTCACATTTAAGAGTCAAATAGTGTCAATAATGAAAGATAGACAAGTGATCAAAAGAGATAATCGTGTAATGCATGAATGCAGGATTATTATTTTTTTTTCAGTGTTTTCTGTAAGATACAATTATACAGAGATGCAGACAGTTGTCTGCACAGTTGTGCAGTCATCTGTAATCACACAAACCTAGAGATTTCTTAAGGAAAGAAAATCTCTCAAAATCCAAAGCCTTAGTAAATATATCAGCAAGTTGATCTGTTGTTCCAATATATTCAAGAGTAATGATTATTTGTTCAACAAGATCTCTTATAAAGTGGGGCCTAATATCTATGTGCTTTGTTTGGGAGTGTTGTACAGGATTTTTAGCAATATCCTTGGTACTCATGTTATCACAGAATACGGTTAGAGTTTCACTTTTCAAACCATAATTCTTTATCATTTGGTTCATCCACAACAGTTGGGTACAACAACTACCTACTGCCACATATTCAGATTTATCAGTAGATAAAGAAACACAGTTTTGTTTCTTACTAAACCAAGACACTAGATTATTCCTTAAATAAAAACACACTCTAATGGTGTATTTTTTGTCATCCATAGTCCCAGCCTAGTCAGAATCACTAAATCCCACCAAGTTTGTGTTGGTATCTTTAGTGTAGCTTAACCCCCAATGAGTAGTACCCCCAACATATCTTATAATTCGCTTCACAACTTTTAGGTGGGATACTTTGGGGTCAGCTTGATACCTAGCACATAGGAACACACTGAACATTATATCAGGTTTTCTAGTCGTAAGATACATCAAGCTCCCTATCATACTCATGTAGAGGGTGTGATCAATACTTTTACCTTCCTCATCTTGGCAATGTTTTTGGGATGATCCCATAGGAGTTTTCAGGTGTGGTGCATTATCAAGCCCAACTTTCTTTACCAAATTCTTTGCATACTTGGATTGTGAAACTGACATTCCCTCTTTGGTTTGAGCAATTTGTAGAACAAGAAAGAATTTCAATTCCCCAACCATACTCATTTCAAATGTGGATGTCATACTTTTAACAAACATTTCAAGTAAGTCATTATAATTAGAACCAAAAACTATGCCATCCACATAGATTTAAGCAACAAGTATGCCTCTTTTGTTTTTCAAAACAAACAAAGTATTATCAACCTCTCCTCTTTTAAATCCAAGTTGAATTAGGTGTGCACCTAGTCTACCATACCAAGGACGTGGGCTTGTTTAAGACTATAGAGTGCCTTTTTCAACTTATACACATGATTTGGCTTAGAGGGGTCCTCAAACCCTTTGGGTTGTTCAACAAAGCTTCCTCATTTAAAACACCATTTTGGAATGCACTCTTTACATCCATCTGATGTATAGTGATTTTTAAGTAGCATGCAATAGCTAACAACAATCTGATTGACTCAATGCGAGCTATGGGGGCGAACGTTTCAACAAAATCTACCCCTTCCATTTGAGTGTAGCCCTGAGCTACCAAATGTGCTTTGTTCCTTGTTATATTGCCTTGTTCATCAGATTTATTCTTAAAAATCCATTTGGTCTCAATCACATTGATGTGAAAAGACCTAGGAACTAAGAACCACACGTCATTTTTGTCAAACTGGACTAACTCCTCTTGCATGGCATTAATTCAGTTTTCGTCTTTCAAGGCTTACATTACATTATTTGGCTCATAATTAGCAACAAAGCAACAAGAGTTTACCTGATGGTACACAGATTGTACACAAAACAAACCTGCAAGGTCATGGTAGTTGATCTTTTTTCCTCTTGTTTTCATGCCTTCATCCACTTCCCCTATGACCTGGGATGTGGGATGGTTTCCTTGTATTCTGGAAGGAATGTCCTTTTCTATGCTTACATCTCCTTCATCAGTTTCAGAATCTAACCCTTGATCATCAGTTGTTTGTTCACTTATGTTGTCAGTTGTTTGAAGAAGTGGTTGAACAACTGTCTGCACAGATGGCTGATCTGGAGTTTCATTCACCTTTTCTGGTTCAGATTTTTCATTAATTGGTTCTGGTTCCCAAGTGCAGCCTGTAACATCATCCTCAACTGTTTTGACATTAAGATCAGTAGCATCATCAAAAACAACATTTATGTATTCCATGACAGTTTTAGTTTTGAGATTATAAACTCTATAAGCCCTACTATTAGTAGAGTAAACAATAAAGATGGCTTTGTCACTTTTGAAATCAAATTTGGATAGATACTCTCAGTTATTCAAGATGTAGCATATACACCCAAATATATGAAAATATTTGACCGTGGGTTTCTTTTCGAGTAAGATTTCATAGGAAGTCATGGTACTTCCAATTCTTAGAAAGACACGATTCCCCACATGACATGCGGTATTCACAGCTTCTGCCCAAAAAATTTTGGATAGATTTTTAGAGCTTAACATTACTCTTACCATCTCTTGTAATGCGCAATTTTTCCTTTCCGCTACCCCATTTTGTTGAGGGTTTTTGGGGGCTGAAAACTCATGAGTAATCCCCTTTGAATCGCAAAATGATGAAAAAGTGGCATTTTCAAACTCAGTACCATGATCAGATTTGACTCCAATGGATTTTAAACTATATAAGTTTTTGGCTCTTTTATACCAAATTTTGGATTCATCAATGGTGTTGGAATTTTCTCTTAAAAAAATCACCCAATTATATCTAGAAAAATCGTCCACACACACAAAATATTATTTTTTTGAGACATGCTTTCCACTTCTATAGGACCCATTAAGTCAGTGAAGATCAATTCAAGGCACCTTGAGGTTCCACAATTTTGAACCTTCTTATGACTTGATTTGGTTTGTTTCCCTTTTTTAAGACTCACACTCACTTAATTTCTTCAAGTCCAGTTTGGGCAAATCTTTTGTTGCCCCAAATTTGATTAATTCACTGATTTTTCTCTCACTGGCATTACCAAGCTTTTGGTGCCAGATAGCAGTCTCATACATTTTCATGGAGAGACAAGATAAGTCACTGCTAACCTTGTAGCAGTTATCAGAGGATCGAACACCAGTTAACACACACACATTTTTATTATCAAATACTTCACATCTGGACTTGTCGAATTTAACAAATAAGTCATCATCACAGTTGACTTATGCTTATCAGATTTGCCTTGAGTCAATCAACATGTAGGACATTGTGTAACTTAGGCAAACCTGATACATTCAATGTACCTTTACCAATGATTTTACCTTGAGCTCCTCCACCAAAGTTAAATTTTTCACCTTTTAAAGGAGTATAGTCATTAAAGTTTTCACGTGCCCCAGTCATGTGGCGAGAACAGCCACTGTCAAAATGCAAAGACCCTTTAACACTACTCTTAAGAGAGGTGAAGGCAACCTGACAATTCATGGTTTCCTTCCTAACCCAGGCAATTTTTGTTCCAGCTTTGGGTTGTGTGTACAGTTGTGTGTTTTGTTGCGCACACATCTGTTTGCCCAAGTGTCCACGCATATTTCCAAAACCAAGTTCCTGTTTTAATTTGTAACAATATGGTCGAATATGACCTGAAGCAAAGCAATGATAACATACATACCTCCTCTTTCTGTTTTGTCTGCCGACAGCAGTAGATTCAGGCTTAGTAGAGGATGTAGTTTTAATTCTTTGAATTCTTGAAGTGCTTTCTCCTTCTTTCACAAAAACAGTATCTCCATAGCCAATTCCTGATTTTCCTTGGTTTCCCATTTTCAAAACCTCTTCTAACTTAGCTTTACCTGTGTTCAGCTTTGTTAGAGTTTCTGTTTCTTTATCAAGATTTGTTTTATATTTTTCACATTCCATATATTTCTTTATGAGTAGAACTTCTAACTTAGCTAAGGAGTCCTTTTGATAATCACTTTCTTTTGACAGGCTTTCAACTTCAGATTTTAGTTTGAGATTTTCTGCAGTTAGTTTCTCATTAACCTGTTTGAATACCTTGAGTTGCTCCATTCGCTTGGCCCATTCAGTGTGGAGTTCAATATAGGTATTGTGGCAAGTACTCAAAGGTAGAACTCTCTTCTTCTGCTAGATCATTGCTAGTTTCACCAGCAGTTGAAGAATTCAAGCAGGTATACACACTGTTCTCATTTGTGTAGTCAGTTGTGTGGTAAGTTGTGCGATCAGAGTATTGCACATCTTCCACATCTGAATCACTATCAGACAATATGATCTGAGATGGATGCCATATAGATATATTTTCAGTCTGCTCATCATCATCATAATCACTCAAAGTCGCTGAGAAACTCATTCCACGCTTTTTAAGAGTGTTAGCACACTCATTTGCGTAATGACCGTAACCTTTGCAAGCCATGCATTGAATTGAATCAATGGACCTTTTTCCTTCAGATGTAGGTTTCTTTCCAACATTTTCCTTCTTGGATGATTCAATCGTGGAAGGAGTAGAGGGTGTCGAATTAGGAAACTTAGTAAATCATTTATTTTTCAACATAATGTTGAATTTTTGAGTAATCAAGGCTCACTCATCATCTCCCAGGTTTGACTCATCAATACATTTGAACAGTTGAATTAGATCTTGAGATACCTTGAGAGCACTTGCAAGAGCAATTGAATTTGCTTTGCTTGACTCTTGTACCCCAATGTTTAATTCAAAATTAGTTAAAATTTCCAAGACTTCATCAAGTCCTACAGTTTGAACGTCTTGGTTTCTTCAATAACAAAAATATTTACGTTATACTTTTTAGGGAGAGTTCTTAGTACTTTACTCACAAGTCTTGCATTTGATATAGATTCACCCAGGGCAAATGACTTGTTTGAGATATCCAAGATTTTGCTCGAGTACTCTTTTATAGTTTCATTTTCTCCCATCCTTAAAGTTTCAAACTTTGTCATTAACGTCCTTAGCTTAGTTTGTTTCACACTAGCCAGACCTTCACAATGGAGTTGGAGAATGTCCCAAGAAACTTTGGCAACAATTTGATTAGAAAATAATCTAAATATATCAGGATCCACGTGGTCAGAGATTGCTCCCATGGCCTTCGGATTAAAGTTTGCTAACGCAATTTCCTCATTGTTCCAAGTTTCTATGGGCTTAGGACCATAAATTTTCTCCCTCTTTTCCTCACCTCCAGAAGTAGATGGAGAAATTTCAATCATGGGAGGAGTATAGCCACACATAAGACTAACCCAAGCACGATGATCAAGATACTTAATGTGCATAATCATTTTGGCCTTTCAAATGGTATAGTTTGAACCATTTAGGGTAGGCGATTTGTTATGACTATGATGACAGTCCATAATGGATACTTTCAAGGATCGATCTCAGTTGAGTCGAGAGCAGGCTCTGATACCAATTGAAAGAATTGTAGCTAGGACTGTAAGCACTTTGTGCGGCAATTTGTGCGTACAGAAGTGTCAGCACAACTGTATAAACAACTTTGACAATAAAATAACTCACACAAACAGAATTGAATGTAGCGAAATAATAAACACTTCAGCAAGAACTTCTTGCTGGAAACCTTTTCATAAAACTACAACCTTGTTTGAGAACAAGTTGCAAAGTAAACACTTACAATGAAAAGAAAACTCTTACGAAAAGATTAAAAGATGTTCTAATCTAAGAACAATCAAACACGAAAAACAATCTTGAAGTATCAAGGTTTGAACTTCAAGAAATAAACTAAACACTCAGGAATTCTCTATGCTCCGTATTTCTCAATGGAAAATCCGTACAAAACTATTAAGGTGGCGGTCACTTTATATAGGGAGAGTACTCCTTCTTCAACAAAGACTCGTTCAATCTCTTCCTTATTTAAGAGGATTCTTCTTTCCTTATCAGCCCAAGAGTCCTTTCCTTCCTTGAGTAAAATACCTAATAAAATACAAAACATATCTAAACCAAATTGTTATCCGTTAGTTAACTAATTCTATATTTACAATTATTTCCTAACATAAATTATATACAATATACAAATTAATTTAGACATCAGAATCACAAAGATTTAAAAAAGATATAGGAGTATTTTCATACTCTTTCATACTGTTTCCAATAACAATATGAACCTAGAACCCAAATCAATGTCAAAATATTGAAAGCGTTCAGATTGGGTAAAATGGAAAGAAGCAATAGAGGTAGAGCTTAAATCGCTGAATAAAAGAAAGGTTTTTGGACCAGTAGTCCGTACACCTCGAAATGTTATCCCTGTAGGATACAAATGGGTGTTCGTACGAAAAAGAAATGAAAACAATGAGGTAGTAAGATATAAAGCGCGATTAGTAGCTCAAGGGTTTTCACTAGAACCTGGTACTGACTTTGACCAAACATATTATCTTGTAATGCATGGCATTACATTTCAGTACGTAATATCCTTGACAGCATGTGAGAATTTAAAAAAGCAGCTAATGAATGTGGTAACTGCATATCTATATGGGTCATTGGATGCTGTACATATGAAGCTCCGCGAAGGACTTGAAGTTCCCAATATAAAGAAAAATAAAATCGCAACGCATATAACATAAATTTACAAAGGTTATTGTACGTCCTAAAACAGTCGGGTAGAATGTGGTATAACCGACTAAGTGAATTTTTCTTGAAAAAATGATATCAAAACAATGATGTATATCCTTGCGTATTCATAAAGAAGTCACAAAATGGATTATGCATATTATCAATCTACGTTGATGATATAAATATAATGGGAACACCTAAATAAATTGAAAAAGGATGCTTATACTTGAAGGCAAGTTTGAGATGAAAGACTTGGGTAAAAAAAATTGTCCTGGCCTACAAATTTAGCATCTCTCTCTCTCTCTCTCTAAAGGAATTTTTGTTCACCAGTCTACCTACGTGAAGAAGGTACTGTAAAGATTTTATATGGACAAATCTCATCCACTTAGCACACTAATGATGGTCAGATCCATTGAAATGGATAAAGACCCATTCAAACCTAAAGGAGATACTAAAGAAGTATTAGGAACATAATTTCCTTACTTGAGCGCTATTGGCGCACTATTTTATCTTACAAACTGCACTAGGTCTGATATTGCCTTCGCGGTGAAATTACTTGCAAGATTTAGTGGTTCTCGAACAAAAACAAATTGGAATGGGAGTAAACATATTTTTTGGTATCTTTAAGGTTCCCATAACCTTGGTTTACTTTATAAAATGAATCAAAATATGAAATTGGGGGGCTATTCAGATGCTCGTTATATGTCTGACCCCTACAATGATAGATCCCAGACTGTCTACGTTTTTCTCTATGCTGGTACCGCAATTTCATGGTGATTAAATCGACTTTGGTTGCCACTTTTTCAAACCACTCGGTGATCATAGATCTATATGAGGCTTCACGAGAATGTGTGTGGTTAAGATCATTATATAAACACATTCGTAATTCTTGTGGGATCGGATCAAATAAAATGCTTCCCACAATGATTTACGAACACAACTCAACATGTATTGCACAAATGACAAATTGGTTTGTCAAATGAAATTTGACAAAACATATTGCACCAAAATTCTTTTATTCTAATGAACTTCAAAAGAATGGCGACATCACTATTGCGCAAGTTCGCTCTAGTGACATTCTAGCAAATATGTTCACTAAGTGTGTTCATACATCTAACTTTGAAAAACTTGTTAGTCGAATCGAAATTCAAAGGCTGGGAAGATTATCATTATCAAGGAGAGCAACAAAGTCATGAAGATGAAGACTGCTATCTTAAGGGGGGTACTAAATTCAAAACAATATCAAAGATGTGAAGACGATGGTTGTAATCTTTTTCCCTTTGCTAAGTTTTTTCCCACTGAATTTTTCTTAGTTAAAGGGAGAGTGTTGTGAGTAATTGATGTGTAAACTGTAGCACACTGTAACAATATTGTATCACATTGTAATATAACGTACTATGCACCACTATAAATCAATAGTAATTACAAATATTAAATACTATTTGTGAAAATAATACTCGTGGAAACAGGTATATAAAAGACAGTTTATTGAATGAGAAATAGATATCGAGATATATTCTCTCAATTCTCTTCTTGATTTGTCAGTTCTTTCTTACTTTCTGATTTTTTTCATTTTCAGTAAAATGTTCTTGATCCTTCCTTTATTTCTAAATCTCAAAGTATAATTAAGTTATAAGGCTCTCCCTTTTATTTTAATTTTATATTCTTTCTCATTTTGAAAATTTGTTTGGGACAGAATTCTGACACGCCTGTTTGGGACTGTGTTTGAGACAAATGGAATTAAAAAATGATTGAGAAAAATACAAATCCTAATTGAATTCAAACTCTTGAGTTGTGACGCTTGTGGCTATTAAACATCATATTATTTCATTATTATCCTAATAATAAATGCAATCAGTTATTCATATTATTTTGTAGCTTTCTTCATCAATATGATAAAGACATTATTGCTGAGGTGCGGTCAGGATTTCTCTTTGGAGAAAGTACACAGCCCCCAAGGGTTGTCCATTATCACAAGGAAGGGGCTTTGAGATTTTGATCTGAATGCATCTTTTGAGCAAATTCAAAAAAAAAAAAACACTTTAATACTTACTTCCGTAACAAAGACAGTGGCTACGATTCTTGTTACTGCACGAAAATTAAGGAAAAAGTGAAAAGGTTGATGTATTGTGAGTGTAGATAGTTAAGTAGGAGAGAGAATGAGTGGAGAGAATAGTAAATTATAATGGTGTTGTGAGTATTAAAATAATGTAGGAGAGAGAATGAGTGGAGGGAATAGTAAAAATTCTTTGACATTTTAGAAAGTGTGACTTATCAGTGGGATGCCCAAAATAGCAAAGTGTGTCACTTGTTGTGGGGCGGAGGAAGTATGTCGGTGTGTGCACTTTCAAGCATCTTTAGAGCAAATTCATAGTCCTTAAAATGTTCGGAAATGAACTGAATTATAGGGGTGTAAGCGGTTTAGCTCAAACCGCGGTTTGAGACCGAGCCGAGCTAAACTATGGAGTTTAGCTCGATTTTTTTATTTGAGTGGTTTAGCTCGGTTTGAAAAAATGCCAAACCGAGCGGTTCGATTTAGCTTGCGGTTTGAGGGTGCCGAGCCGAGCCGAACCGAGCCGAGCTAAACCGTTTAGCTTTCAAACCGAGCTACGAGACCGAGCTACGAAATCGAGCTACGAGACCGAGCTACGAGACCGACCTACGAAACCGAGCTATGAAGTCAAACCAAACCACCATAAACCATAATCCTAACCATTCATTTCAAATCAAATTAATCCCTACCTTTAATTTATTTCAAATCCCTAAAATCTTTAATACATTACCTCTGCCTCTTGGAGAACTTTCATTATATCTCTTTTCCTTCTCTCTCTTCCCCTTCTCTCTCTAAAGTAGATCTCATTTATTAAAACTTGAAAAGATTACCAAAGCTTACATTTTTCAAAGCTTAGCCCAAGTAAGCCTGCATAAGGCCAACTTCTCTAAGATTACCAAAGTTTACATTTTTGAAAGCAAATGTGATCTTCAAAACCCTAACACACCGTGGGCTGAGAATTTATAATCCAAAAAGTACATCACAGTAAATAGTGGTATAAACGTATGATTTTGTAGATGGTGTCGAGAATTAATTTAACGTATAATTATATTAGCTCCCTACTTCTCCTAAGCGGTCTGATCAGTACTTTGCTAGTTTTGATTTTTTGATCCTAATTTTCGTCTTTAATTTTTTGTGGCACATATTCTTTTTTTGTTGTAAATTTGTTTGGTTGATTCAAACCGCGGTTCAAACCGAGCTAAACCGAGCTAAACCGATTTAGCTCAGCTCGGTTCGATTTTTTTTTTAGCTCAGCTCGGTTTGGAATTTTTCCAAACCGATACTAGCGGTTTGACTCCTAAATTTGTCCAAACCGAGCTAAACCGAACCATTTACACCCCTACTGAATTATGAACTTAACGTGGTCACTCTTAGAAAGCAACCAAGCTGACTCATCAACGAATTTGGGGTGTACGAAAACCTTACGTTATTATCGGTGGTGAAGTCAGGATTTTTTTTGAAAGGGGGTCAAGGTTTTTTTTTAGGATAAGGTATTTGAATTTAATATATAAGGGGGTCAAAATATTAATTTAGTGTTAAATTTTCTCAAAATTAAGGAGATTAAAACATATAAATTCATAATTTTTAATAGTAAAATGTCATTTTCTAAATATTTAATAGTACTAAAATTAACATGTTTCAAAATTTAAGGGGTCCCCCTTGTCATGCTATGAATGTAGCCTCGCCACTTATTATTATAATGTTGTTGCGTGTCTAATAAAATATAATTTATGTTATTAAAAAATTTAACTCATGTTCGTCGGAAAAAAATAAGTTGCCTTGAAAAAAAAGACAAAGTAGGAAGATATTAACAAGGCCATTGATTGCTTGACAAGTTGACAGCTTTCTGGGGTCAGTAGTAGGGATGGCCAAATCGGATCGAAATCGAAAAATCGGACCGAAAAAGCCCAGAATCGGATCGAATCGGAGATAAAATCAGAACCGGATGAATCGGACCGGAGTCAACGACGGGCCGGTTAAGGGTTGCCATTTTGGTGAACCGGACCGGAAAAAGCCCGGAACCGGATAAAACTTTCTTGGTTTTCAAGAAAACCGGGCCGAAAAAGCCCTGAACCGGACCGAACCGGAAAGAAAACTGGAATCGGATGACCGGAACCGTGAGAAAACCGGGCTGATTAAGGGTCACCTCCTCACCGAATCGAAACCGACGGTTTTCGGCCCGAAACCGAAACCGGACCGAGTTTTGGCCATCCCTAGTCAGTAGCAGGTGTGAAGGAAGATAGAGGTCATACCTACTGTTTTATTCACAGCTTTACAATTTTTGTACAAAAAGAAAGTAAAAACTCCTATTACTGTTAAATGTAACCTATGTAATTATACAAGTCAAATTGCTGATCCCTGACTCGGCCATGATTGGTTCTTTATTTTTGATTCTGAGACAATACCACTATGTGAGCAAAATGTCTAGCCTTAGCCCTTTTGTCAAAACAAGTAGGAAGAATGGTTGCACAATGTTTGCTTCAGAGGGAAGTCATATCAAAATCATCCTTATTTGCTCCAATAAACCACTTGATATCTGTCCACTTTGCATATGATGTTAGAATCGGCGATCCAGTTCAATACAGATGGATGTATTTATTTGAGAGGTAATTAAATTTATTCTATTTCTAAATAATTTGAGTTTTAATAATATACCTCCTCTAACATTATTTATGTTTTAATCTACAAATGACTTTTAGGTATCTAGGTCAATTGAAAAGGAAGATGAGCAATAGGGCCATGGTCGAGGCCTCAATTTCAGAGACTGTTATTATAAATGAGATTGTTGCCATTGTCGGAACATATTTTCATCCTGATGTTGATACGAGATTGACTAGGGTTGGCCGCAATTACGATGATAGTTGTCCTGTGTCTAACAGAAGCATCTCTGTATTTTCATCACCTGGTCGGTTCCTCGGCAAACGGATTGGTACGCGTATGTTAACCGCTAAAGAGTTTGACACGGTCTCACTCTATGTTCTTCTTAACTGTGATGAGGTTGAGGAATATGTCAAGTAAGCCATTGATGTTATGTTTACGCCTCGTTGATTAAATTATGCATGTTTAATTACCTGCATATGAAATGCCTTGTTTAACCCTATTGCAGAATGTTTGAAGATTTAGCTCAGGATTTATCTCCAGAACTCATCGCAATTAGGACAGACAAAGAATTTCCAAACTGGCTAAGAAAATATGTAAATATTTCGTTTCATTCAAATTTATTCTATACACTTTTTTAAACATTCAATCTTAAAATTGTATTAAATTGATTACATATTGTCTTATAGATAACTGAACATCCGGGTGATGCCAAAGCTGCGAGGTTAAGACATTTAGCAGCAACTCCGTACTTGAACGTTAATTTATACAACGGTTATTTCGTGAATGGCTATGTGTTTCATACCAAAACTTATGGGGACTCTAAATTAACGTGGAATAGCGGTGTGAATCTCAAAGTAATTTATACATCCAGTCTCCCCACCCCCCGAGTTGATTTTGTGATGTCCCGATTTTGTACTATTTTATACTTTCTTGTAATAACATTTGTGATGTCCCGATTTCCAGTCTCCGCCCACTTGATATTTTTTTGGTAATAACATTTGTGATGTCCCGATTTCAAGTCTCCCCCCTCCCCCGGATTTGGTACGGAGATGTCCCGATTTCCACTCTCCCCCCTCCCCAACAATTTGGTACTGTACTTTGGTTTTTAGATTTATAGTTTTAGTTGTATCAATTGTTATATCAGGTACAAAAAATAAATTATAATTGACATTTATGATTATTTTTTTAATTATTTATTGCATTAACAGCGGCGGAATTTTTTGCCACTGAGTTATTTCATTTTACTTAAAATTCTATTTACAGCGACGGAAAATTCCGCCGGTGAAATAAAAATTAATTAAATCAGCGACAGAAATTTCCGTCGATGAAATAAAAATTTAATTAAATGAACTCAACGACGGAATTTCCGCTGATGTAATTAGAATTTTAATTAAAATAAAATAACTCAGTGGCAAAAAATTTCGTCGCTGAAATTATGATTTAATTAAATTAAATGACTTCAGCGACGGAAATTTCCGCCGGTGAATACCGACGGAATACTATTTCTGTCGGTGTACACCGGCGGAAATTGGTCTGCCGGACCGCTGCGACGGGCTGCCAGTGGCGTTCCTCTGACGGAATAATTCCGCCGGTGGCTAAGCTTTAGCGGCGGAAATCCTACTTTAGCGGCGGAATATTTCGCCGCTAAAACACGTTTTTCTGGTAGTGAACTCAAATATTCTCTTTTTATTATACTCTAGTTACGTATATATAATAATTGAAGAATTCATTAAGATCAAAAGAATATATGAACCTAAACCCAATTAAATTCAGTTACGTCCTCAATTAGATCTAAGTAGTAAAATAATGGTCAATGTATCCATGTCCGAGTTACTGTAACAATGGATACCCACAAATTCTAGGGCCAAAAGTATCTTAACATAAATCTGAAACCCTAGAACGAATTAAGAATATTGTACCACGCAAGAATGAGAGAGAGATAGGAAGAATTAAAACCCTAGCATAAAGATCAAATTATTACTTACCACAATCCGCGAATCAAATAAATTAGTCTCGAAAGACCATTAAAATAAATAAATCTTATTCTTGAATAATGTAAATAAAAACCCTAATCTAATATGTACAAGAGAATAAGAGATATAGAAGATGATAAGAGATGAGAGGCAGATCCCAAAAAACAAGTCTAGGGACCTTTATATAGTAGGAGGGAGGAAGGATTCCTAATTTATAGCCAAAAGAGGTCAATTCCTAGTCAAATTAGGATTCTGCCGAAAATTCGTCACAAATCTGTAGCAAATCTGCCTTTTAATTCTGTGACGGACCAAACCCGTCACAGATTTCCGTCACTGATGCCTTGGCCGGCCATGGGCGCGATCGCTCGGTCTTGTGCGCGCGATCGCCCTTAGTTTCTGCCCACATGGCGCGGTCGCTCGGCCTTTGGCCCTATTTCCTCGGCCATGGCCTTGTTTTATCTCGGCCAGCTGCTCATGGCTCATGCATTGACCCCATTTTCTCGGCCACGGTCTTGCCCTTGGCCGGCCAACCTAAAATTCCAACTGTAGCCCTCCTACTTCCAATTAACTACAGTTTAGCCCATGAACTTTCTCTTTTGCACTTTGGTCCCTACGTTTCCATTGAATTGCAATTTAGCCCTTGAACTTTATAATACCAGTTTACCCCCTTGTTTTCCATAATTGCAATTTGATCCCTGGACTTCCAAAACAAGCTTATATCCTCCATTTTCTACCTAATTGCACTTCAACCCCTGTACTTTCAAAACACTAACAAAACACATTAAATTCCCAAGGTTTTGAGCATTAAATAAGCTTGGAAACATATCTTTTGGATGGGTAAAACCACATTCATCAATAGGCTTATCTTTTTTCTTTCGGGATGTCACTAATAGGAATGGACTAGGGGTTAATTCCCACACAGTAATGCTACAAGTCTTTTAACAGTTAGGTGGTCCCATTGAATCTAGTTCTTGGGATCTTCAGTCAGCTAGATTAGGTTTTCCGTTGTGTTTAACTTTTAAAAGGCTTAAGTCCCATTCCCCTCCAAATTTACAACTAACTCTCGATTAAACCCTTTGATTAACGAATCCGTTTATCATTTGACCTCACATAGTCAAATGAGAGTAGTTGACTAATGATATTATGTATTAGACATATATGTATAGACTATCATCACACACATTGTTTTATGTCTTTTCGATCATAAATTTAGTTTTGCAATATACCATCTTTCTAACACAATCTTTATCCATTTGATTATTATTAACTCAAATTCTTTTAAATCGCAACTATTACATATTGATCCTTTCAAAATTTTCAAGAATATCCACCTAATGACTTGTTTAACAATGAGTCCATTAGTTTTTCTTGAATTTGAATCAACAAATCAAATTGACTAGAATTTTCCTTATTTATCATTTTTTGATTTAATTAACAAAGTGACGTAGTCACTATTGTATAATCCACACATTCAAACATTTGATGTCGTTATCTTTGTACTTGTCTCAAGTCATACAATGACTTTACAAACTAACACATTTTCTTTTAGGTTCCATTTCTTGAACCGTTTCAACACTTTGATCTATTTCATTCAAAGTATCATTTATTCACTTTCATGAATTTGACATCAATACTTGATTTCTATTGATTTTATATTCTTTTAATTTTTATATATATTCAAACTTATTGAATCATATATAACAAACCAGTATACACAATTGTTATAAACATAACTTTTGAAATATAATCTACCATTTAGTAACCAAATTCAATTTATTTGATAACTGAACTTGCTACTTTTCGAAACACCCCACATTCACAAGTGTACGTATGCCTACGTTTCTATACTTCATATGTACATCTCATTGATTTCTTGGGAAAACCTTTCCAAAAGGTAATTATTTTCCAAAGTATACTCACCCCCACATTTTCGGAGTAGTCCCAAAATTAGCAATAATGTCAATTTTCATTATTAACACCATTTGATCATGGTGTATATTGTGTACACTTTGTTTCATTGCTCATGTACAACAAACCACTCGGGTTGTTATATGTAAATTTTCTCTTCTAAATCGACATTTAGAAAGGTTATTAACATACATTTAATGTATTTCAAATTCTGCTATACAGCAATTGTAAATACAAATCTTTATTCTCGTTAAGAGAGAATAAGTATAAAAGTAATCAAGGTTTTCATTTTTCTTGTAATCCTCAATTACAAGTATAGCCTTATACTCATTGATTGTTCCATAAATCTTCATTTCCTTTTTGAAAATTCACTTATATGCTAGTGGTTTACTATAATTCCACGCTACAACAAAACAGCTTTTTGACAACATTTTTTGTAACAATGTTTCTTTAAAAACGTTGTTATTAGCTGATTTCTACAACGTTTTTAGCTTAAACGTTGTAAAAGTTTCATTATCACAACGTTTGTACAAAAAATGTTGCGGTTATGGACTTTTTACAACGTTTTTAAAGAAACGTTGCGTAGTATACTACAACGTTTTTCTTATAAACGTTGTGAATGGTCTTTTTACAACATTTTTTTAAGAAACGTTGCGAACTATACGACAACATTTTTCTTATAAACGTTGTTAATGTACGTTTGACAACGTTTGTTTAAGAAACGTTGCAACCTACAATGTTTTTCTTATAAACGTTGTGAAGTTTGTTTTCAAAATAATTTTTATTTTGGAACTGCCGTTGCCAGGGTTCGAACATGGGTCTCTCGGGTGTGAAACGAGTAACCTGACCAACCATACTAAACTGGATTATTAGTATTGAAGTTAATAAAAACAAATATAAACACTACAAAAAAGGAAAAGAAAAAGAAAATAAATACACTAAATAGGCGGGCATTTTCCCGCACTCTTTCCCCCGAAAAATTCCCCCCCAAATCGTCTGTTCCCCTCTCCCACAAATCGCTTTCCTCCTATATTCTGATAGCTAGAAGAGAGAGAAATAGGGCATCGACGGATACGGAAAAATCGATTGAGCGTTGTACGAATCGGAGCTGGGCATCGACGGCGCATGCGGGGCAAAATCGATTGAGCGTTGTACGAATCGGAGCTGGGCATCGACGGCGACGGCAAAATCGATTGAGCATTGTACGAATCAGAGCTGGGCATCGACGGCGACGGCAAAATCGATTGAATAGGTTTGTCATTCGAATTATTTAACCCTAATTCAGACGTTGTTTGCAGTTTTTGATGTTTATTTAGGGATGTTGTTTTTGTATAGGCTGGTGTATAGGAGCAAACAAAGAGGGTATTTGGAGCTGGACTTGATTTGAGGGGATGGGTGATTTCTATCTCGTGAGTGATTTCTATCTACGCCACCAAACTGTGTATTTGCTGCTTCCTACTTTGTTTTGAGATTTTGCAATCTCGTTGTGCAAGGCAGGGTCAAGAGTAATTGTGGTTTGTTCTTGTGCAAGGCGCATTAAGATACTTGTTGAACATACCATGGCACATCCTACCTTAATATCACTCTTGGGTTAAGTGTCTCAAATAGGAATTTTGACATGCTTAATTGTAGAAGTTAAATAGATAGCAGACTTCCCTTTGAATAAAAAATGTTTATAAACTCTTGTTTATTTTATGTCTTTGTCGATTTTTTTTTTAATTTTTTTTTTTTGTGTGAATGAGTCAGAATTGGAGGGGGGAGGGGGCGGATTTGACTACTTATTTTGTCTCTTCAATGGCCTATAATATTCAGTTTCATATGGCATTTCATTTTTTTTCCAAATTTATTCAATCAACCCTTGTTCAGTGTTTAAGCAGAAGCTTCTTTAGCGGTTGAACCTGAAGAAACTTAAAACAGATCTAACAAGTGTTGTTGCCTACTGGATTTCCTTTCTCCTCATCCTACTCATAATTGCTGCATAAAACATGTGTATTTGAATGCTGTCATAATCTCTCGAACTAAGGTTTCATAATTCTCTCTTGGGCATTTATTCTTCTTATCTATGGAATTCTCCTTTTATATCAAAAAAATAAAAAGAAAAATCTAAGCAAACAATGTTCCCTTTTGTAAATACAAGTATTCAAGTTTAATTAAGCTTCCAAATTCTGCTCTTCAATTTTCTGTATATTTCTCTGTGGTTGCTAGATGGTGCAATGCCAAAGCTCTTCCAGGAGCAAATCGCTTAATTAAACATTTGAGGGTTCATAGTATACCAATTGCTTTGGCTTCAAACTCTTCAAGGGCTAGCATTGAAACCAAGACCTCTTATCATCCCTATAAGTTGCTCTGGAACCTATAATAATGTTACGATAATTAAATTTTATTGGCAACGCAACATGGTATTTGTCATTTTCTACTTAGTGGTTCTCCCTTTCCCTCATCCAACTTGGAAAGAATCCTTCTCGGTCATTGTTGCTGCAGATGAAGTGAAAGCAGGAAAACCATCTCCAGAAATGTAAGAGACATTTTCAATTGGACCCACTTATTTTCTTCTCCTTTTTTTGTGTGTGCCAATTATGAGACATACAGAAGACTGCTTCTGAACTTCTAACATTGTACATTTTACTCTTACAAGCTTTCTCAAAGCAGCTAGAAGGCTAAACACTGATCCTGCCTGCTGTCTTGTCATTGAAGATTCACTGTAAGTTTTTTGGTTTTCACCGAATCATACTGTCTCTATGCTAAATGCATCTTATTTTCAACCAATAAACCTGGATTCAGATATGTGGATCAGATTATCGTGTCTGATCTGTCATAAAGGTTTAAGATTTTGCACCAAATTAGGTTAAAACTACCAGAGTCACACCCACACAATGAGTTAAAGAGTAAGACTGAGCTAAGTATAGATTGTAAAAGTAGTCAAGAGTAAGAGTTTGAGACCAAGGTCCAGCAGCTGTATGTGTATGAAGTTCATTGATTGGTGAAAAATATGGGACAATTTCAGTATAAACTTTCATGAATCTTGTTTAATATCTGTTGTTTTTGGTAGTAATGTGAAGGAAAAGGAAATGAATAATGAAATGTGAGTTTTTTCTTAGAGTAAATGTAATTTTATTGTACTCCTTGATTTTATAATGATAATACTTCCCAAGTTCCAGTTAAATAGTCAAATTTCTCTTGTCGCATTAAGAAATTGCAATTTCTTAATTAAGCTTTCTGCTTTTCGTACATCAGTTCTGTTGCTACCGGTCGGTTAGTATTGATACCTATGAGCCACTGATTACTGAACAATTGTGAAAAGTTATCATGATGGTAAAGAACACTGACATATATTTTCTTTTATTTTTTTTAGTTTTGCACATTCTGTGGTTACGTTTTGTCTGCATATACATCAAATTTGCCTATAGCTAATTGACAAAATCACTTGTTCTCTGGTTGTTCGATTTAAGTTGTCATTTTAACTACACACATTTATGTAATCTTGAAACTAATTATATCATCGACATATATAAGGGATTACTCAATTCAGTTATTAACTCTTGTAGTGTTCTCGGTGAACTCATATTTCGTATTGGATGAATAAAGCGTGGGTGAATCTGCCGAGGTTTTCACTTTAAACTCAAATAGCAGTTTTGTACTTGCATGCTGTTTTATGCTAGCTATGTAATATGTTTAATTGTGTTTGTAGGCCAACTGCGGATTATAGGGAAGGAGTAAGAAATTTTGTAGCCGTAAGTTTGGAAAGGCTAGGAAATCCCTCTAAAATTCGATGTCCTTGTACTCGATGCAGAAATATGGATTACCATACTAGTGATGATGTAGTCTCACACTTGGTTATATTTGGGATGGATAAGACATACAATGTATGGATTTTTCACGGGGAAGAACGTCCCAGTACTTCCTCCAAAATGACATGTGATCTCGATGAAATATTGATGAATGCGTATTTACCTATCCAAATGATGCACTTTTAGGCTTTCTTTGTGTTTGATTCCCGAGTTTTATGTATATTTGATATGGTTTGTTAGTGTTTTGATAGTTCAGGGGCTGAAGCGCAACAATGCTGAAATCTGGGACAAAATTGACATTTTGGAAGCTTTTGGATTAAATTGGAATTATTGGAAAATCGAGGGACTAAACGGGAAATATGAAAATTTGGGACGAATTTGATGTATAAAAATTCCTGGGATAAAATGAAAAATAAAATCTCAAAGAGCGAAGCGCAGAAGAAGTCATTAAAGTGGTCAAAGTGCGACTGCAAGATAGCGGAACGAAACGAATACTAATTATCCTAAACTAAGCCACAAGTTTGGCCGAGCAATTTGGGGCCAGCTAGGCCATGGCCGAGGGAGCTAGGGCCATTGCCAAGATGGGCTGGGCCAAGGAAGAAAGCAGGATGTGGCCAAGAAACAACAATACACGGCCAAACTCTCGCATGAACAGAATCAAGCACAAAGTCTCTGTCCACTAGGGCGACCGCGCTTCCGCCGTTTCAGCAGCAGTTTTACGTAGTTTTCAAGGGCATATTTGTCTTTTCACATATTTTGCCTACAATTTTGCCCTATTTTCCTATTTATAATTCAGCAGCCACGTTATAATGGAGGATATATCATATATTTTTGGATTGGATTTTTATTTTTTTTTCTGGGAAGAACATAATTGAAGAAGAAGAATTATTCTCAAATCCAGGTTTTTATTATTTGTAAATTATGAGTAGCTAATTTATTAGATTTGTAGATTGGTCGAACCTTTACCGGATTTCTATGCATTAGTAGTTTTAATTCTTTCTATTTAATTCCTTCTAGTTCATTAATAGATCTTAATTCCATGTTCTTAGATTTGAGACGTATGTTAAGATACGAACTCATCTTTGAATAATTAGGTATTTATCGAGCCATTAATTTGGGCGATTTATACATTGACCATTATTGATTGAATAACTTTAATTGAGGCCGTAATAGAAATTGATTAAAGTTAGGTTCTTTTATTCTTATGTGTTTAATGTATTCTTGGCATATTGTGGAACCGTAATAGACACTGTAATATTAAAAAGAGTATTTAGGATTGTAATCCGGCCACCTAACCGTGTCGATCCTAGCAAAAGTGAATGAACCCTAGAAGTTGAGTTGATGTTTTATAAGTGGAATTTTGCATAGAATGATGGTGAAGTGAAATCCAATCTACGAATCTCTGCTCATAATCTGTTTTCTCGTCTAGTTAGTTTTAGTTATTTAATTTATGCTCTTAGTTTTAAATCAAATCTATAAATTTTGGTTACTAAATTCATTGCTTTTACTTTACTTGTTTACCAACGAGTCTCTGTGGATTCGACCCCTGCATTTGCATATTGCTACACCGGTAGTGAGTACACTTGCTCGGTTTTTATTACAAGAGGGAGTTTTCCTCCATCAAGTTTTTGGCGCCGTTGCCGGGGACTTGTTGCAAGTAAACAAGTAGGTTTAGGTAGTGAATGCAAGGTCGTCGTTCTTTGAAGCCTACATTGGTGCCATTGGACGATAACATAAATAGATTTGAGGAAGCATTTGAGGGCGATCCTCTTTAATCCTCTCTTTCGGATTCGGACATCGAATCGAACCCTCCACCACCGAGGTAGAGGAAGAGAAAGCCGAGATGGCGTAACCACCGGCACAAACGATGAATGATTACCTTAGACCTAGGGTAGACACTTCTACCTCATGCATAGTGCCGTCCAAGCAAAGAAAGAATTTAGAGGTCAAAGGACAGTATTTTGCTATGTTACCTAGTTTTCGGGGGCTACCGGGCGAGGATGCCTTGACTTTCTTGAAAGAATACATTATGACGGTAGCCCAGTTTTTATTAAGAGCGGGAGTGACTGAAGATCAGATTAGGCTTAAGTGTTTTCCTTACACTCTTAAGGGAGTGGCTAAAACATGGTTGCTGATGCTTGCACCGAGCAGCATTAGTACTTGGGTAGAATTGCAAGATGTGTTCCTTAAAAGATATTACCCACATCATCTGTTGGCTAGCTTTAGACAGAAATTGATGACATTTTCCCAAGATGTGGGGGAACCCTTTCATGAGGCATGGGAAAGATTTAATACGATGTTAATGCAATGTCCCCAACACAATTTCACACTACCCTCACTGAACCAAGCCTTTTATGATGACTTGAATGAGAATGGTCAATCAATGATTGACAATGCTGCTGGAGGCTCGATAGGAGCCAAGACCCCGGAAGAAACTAAAGCTTTATTTGAGATGTTGAGTGCTAATTCTCAACAAAAGAGTTCGAGGGGTAGAACAAGGGGGGTACTTGAATTGAATGCTAGTGATAATATTTCAAAGCAGATTGCACTTTTAAATAATAAATTGGATAAATTGACTGCTTGTGGCACTTCTGCTGGTGCCAATGTTATTACTGATTATTGTACAAATTGTGGTTTATCATCTCATGTGACTAATATGTGTCCAAGTGCAGCAAATTTCTTTTATAATCCTGAACAGGCACATGCTTTTAATGGATATGCACCAAGGCCACCACCCCAAGGCAATCAATATGGCAATTACAATTCATGGGGTGGCCATCATAATCAGCAAGTGAAACCTCTTCATGTGCCACCACCTGGACAACATGATAAAGAGCCTTGGGAGCTGGCAGTTCAGCAGCTAAGGATGGAGATGCAGCAAAGCAATAGAAATACAGATGCTGCGTTTGAAAAGATGGGCACACAAATAGAGCAACTTGTGAAGGTTGCCCAAGAATTGATGAAAGAGAAAAACCCACCTGAGCAAGCAAAGTCAATCACGACAGTGTGGGATGTGTGATGATGTTGCCATTTCGCGGGAAAAATTCGATTTTTGCGTTTCTTTGAAAAACCAAATAAAACCGGAAAAAACGGAGTCGCCACGCCATTTTAATTTTGAAGGCCAAAACTTTGAAAAAAGCCCGAGATCAGATATTTAGGTTCGGAGGTCATGTTACGCGTCGGGAAGGACGTTAGTGTGCACCCGACGCGCCTCGTAAAAACGAGTCTTCCAAGCTGAAAATCATTTGTGTGTGTGTGTGTGTGTGTGTGTGTGTGTGTTTTGGCCAAAATAAGTTGAAACTCAGAAAAGTAAAAATTGGGATATCTTTTTAAGACTTTAAACTGATCCCATGATTTTTTGGAAGATTTTTGGATTGAGATTTGGTACTCAAAAGACCTTTTGAAGTTGAGAGCCATTTCTGCCAGAATGAAAAAGGCAGTGGACCTTTGATTTTAAAAGGGATTCAAGGGTCTTAAAACTTCATAATCTGGATAAACTCAGAGAATGAAAGTTGTTCTAGACACCTTAAATAAAGTTTGTGCGAAGGAATTTTCCATTTTGGAGAAGATTTGAGGGGTCAAAACCTTCTGGAAACCTCAGATATGAGATCTGGATTCCCAGAAGCTGATGAACTAGCCTCTGAAAGAAAATTTGAAAAGAGGAGTTTTACTCACCCAAAAAATAAAGTGAAAATATCTCTGGAAAGATCTGGATGTTGGCTACAAAAAGTATTTTGTAGTCAACACCAAATTCCAAGTTCATCTGTGTCCAAAAATTAAGACCATGGACTGAGGTCTGAGAAAATTGCTACTGGACAGCAACTTCTCAAGAAAGAAAATATGATTTTAAGGGGTTTTGCATCCATGCTTGTCCCCATTTCCCTAGGTTTTGGTTAGTGATCACTAGACATTTTAGTGGTGAATCAACTATACCAAACCATCCTTGGGGTACATTAGGACTAAGCATTTCATTTGCTTGGGGAGGGGGATTTTACCCTTTGAAATCAAGATTTAGTGCTTGAAAATGGTTTTTTAGGTTTTTGAAAGTGCATTTTTGCAAGTAAGCAAGAAAAGCTTTGAAAATAATGTTGATCTTTGTAGAAGATCATCCATGGAGATGGTCTTCCATGGTGATCTTCTTAGATCTAGAGAAAGAAGATGAAAGAACTACATTTTGTAGTTTGAAGATGCATGCATGGATGAGATTTAGGGTTAGGAAGAGGAGGGTTTACCAATCTTCCTTGTGTTCTTGAGTGTTTGGCTTGAGTGTATGAGTGTTTAGGGCTTGAATATGAGAGTGAGTGGATGAGTATGAGTTGGGAAAGATTGGAGAGAAAAAGGTGACAATTCTTGAAGAATTCTCACTGTTTTCTCTCTATATTTCGCCAGAGGTTCGGTGCAATTGTGTTCTTCTCTCTTATTTTTGTGACTGGAGGGCTCAATTTATAGCCCTCTGAAAATTACAAACCCATCCGCGCGGACAGGACCTGCAGCGTGCACTGTTCATTAAATGCAGCTTCAGGCTTTGGACAAGAGGAATAATCTTTTTGAAATTTCAAATTAACAGCCAGTTTTTTGTTTCCAGCCATTGCCATTTTTGGTTTTCTTCTTTTGTTTTGCTTTTTGAGATTCTTTTTAAGGTTTAACCTTAAATAACAATGCCCATTTTACCCTCACTTTGTTAGAAATGTTAGGATAGTTAGGAATTGTTAGAAATGTTATGACTTTCGTTAATTTTCTAACGAAAATTCTAACAAGCTCAAATTGGAGCACTTACAGGATGAGAGTGAGGAAATTGAGGAGGTATTTCTATCTTCTCTTGATAATTTTGATTGTTTTGATAATAATGATGAGGTTAATGAGGATGAGAGTGGGGAGATTCAACATGTATTTTCTGCATTAAATTTAGAAACCCCTCTCCCTAATGTTGTAAAAACCACATCCCCGAGTGGTGTGGAGTTTGAAAAGATTAAACATGTTCAAAAAGACCCCGGGTGTTTCACTATCCCAATTTCTTTAGGGGGTCAAAATTTTAAAGGGTTGTTGGATCTTGGGGCAAGTGTCAATGTGATGCCCTTTCATGTTTTTAGAAGTTTGGGGGCATGTGAGTTGAAACCACCCATGAGAGACTTGCAATTGGCGGATCTCTCAATCAAAAGACCTTTAGGGGTTCTTGAAGGGGTGTTGGTTAAAATTGATAAAATAATTATCCCCATTGACTTTTATGTGATGTGTATGGAGGGATCAAGTGAGGAACAACTGAAAACTCCCATTCTGCTTGGGAGGCCATTTATGTTTGACACTAAGGCCACCATTGATGTGTGTCAAGGGATGGTGTCCTTGAGAGGTATGGGGGAAGAATGTAAGTTTTGTATGTTTAATAATGACAAGAACCTTCCCCTTAATGATAGTTTTGTAGGAGCCATAACTGATGTTCCAATTTTTAAATATGATGTGAATGGAGGTGAGAAAAGTGGGGATAATGCGGACGTTTGTCCCATGGCTAGTAACATTAAGGCCGACCAATACTCTAGGAGTAACGGGTCGTATCACTCCCCACACGACTCCCATAAAGAGTCGAATCCATCACATTTACCACAAGGGCCTTCAAAATCGAGAGTTAGTGAGGAGAGTTATAGTGATTTATCTGATTCTATATTTTTAAATATTTTTGTGCATGATAACTCTCTTGATCTTGGTTGTGAGAATGGTGTTCTGCAGGTTGCAGAAAAGGTTGAGTTTGGGGGTGGAAACCCCAATAAAAGGAAAAGAAAAAGGGGTAAGCAAAAGCGTAAAGTTTCAAAAATAAATGTGGCTTTACCCCTACTTGTGGACAATGGAGAGCTGAAATGGAAAGAGAAGGGCGTTTGTGCCCGTGAGGAGAAGAGATGGTCCAAAGGCCGCAAAGCAAAGGCCAAGTAAGATTGGGACCATAGTCGGGCTAACGACTTTAACCAAATGCGCTGCTTGGGAGGCAACCCAATGAGGTATGTTTTATTTTTGTCTTAATTACTGTTTAGTAGTGTCATGTCGTCCGTCGAACCCAAGGCACGCTTTTATTCTCTTTGCTATGAGGACATAGCATGTTTTGAGTTTGGGGGTGGGCAACTCTCCGAGTTTGTGGGTTTATAGGGGAGTGTATATAGTGTCACCCTCTAAAAAAAAATAGAAAAATTTAAAAATTTTGTTCTTTTCATAGTTGGGATGTTGGCCAAAGTCTGTGATGATTAGAGTGTGCTTTAATTTTAAAATCACATGTGTTATTATTAATGTGGTGATTGGGATTGCATTGAAACATTTAAATTATGATTGCACCACCTCTCACTTCCGTATCATATTCTTGGTCATTGTCATCAACTTAGGTGCCTTTTATGGGATCACTTTGTGTATTCTCGGGGTCCCTAGAACATGTTTGCATGATTGTCAATAACACGTCAATAGGTTACTTGATATATATGGCTATTCTTTGAATCCCTTTTTGTGAGCCTTAAACTTTCTAGTCACTTATATAAAATTTTCCGCTAGAACCCCTTTTGAGCTTGAAAAAGAATGGAATCTCTCACAAAGTGGGAGGTTATTTTAGACCACCATTCGCCTTTGTTTGTACCCTCATTATCCCACCATTTTAGCTTATACACTATTTTCTCACCTTTTCAAGAAAGTGAAACTAGGGAAAGAATGGGGATATTTTGGGGGATGTTTTGATAATCAAAGGATCGAGTGGAAAGTGGTCACGAAAATAAAGAAAAGGGTCATGTTATGTAATGAAAAGAGGGGCTTGATAAAAAAAAATATTGAATGCACATTCTTCGTGATGTAATTGTGCAAAGCAATAAAAAAAAAAAAAAAAAAAAAGCCTTGCCCTCTCTAATGTAAAGTGGAAATTTTGTCTCAAGGTGACCAAAGAAAGTAATGGAATGTGTTCAACCCCATGTCAATGTATGAAAAAGTTTTAGTTTGTGGGTTGGCACGTTGGAAAGTAATAAGGGTGAGTGGAGAAATTATTATCAAAGTGAGGATGTATTTTTACAAGAAGACTTTCTAGTTTCACTTTCTTATGTTCGTATGTCCTTACCTTCAATTGTAACCATGAACCTAGCCCTTGCGAATTGTCGCACTTAACATTTAAGCCATATTATTCTTTCAATATTGAGTAACCGGGTTGACAATCGTGTAAATATGCATATGAGTGTCCTTTTTGGGTTGTACTGTCTATGACATATTGATTTAGAGCATCACTTAGTGAATCCATAAACAATCTTAGGTTGTTGGCAGTGACCTCCTATAATTCATTCATCATTCAGGCCGCGGTGGAAAATTGTGAGTTTTATGCTTCAATGTGATTGTAATCCCATTACTGTGGTGGCACTTGTTGATTATGTGTGTTGGTAAGAATCTGAGACTTGTGTGGCCAATAAATCATCTGTGATAGAACATCCCAAAAATAATTATTTTGTTTTAATATTTTATTTAGAATAGTTTTATTTTTCTTCTTTTAGTTTTGTTTTACTCGGGACGAGCAAAAGGTTAGTTTGTGGGTGTTTGATGAATGTGTATTTACCCATCCAAATGATGCACTTTTAGGCTTTCTTTGTGTTTGATTCCCGAGTTTTATGTATATTTGATATGGTTTGTTAGTGTTTTGATAGTTCAGGGGCTGAAGCGCAACAATGCTGAAATCTGGGACAAAATTGACATTTTGGAAGCTTTTGAATTAAATTGGAATTATTGGAAAATCGAGGGACTAAACGGGAAATATGAAAATTTGGGACGAATTTGATGTATAAAAATTCCTGGGATAAAATGAAAAATAAAATCTCAAAGAGCGAAGCGCAGAAGAAGTCATTAAAGTGGTCAAAGTGCGACTGCAAGATAGCGGAACGAAACGAATACTAATTATCCTAAACTAAGCCACAAGTTTGGCCGAGCAATTTGGGGCCAGCTAGGCCATGGCCGAGGGAGCTAGGGCCATTGCCAAGATGGGCTGGGCCAAGGAAGAAAGCAGGATGTGGCCAAGAAACAAAAATACACGGCCAAACTCTCGCATGAACAGAATCAAGCACAAAGTCTCTGTCCACTAGGGCGACCACGCCAACAGAGAAGGGCGGTCGCGCTTCCGCCGTTTCAGCAGCAGTTTTACGTAGTTTTCAAGGGCATATTTGTCTTTTCACATATTTTGCCTACAGTTTTGCCCTATTTTCCTATTTATAATTCAGCAGCCACGTTATAATGGAGGATATATCATATATTTTTGGATTGGATTTTTATTTTTTTTCTGGGATGAACATAATTGAAGAAGAAGAATTATTCTCAAATCCAGGTTTTTATTATTTGTAAATTATGAGTAGCTAATTTATTAGATTTGTAGATTGGTCGAACCTTTACCGGATTTCTATGCATTAGTAGTTTTAATTCTTTCTATTTAATTCCTTCTAGTTCATTAATAGATCTTAATTCCATGTTCTTAGATTTGAGACGTATGTTAAGATACGAACTCATCTTTGAATAATTAGGTATTTATCGAGCCATTAATTTGGGCGATTTATACATTGACCATTATTGATTGAATAACTTTAATTGAGGCCGTAATAGAAATCGATTAAAGTTATGTTCTTTTATTCTTATGTGTTTAATGTATTCTTGGCATATTGTGGAACCGTAATAGACACTGTAATATTAAAAAGAGTATTTAGGATTGTAATCCGGCCACCTAACCGTGTCGATCCTAGCAAAAGTGAATGAACCCTAGAAGTTGAGTTGATGTTTTATAAGTGAAATTTTGCATAGAATGATGGTGAAGTGAAATTCAATCTACGAATCTCTGCTCATAATCTGTTTTCTCGTCTAGTTAGTTTTAGTTATTTAATTTATGCTCTTAGTTTTAAATCAAATCTATAAATTTTGGTTACTAAATTCATTGCTTTTACTTTACTTGTTTACCAACGAGTCTCTGTGGATTCGACCCCTGCATTTGCATACTGCTACACCGGTAGTGAGTACACTTGCTCGGTTTTTATTACAAGAGGGAGTTTTCCTCCATCAAATATCAGATACATACAGGATGTTCGTTGATGCCCGTGTAAACGAGGAAGAGATTCCAAATTATAGTGAAGCAATGGGAGATGGGGGTTTTTCAAGATTATTAGAAGATGCAGAAACTCCCTTGTATACGGGTTGCAGTAACTATACAAAGTTGACTGCGTTGGTTGTGCTTTTCAAACATAAAGCTGTTAACGGTATTTCTGACAAAGCATTTACTGAGCTTCTCAAAATCTTTGGTGACATGTTGCCACAAAATAATGTACTTCCTAGTTCCACATATGCTGCAAAAAAATACTTAAGACGTTTGACTTGGGTTACGAAAAAATACATGCATGTGTTAATGATTGTTGTCTATTTAGAAAAGACCTAGCAGATCTAGACAATTGCCCAAGGTGTGGGAAATCCAGGTGGAAAATGGTAGGAAAAGGAGATGAGCGTAAAATTAAAAAGGGGATACCAGCCAAGGTGTTGAGATACTTTCCAATAATTCCCAGATTTAGAAGGATGTATAGATCATTGGATAATTCTGAACAATTATTGTGGCATAGCAGTCATCATAGTAAGGATAACAAAATGCGACATCCTGTTGACTCGCCTCAGTGGCAATCTATAGATAGTAAATGGCCTTGTTTTGCGTCTGATCACCGAAATTTAAGATTGGGACTTGCTACAGATGGATTTAATCCTTACCGTAATCTAAGTTCTACATATAGTTGTTGGCCCATGATGCTTGTTAATTACAACCTCCCCCCATGGCTATGCATGAAAAGAGAAAATCTGATGTTAACTTTGTTAATCCCTGGTCCAAGACAACCAGGAAATGATATTGATGTATATTTAAGGCCATTGATTGAAGATTTGAAAGAATTATGGATAAGTGGGACTGAGGTGTATGATGCATATACGAAGAGCATGTTCAATTTGAGGGTCATTCTCATGTGGACAATTAATGATTTTCCAGCTTATGGAAATCTAGCTGGGTGTATGACTAAGGGTAAGATGGCATGTCCAATTTGTGGTGTTGATACTTGTTCAATATGGCTACCTCACAGTAGCAAATGTGCCTATATGGGTCATCGACGATTTCTTGTATCTAATCATCCTTACCGAAAGAAAAAGATTTGGTTTGATGGAACACATGAGAAGAGGGGAAAGCCTCGTATGAATATGATGAAATGAGTAATGATGAAAAACCAAGGCAAGGAACGTCAAAAGGTAAGAGAAACAAGAAAAGGAAGAGGAAGAATAAAAAGAAAGAAGTTAAGGTCCTTATTTGGAAGAAAAAATCAATTTTGTTTTAGCTGCCCTACTACGAGGTATATTTTTTTTTGTACTTTAATGTTAATTAAAGATAATGATATAGTTAATAGTTGATAACTAATAAAAATGTCTTCTTTTCAGCATTTAATGGTACGCCACTGTTTGAATTTAATGCACATTGAAAAAAATTGTGGTGAGAGTTTAGTTTGCACTTTGCTTGATATAAAAGAAAGATCAAAAGATGGCCATAATGCCCGCAAAGACTTGGAAAGTATAGGAATTCGGTCAGAGTTACATCCAAGGTTTGGCGAGAATGATAAGATACTCATTCCACCAGGCCAACATACTTTAACTAGTTCTGAGATGGAGACATTTTATTGGCGACTAAGAAATTTGAAAGTTCCCGACGGGTATAGCTCAAATATTGCGAACTGTTTTGCACAAAATGACAAGATACTTGGACTCAAGTCCCATGATTACCATGTATTGATGCAACAGTTATTGCCAGTTGCATTGAGAGGAATTTTACCAAAAGGGCCAAGAAATGCATTACTTCGTTTTTGTTCTTTTTTCTATGATATAAGCCAAAGAGTAGTTGAAATAGAAAAAATTGAAGCTGCATAAGAGGAGATAATTGAGACATTGTGCATGCTTGAAAGATATTTTTCTCCTTCGTTCTTCGATATTATGATTCACTTGACAATACATTTAGGACGAGAAACTCGTCTTTGTGGACCAAATCAATTCCATTGGATGTGTCCATTTGAAAGGTATTCAAATTCTATTAATTCATTATTTGATAATAAGCTTGAAATATATTTTCCTCCATAATTTGCAATCAATCTTTTTAGATTTATGAAGACGGGCAAGGAGTATGTTAGGAATCCTGCACGACCGGAAGGATGCATATGTGAAAACACATAAACGTAATGAGGAGCATTAAGATGTAAAAACATTTGAAGGACGACCAATTTCTAAAGGAGAGCATACTACATTGTCTAATGAAGATATGCAGAATGGTCATCGATATGTGTTGTTTAATACAATAGAAGTGGAACCATATGAAGAGTAAGTTTATTTAAGTTAAGTGCAAATTTGTCTAGTTTGTTTCTTAGGAATAATTTTCACTCTTTCATTATTTTAGGATGCGTATGAATGAGTTGAAGATGATACATACTGATCTATCCGAAGAAGAACTTTCAAAGATGCATTCAGACACTTTCTCTAATTGGTTTTCGAATAAGGTTTTTTACATATTTATTAGATTTTATTAGTTTACACATTGTGAATACATATGTTATTTATGTAAAATAAATATACAGGTTAAAGATCAAATGGCCTCAGGTGAAGTAGAAGTTTCTGAAACAATAAAGTGGTTATCGTATGGGCCTAGAAGGCAAGCACTCTCATATTCTGGGTATATAATAAATGGTCATCGATTTTGCACCAAGGACGCTGAAAACTCCACACAGAATAGTGGTGTTTCACTTGAAGCTACTACAATACGTCAAGATGTGCCAAATGGCAATGACCAATGTAGTAGCAGCATAATAGGTCACTACGGGATCTTGCTTGACATTATAGAGCTAGACTATCTGACTTTTCAGATTCCTTTATTTAAGTGTGATTGGGAAAATATTTATCATGGAGTGAAGGTTGAAGATGGATTTACATTAGTCAACTTTGATCAATTTCAAGAACAATTTAAAAGAGATCCTTTTATACTAGCAGCACAAGCCTCACAAGTGTTCTACTGGAGAGAAAGCAAAATATCTAATTGGCAAGTTGTTGTGAGACCACCACCAAGAGGCTATCATGATATGGAAATCTATGATAACAATGATGATGAGAATGGTGAATCGTCCTATAATCCACTAGATGTATCTTTGCTTGATAAATCCAATGATGACCAAGATAGTACTTGTGCAAGAGAGGGATGTGATGGCAAATTGGTATATTTAATCGTTATTTATCTTATTATGATTATATTCTTTTATTATAGTGTAATCTTATATGTTTATTACATTACATGTACTAGCATATATAGTGTAAGTATATTTGTTTATTACATTACTTGTACTAGCATATATATATAATTATTTGATTGAGTTTCTTTGATCCAACAGGTGGCAGGTGGAGGTTGAGATAGAGGTGGATCGTTAGATACCTAGCATATATAGTATAAGTATATTTGTTTATTACATTACTTGTACTAGCATATATATAAAATTATTTGATTGAGTTTCTTTGATCTAACAGGTGGCAGGTGGAGGTTGAGATAGAGGTGGATCGTTAAATAACTACCATATATAGTGTAAGCATATTTCACTACCAGAAAAAGGTCATTTAGCGACGGAAATTTTCGCCGCTAAAATTAAATTTCCGTCGCTAAAATAAATCACCGACGGAAAAATTCCGTCGGTGGTCCGCCGCTACCAGCTCGTCGCAGTGCTCCGACGGGTCAATTTCCGCCGCTATTTTTTTCTTTTACCGACGGAATTTAATTCCGCCGGTGAATTAATGGTTTCGGCGACGGAAAATTCATTGCTATATTAATTTAATTTAATTAAATTTTCATTTCGATGGCGGAAATTTCCGTCATTGTAATAAAAATTAATTTAATTAAATTAATTTATTGTGAAAAATTTCCGTCATTTGTAATAAAATTTAAATTAAAATTAAATTATTTCGGCGGCGGAAATTACCGTCATTGAAATTATTTAATTTTAATTTAAATTTTATTACGGCGACGGAAGTTTCCGCCGTTGAAATCAAAAATTAAATAAAAATTAAATGATTATAGCGGCGGAAATTCCGTCATTTGAAATTAATTTATTTAATTAATTTTTATTTCATCATTAATTTCGGCGACGGAAAATTTCGTCGGCGATTACAAATAAATTTAAAAAAATAATTTAAAATATCAATAAACCAAAATTTTTTGTACACGATATAACATTTCAATTTATAAAACTAAAACTATAAAAACTAAAATTCAAATATCGGCGTACCAAATAAAAACTAAATACCACCGTACCAATTCGGGAGGAGAGGGGGAGAGGGGGAGGGGGGAGAGGGGGAGAGGGGGAGAGGGGGAGAGGGGTGGAGCGGGGAGAGGCGGGAGGGGCTCCGCGGGTACCAAATGTCTCAAATGTTTACAAACAAGTATAAACTAATACAAAAATGTCTAAAATCCGCAATCAACACGGGGGCCGGAAATTACCACAGGAGTCTGGCGAGATGAGCCATCAACGGCGCCAATTGTCTTTGAGTCTCGCATGTTGTCTTTGAATCTCCGCATGACGTCGATCGTTCTCCTCCTGCATCTGCGTCGAGCGCCAAAGCATCCGCAAGCTTTGCCCGCTCGCGTTTCTCCTCCTCCAACGCGGCCTCCAGAGTGTCGACCCTCGGATCATGAAACGTGGGGTGGGCTACATTTCGCCGACGGCCGGTCGACGTCGACGGGCATTGCCGCCCGTAATCCCCATCCCTAACACTCGGGCTCCTCTCCTTGGATGTCCACGAGAGGTGACCTCGTGCCAAACATCGAGCACGAAGGGGACGGAGCTCGCCGGGAGGCGTTCCTTCGGGAACAACGGCGGCTTGATATGCGGCTGTCAAAATAAAACAAACAATTATAATCATATACACAATGTAAGGTACATAAATAAATTTACATATTCAAAATCAAGTCATTTAATGATAGTTTACTTACAAAGGCATTAGCGGATCGATCGTCAACCCATTGCGGAGGTTGATCGGGCGTGTAGAATTCCGAATATGGGTGCTAGCGTAAACATCCACAAAGCGATATTCGGACCATACTCCCTTTCCTATAAATAAAATAAGCGAGATTATTACTTTGAAATTGTATAAATGCAACATTTAAACTGATTTAAAAGCATGCATACACTACATTTACACTAAAACTATGGATTTCATAGCATCAACATGGCTCCCAGCTAATATACGTACATAAACCTATTTAAAAGCATCCATACACTACTACATTTAAATTAACATACATACCATGCGGTCGTGATGCTCGGCGGCCGTGAGCGTCCCCAGGTATGCAACGCCGCCGACCCCAGGAGCCCGCTCTATTGGCCTTGGCTTTGTTCGGATATAGCCTTCGCCGCATCCGACCCCCAATATTCGCAAAATTGACGAAACACCTCATCGGTCATAAAAGTAGGACACAAGGGCTGTTCTCCCGCCGCGAGCCGAGTAGTATAATAATTTTTCTTCGTGGTACCTATAAAAAATATGAATATCTCGTAAACATATAATGATGACATTATAAAATTAAAAGAGTATAATCATTGTTAATTAAACTAATTAAGGATAGATAAATATGTTACAAATAAAATCCTTAAATAGCTTGTGAGCACTGCTCATCGAAAACATATCTAGCCGTCGCCTCGGCGATGTACGGCGCCCAATAATATTTAGCCTACAACATATAATGATAACATTACAAAACTAAAAGAGTATAATCATTATTAATTATAACATTTTAATAACAAACTAACATTTAAGTTTTAAATAAAAACCATTAACAAATTACCTTAAACTCATCCCACGCATCGTCCTTACGCCTCTGTGGCAATTTTTTCCAGTTGGGCCAAAACTCGGTCATTTTTCGAGACCGCCGGTATTGCCGATCTTAGTCCACTGTGGTGGGGTATCCACCTACAAACTGCCAAGTATATTTATACAATAACATTTTAACTTAAATAATGAATTATATATATAGCAAAAAGGAACCAACTTATATCAAATTAATGAAGAGTTACTTCGGTCATAAAGTGATGATATCACGACAAATATCCTCCTCGGAATCGACGGTAGTCGAGTACCGGCCCCGAGAGGTGGAGCTAGTACTCTGCGTGAAGGGTCGACATCATCGCTACCGGATCGGGACGCTTGCGTCCCGGTAATCAATGTGTAAATAGGCTTAGTCTTCTTACCCTTGCCCTTTCTACTAGAACTCATATACGTATTACGGTAAAAATATTAAAATATACAACTTTAACAATAGGAAACAATATATTCACAATACATCTAAAACTTTAAAGTTCTAATAATCTAAAGCATTCACAATACATATAAAACTTTAAACTATTAATAATATAAAGCATTCACAATACATATAAAACTTTAAAGTTCTAATAATCTAAAGCATTCACAATATATATAAAACGACGGATATTAAAAATAATCTAAAGCATTCACAATACATATGAAACTTTAAAGTTCTAATAATCTAAAGCATTCACAATACATATAAAACTTTAAAGTTCTAATAATCTAAAGCATTCACAATACAATTTTAAACTTTAAACTATTATTAATCATCGTCCCCATCATCATCCTTTGGACTCGAATTACTACAAAACTCGAGTTCTTCATCTTCGTCTTCGGACTACGATGAATCAAACTCGGTTCCTCTTCCTCTTCCTCTTCTTCTTCCTCTTCCTATTCCTACGATTCATCAATATCAATGTGCGCGAGATGACCCGAACGAGGCGGGGAGTTGGCAAATTCACTCGGTAAGATATCCTCCTCGGGTTCATCAACATTTTGAGGAATATGAGTGACATCATCTAATGAATGATTAGGCGATGAAACGTTAGGTGGCACGGCATTTCATCCTCTTGATAGGGTGTTTCTAATGACGACTCTGTAGTTGTCGACGAGGGTAGGTTGTCGGTCATGCTCCTAGCCTTGGTCATCCAAACGACCCACCATCCGTCGGGTCGCGGACGAGGGTAGGGAGTCATGTATACTGTTGTGCTTGAGATGCTAAGATGAAGACGTCGTCGCCATTATGTCTAGACGAGTCCTTTACATCGACGAGGTCAAATATGGCGTGCTTCTTAACACCTCGCACAGCATCCCGCCAATCACAATTGAACAAGACAACACTGTTTCTACCCAAATACTCCACCTCGACTACTTCTTTCAGGACGCCATAATAATCATTCCCTATAAGCTTCACACCGCTATTCCACGTCAATTTAGAGCCCCCGTAAGCTTTGGTATGAAACACATAGCCATTCACGAAATAACCGTTGTATAAATGAACGTTCAAGTACGGAGATGATGCTAAATGCCTTAACCTCGCAGCTTTGGCATCACCCAGATGTTCAGCTATCTATAAGACAATATTGTAACCAATTTAATACAATTTTAAGATTGAATGTTTAAAGAAGTGTATAGAATAAATTTGAATGAAACGAAATATTTACATATTTCCTTAGCCAGTTTGGAAATTCTCTTTCTGTCCTAGTTGCGATGAGTTCTGGAGATAAATACTGAGCTAAATCTTCAAACATTCTGCAATAGGGTTAAACAAGGCATTTCATATGCAGGTAATTAAACATGCATAATTTAATCGACGAGGCGTAAACATAACATCAATGACTTACTTGATATATTCCCCAACCTCGTCGCAGTTAAGAAGAACATACGTTTCGACGTACGCGTACCAACCCGTTTGCCGAGCAACCGACCAGGGGATGAAAATACAAAGATGTTTCCCTTAGACGGAAAACCACCATCGTAATTGCGGCCAACCCTAGTCAAGTATATTATGTTCTCTAACTTGCTAATCCGGTCATTCATCTCTAATTGACGCCATCATAAGTTAAAAGTTCATCCTCATGTCAATTTGCACATTCCCAAACAATGTGCAACTTCAAAACTCCTTATCTTACTGATTAATATAGGGAAAAGGGCAGTTAAGATTAAATGATCTCAGGAAACAAACAACCGACTCATCACTTGCAAAATGCAATCAAACTTCATAAGTTTCTGAATGTCATGAACATTGGATTACTGCCACTATTTCATCGTTGCAACCCCATTTTAAAGCTCAAATTACCTAAATTCAGTCAAACTATCTTCGTGTGCGATATCATAATTCCTAAAACCAACAGTTTTAATAAAAATGTAATAAAAAACACCAATTATGTAAGAAATCATCGTGGTCGAAACCACCAAATAGTAAAAAACAAAAACAAAAACAAAAAACAAGAGAACCCATCCTCTTTAAACCCTCACATAAGCTAAAAAAATCACAGAAAATATAACTAAAATAAACTAAATTCCCCTATAATTAAAACTCTTCAAAGCTAACAGAAGCAAGAATCTAAATCAGTGATCAATTATAATCAAGAACCATAACCGAGACAGAGAATGGTGCAAATGGTCAAAATTAGTCAAGTGTACCTGAAATAATCGAAAAAGAAGGATTTTACGGCACCACACACACCCCTTCCCTCTCTCGTACACACACGACTCACACTACGGCGGCCACACCACACCCAAAGAACACACTCGGCACACCCCTAATACACGCACACCAGCACACACACACACTTATGATGGCAACCCCTTCAGCAACCAACACCCAACAACACACGCATACACACACAGAAACACTCACAGACACTCACACTACAGAAGGATTTTACGGTTGCAAAATGGGATCTCAAAAAAGAAGGATTTTACGGGAACCAATCAATTTCACGGGAAAACAACAAATTTATCCAACACACAAGATCTAGAAATCGATTAAGAGGGGGAATCGAAATACCTGGTTGAGTACAGAGAAGAGAGAGAAACACGGTGGAAGGAGGCGGACGGACGGAGACGACGGCTAGACAGCTCGAGACGGACGGAGACGGCGGAGAGGTGGACGGACGGCGGCGGCGTGAGCTTCTTCTTCTTCTAGGTCGCAGTCGCAGAGAGATAGCGGGAAGAGAGAGAAAGCGGGAAGAGAGAGAGGGAAATATTGTGGCGTAATTGATATCTGAGGGATAAAATGAGTATTTATAATTTCCCCCAGCGACGGAATATTCCGCCGCTAAATATTAATTATAGCGGCGGAAATTAAATTCCGACGCTATAATTAATATTTAGCGGCGAAATATTCCGTCGCTGATAAATCCGACACTAAACTATACGTACGCTCACCTGGATCGATGACATGTCACTCTCACCGACGGAAATTTCCGCCGCTGATTTTAAATTCAGCGACGGAAATTTCCGCCGCTATTATTAATAAATATAATTGTTTTTATTATATTTTTTAAAAAATAAATAAATCAATAAATATTTATTAATTTTAATTTAATAAATATCATTATTTTTATTTATATAAAAATAAATAAATTCTAAACCCTAAACTATAATACACTATTGTGTCAAAACTTGATTTACCTGAACTATACGTACGCTCAGTTGTTAGGTAATGTCTATGTAAGTCTCCCTCCTACATGTCAAGGAGAAGTAATATGTGTGTTCTATCTCCTTTTATCAATGGAGAGCTATTAATGTGATAACTACTATTGTGTCAAAACTTGATTTACCTGATTTTTGTTTTTGTCCTTTAAATTTTTAGCACAAATAATATAAGGGTTCAGGGGTATAGTTGAAATTAAAATAAAATTTGTCGTTTTGGGTTGTTAAAATAAGAAATAAAAATTTGATTTGATTTACGTATCAAAAAAGTTCAAAACAAATAATTAAGTATAATTTTTTAAAGTCTATAATGATATCTCCCTATACACTATACCCTATACCCTATACCCTATACCATATACCCCTATACACTATACCCCTTACCCTATACACCATGCACTATACACTATACACTATACACTATACACTATACACTATACCCTATACACTATACCCTATACCCTATACCCTATACCCCATACCCTATACACTATACCCCATACACTATACCCTATACCCTATACACTATACCCTATACCCTATACCCTATACCATATACCCTATACCCTATACCATATACCCTATACCCTATACCCTATACACTATACCCAATACCCTATACACTATACCCTATACCCTATACCCTATACCCTATACCCTATACCCTATACACTATACCCTATACCCTATACCCTATACCCTATATACTATACCCTATACCCTATACCCTATACCCTATATCCTATACCCTATACCACATACCCACATATCCTATACTATACATACCCTATATGCCCTATAATTCTATACCCTATACCACTATACCACATACCCTATACCCTATACCCTATACCACATACCCTATACCCTATACCCTATACCCTATACCTATACCCTATACCATATACCCTATACACTATACCCTATACCCTATACCCTATACACTATACCCTATACACTATACCCTATACTCTATACCCTATACCATATACCATATACCCTATATCTTATACCCTATACCCCTATACACTATACCCCTTACCCTATACACTATACCCTATATACACTATACCCTACACTCTATACCCTATACCCTATGCCCTGTACCTTATAGGGTATACCCTATACCCTATGCCCTATACCCTATACCCTATACCCTATACCTTATACCCTATACCCTATACCCTACACCATATACCCTTTATGCCATATACCCTTTATACCCTATAACCTATACCCTATACCATATACCTATATACCACATCCTATACACTATACCCTATACCACATACCCTATACATTATACCACATACCCTATACCACATGCCACATACCTATACCATATATCTATACATACCACATGCCTATGCCACATGCCACATGCTACATACCACATGCCTATACCACATACCCTATACCCTATATATACTATACCCTATACCCTATACCCTATACCACATACCTATATATATACATATATGCCACATACCATACATACCCTATGCCACATACCATATACTATACATATACACTATACCCTATGCCACACTATACCACATGCCACTATACCCTATACACTATACCCTATACCACATACCTATACCACATACCTATACCATATACCCTATCTGGCTATACCACATACTATACCACATCCCTATACCACTATACCATATACCACATATGTATACCACATGCCACATACCTATACACTATACCATATACCACATATCACATGCTATACCTGTCTGCTATATGCCACTATACCCAGCATATATACCTTATCTGTTTATACCACTATACATTATACTTATACATTATACCATATACCCTATACATATACCACCTTATGCCTTATACCACTATACATACCACATACACTCTGTTTATACCACATACCACATATACCTATACCCTATACACTATACACTATACACTATAGGGGTTTAGGGCTTAGGTTTTAGGGTTTAGGGAGTTAAGGGTTGGGGTTAGAGTTAGGGTTTAGGGTGGGGTTTAGGGTTTAGGGTTTGGGGTTAGGGTTTAGGGTTTAGGGAGTTAGGGTTTGTAGGGGTTAAGGGTTTAGGGTTTAGGGGGTTAGGGTTTAGGGGTTTAGGGTTTAGGAGTTTAGGGAGTTGGGGGTTTAGGGGTTAGGGGTTAGGGTTTAGGGTTTAGGGTTTAGGGTTTAGGGTTTAGGGGATATAAGAATTGCAAGGGTTCTTGTAGCTATTCCCAAATTGGTAAATTGCATACAATTTTAAATATTTTATCCAAAATAAAACAAAGACCCACATCATTACTGCTGAGCACACTGCACTCTCTGGCCCCCACCACCGTGCATGTCATCATCTACATCGTAAGCTTCAATGTTGACATCGTGAAGGGTTGTCTCCTCGCACTCATCAAGCTCCATATCTGTCATCTGCGATGAAGGCTTAGGAGCGACAAACCCTCTAGGGCCTTGCATTGTTCGGAAGTCAAGGAATCTGGGAAGTCGACCGAGAAGTGGATGTATAATTTGCCCCTCATGAATGGTCTTTGGTACATTGGCATCCCTTCGTCATTTATTGCCTTGAATTGATGCGGCTTAACAACTTCTCCAGGTTGGGATTTGATGAGGAGAGTGCCTGTTATCTAGATGAGTCAAGATAAATTGGAAGCCATATAATGCCTCGGTAAGGGTCAACGCGTGCTCAACAAATATGTCAATCACCCTTTCGCTTGAACTTTGGGTGCTCTTTACATTTGTAGTACAAAGACTATGTCTCCGGTAAGAGTGTCGGGAGCTTCGTCGGCTTCTCCACGGGAATGTAATTTTACGTCCATTTTGCATACCCTTCTCCACAACCACTTCCAAGACCTTCTTCTCTGTACAACCTTTTCGCCCTTGCATTGTGGGCGGCGGTCCTTGTCATTGATAGGGTATATGGTATAGGGTATAAAGGGTGTAGAGTATGGTATAAGGGTATAGGGTATAAGTATAGAGTATAGTGTATAGGGTGTAGGGTATAGTGTATATTATATAGGGTATTAGGTTTAGGGTTTAGAATTTATTTATTTTTTCAAAAATAATATTTATTGACTCATATTTATTTTTTTAAGAGTAATTTAAAATAACTTTCATATTTTATATAAATAAAAATAATGGCATTATAAAATTAAAATTAATAAATATTTATGATTTATTTATTTTTTCAAAAATATCATAAATATTTATGATATTTTAATGTTTTTTAGTTTGTTATTTTGTTAATTAGTTCTAAAAATAAACAAAAATTACATTTTATTATCAGCAACGGAATATTTCCGTCGCTGATAAATAAAAAAATATAAATTATCAGCGGCGGAAATATTCCGTCGGTGTTTAATAAAAAAAAAACATTTAATTTCACCGTCGGAATTTTTCCGACGCTAATAAATTAAAAAAAATTAATTATTTAGCGTCGGAAATATTCCGTTGGTGTAATATTTAAAAAAGAAAAATAAAAAATATTTTAATTTCACCGTCGGAATATTTCCGACGCTGATAAATAAAAAAATAAAAAAATGATATATTTTCACCGGCGGAATAATTCCGTCGCTGATAAAGATTTAGCGGCGGAATATTCCGTCGGTAAATCAACCGCCAAATTAGCGGCGGAAATAAACGAATATTCGAGGAATATTCGTTTTAGCGGCGGAATTTAGCGGCGAAATTAAATTCCGTCGCTAAATTTGACGCCAAAAATATTCCGACGCTAAAGCCTATATTCCGTCGCTATTTAGCGACGAAATCTGTCCGTCGCTGATAATTCCGTCGCTAAATGACCTGTTTCTGGTAGTGTTTGTTTATTACATTACTTGTACTAGCATATATATAAAATTATTTGATTGAGTTTCTTTGATCCAACAGGTGGCAGGTGGAGGTTGAGATAGAGGTGGATCGTTAGATAACTAGCATATACTCCCTCCGTCCCAGTTCAATTGATACTTATTTCCTTTTTGATCCGTCCCACACCAATTGATACTTACCCAAAATGGAAAGGAATCTTCACTATTTACCCCACTCATTCTCTCTCCTATTTTACTTTTTCACTCACAACATTCTCTCTCCTAACTATTCCTCCCACTCATTCTCTCTCCTATTTTACTTTTACACTCACAACATTCTCTCTCCACTTTTTCTCTCTCTTACCTTTCCTTAATATGTGTGCCATTTTTTTTGGTATCTAATGAACTGGGACGGAGGGAGTATAGTGTAATCACAAAGAGTAATGAAATGTCAGAGGTAAGATGACATCTTTATGATTTTACATATGTACGTCATTGTTTTTTACTATAAAATATATACTCCCTCCGTCTCGCTACAAACTAAACACTTTTGTTGTTGTAACACTCAATGAACTTTGAGCTATAATTTGAGGATGATTTAATTATAGCCCAAAGTGCATTAGGAGTAATAACAACAAAAGTGTGTAATTTATAGTGAGACGGAGGGAGTATATATACATACTAATATTACGTTTACTAACTTGATAATGAACTATGCAGAGTTCAAGAATGGGGAAAGGCGCTTAAAGAAACTAAATTTAGGAGTTGTTTCAATTTCACAACAACTAAGAAATGAAGACATTCGAATTTCTGAAAAGGGTTGAATCCGTCTCCTGATCAACATTCTGATATGCAAAGGATGTCTTCTCCTCATATTTCTACCGAAGTTCCTAATGAAGTTCCCAATGAAGAGCAGCCACTTGAAGAACAATAAGTATTGAGAAAGAAAAAAAGAGGTCCAACAAGGTTGCGAAAAATATGCTCAAGTCCTACGGAACTAGTACAGGTGGAATTCAATGAAAGAGGACAACCTATTGGTTTGCACTCTGAGTGGTTATCTTCATTCTTGGGATCTTTGGCACGACAGATTGTACCGGTCACCGTTGACGATTGGAGGAAAGTTAAGCAAAGTGTAAAGGATGATTTGTGGACATGTGTTCAGGTAATAATAATATAGCTAATTGTGTTTAAACATAAAAATCAAGTGTACATGTCACTTTATTGTGATGTGTTGTTTTTTGTACAGGGGAGATTCAAGATTGATGACATGTACAAGAAGCTTATTATTCAAAAAATGGGCACTCGTTGGAGAGAGTGCAAATCAAAGTTGATAGCATCTCTTAGAGATGCATCAAAACTGCCAGATAAGGAGTCAAAATTTGCATCCCTTAAACCCGATAACATAACATCTCTTGCAGAGTGGAACACTTTTGTAGCAGAAAAACTATCTAATGAATTCGAGGTAAATTCTATTATTCATAAGTACCTTATATTATCTACGTTTTTAACATAAAAAATGGTGTGTAGATGAAGAGCAAAAAGTATAAAGATATTAGGGGAAACAATCAAGCCCCACATACAATGAGTAGTAAGGGGTATGCTCGACTAGAGGATGAAATGGTAACTTTCTATAAATTAATCAATACATTATTACATGTTTTAGTTTGTGTATTATAATTAAATATAGTATTTATTCTTTTTAGAGAAAGGAGAACCCATAAATGCCTATAAGGAGAGAAGATGTTTGGTGTAAGGCACACACAAAAAAGAATGGGGAAGTACCGACAACGTTTATTGCCGATTGTGTGGTAAGTGACATTTCAGTTAATCAAGTTTTATTTTAGTATTTTTACTAATCTATCATTTGAAACTTATTTGTTTACTAATTTTCAAGAGTAAAATACAAGAAATCAAATCCTCTCAAACCTCCCCTTCGACATCACAATCGATTAATGAGGATGTACTCTCTCAAACACTCGGACCCGAGAGAAATGGACGTGTTAGAGGGTTGGGATTTGGTATTACCCCATCTAAATTAGGTGTCCACATGAGTAGTGCAAAGAAGCTCCAAGCACTTGAAGGCGCTTATTCAGAATTGAGGAATGAAATGGAGATGATGAAAAAATTAGTGCAGGCAAGTAATTATTATAGTTAAACATATTGTTTTGGAGAGTTATTGATAATTATCACTTACATGTTAAATTGTGTTTGTTCTTTAGGGTTTGACTTCAAATGGTAATGCAAATACAAACACGCCCTCTCCACATTTGCATAATGTTGGTTCAAGAGATAATGTGAATGGAAAGACACCTTCTCCTTCATCGCATAATGGTAGCTCTAATGTTTGTGATTGCTATGATTTGAACTCGAGGGGTGCTCCTCTAATTGTTGATGTTGAGCGTAAATGCAAATTACTGAATTGGCAAAAGACGGTTGTCGCAGAGGCTAAAATCGCATCCACGGATCCTAATGCTTTGGTTCACAATGTTCCCCTCGGAAAGGATGCTTGGAAGGTTTGGGTTCTAGTAGCTTTAGATCCTCGTGCTCACTTGTGGAGGCCTAACTCATTTATGTCGTTCATCGAGGATGCAGTTGGGAGTACGGTTTCATGGCATAAGGATTTTGTGTCTTTTGATTAAGTGTATGCTAACAACTTCTAGTTTGGATGTTTATGTTTCGTATGTTTTTTATTACTTGTTTAGCTAACAACTTCTAGAACTTGGTTTTACTTTTTTTTTGAGATGCATGCATGACCTATTAACTAACCCCTTTTTAACTCCGCCAATGCAATTGTTGTATATTGCATTGCCGGTCCCAAGCCCGGATAAAGGAGGAGGGGGAAGGTGGGACATTTGCATATTGATGGCATATAAGTTATTTCCTTATTTTACTATATGTATGATGTTGTGTGCAGATAGCCAGAGAACATGGTGGCATTATCCAGTAGTGACTACTGCAGTTGCTGTAGCTGCTTCAATATCCAGTAGCTTCTTCAATATTTGTGGAACATGGTGGCATTATCCAGTTGCCGCAGCTCTCTTATTCTGGACTAATTTGTACTTCTCTATACCCAAGTCATTTGCTAGTTGTATTCCTCTGTAGAAAGTAATGCCACACTTTTAAATCTTTGCTCTTACGAGGTATTCAGATATGGAGCACCTGTCATGGCTTATCAATTTGAAGGAGCTTTTAATCATGATGGAAAAGGCTCAAGTAATTGGGATTACTATACACATGCACATCCTGAAAGAATAGCTGATGGTAGCAATGGAGACGTAGCCACTAATTCTTACCTTCGATACAAGGTATTTTATTATCACAGAATCTTATCTTTTAGGTGTGTGAGTGTATAAGATTTTGATTGAAGACAACAATATAGTAATGTCATTTTATTTTGTGTAAAAAATTTTCTGAAAAAAAAATTCATCCTTTGTTATGACAATGTTATGTAATGATTTGTTTGCTACTTTGCTTAGAGTTTGATCAAGTTATATGTAATACTAATATAATGTTCTCACTATGTTTCAGGATGATGTGCGCCTTGGTAAGGGGGTAGGCTTGAATACCTACAGGTTCTCAATCTCGTGGTCAAGAATTTTGCCTTGTAAGTTTTGATTTAAGTTGGTACATGGAGCCTATGTTTATAATTATCTCATTAGCTAATGGCAATGATTTGTAATATGCAAATGGAAGGTTATTTGGAGGGAGAGTGAATCAAAAGGGTATTGAATACTATAACAAATTCATTGACGAGCTATTAGAAAATGGTATAGAGCCTTACGTGACTCTCTTCCATTGGGATGTTCCGCTTACTCTTGAAGAACACTACGGTGGTTTCTTAAGCCGAAAGATTGTGTAAGTAACTTAAGCTGTTGATTACATTTCACCTTCTATTTATTTCCTAGTAAATTGTACTCATAAAAACATTTTTTTCGTCCATTTAACAGCAAAGAGTTTCAGTACTACGTGGATGTTTGCTTTAAACATTTTGGAGATAGAATAAAAAATTGGATCACTATAAATGAGCCCTGGTCGTTTAGCAGACAAGGTTATGCAGTTGGGGAGTTTGCTCCAGGCCGTTGTTCTAATCATACTACTTGTTTGGGTGGAGATTCTGGGACGGAACCATATATTGTCGCACATCACCAACTTCCAGGCCGTTGTTCTAATCATGCTAAAAAGTCAACTTTTTTAAATTTCCCCCAAAGTAAGAAATGGACACTCATTTAGGGACAATGGCAGTAGTTGTATTTCACATGTCAAGATAGCTCCTTTTACTATCGGGTGCTTAATTCTTTTCAACATATATTTACTAAAAATAAAATTTATTATAAAATGTTTATCTGTTTCTGGTTTATAGTGCAGGAGCAGAGTGGACAAAGTTATATCAAGTGCCATCTCTTGGTAAGAGGGCGAGGCTATTTACGAAGCATCTGATGGTTCGTCCACAGTATCCTCCTATGTATCATGAAGATGAAGTGTCTGATATAAAGTCCTTTTCAGAAGTTTCGGTCGTGGTTGAAGGGTCGTATAAAGTAGGAAATTTAGTATATTGGCATGAACAAGATTGTTATTGGACTGGAAGAGTGACCAAAGTATTGGATAACGACAAGGTTCGGGTATAACAGTGTTTCTTTTAAGTTGTTCCACTATTTGCACTGAATTCTGATTTTAGTGAATGATAGAGATTATCATTTTGGTGTATAACTAACTTTATGCGGCATTCATAGTTTTGTTTTACCATGTGCTTCAATTTTTATTTTTATTTTTGGTACAGTCTTCACTTTATTGAGTACTTTCTTTAAGCTCCCTTCGTTCTCAAAGAGGACTCTCATTTGAGCACAAATTATTGAGAGCTGTATTATTCATTAGAATTCATATGTATGGCTGCCCCTATTTTTCAGGCTAGGGTATTACGGCTGCATATTGTGACATTATTATTTCAGATGTTACTGCATTGTTTTTTGCTTTATTTCTTAAAATTTACTGCAGGCTGTAGCCATGTTTGTTCAAAAGTATCTATGCAGTTCATGTATGATGTATGGTGTTAATGTTACTAATAGAACAGGTTTTGGAATTTGGTCATGGCAACATAAATGTTGTGTTCACCATACATAAATGTTGTGGCAACATATATAATATATATATATATATATATATATATATATATATATATATATATATATATATATATATATATATATATATCGAGTGACTCATCCACAAGTCGTCAAATGTCTTCTGATAGGGAAATGACTATCACAAGTAAGAATAAAAAATAAACTCTTATTTTCAAGCATTATTTTTCTCAAGGCCTTTTATGATATTGACTGTTGGGCCCTACGTTTTTAAATAAACTTGTTTACAACTTGCATCAAACAACTTGGTACTAACGAACTTGAGTTGTCCTACTACAATTTGATCTTCTGCAGGTTGGAACATAGTTACGTTAACCCTATTTTTCAGGGAACGTGTCAAAAGAAGTGAAGACCAATTCAAAGACGTTTCTTCGGCAACAGATCATTATCTCCTCTCTCAACAACAAATGGCAAATATATCTCAACAAGATCAGCATTACTCCCGAGATTTTAGGCCCATCTTTTCTCTTTGTGAATTAGCCGTTATTTGAGGTATAAAAGAGATCAAACACTGTATTTTACACACACGTTCACACTAGTCTAAGTCCCCTTTGAATACGCTCTTAGCATTGTAATCACCAAAAACACTTAGTAAACTTCCGGTCAAAGCAGGTACCAAAACCTCCCGGGGTTTTATGCCGGCGAACAAGTTGTTCAAGGGCTTTCCCTAGTCAACAAACATCTTGTGTCCATTTCTATTAAACTTGATAATCATTGTACCTAGATTCATATCACATTAGTCACTTTTCTTATCCTTGGAGACACTTGTTGAAATTTGACCAAAACAATTTGGCGCCATCCGTGGGAAACTTTGATTATTTGCGTAGCAATGGTTAATCCATCGTCCGGCAGTCAAGCTGAGAGGAGTCGGTCACTTCCTGCTTCCGGCATCCAAGGTAATCCACCTCCGAATGCAGAAGCTGTCAATTTGGAGATACTGTCCAACATGGCCGATATGTTGAAGAAAGTGAATGACCGGTTGGACGCTCAGGAGCATACAAACATCATGATGATCAATGCCATCGATGCCTTGCGTAAAGGGAAGCAAGTCGAAAACCAAGTATCTACTCCGTTTTCACTTTTACTTCCTAGATCTCTGTTTGGTGCAGGTACAGGACCAAGCCATGCTGGGGATATCCCTATGTCCAACACCTTGTCAGCAGAAAGCACGATCGTGGCGTCCATTCCAATCGAGCAACCAAGATTCAGCCTACCGGCTAGCCAACTGCTTGTCATCTTGCTACACCTATGCTACACCCTCAATGGGGCAAACAGGGAGTTTCTTTAATACTTTCGATACTTTCGCACCTCAGTTTAATAATGTTCCTCTTTTCGCAGAGAACCAACTTGTTAAAGAAATGCAAACCATTAAGGAGTTGATTCGAAGCATACCCGGAGTCAACTTGCCATATCACCAAGTTTCTCCAACTTGCTATAATGAATCTCGTTTTGTTTCAGCAATAGCTAGTGCGGAGATCCCAAAGAAATTTTCAGTCCCTCATATGAAAAAGTATGATGGGAGTACTGACCCGGCAGAGCATGTATTGTTGTATCAGGAATCAATGGATATCATAAGTATCCCCCCTATTTTTAAACAAGCATGTTTTTGCAGGGGCTTTGGCTCAACCTTGTCAGGACAGGCCTTAAAATGGCTAACAGGGCTTCCTCTAAACTCTATTTCTTCTTATGCTCAACTTGTCAATATGTTCATTAATCAATTTTCATGCAATAGGGCATTTGACAAGTTGACTAGTGATCTTTATAGAATTGTGCAACAGCCTAACGAAAATCTTAAAGAATATTTGCACAGGTTTAACAAGGAGGCAGTGACTATACCCAACTTGGATGTGTCCACCGCTACGGAAGCATTTCGTATAGGCTTGAAGAAGAGCTCATTGTTCTATAACGAGTTGGTGATGACCCCTGCAAAACAACTTGAAGAAATCAGAACTAGGGCCTTGCCTTTCATCAGATTGGAGGAAGACAGCTTGGCAATGGGGAAGTCAACTGGGAGGACTCCTACTCCTCTATTTGAGCCTTCTGACAGAAAATCGGATTCCTATCACTATAAGTCCAACAGGGGAAAACCCCCTGTTAAATCTGAATCTTCTAGAATTCATGTTGTAGATGATGATCAAGAGGGAGATGATAATGATTATCCAAAAATTTCGAATACTTGCTTTTACGTGGACATTGCGGGAATCACGTGCGCCATGGGAAATCTTGGAGATAAAGCAAGGTGGCCCAAGAAGAACGACCAGTCAACAACTTGGAAGGACAAGTCCAAGTGGTGCGCATTTCATGAGGATTTTGGGCATACCACCGAGAATTGTTTTGCCTTGAGGAAGGAAATTGCTCATTTATTGTCCAAGGGTCTTCTTAAGGACTTGTTGGGCAAGAAGAGGGTCAGAAGTGAGTCTAAAGAGCCTGATTCAGGGGAGCAGTCCAGACCCGAGAAAGTTGCACCTCCTCCAGCCACCAAGGTAGTAAATGTTATTTCAGGTGGGTCCCATATTTGTGGCACAACTTACTCAGCAGCTAAGTGTCATGCCAAAATTTCTAAGGAGGATCAATCAGAATTGCCTTCAAGGCGTCGTGACTTCACAGATGGTCATATTATTTCCTTTGAAGATGAAGATAAGGACAACACGTTGGACCCTCATCATGATGGTCTAGTTGTTCAGGTGCAGATTGCCAATTGTATGGTCAAGAGGATTCTGATTGATGGCGGCAGCTCAGTCAACATAATCTTCACTCATGCCCTTGAAGATATGGGTATTCCTTTGTCCGAAGTTGTGAAGAACTCGTCCGCACTGGTACGGTTCAGTGGTGAAGTGAAGCAAACAGTCGGAGAAATCAAGTTGCCTATTTATTTGGAGGGTATGAATTCTATGGAAAGGTTCTGTGTGATTGAGTGTTCTTCCTCGTACAATGTCATTTTGGGATGATCCTGGATCCACAACATGAAGGCCGTACCGTCAACCATCACCAGTGCGTCAAGTTTCCAACACCTTGGGGTGTGGCCAAGTTGAAGGGAAATCAGCAAGTCTCTAAAGAATGCTACAAGATCAATATGAAAGCAAGTTCAGTCCCTCGTCAAGCATAGAAATTAAAGAAAAAGGCCCAGGATGTTCTTGAAGCAGTAGAGCATGATACATAAAGCGTTCCTGTTGATGCATCAAATCCTGAGGCCCAAGTGCAAGTTGGGGTAGACCTCCCATCCGAAGTTGAGGAGGAGCTGATTGAGTTCTTGAAAAGTCAGAAATGTTGTTTTGCATGGAAGCATGAAGACATGACAGGGATAATCAAGGATATCATCACTCATAAGTTGAACATTGACCCCGCCATCCGACCTGTCCACCAGAAAAGAAGAAAGTTCGCCCAGGAGCGGAACCAGATCATAAAGGATGAAGTTGAGAGGCTTTTGAAGTCCAAGATGATCAGGGAAGTTCAATATCCAAGGTGGTTAGCTAATGTTGTGGTGGTAGAGAAGAAGAATGGCAAGTGGCGAGTGTGTGTGGACTTCACAGACTTGAACAAAGCCTGTCCGAAAGACCCATTCCCTCTTCCTCATATTGATTCTCTAGTTGATGAGACAGCTGGCCATAATATCTTGACGTTCATGGATGCGTCTTCAGGGTATCAAAAAATTCAAATGGAGCCCTCGGACCAAGAAGATACGGCATTCATGACTCCGGAAGGTATATATTGTTATATTTCTATGTCATTTGGTCATAAAAATGCAGGGGCAACTTATCAGAGGCTGGTGAACAAGATGTTCAAAGATCAACTTGGCAAGACGATGGAAGTCTACATAGATGATATGGTAGTAAAGTCCAAGCATATTGAAGATCATGTAGAGCATCTTGCTGAGGCGTTCAACATCTTAAAAGCTTTCAACATGAAGCTCAATCCAGCAAAGTACAACTTTGGTGTTAGAGCATGTAAATTCTTGGGATATATGGTGACCAAAAGGGGAATTGAAGCCAGTCCCGAGCAGATCAAAGCCATTCTCAACTTGGAATCTCCCCAGAATATCAAAGACGTCCAAAGGTTAACAGGTAGAGTAGCTGCTTTGAATAGATTTATATCTAAATCATCTGATAAGTGCAGGTTATTCTACAAAGTATTAAGAAAGAATAAACTCTTTCAATGGACCGACCAACATGAGGCAGCTTTTAAGCAACTTAAAGAATATTTGGTGACGTCACCCCTACTTGCCAAACCAGAGCATGGTGAGCACCTTTATTTATATTTGGCTGTATCTGAAAATGCTGTTAGTGCAGTATTGGTGAAGGAAATCCAAGGTGAACAGCATCCTGTTTACTATGTAAGTAAGTCTCTATTAGACGCTGAAACAAGGTACTCTCATCTCGAAAAATTAATATTAGCCTTAACTACTGCTGCTACAAAACTGCGTCATTATTTCGAAATGCATTCTATAACTGTTAGAACTAATTATCCTATAAGGAATGTGTTGAGAACTCCAGAGATGTCGGGCAGATTGGCCAAGTGGTCGGTCAAGTTGAGCACCTATGATATTTCGTATGAGCCAAGAACATCCATCAAATCTCAGGCCCTAGCCGATTTCGTAGCTGACTTCAGTCCAAGTTTGCAACCCGAGGTGGAGCTGGAAGTGCAACAACTTGAAGGTAAAACTATTCCTAGATTTTGGACACTGTTTACAGATGGAGCTTCAAATTCCAAAGGAATTGGCTTGGGAATAGTCCTAAAATCCCCTCAAGGTGATATCATACCTCAAGTTTGTATCTTGTGAATTCATGCAACAAATAATGAAGCTGAGTATGAAGCTTTAATCATGGGTTTAACTACAGCTTTAAGTTTAAATATTACACATATAAATGTATTTGTTGACTCTCAATTGCTAGCTAACCATTTTAATGGCAGTTATATGGCGAAGCATTCCAAGATGACTCTGTATCTCCAACATGTTAAGGCTTTAGCTTCGAAATTCCTGTCATTCTCTTTGGAACATGTCCCTAGAGAGGAGAACACAGAAGCGGATGCCTTGGCCAACTTGGGTTCAACTTGCAAATCAATGTTGCATACTAGTATCCCCATTATTTATGTTAAGTACCCCGTGATAGACCAAGTTGAGGAAACTCAAGTGGTTACTCAACCTACTGGGGCACAAGATGCTAAACCTTCTTGGACCCAACCTGTAATTGAGTTCCTTCAACTTGGAACTATCCCACCAGATATTAAGAATGTTAGATCTTTTAAGATTCGTACTTCAACTCTCGTTTTGATAGATAATGTGCTATTCAAGGAGTCTTTTGCAGGACACTATTTGAGATGTGTCGATAATGAGCAAGTCGAACTGGTACTTAAAGAAATCCATGAAGGAATATGTGGGAATCATTCTGGCGGAAAGGCGTTAGCATCAAAGGCCCTCAAGACAGGATATTATTGGCCAACCATGCGTCAGGATGCCATGAGCTATGTGCAGAAATGTGATGCCTGCCAAAGACACAGCAACATCTTGCATCAACCTGCTGAGCCTCTACACCCTATTGTTTCATCTTGGCCTTTCATGCAGTGGGGCATGGACATTGTGGGCAAGTTGCCTAAAGCTCCCGGAGGCAAAGTGTTCATGTTGGCATTAACCGATTATTTCTCAAAATGGATCGAGGCAGAAGCTTATGTACAGGTAAGAGATAAGGAGGTAATCTCATTTCTAAAGAAAAACATAATTAGCAGGTTTGGCGTGCCATCATAGATTATATGTGACAACGGGTCACAATTCATAAGTAAGAAGACCAGAAATTTTTGTACTCGCTGGGGCATCAAGTTGATCATGTCTACACCTGTCCACCCCCAAGCCAATGGTCAAGCTGAGTCAAGCAACAAGTTGATCATCAACAACTTGAAGAAGCGTCTAGATCAAAAGAAGGGAAAGTGGGCTGAAGAGTTACCACTTGTACTTTAGGCAGATAGGACCACTACAAAAGGAGCCACAGGTAGAACTCCATATTCTTTGGTGTATGGAGCAGAAGCTGTAATTCCAGTCGAGGTGACAATCCCAACATCAAGGTATGGCTTATTAACTCAAGATGAAAATAATCTCTTGCTAACCCAAGATTTAGATACTATTGATGAGATCACGGATTTAGCCAAGATAAGTATGGCAGCTTATCAACAAAGAATTGCGAGGTCTTACAATAAAAATGTCAGAGTTAGGAGGTTCCAGGTTGGTGACTTAGTTTTGAGAAAAGTATTTCAAAATACAAGAGAATTGAATGCAGGTAAGTTAGCTCCCAAGTGGGAAGGACCATATCTCATCGATGCTGAAGCTGGCAAGGGTGCATATTGGTTGTCAACCCCAAGTGGAGACAGAGTCCCTAGGAGTTGGAATGCCATCCATTTGAAGCTTTATTTTATGTAAGTCCAGTTATTAACAACTAGACTTCTCAGGTACGATTTATTTTTGTTGTCAAATTCATTCACGTGTTTCAAGTTGTCAAGTTTTATTGAGAATCCTTACTAACTTAAGCATCGGAGGGGCGTTAGCTACGCTAACGCCCAACCCTAACATGAATTTGTTTTGCAAGGTATACAACTTGAACAAACGAAGTAGGCTCAACATGTTGACACGCCAGTACGGCTGATACTTGTTGGGACCTAAAAGCTGGAGTAGGTCTAAGCATGTTAACACGCTAGTACGGCTCCAACATGTTTAGACCTAGGAAGAAGAATTTCAACATGTTGACACGCTAGTACGGCTGATACATGTTGAAACTCTAGCTGGAGAGGGATAGAACTTGTTGACACGCCAGGACGGCTGATACTTGTTCTATCTCTTCAAACGGTTACCTCTATCAAAGGTACAATTTACATCTAGTTAAAAGATATTCATCTTTTCTTACGAGTTGAGGTTTTGACACCTTCGCCTGGGCGCACGATTTCACACTTATTCAAGTTGTGAACTACTGGTTGTAACATTATCATGTTACCTACGGCTTATAACATCAACATGTTATCTAATGAACAAGCAAGTATTGTTGAAAAACCCCAAAATACTTCTTTAAAAACCTTAAAAGTGTTTTCAAAAAATTTTTGCAAGTAGAGGACGAGTTGGGTAAGCCAACCAATCCCTAAAAACCTAAGAAAGCTTGGAGTACTAGCCCAACCTAGTACTCCCAAATAAATTGTTTTGGGCTCTTATGAGCCATTACATACCAAAATAAAACTTGTTTTGGGGACATACCCCCCATTTTTTGTGCATACCAACAAAGGTATGACGAATAAAAACCAAAAAAGAAATTGTTTTTGTTCACCCATCCAAACTACTCAAAAGAGTTTCAAATTGTTCTAAACTTTGTGGCCTGCTGTCGCCGGTGGTACTGCTGAGTCCTTCCCATGATCATTTTCTTCGGCTTGAGCTACCACTATGGTACTCAAAGCCTTATCAGTGTCATCAATTAGAATCTCGAGAGCCATCGAATTTACCTCCTCTGCATCCGCTGGCTCTCCCATGTGGTCTTCTAAAACCCTTCTCTCCTCCTCCAAGTTCCAAGTTGAAGCCTGTCCATTTTTGTATTCCTCCATCATCTAAATCCTGGCCTCTAGCAAAGTCTTGGTAGCATTAAATTTGAATTCCCCCTCGCAGCTTCAAGCTCCTTCATGTGAGCTTCGTTCTCAGCACGGATAACTTCCACTTCCTTCCCCAACTTCTCAAAATCCTTCTTCAAATTATCCACTTCACCAACATACTTGTTCGCTTCCTTCTTCAACCTCTCTACTTCTTCAGCACTTTTGGCAACCTCCTTCTTTGACTCCGCAGCTTCGTAACTGCATTTCGCCGCCTTGATCTTCATAGCATCAACTTGGTCCATCACAGGACTCATAATCTCCGAAACCTGTGTAAAAGAAATGTTAATACTCTATCAACTCTTTGAAAAAGGTTCAAAGTCTCTTCGTTTTACCTCAGTAACAAATCTTGCTATGGCAGTTTTAAACTTCTCCCTTGTCTTCACCATGTCATCACTTGAGTCCGTGGCCTCAGCCTCCACCAGTTTCCTCTTCTTTGATTCCTCCTTCTTCTTAGACACATCCACATTGGAGCTTGATGCCACAGACTTGGGAGTGGGAGGCTTGCTACCTTTTCTTGGATCGAGTGGCTGCAAAAAAGGGGTGTAGGATTAGAACGATTTTAAAGGAGTTAGGACAAAACTTTAAGATGCTAGATTAACCTGTAGACATCTTGATAGGTTCAGATAAAGCTTCTTCAGGGATAGTTTCTTGAGCTTCTTCAGGATTGATCTCTCCTTTTGGATCTACAACAAACAGGACTGACAATGCTCTGAAAGACCTCACTAGTGGTTCCAACTCGAAAATCTTTCTCACGTTCTCCTCTGTTTTATCTTTGTAAGGGAAAAGCACATCCAACTTAGCCACTAAGTCAAAGGAATTCAGAGAGTTAGTTAGCATATTATTAAGAAGCATTATTAGAATAAGAAAAATGTCTATGCTACCTTGAGACCTCCACTTGAAATTGGCACCCTCCTGTGACACCAGGGTACTCCTCCTTGCAAAGAAGAATTTATTCTTCCACCCTCTATCAGCAGGGTCATTGTTATCATTCAAGAGAGGCTCTCTGCCAGTCCTAACCCTAAAGCAAAATCTCCCTAAGCCAAAACCCCTAAACTCAGTTGTGTAAGCAAATTCCTCTAAACCCACTTCCAAATTGCTTTTCTCGCACATAACCTAACTAGGGTTTGAAGGCATCTCCAACCTTGTGGCATGATTTGGGCGTAGTTAAGTTTTGAAGAAACAAAAAACTTGGTGATTAAAGTTGGAAAAGGAAATTTCAAGCCGATAACAAAGGGGTATTCAGGGAAGCATACCCATTCGGGAAAGTAGCATTTCGAAGTTAGGTCAGGGTGTGTGAAAAATTCGGTTTTGTACGCTATAGCGTGGTTTTTCTTGATGATCTCTAAGTTGGCAGAAGGAATTGCACACTTTTCTTTGTCAGGATTTTTCAACATGTTTTGGGTTAAGAAACCCTCGGGCAAACCCTCGTCGCTCTCAATTAAATTCACCATCTTTTTCCTCCCCATTTTACGACTTAAGCAGGAAATCAAAGAGGAAATTGAAAAAGAAGCAAAAAACTCACCGGATATTCTCACTTGATCCTCTCTCCGGTCTCCTTCCTCAGATTCTTCTTCTCGAAATCTCCTTGAAAATAACCTTTTTGATTTTGTGAAAGGGAGAGTTGTGAAGAGTCTTATTTATTATAGAAGTTGGCAGCGGTTGGGAGTCAGAAACGAATCATGACTTTTGCTTTGGAAGTTACTCAAACTGTCCCATCAAAACCTTTTCATTTAAAAACCGCCGTACTTCACATCCGTTTTTGGCAAACTTTTTAAATCTTTTGTCTCTTTATATTCCTCATTCTAAAATTTAAAAAGTTTGGGGGCAATTGTTGGGCCCTACGTTTTTAAATAAACTTGTTTACAACTTGCATCAAACAACTTGGTACTAACGAACTTGAGTTGTCCTACTACAATTTGATCTTCTGCAGGTTGGAACATAGTTACGTTAACCCTATTTTTCAGGGAACGTGTCAAAAGAAGTGAAGACCAATTCAAAGACGTTTATTCGGCAACAGATTATTATCTCCTCTCTCAACAACAAATGGCGAATATATCTCAACAAGATCAGCATTACTCCCGAGATTTTAGGCCCATCTTTTCTCTTTCTGAATTAGTCGTTATTTGAGGTATAAAAGGGATCAAACACTGTATTTTGCACACACGTTCACACTAGTCTAAGTCCCCTTTGAATACGCTCTTAGCATTGTAATCACCAAAAACACTTAGTAAACTTTCGGTCAAGGCAGGTACCAAAACCTCTCGGGGTTTTATGCCGGCGAACAAGTTGTTCAAGGGCTTTCCCTAGTCAACAAGCATCTTGTGTCCATTTCTATTCAACTTGATAATCATTGTACCTAGATTCATATCACTTTAGTCACTTTTCTTATCCTTGGAGACACTTGTTGAAATTTGACCAAAACATTGAACATACAATTATTTTTAATTTTTGATAGGTATTCGTGATGGAATTCATATTGGAAAGCAAGGCGGTATGTATTGGTTGTACAACCAATACATTTTTTCCCATTGTCAGAACGCTCAAGTAGTTATTCTTAATCCTCCTGTCTGTTTTTATGTTTCACTTAGTTAACAAGTGCCTTTGTGTGGAATAGTTTGCATCAGCCTCACAATGCACTGGGAACATTCACACATTCATTCAACTTTCTTGTACCAATTCTCTTATTTCATTTGTTCTAGGATCAGTAAATATTTTCTTACATTCCCATGTTATATATATTTCAGCAGTAGACATGATTCCTATTTATTGAGTAGTAAAAGAGGTGTAAAGCCAGCATGTTTCCAAGACAATTGAGAAAAGGACATTCGACTTGATCGATAGGTGGTATAATTGATATTTTTTCTCGTTAGATTGTATACCCTTAATTACAGAAAAGCAATTATGAGGCAATGGGAAAAAGTTTGAAAACATAAAGCTTACAAATGATTTTATGCAAGTAATTTTTGTTTCCAACTGCTACAGCTTGTTTGACATCATAATGTGAGGAATTATTCAAAGCGGTTTTATATTTTTGTGTCCTTTTTTGTCTCGTGAAGGTACTTGGAGACGGCAGACAAGCAGGAAGAAGCTGATTGGAGCTCTTTGATCAGTTGGGATCTATGCTTGTTTTTTTTTTTTGTTGGCATTGTAGGAAACTTGTGATAAGTTGTGGATATGTTTCATGTAACAGAGAATTAAGCAGATATGACTAAAGAACAAATTGAAAAGAAGCTGGGGCAAACATTGTCAAATGGAGGGTTTTTTTTTTTTTTGAATTTATTCACATTAACAACGTTTATAAAACGTTATAATAAACATTAAAACAACGTTTTCTAAACGTTGTATAAATTGTAAAACAACGTTTCTTACAAACGTTGTCAATGGACTTATTACAACGTTTTTAAAACGTTGTCATTGGTATTATTACAACGTTTTAAAAACCTTATCTATAGTATTTTCACAACATTTTTACAAACGTTGTCATTCGGTTATTACAACGTTTATAAAACGTTGTCATTTGATTTATTACAACGTTTTAAAAACGTTGTCAATTGTCTTATTACAACGTTTTTAAAAACGTTGTCATTTGTCTTATTACAACGTTTTATGAACTTTTTTACAACGTTTATAAAATGTTGTCTTAGACTGGGACCTATTACAACGTTGGATATTACAACGTTTTAAAAAAACGTTGTTAAAAGTCTTTAACAACGTTTAAAAAACGTTGTTAAAGGGTATTTTTGTTGTAGTGCCACTAGTTTTCAAGTTTGATTTTCCAATATGGAATCAATCTCACTTTTAATGGCCTATTTCCACAAAGTTCATTCCAGAGCTGAATGTATTTATAAGTTTGTGACTCACTTTCTAGCATGTAGGTTAGAAAATCTGGATTATAAAATTTTCTTATCCTACCTCATTTGCTATGTCGAGGTCATGCCTATTCTTCATCATTTTCTCATGATAAGTTTCTTATTTTTCTATTGAATCATGAATACGTTTAAATGATTTTGCCTTATCTGATAGATTATACGAAAACATATTCTTAAAAAAAGAAGTGTTTCATGATTCCATTATTGAATATTGAATTTATAAACAAGAATTCTATAAGCACTACTATTGTAAGCATACCCAACACATAGGTAATCAATAGTATTTAGTCTACTTATACACAAACTACACTTAGTTGTGTTTTATCACTATCTATTTATTAAGTTGATTTCCAACTTTTCATTTAAAGAGATAAGATTCAACATTTTGCTTTTTAGCAAGCAACGTTAAAGGTAAAAACTTACATTTTACCATCATTTATGTAAATAATATTCATATCTCAAGCATCAATATGCCTTGATTATAACTTCAAGCGCATATTTGATAAGTTTTGTTTGTATCTATTTTGACCATATAACGGGACTCAATCTCAATATTGATCACTTGAACACCCTTCCATTCCATTCATTAAAACATTATGAATAACATTTTTGATGACATCATAGTTTTCTCTCAATACACAAGGTATATGTTCTACTTTTTCATACAAGTTTGGCTTTTTAAACAAGTTTGACTTTTCAAACAATTTTGACTTTTCATACAAATTTGACATTTCAAAAGAGTTTGACCAACTTTGTATTTGTATTAAGCATTTCGGCATGCTTCATCACATTTGTTTTCGCCACAAGAAATGTTAGACAATTCTTCTCCAAAGTTCTATTCTCTTTTCCAACACAAAGACGAATAACACACACCTCAACATTCATTTCTATTAATTTATGTTTGAGGTGATTTTAAATTATCTTCAAGTAAGAAGTAATTTCTCAATTATTGTCATAAGTTGAGAATTTCACTCAACGCCATTCATTCGACATGGTTTAAATGTAAGACTATTTCCACTTCTTTCATATATTTTTTTTCATTTATGGAGTCCATTATTTTAATATTAAGGAAGCGGCTTACGATGATTTTCATTGCACTCGCATTCTCGATTTTATATTTATAGTCCAACGAGTCCCACAAATATTTTGCAGTTTTCTTGGTACTATATATGTTTTATAATGAATCCAACAATTCATTAAGTATATAGTTTCGATAAAGAAAATTCGAATGCTTCAACCGCACTCACAGCTTGAACATCCATCACAATTTCACCAAACTTTGTAAGATCTTACATAAGAAATCTCTCTAAGTTTAAGGTGGTCAATTAGAACATCTTTTGTTGTCATCACTTAAAGTCGAGGCCAACAAAATTTTCTAACTTCTCACTACGGTGATTTGAAATACTTGAAACAACCACATTCCATTAGAGATATGTCTACACATAAACCAAACATTGGCTTTAATTTTCTACAATTATAACTTTCACTACACGAAAAAAGGTTATTTACAATATTTTTTTAACAACGTTTCTTTAAAAACGTTGTTATTTATATGTTTTTACAACGTTTTTGTAGGAAACGTTGTGAAATATTCATTATAACAATGTTTATAAAAAAATGTTTGTGTTAATGGATTTTTACAACGTTTTTAAAAAAATATTGCGTAGACTACAACGTTTTTCTATAAACGTTGTGAAACTTTCAACTTTTTACAACTTTTTTTAATAATATGTTGTAAAAAGTCAAAGGTTTCACTACGTTTTTTTAAAAAAATGTTGTGAAAACTCAAACTTTTTACAACGTTTTATTATAAATGTTGTTAAATCCACGTTGTTTTCAAATTAATAAAGAAAAAAAACTGAAAAAAAGGAAAAAAATAAGAAAAAAAAACAAAAAAGGACTTTTTACGACGTTTATAAAAAAACGTTGCAGATACTACAACGTTTCTTCTATAAACGTTGTAAAAAGTCTTCATATATAGAGACAAAAAATCTAAAAAAAAAGAAAAAGAAAAAAGAAAAAGAAAAAGAAAATAAAAACAACGGAGACGTGGGCATTTTCCCGCACACGTCTTTTCCCCAAAAATTAAATTTCGCCCTTTTTTTCCCCCAAATCTCCTTTTCCCCAAATCGCCTTCCTATTCTGATAGCTAAGGGCACATCGATCGATAGCAACAACGACGACGACGGCAACGACGACAACAAAGAAGACAAAGAAGACAACTTGGCTTTGTCTTCTGAGGTTTCTTCATCTTACCCAGATGAATCTGAGCTTGAATTGGGTCTTGGATTGAGTATTGGTTGTGGTGGGTTGAAATCAAAGGCTGGTTCTTGGGGTCAATATGCTAGGATTTTGACTGCTAAAGATTTTCCTTCTTCTGTTTCTAAGGCTAATTCCACCATTTCTGGTACAAAGAGGACTGCTTCTGATCCTGTTTCTCCTCCCACTGGGACTGGGTATAAATTATTATCAATAATTCCCTCTTTTCTCTGTGTGTTTGTGTGTGTTAGGGTTTATCCCTTTCTATGTGTGTTTATGGGTATCTCTCTCTCTTGGTTTATGACATTCTGACAGTTTATCATTTCTTTTCTTTTAGCTTTTATTTGGTTGCTATGTTTGATGGTTGCTAATTTATTTTCTTGCTAAGGATTTATTTCCTTATTTTACTATATGTATGATGTTGTGTGCAGATAGCCAGAGAACATGGTGGCATTATCCAGTAGTGACTGCTGCAGTTGCTGTAGTTGCTTCAATATCCAGTAGCTTCTTCAATATTTGTGGAACATGGTGGCATTATCCAGTTGCTGTAGCTGCTTGGGCTCATCTAGTAGCTTCTTCAATATCCAGCAGAGTGATTGTGGAATTCGGTGTACTGACCGTTGCAGTTGTTGTAGCTGCAGCTGCAGCTGCTATTGGAGGCTTCCTAGCTTGGGCAGTATTTGTGGGGACAAGGTATCATTTGTGGATAGACATTTTAATATACAAGTTCAAACCAGCTATTGTTCTGTTTGTGTAAAATATTATGCATACTGTCACTAAGGTATGTAGCCCTCATCTCCCCCCCCTTCTCTCTCTCTCTCTCTCCCTACATGTTCCTAAGTTGAAACTTGGTTTCAGGTATGAGAAAGAAGGAAAGATTTCTGAGTTGACTGATAAATGTGCATTGTTTGAAACTTGTAGACGGCAATCAAACATTTTGACACATTCTACATGCATCCCCATGTTCGACCTCTGTATAAATTTTGAATACTTAAATGAAAAGTTTCTCAGTGCTCGCATCTTTCGTTGTTTATTAGGAAATGAAGAACCAAGGAATTGATGAGACTCGTCTTCGACTACTACAAGTTGTCAGTGGTGCTTTTAGGCCAGGTGTTTTGACAACATTAGCTGGTGTCAGTGGTGTTGGGAAGACGATATCTTTGAAGCTTTTGATGAGATTAGTTATTTGTTCCAAGTGAGTACCTTTTTTCAAACCTTTTAAGCACTTTTATCACATTTCCCACATTGCCTGTTTTGCAGTTGTTATTGATGAAGAGAGGGGGATAGGTCATTTATACTGGACCTCTTGGACACCATTCTCATCATTTAGTTGAATATTTTGAAGTGAGTACCTTTTTTCAAGTCTTACGGCTAATATATAGTGAACATATATAAAATGAAATGTGATGCCCGACAGAATAATGCTAGTAGTTATTGGTGTTGATATTTCACAGAAGAGTCTTGCTCGTGCTGCAAAGGTTGGGACACTTATAAACGCTGTGTTTGCGTGCTCTCCTTTGTATTTACTCCTAATGTTTATCTCTTTCTAGTGGTGGTCTTTCTCTTTGAAATGTGGACATTAGTTCATTCATGGAAGGGTATATGACCATATTTAGTGATTATTTATGACCATTGGTACCACTAGTTAGTACTACCAAATTGTCATAACTTGCTCTTAAACAAGAGCAATTTTGACAAAATTTGATCATTCATTTTAGGACGGAGGGAGTACTTCTCCTTGAGTGAATTGTTCATGTATAGTATCTTTGTTATGCAATGCAAAGAAAACTTTCAGAAGATTTTTTGTTTATATGTTGTTCTTCTATCACTCTTAGTTAACAAAAAAATAGAAATGATAAGAAAAAATTGCTAATGTGAGCACCAGAAACACACAAAATAGAAATGATAGGAAAAAAATTCTCTATGTGACTCACATATTATCTGTTCTTGCTAACATGTACCTAAAATGAATTATGTCATAAGGACTATTGGTCTATATTAACGTCTTTGGTCATATTAGGAAGTCTTGCTTGGGTTTTTAACTTGCATGAAATATATTTAGTTACTCTAAGCAAATCTAGTAGGTTGGAATAGCATCTCTTTTGACTGTTGGGATATGGGATATCATCTATGAACATTTTCTAGCATGTCTTATGACTTGGTTATCGGGTTCATTATTTTCCTACCCAATTGCGGGTGTACATTTAATTGTATTGCCTATTTTGAATCATAGGAAATTTTGATTTTTTCAATGTTGTAGGAGGCTGGGTTATAGTTATTGAGTTATACCCTGTGTTCTAGACTTACCGTGGATTATATGATTTTTCACAGTTCGCATTCACAGGAAACTATATGGGCACTCGTTGAATGTGATGGGAAGATTTTAGTTTACATACCCTCCTTAGAAGGCTGCTGGTATTTTTCTGAAAGATAGATATTTCTTTTCTTTCTCTCTGTTTTTATTTTTCTTTATTCATTGATTGTTCTGTTGTGGATACCCTGGAACGATGATCATGAATTTCTTTGATTAATACCAGGCAGCAAATGTACTTTACGTGCATGTGCCTATTCAGTATTTACTGGTGACATTTCAGAATAATGTGGCAATTCATAAGCGCAACTGTCTATATATATACTTGTTTGTGGATCTGAATATTTTGTCCGTAACCTGAATGCTAGACAAAATTGGAAGACACTTCTCAACCTTTGTTCCAAAATGAAGCATCATTCCCATCAATAATAGCTCCAACAATCCATTTGTCAGGTTAACCTGAAGGATGCAACTGCCTACAAGATCAAGAAGATAGCAGTGTATTATCTACAACCATTCCATTCCCCCAACCAGTGTTATAAACTATAATCTCTACTTCAGAAGCATGGCTCATAATTATGCAAACAAAGGTGCAGAAAAAGAAACATCAGAATTATTGAATAGTAGTTTTGCTTGCAAAGAGCTAGTTAGAGACGAAAGTAAGATTCAGTTATGTTTCAGCCGACCTTCTCAATTTCTGTCTACGAGTTTAGCTTTGACCTCGGGAGGCCTCTGTCAGCTTCTGTCCAATCCACTAACCTGTTATTTCATGGAGATCTGGTAAATGATTCAGACTCTTTTATGTCCTTTTTTCTTTACTCATTTGTCTCCTTAGAAGTCATTTTTTGACAGTCAGCTCATTGGGAAAAGGGTGTGTTTAGATGACCTATTACTTGATGCAGGTACCTCATTTTTAATCCAATGATTGTATTTTTATGGTCAATCATTTACATTCCTTACTTAAGCTTAAATTAGTATTCCTAATAGATGGACATTTTTCTCTTGCATAGGAACATGTACTCCCTGGTACCTTCCTCCGTGCTCGTGCTATTGGATTGATGCCCATGATTGGCCAGACATGAAATCTTGAAAACATGGGTTATTCCACTGCGTACCCCACCCCACCCCCAAGGTTTGGTTTCGTCTCACTTACCCCTTTTGTCAACTTTATTTAAATGATATCTATATTTATGTGAATTTTAGGTGGATGGTTTGTTCCGAAGCAGTGTACCTGGAATCTTTAGATGGAGGGGAAGTTTCTAGTTGGAGGAATATGTGTGTTATGTAGTATATATGTTCAATGTATTTATTAGGTAAATGAAGAAAAATACAATTCCTTAAGTTAGAAAACTATGTGAATGTTTATTGCAACATCTATTTTTGTGACTTTGGTTTATTATTACAATGTTTCTCTCTGGAAATTGGATGTAAAATTAATTTGTGATGTGAACTGAAAATAAATATTTTGCAACAGGTTTAATTGGATAATTTGGGGGAAAGGTGATATTTAAAAAAAAAAATACATTTCACAACGTTTTACAAAAAACGTTGTACTTTTTAGCAACGTTTTTTAAAATGTTGTGAAACACCTTTTACAACGTTTTAAAAAACGTTGTAAAAGCTCTTTCACAACGTTTTAAAAAACGTTGTGACAGAGCTTTTACAACGTTTTTAACAACGTTGTGAAAGAGCTTTTACAACGTTTTTTAAAACGTTGTCTTAAGTTTGGACCTATTACAACGTTGGATATCACAACGTTTCAAAAAACGTTGTGAAATTTCAATAACAACGTTTAAAAAACGTTGTTAAAGGGTATTTTTGTTGTAGTGTTTGTTGTTACGAATATAACTATCTAACTTAATTAGAGAATTAACTCCAAAAATAAATTGCTAATTTGATAGGAGAATTAACACAATTTATTTTTTATAATCACTTATATATATAAACATCTAAATTCCTTAATGAAATTATAGTTGAAGGTTAATTATTTCAAAACATTAAAGGTATCATCTTCGAGTACCTATAAATTAGAGAAAGCCACATTCTCATTTACATAATAAACAATTTCTTTTATAAGTCATCCTTCTAAATATTTTGTTTCATTTGTCAACATAAACAACAATAAGATTTAACAACTTTCTTCAAAAAGTTCTATTGTTTTTAACTTTTTAACATTAGTCACATATTCCCCCAATAGGTTTTAACACTTCTTTCACAAAACCCTATAGATTTAGTTCTTTTGACATTTGTCAATGTTTACAACAATAGAATTCAACAACTTATTTCAAAAATCTCTATTATTTTTATCTTTGTGACTTTGTCACTAATGACAATAATATGATTTAACAACTCATTTAAAGAAGCCCTATCATATTTGTCAATACATCATTGATAAAATGCAACGTTAAATACTATATATTTTAACGTTCATCTTCTCAACATAGTTACAACGAACTATTTAATTTTTATTATTATGATTTTTGTGAAACATAAGAACGTTAAATACTATATCTTTCAACGTTCAATTTCTCAACTTAGTTACTACGAATTTTTCAATTTTTCTCACTATAATCTCATAAACCATAAGAGATATATCACCCATTGTATAACACTAGAAGTGGCGTCACCACAACTATTTTACACAATTGTCGCAACATCCTTGATGTTCTTCCGTTAGTTCATTATATGTTCAAAATTTATTTAATTATCCATAAACTGTTTTGTTCCGAAATTTTTATCTTTATCTTCACATAAAAGATTTTGATCTCCACCGTCCAGATTGTTCTTCTATGAGATTAGAACTTGATCACCAAACTTGAGCTTGATACCATAGCTGGTCATTGCAAAAACTTTCTGAATTTTTTTTCTATCCGTCTCTTTCATCGTTTTCTATCTTTTCTCCCGTGGCCGCCGCTCCACCGGATTTCTCAAATCAGTAATTATTTCTCAAATAGGAATTTGTTTTAAGATTGTTAGACAAAATCTTACAATAAGGCCAAAATAAGAAAATAATAAAAATATATTGAAATACAAATTACAACGTAAAATTAAACGAGGAGAAACCGTATGAGAAAATTCATTTGATGATCTTCTTGATGTTTCTCGAGTCGTGTGTGACGCACTCTCCTTAAAACAAATTCATCCCCTCGAGTCGTGTGTGACACACTCTCCTTAAAACAAAATATAAATCCTCTTCCGATCTACTCTTTCTCTCAATTCTATCAGTTCTGCCTGCAAATTCCGATCTCCTCTCTCAAGCAAGCCGATCAGCATCTTCAGGTTCAGCCTCAAAATTCAGTCTTTTTTTTCTATTTTCTATAATCGTTATTTCATTCTTTGATTTTGAATTTCTATTTGGGGGGGGGGGGCTGTTTGGGGGGGGCAACTATTTTGTGTTATTGTTGGGTAGATGTAAGAATGGTGTTTTTGGTTGGATTGATATATATGTCAAGTGCATTGCAGTGCTGACTCCAATATGAAGCAGCACTTACAAGGTCACAAGCATAAAGTGAAGCTGTTATTAGCAAAACAGGGGTTTATCAAAAGCATTAAGGCACAGATTGAGTTCTCTTCACTCTAAACCAACATAATTTTTATTTTACTTGGGAGCGCGGTGAAGTGAGGGGCGGAGAGAGGGAGACGGGGGATGGATATGGGTGTGATTGGTTGGCTCCTAAAACTGCATGCTAATACTTACAAATACACGTATGTACCTCACCAAGTTGTGCTTGAGGTTGTTTTGGACGTTCGCCTCCCAGGATAAAACGGACGAACCAGACTATTCTTGCACACTAGAATCTCCGACAAATCTCACTATGCTTGGACAAAATCACCATCAATAAATTTCTTGGATGCCAAAGAAAGAAGATGAACAAATTGAAAAGGGGAAAAATAAGATTGATGGAAAAATTCTTTTCATTTTTTGTGGGTTTATGTGGTTATAGATTCAACGAACATATGATAAATTCTCAATTAATCTTTTTATTAATATGGGAGTCATTTACCTTTTATAATTGAGGTTTTATTCCACAACTTGTAATCCCAAAATTCATGGTAATGATCTCAATTAATCCCTTAATTAATTTGGAAATCATGACACGTCAATAGTGTGGTTAAATTTTAAAAGTTACAATTTTAACCCATGAACTTTGAGCTATCATATCTTTCTCATCCAATCTCAAATTGGACATATGGATATACAATTTCAATGTTTCAGATGCAGTGTAACATGAACCCAAAATAATCTTTGTCAAACGACAAATGATTTATTTAAGAAAAATAAATTTTTTCCTTCACACAAAATATTTTTTCAACACTTTCTAATAAGGATTGCAATGCATCATATATAATATATATAGCAAAACTATTTAGAGGCTCCAGAAAAGGCCACGTCAAAGGCCACGTCAGCAACAATTTCCAACTCATTTTTATTCCAATTGGTCAGCCATTTTTTTATGCTATCACCGAAAAATAAAAAAATAAAAATAAATAAAAGCCTAATTCCTACTATTTCGGATAATTCAATAAATTTTGAAAGGGTAAATTTGAATTTCAAAATTTAAATTTTTAGTTATAAAATGAGAATATTTTAGGAATGAATTAAACTAATCCAAAAACTTTATGACATGGAAATCCATGTCACCATTCCACAGTTTCATTGGTTGCTGCTTTTCAAACACTACCAGAAAAAGGTCATTTAGCGACAGAAATTTCCGCCGCTAAAATTAAATTTCCGTCGCTAAAAATAATCACCGGCGGAAAAATTCCGTTGGTGGTCCGCCGCTACCAGCCCGTCGCAGTGCTCCAACGGGTCAATTTCCGCCGGTATTTTTTTATTTTACCGACGGAATTAAATTCCGCCGGTGAATTAATGGTTACAGCGACGGAAATTTCCGCCGTTAAATCAATTTAATTTAATTAAATTTTCATTTCAGCGGCGGAAATTTCCGTCGCTGTAATAAAAATTAATTTAATTAAATTAATTTCAGCGGCGGAAATTTCCGTCGCTGTAATAAAAATTAAATTAAAATGAATTAATTTCAGCGGCGGAAATTACCGTCGCTGAAATTATTTAATTTTAATTTAAATTTTATTACAGCGACGGAAATTTCCGCCGCTGAAATCAAAAATTAAATAAAAATTAAATGATTATAGCGGCGGAAATTCCGTCGCTGAAATAAAAATTAATTAAAATAAATTAATTTCAGAGACGGAAAATTCCGCCGCTGAAATTAATTTATTTTAATTAATTTTTATTTCAGCGACGGAATTTCCGTCGCTGATTCTGAAATAAATTAAAAAAAAATAATTTAAAATATCAATAAACCAAAATTTTTGTACCTGATATAACATTTCAATTTATAAAACTAAAACTATAAAAACTAAAAATCAAATATCAGCGTACCAAATAAAAACTAAATATCACCGTACCACCGTACCAATTCGGGAGGGGAGGGGGAGAGGGGGGGGGGGAGGGGGAGAGGGGAGGAGGGGCTCCCGCGGGTACCAAATGTCTCAAATGTTTACAAACAAGTATAAATTAATACAAAAATGTCTAAAAAAGTCCGCAATCAACTCGGGGGAGGCTGGAAATTACCCTGGAAGTCCTGGCCGAGATGAGCCATCAACAATGCCAATTGTCTTTGAGTCTCTGCATGTTGTCTTTGAATCTCTGCATGACGCCGATCATTCTCCTCCTGCATCTGCCTCGAACCGCCAAAGCCTCCGCAAGCTTTGCCCGCTCGCGTTCTCCTCCTCCAACGCAGCCTCCAGAGTGTCAACCCTCGGATCATACGTGGGCGGGGCATCAGTCGCCGACGGCCGGTCGACGTCGACGGGCATTGCCGCCCGTAATCCCCCATCCCTAACACTCGGGCTCCTCTCTTTGGATGTCCCTCAGAGGTGACCGAGTGCCAAACATCAGGCACGAAGGGGACGGGCTCGCCGGGAGGCATTCCTTCGGGAACAACGGCGGCTTGATATGCAGCCTGTCAAAATAAAACAAACAATTATAATCATATACACAATGTAAGGGGCATAAATAAATTTACATATTCAAAATCAAGTCATTTAATGATAGTTTACTTACAAAGGCATTAGCAGAGCGATCATCAACCCATTGCGGAGGTTGATCGGGCGCTGTAGGATTCCGAAGATGGGTGCTAGCGTAAACATCCACAAAACTGATATTCGGACCATACTCCCTTTCCTATAAATAAAATAAGCGAGATTATTACTTTGAAATTGTATAAATGCAACATTTAAACTGATTTAAAAGCATGCATACACTACATTTACACTAAAACTATGGATTTCATAGCATCAACATGGCTCCCAGCTAACATACGTACATAAACCTATTTAAAAGCATCCATACACTACTACATTTAAATTAACATACATACCATGCGGTCTTGATGCTCGCCAACCGGGATCGTCCCCATGGTATGCATCGCCGCCGACCCCGAGGAGCCTGCTCTATTGGCCTTAGCCTGTTCGGATATAGCCTTCGCCGCATCCGACCCCCAATATTCACAAAATTGACGAAATACCTCCTCGGTCATCCAAGTAGGCGTCGAGGGCTGTTGTCCCGCCGCGAGCCGATTAGTATAATAATTTCTCTTCGTGGTACCTATAAAAAATATGAATATCTCGTAAACATATAATGATGACATTATAAAATTAAAAGAGTATAATCATTGTTAATTAAACTAATTAAGGATAGATAAATATGTTACAAATAAAATCCGTAAATAGCTTGTGAGCCTGCTGATCGAAAACATATCTAGCCGTTGCCTCGTTGATGTCTGACGCCCAATAATATTTAGCCTACAACATACACTACTAGAAACGGGGCATTTACCGACGGACATTTACCGACGGACTGTATCCGTCGGTAATACCGACGGAAAAAAAACAAATACCGACGGAATTTATTTTCATTTTACCGGGGTTTTTCTTTTTTAAAATTTTGTTTATTCCGTCGGTATTTGAAATATTTCCACCGGTAGTCCGTCGGTAATACCGGCGGTCATTGTCCGTCGGTAATACCGACGGTCATGTCCGTCGGTAATGTCGCCCTATATATAACGAGAAAATCCCATTTTTTTCATTTTACGACTCCTCCTCTCTCTCTCTCTCAGTTCGCGAATTCGACGAAGAACCCTAGCCTCGCCGTTGACGTCGCCGTCTTCGGTAAGTTTCTCTCAATCCCTTAATTCCTCTCTCACTCGATTTCTCCCTCTCACTTTCTCTCTCTCTCATCGCAATTTGAGAACAAACGCCGTCTCCGCCATTTCCGCCGTTCGCCGTTGCCGTTGCCGTCTCCGTCGCCGCGGCCGTAAGCTCTCTTTCTCTCTCTCGATCCCTTTCTCTCTCTCACTCGCTTTCTCTCTCTCACTCGCTTTCTCTTTCTCTCTCTCGCAAGCCGCTCTCTCCCGTTACTTGTAGGAGCCGTCGTTCGCCGTCGTTGTCTCCGTCGCCGGTAAGCTCTCTTTCTCTCTCTCTCTCTCTCTCTCTCTCACTGGAATGTGCTGTGAATGTGTTAGAATGTGCTGTGAATGTATAATTTTGCTTTTCATATACCCTTAATTTATCTTTAGGTAGCATTTCATACTCTATTCCTATTTAATTTTGTAAAATGTTTTGTGCCACCATTTTATCTTTATTTGATCTGCCTCCATTTATTTTGTAACTGATTTGCCAATTTAGGACAGAAGATTATATGCTGGTTGTATATCATTTTCCCCAATACTTCGAAAAGAAAAAAAACTTTGCATCCTAAATTTAGCTATGTAGTTATTATTGTATACTCCCTCCGTCCAAGTACATACTTCACGGTAGTAGTTCACGCGTGGATTAAGAAAAAATGCCGAATATAATGTTTTAAACTAAATTTATTTATCTATAAATTATGATATATATGCTGGTTGTATTTGGTTTTTTGAATATATGAGCAGCTATTTGGTGTGTGATGTGAGTGTGTGTGTTCTGCGTGTGAGTGTGAGTGTGTACAGCCGTGTGTGTGTGTGTGTGAGTGGCAGCAGCCATGGTGTGTGTGGGTTTAATTTTGAAAGTATGCCTAATTTTGAAAAAAATTAATTAACTGTGTATGTATAATTGTTGAAAATAATTAAGAAAGTATATTTGGTAACTTTATTAGTAAAATAATTAACTGTCTATGTGGGTTTAATTATGTAGTCTTTTTCTATGTGCTAGTTGTTTCATTTGCATTTTTAGGTGTCAAAAGGTTTGAATATGGTCTAGATTGTTGGTTTATGTAAGAGTTTGGTAGGCTTGGATTGAGTTATTTTTGCAACATTTCCTCTGACCCTTTGTCTTGCTAATAGGCAATTGGTGTGAAGCTAGAATTATGAAAATCTCTTATTATCTCTACTTCTTTTTTTTTGCTAATATTTATTTATTTTTATATGGTACTACCTCTGTTCCATTTTTTTAAAAATTATCGATCAAGAATAAAAACAGACATCTACCCAATATTGGCAATTAAATAGGCTCAACTCGTACGCTCATGTATTCATATACACTTACTTTTTTTCTTAAATATTACACCCCCTCCGTCCCAAAATGAATGTCCAAAAAAGATCCAAATTTACTCTTGGAGATCAAATTTTAAAAGGTTTTGGATATTCATATTGGGACGGTGAGGGGGGTGAATGTCTAAAAAAATGAAATAAAAAATAAATAAAATAAATAAAAATAAAAATAAAAAAAACAAAATAAATAAAAAATAAAATAAATAATAATAAAATAATAATAATAATAAATAATAATAATAATAATAATAATAATAATAATAATAATAATAATAATAATAATAATAATAATAATAATAATAATAATAATAATAATAATAATAAATATAATAATAAATGAAATAAAAAATAAATAAATAAAATAAATAAATAAAAAATAAAAAAACAAAATAAATAAATAAATAAAATAAATAATAATAATAATAATAATAATAATAATAATAATAAAAATATATATATATGTATATATATAAATAAGATGAGAGCCTTTTTCACACACAGCTATCAAAATCCGTCCATCTTTGATCAAGAAAGATGGAGCAAATAAGTTGTTGTCGGTTTGAGCAAAGGATTTTACGTATAATAAGAGTTTTTCCGGTTTGTTGTCCTCTTCTCTCTAAGAATGCGAAACATCACGGCCATGTTCTTGTACGTATGCATTTTTCTCTTGCTAGTGGTATACGGTCACAAGTAAAAACAAGGTAACTTGATATAACACCAGTGAAGAGAAAACAGAACTTTCCTCCAATTTTTTTAATCTCCACCTTCCATTTACCCAAGATCCTGATTGCAGAATCTTCCTCATGAGCATGAAAGCTGGCGGTGTTGCTCTCAATCTCATGGTTGCTTCGCAAAACATGCAAAGCAACCGTGAGTAGAGCCGTCAATACGGGAATACGGGACGGGACGGGACAAAATTATGTTGTCCCATGACGGGAACGGGACAAAACGGGACGGGACTAAAACGGGACGGGACTAAAATACTCTGTCCCATCCCGTCCCATTTGCGGGACGCGGGATCCCGCGGGACCCATTCGGGACCCGTTGACTAGGAAGAATAACGTTGACTAGACAGAATAAATTGTAAAACCTTGCCAAAGGAGGCAGGCTAAGCCATCCAATGAACAGCCACAATACCAAACAAAATAAACCAACATGCTAATCCACCCCGTGAGGTCCATGAAACCAACAGGAGGGCCTGTATAAACCTACTTGAGTCATAAAAATATAAGACTTGGAAGCATATGCCGGTTCATAAGCTCCACTCCTAGAAAAAACCCTAATCTCTCACCCATCCATAAAGTTCAACAAGGCCATAACATCTCACTTGTCATTACTTCTGCCTCTGCAACAGTTAGGAGGACAGCCACTATCCTACGAATAACCAACTAGATTCTAAAAAACAAAAACTGAATCACAACTTATCTGTTCTCTTACTCCCTACGTCTCATGAAAAGAAAAAAAAATCCTGCATTCCCTTTTAGCTTGTACAATAACTACATTCAAACACTTCTTCACCACGCCAGCCATCTCTTATACAAAAAAATATGCTCTTAGATAAGCATTTACCAACAAATACATCAGACCTTATCTCCTACAACAAAGCACTGCAGTGAGATATAAACATCACAGGACTTTAAATTGACAAAAAAAAAATGGACCTATATCTGTAGTCAGCTAGCACCAATCTCTTTTGCATAAGCATAGAATGGTTATTGGTTGGAGCAATAGCTATTTACAGAACTAGCAGGACTACAGAAGTACCAAAATAACCTTTGTTTTGCATTTGTATACCTTGATACCTGAGTCGTTCAAGAACAAATCAACACACTAATTTAACAGTTCAATAATTTGAAAATTATGTTGGAAACAAAATAAAGAACAATAATTTGACAAATTAATTGCATTAAACACCAGAAAAATTAAGAAATATATGTTGCGTTTTCACACTTGAATAAACAGTAGCTACCCTTTTTTGGTTGAATTATCTTGATGCTCAATGGCCCAAGCATAATTTCCGTTAGTTTGGGGTTTCAATTGAAACCAAACCAGAAACGAAATCCTTCACATGAATCAGATCTAAGAGAAAAGAGAAAGAGGGTACCTGAGCCGCGGCGCCGCTGAATCACGGTGACTGAGATCGAGATTCGAGAGAAGAGGAGAAGAAGGAACGGCGGGGAGAGGTGAGTGCTCGTCGCCTCGCCGATTCGCCTGGCTCTGTTGTTGGCTGCGCTGCGCGGTGCGGAAGCGGAAGAGAGAAAGAGAGAGAGAGAGAGAAAAGAAAAGAACAGAAAGAATGGATTTAATTTAGGGTTAGGTCGTTTTTTTGTGTGTGTTTGTTTTTTTTTTTTTTAAAGAAACGGGAACGGGACGTCCCGTCCCATCCCGTCCCGTATCCCGTTTGTCCCGCGTCCCAAACGGGACGTCCCGTATAGTCCCGTTTTCAAACGGGATGAAAAAATGTTGTCCCATCCCGTCCCATTTATAGGTCGGGACGGGACGTCCCAACGGGACAGTCCCAACTTGACGGCTCTAACCGTGAGATTGAGGGCAACACCGCCAGCTTTCAAGCTCATGAGGAAGATTTCGCAATCAGGATCTTGGGTAAATGGAAGGTGGAGATTGAAAAAATTGGAGGGAAGCTCTGTTTTCTCTTCACTGGTGTTATACTGTTACCTTGTTTTTACTTGTAACCGTATACCACCAGTGAAGAGTAAACAAAGACCGACAAGAACATGACTGTGATGTTTGAGATCCTTAGAGAGGAGGACAGTGAAACTGAAAAAACCTATATTAAACAGAAAATCCTTTGCTCAAACAGTCGAGAACTTGTTTGCTCTGTCTTTCTTGGTCTAAGCTGAGATAGGGTTTTGATTGTTGTGGATGATAACGACTCTCATCTTGTTTATTGATCAAAATTATGCATGTTATGGTAATGAATAAAAATTATGCACGATTATATGATTTGTAAATATCATTACTGTCTATTAAAATTGCTTGATTTTCGATTATAAAGCAAGTAGACAAAGTGATATTTGCAATTCATACGCGTATTTCGGGATGGGATAGAAGCCGACCCCAATTCTAAACCTAATGGACATGAATTGTTCTTTCACCCTAGAGAATGATATACTTAACAACAAAGAATTAAATATTAATATTTAAAATTATTCACATCCTAAATGAAGTGTCTTTTTATTTGTATATATATTGATATATTGTTTTTATTTGTATATATAATATACTAGTTTAGATATGTCGGGTCGAGGTGGCAATCGTTCAAAGAGAGGCAAGGTTGCGGGTTTTGTCCATCGTCTTGTTTCTCCAAGGACTGGAGGGAGGGGCTCTACGTCTGGTTCAGGACGTAGTGATGATGATTTGAGCAGTCAAGGTAATATAAGCTCTAGTGCTCCAGTGAGTGAACCATCCGGACGGGTTAACTTGGACGCAATTATTAATGAGGATGGAAAAATGGAAATATCTATCTCTCCCAGTGGCCAGTAAGTATTATTTAATTGTAAATGTCATATATATAATGTTTACATTTTATTATTGTCTTTTTATTTGTATATATATTGATATATTGTTTTTCAATTAATATCTTATAGGTTTATACATGGTGGTTGTCGAGATCCCGCTAGATGGTTTGGGGATTTGTTCAATGGGGTATAATTTTGAGGAATTTTATCCCACCCCGAAGTCAATATCAAAAGAGGTGTACGCTATCTGGTATAGCCAGTTTCGGGTAAAATTACTTAATTCTCTTTCCTTTGTAAAGTTTGTAGACTATTCCCTTGTTTATTTAACTACTTTTACTATTTTTGTAGCACGTATATTCACCTTACTGGGTTTACCGACGTTCAAATCGAGGCGGCTTTCAAGAAATTGGTTGCTAAGCGGTACGCTGGGAAAGTGTACGACATGAGAGGAAAGTGGCTAATTGATGGTTTGCCTCCAGCTAATTTCTCCGCTAGTGCGTGGGAGAAGTGGGAAGCCTATTGGAACAGTGAGAAATTTCAAAAAAGTTCAGAAATTGCAAAGAAGAATAGGAACTCACAAGAGGGGCAGGGGAGTGTGCACACTGGAGGATCAATTAACTTCAGCGAGACTTGGTCCAGAATGGTAAACTTCATTTATTATCCGTTTGTAAATTAAGCAATACTTTATTTGATTCATATATTGTTATTATTCTCCAGCTTTTTAAAGTTTTAATTTTTTTATATGTTAAGATTAAGAAACATGGAGATGATGAGGCCGACACGCGTATTTCTGGCTACTCATACTACGGAGGCTGCTGATGGCTCAGGGCCACAATGGGTCAATCCTTATTACCAGACCCTTTTTGTAAGTGTTAATAGTATTTTCTATTAGTAAATTATATATTTTCTATTAGTAAATAATAAATTATTTAGTTAAAGAAATATTATTTTCTACCATAGTGTATAATGTATTTTTTTTTCATGAAGAGTATGTGAGGCGGGCTCGTGAGGAGGCTATTGAAGAAGGAAGTTTGGCTCCTGAGAGCACCGAGCGGCCCGCCTTTCGTGAAAAGCTTTGGGCGGCCATTGTCCTCTCAGGCAAGCAACCGAAGGGAGATCGCTTGCCTGTATTCGGAGGACATGGTGCGGGGTATTTTAACATGCCATTCCGCAGCCCTACTACGCAATACTTTTCATCTTCTTCCTCCGGCGGCAGTCATCATGTGGATCAAGAAGCGTTTGATGATCGGGTGAACAGAGAGGTTGAGAGGCGAGTGGAGCAGATCCAGAGCCAGGTGGAGGCCCGGGTGGAGGCCCGAGTGGAGGCCCGGGTGCAGACCCAGGTGGAGGCCCAGGTGGCTAGTATATTGGCTCAACAGCTTGACCAGCGCGTGCAACAATACTTGGCTACCATGAATTTGCAATCACGGCCACGCACAGCCTACGCCACGTAATAGCGGTAACGCTTCGATGAGTCGATCGATCAATACCTTAGCGAAGTGGCGGTGGTAGTGGCGATGGTAGTGTAGCGGCGGCGCTCGTGGTCGGGGTCGTGGTTGATTGACATTCATTTTATTTGGCTGGCATGTAATGTAAACAAATAAATTTTGTTTTCCTTTCCCTTTCCCTTCCCTTTTCCCCAAGCGAAACAATTTTCCTTTCCCCTTTTCCCCTTTCCCTTTCCCCTTTCCCCTTTCCCTTTCCCCTTCCCCTTTTCCCCTTTCCCTTTTCCCCTTTCCCCTTTTCCCCTTTCGCTTTAGGTTGTTTGATACAGTTTGAGTTTATTTGATGTTTGTATGTTTGATGTTTGTATGTTGTTTGTGCTTATTTTATGTTGGGATTTGTTTAAACAGGTTTGACAGGGTTACAGTGTGGATTAATAATAAAATAGAATTTTTTAAAAAATTGTTGCATTACCGACGGATATTTCCGTCGGTAAAGTGATTAAAAAAAATAAATAATTCTAATTGCTGGCGGAAATATCCGTCGGAAAAATAATAAAAATTAAATAATAAAACTCATTACCGACGGATATATCCGTCGGATTCGGTTTAGATTTCCGACGGGTATATCCGACGGTAAATTTTATGTTTACCGACGGTTATAACCGTCGGTAATGGGTTTTATTTTTATTTTTTTTTAATATTTACCGACGGATATTTCCATCGGTAAACTCCGGCAATTAATCCGGTTAACCGGCCGGCGTTGCTCATTTCCGACGGACGATTTCCGGCGGAATTTTAGATTTTCCGGCGGACAATCCGCCGGAAATACCGGCGGAACTGGTCCGTCGGTATTACCAACCAATTATTTCCGACGGAACCCGACGGACTCATTCCGTCGGTAATAACCATTTGCCGACGGAAAGGTGGATTTACCGACGGAAATTTCCGTCGGTAAAAGGCCTGTTTCTAGTAGTGATATAATGATAACATTACAAAACTAAAAGAGTATAATCATTATTAATTATAACATTTTAATAACAAACTAACATTTAAGTTTTAAATAAAAACCATTAACACATTACCTTAAACTCCTCCCACGCATCCTCCTTCTGCCTCGGTGGCAATTTTTTCCAGCTGGGCCAAAACTCGGTCATTTTCCGAGACCGCCAGTATTGCCCGATCTTAGTCCCTGTGGTGGGGTATCCACCTACAAACCTGCCAAGTATATTTATACAATAACATTTTAACTTAAATAATGAATTATATATAAAACAAAAAGGAACCAACTTATATCAAATTAATGAAGAGTTACTTACTGGTCATAATGTGATGATATCCGGACAAATATCCTCCCATCAGAATCGACAGTAGTCTGAGTACCGGCCCCAGAGGTGGAGCTAGTACTACTGCGTGAAGGGTCGACATCATCGGTACCGGATCGGGACGGTTGCGTCCCAGTAATCAATGTGTAGATGGGCTTAGTCTTAAGCTTACCCTTACCCTTTCTATTAGAACTCATATCTGTATTACAGTAAAAATATTAAAATATACAACTTTAACAATAGGAAACAATATATTCACAATACATCTAAAACTTTAAAGTTCTAATAATCTAAAGCATTCACAATACATATAAAACTTTAAACTATTAATAATATAAAGCATTCACAATACATATAAAACTTTAAAGTTCTAGTAATCTAAAGCATTCACAATATATATAAAACGACGGATATTAAAAATAATCTAAAGCATTCACAATACATATGAAACTTTAAAGTTCTAATAATCTAAAGCATTCACAATACATATAAAACTTTAAAGTTCTAATAATCTAAAGCATTCACAATACAATTTTAAAGTTTAAACTATTATTAATCTTCGTCCCCATCATCATCACTGGACTCTAAATTACTACAAAACTCGAGTTCTTCATCTTCGTCTTCGGACTCTGATGAATCAAACTCCGGTTCCTCTTCCTCTTCCTCTTCCTCTTCCTCTTCCTCTTCCTCTTCCTCTTCCTCTTCCTCTGATTCATCAATATCAATGTGCGCGAGATGACCTGAACGAGGCGGAGGAGTTGGCAAATTCACTGGTAAGATATCCTCCTCGGGTTCATCAACATTTTGAGGAATATGAGTGACATCATCTAATGGATGATTAGCTGATGAAACGTTAGGTGGAACTGGCATTTCATCCTCTTGATAGGGTGTTTCTAATGACGACTCTGTAGTTGTCGACGAGGGTAGGTTGTCAATCATGCTCCTAGCCTTGGTCATCCAGACAGCCCACCATCCGTCGGGTCGCGGACGAGGGAGTCATGTATACCTGTTGTGCTTGAGATGCTAAGATGAAGACGTCGTCGCCATTATGTCTGGACGAGTCCTTTACATCGACGAGGTCAAATATGGCGTGCTTCTTAACACCTCGCATAGCATCCCGCCAATCACAATTGAACAATACAACACTGTTTCTACCCAAATACTCCACCTCGACTACTTCTTTCAGGACGCCATAATAATCAAGGTTTCCTTTAAGCTTCACACCGCTATTCCATGTCAATTTAGATCCCCCGTAAGCTTTGGTATGAAACACATAGCCATTCACGAAATAACTATTGTATAAATGAACGTTCAAGTACGGAGATGATGCTAAATGTCTTAACCTCGCAGCTTTGGCATCACCCGGATGTTCAGCTATCTATATAAGACAATATTGTAACCAATTTAATACAATTTTAAGATTGAATGTTTAAAGAAGTGTATAGAATAAATTTGAATGAAACGAAATATTTACATATTTCCTTAGCCAGTTTGGAAATTCTCTTTCTGTCCTACTTGCGATGAGTTCTGGAGATAAATCCTGAGCTAAATCTTCAAACATTCTGCAATAGGGTTAAACAAGGCATTTCATATGCAGGTAATTAAACATGCATAATTTAATCGACGAGGCGTAAACATAACATCAATGACTTACTTGATATATTCCCCAACCTCGTCACAGTTAAGAAGAACATACGTTTCGACCGCGGCAAACTCTTTAGCGGTTAACGTACGCGTACCAACCCGTTTGCCGAGGAACCGACCAGGGGATGAAAATACAGAGATGTTTCCCTTAGACGGAAAACCACCATCTTAATTGCGGCCAACCCTAGTCAATCTCGTATCAACATCAGGAGGAAAATATGTTCCGACAAAGGCAACAATCTCATCTATGATAATGTACCTCTAAAATTGAGGCCTCGACCATGGCCCTATTGCTCATCTTCCTTTTCAATTGGCCTAGATACCTAAAAGTCATTCGTAGATTAAAACATAAATAATGTTAAAGAAGGTATATTGTTAACGCTCAAATTATTTAGAAATAGAATAAATTCAATTACCTCTCAAATGGATACATCCATCCGTATTGAACTTGGACCACCAACTCTAGCTTCGTATGCCAAGTGGACCGGTAAATGCTCCATAGAATCAAAGAATGAAGGAGGAAATATCTTCTCAAGTTTGCACAAAGTCACTACGATGCTCTCCTCAAGCTTTTTCATGTGATCAACACGCAGTGTGATCGATGTTAACGCCGGAAAAACTCACTTAAATCCGTTAACGCCACCCGCATATTGTCAGGCAAGAGACCCCGAGAGAAATCGGAAGTAGCCAATCCAAGAAAACGTGGAAATCGTGACTCTTCAAACCCCGCACTTTCCTTCTCTACATTGACACAGCTTACCAATGTTAGACGCGTAACCATCCGGAAGCCTTAAATCCTTGAGCCATTTCGGGAGGAGGAGCTTCTTTTCCTTTGTAAGTACGTATTGAGCCATCGGTCTAACTGGTTTACCATTGACGTATACCAAGTCTAAGGCCGGCCGCTTACAGATTTCCTTAAGGTCCTTTTGAGCTTTTTCGTTGTCTTTAGTTGTTCTCTTGAAATCCATCAACGTGTTAAAAACATTATCGAATACATTCTTCTCAATGTGCATCACGTCAAGGTTATGTCGAATGAGATTTGTTTTCCAGTATGGCAGCTCCCAAAATATACTCCTCTTGATCCAGTTATGGGTAGTCCCAAACCCTTGTATTTTGGTCTTCGAAAACTTTTTCCCCCACCGAGGATCGGGCAATGTAGATACCTTCTCATAGACCGTGTCACCACTTAAACAAATCGGGGCCTCATCATGGTCAATCTTGTTCTTATTAAACGCATTCTTCTGGGTCCTGAATGGGTGGTCCTCCGGAAGAAATTGTCTATGGCAATCGAACCAAAATGGTTTTCCAGAGTGCGTGAGCGTAAAAGACTTTGTGTCACTCATACAATACGGACAGCCAACTTCCCGTGGGTGCTCCAACCCGATAACATCCCATATGCAGGGAAGTCATTAACCGTCCACATCAACGCAGACCTTCATGCCGAAATTCTCTCGCTTGAAAGCATCCCACATTTCGACCCCATCCTCCCAAAGCCGCTTCAATTCGTCCATCAAAGGTCGGAGATAGACGCCAATGTTCCTCCTGTGGTCGCTGGGCCGGGGATGAATAACAACAAGAACATGTAGGGATCACTCATACACAACCAGGGCGGAAGATTGTAGACAGTGGCTATAACCGGCCAACAAGAGTAAGATTTTGCCCCCGTGACCAAACGGATTGAAACCATCGAGCAAATGCATAACCGTATATTTCTTGCTTCGACGCAAAGTCATGATAAGTCTCATCAAAGTGTTTCCATGCCTCCCCATCACCGGGATGAATCAACACACCCTCTTCACGCAAACTTTCCTTATGCCAACGCATTGCCTCTGCAGAGATTTAGACGCGTAGAGGCATTGCACCTTGGAATCAACGGCATGTAATGCAACCGCTTATGTGGTCTGTTTTTCTTGTGTTTTGAACTCCCCCTCCGATTTGGCTTATATCTACTTTGTCCGCAAATTGAACACTCTGTCTTCTGTGAATCTTCCTTGTAGAATAGCATGCGAGTCATTCTTACACGCATCAATCTTTTTCATAACATAGACCAATCCGCCCAACCAACTTCTTTGTCTCATAAAAGTTTGTAACCATCTTATTCTCTTTCGGCAACATCCGCTTAATTGCTTTCATGATACGATTATAAAGCATCGGCTAATATTGCAATCAGCCTTTATGTTAAGGAGCTCACCACGCCTCCAACACACTGATCTCGCAACCTGGATAGACCTTCTCTTTTGCGAGAGTCCATAGCATCAATAAATTTCTTGGTCAGGGGTTGGTTCTTGCCGTTGGTTCTCGACCAATCAAAGGAAGGACCGCTTGCATCCCTAACCATATCTTCCATATTCAAAGGTGGTTCTTCATTGTCCCGAACAATAGGTTCGGGTTCGGGAGGTACATGAATATTCCTGGGGATTATTCGCAACATTTGTGCGCAATCTCGCCTCACCATGACGGGTCCACCGTTTGTACCCAACTTCAAACCCGTTACGCAAAAGATGTTTCGAGTCTCGATCAAGCTTAGATACTTGACATTACAACACTTTTCGCATGGACACCTAATCTTACCATCCTTATCCATGTGATCGGTTTTATTTGATTGAGCAAATTCAATAAACCCCTTCAACCCTCTATAAAACTCAGATTGATACCGCTATGATTCGGCAACTTCCACTTGTACATCCAACTACGATCATCGTTACCGTACATCACTCTGCATTGCAATCCATATATTATTATACGTACACTCAATTTAATCGACGGTTGAAACAAAATTGGGATGTTCATAATTATTGGATTTCATACTATATTAACAGTTTAGAAGTAATTAACGTATTATCATTCCCTAAATTTGAATTACAAACTTAAAAGCAACATGATCTTCTTAAAATAAATATAAAGCTTCTAACTCTTATTTAACAAGATATTAACAGGTCTTCTTAAAGTGTCTAGGAACTCGTTCCCGCTCCCGAACTCGAATCTCTACTCTTCCTCCGCTTCGGTCCCCGGGAGGTCTTTGGTCTAGGTATGTTGAAAAAGTCGGTCGACCTCGTCCCCGGCTCGTATCGTGTGAGCCGGTGGATCAATCGACCTAGTAGCTCTCGCACGCTCTTTCCGCCTCAAGGCCTCACTGCGAGCTATCACTTCGGGATCATTTCTCAAAGCAGCTCTCCGAATCTCTCGTCTCTCATAATCCGCTGCAATGTCGCGGTGATTTCATCGGGGTTGCTCTTGGCCTCTATGTCTCTTAATGTCCGGGGTTGGAAGAATAGTCTCGCCCCAAAACACTCTCGACGCCGAGCCTCTATCATCACCGTACAGGACCTTGCCGCTCTCGTACCATGTCGGATACTCGGTGGTCGAAATGTGCTACCTCTAGTCCGACGGAGTAGTGGTCGTATCGGAAGAAAGCCCTCTAGAAATGCTCGCCAAAGAAATGTGTAGTCGAGGCTCACCATAATCATCGGCATTGTATTAGTTGTCAACCGCTCTCTCAAAGTCCGATAGTGGTCTGCTGCGGGTATCCGTCTTGTCTGCTCACTAGAGATGGAATGCAAAAGGATGATACATGTAGTCCCGAAAGTCGGACAATAAGCGACCCGTCTGAATATCTCTCATAGTCTGCAATCCCCATGCCGGAATCCAATAGTACGGGTTTGCGGTCTCATATCGGGCGAGGCCAACCTCCTATGCCAACTCTCGGTAGCGGCATCCCTCAATATCTGCGCTGTCCAGGTCACCCAAGGTAATGCCGTCGCCCTCTGCAGCGGTGGCGAGATCAGCGAAATCTCTCATACGGCCACAATGATAGTAATCTGGGTGCTGAACCCATGTACTCGGATCCTCAGGCTAATCTATCAATGCCGTGGTATGTCTCCGCTAGAAAAGGTGGAATGATGTCCATCGCTCCTGTCCAGTTGAATATGCGGGATGTCAACTCCTCGATCACCTCCACAGTTTTGCTTGATGATCTCTAACGGCGTAGTGGACACACTCCGATGTAGCCGCGAAGTAGTGCGCGAGACGGAATGAGCAACATGAATATATCTAAGGAAGTGGATAGATCAAACGGTCAGGGGCTGGTCCGACTCAATACGGCTATATGAGTCAAGTCTATGAATCTATCGTCAACGACAATGCCCGATACCTGGTCTGGCGATAATCCCAAGAATTCAGATAGTTGCTCCGTAACTGATCGTCTGTCTCGAGGAAATGCCACAGTCCTCGACTCAGCCACACCAGTCAGTGCTCGAAAATCCTCCATCGTTGGCATCAGATTGTTATACGATAGGATGAACACATGTCGCTCCGAATCCCAAAAGCACGAAGCAGCTCGGAGCAGATCCCAATCAATCTTCCAATCTTTTAGAGACCAGATGCATGGCATGCTATACCTCCTGTCAATAAGTTTTCGGTGTTGTTTTTGGTGGAAGCGCGAGAGTTCAAGAATGTCTTGTTGAAATTGATACTCTCGGGAAACAATTTCTCCATTGTAATGCTCCATGCTGCCTTAAATTGAAATTTCTTTGGGACTTTTTACCTATTAATATTGTGAATAATTGTAAATTGTTAATATTTAAAATTAGGTTTAGAATTTGGGTTGGCTTCTTAGTATCAACAAATCTTGAGCTCTAGTTCAAACTAAACTAAAGGATAATGGTGTCCCTACCTAACCACCTACTCTGTCCTTTAAGTGCATGTTTGATAAACCTATCCCATCCCGAAATGCATGATTTTATGAAATGCAAATATCACTTTGTCTACTTGCTTTATAATCGAAAATAAAGAAATTTCGGCTTTTGCATAGACCTAAATTATTACTATTGTGAATAATTTTAAATATTAATATTTAATTCTTTGTTGTAAAATATATAATTTTACAATGATGAATTAAATTAACATTTATAAACAAGATGAGAGTCGTTATCATCCACAACTATCAAAACCCTATCTCAGCTTAGACCAAGAAAGACAGAGCAAACAAGTTCTCGACAGTTTGAGCAAAGGATTTTCTGTTTAATATAGGTTTTTTCCAGTTTCACTATCCTCCTCTCTAAGAATCTCAAACATCATAGCCATGTCTTGACAGTGCCTGTTTTACTCTTCACTAGTGTTATACGGTCACAAGTAAAAACAAGTAACAGTATAACACCAGTGAAGAGAAAACAGAACTTTCCACCAATTTTTCAATCTCCACCTTCCATTTACCCAAGATCTGATTGCGAGAATCTTTCATGAGCTTGAAAGCTGGCGGTGTTGCCCTCAATCTCACGGTTGCACATGCAACGCAACCGTGAGATTGAGGGCAACACCGCGCACTTTCAAGCTCCCGAGAAAGATTCTCGCAATCGATCTCGAGTAAAATGGAAGCTCTGAGATTAAAAAAATTGGAGGAAGATTTTGTTTTCTCTTCAGCGGTGTTATCTTGTTACCTTGTTTTTACTTGTGACCGTATAACACCAAGAGTAAAAGATACTGACAAGAACATGGCTGTGATGTTTGAGATCCTTAGAGAGAAGAGAACAGTGGCTGGAAAAACTCTTATTAAACAGAAAATCCTTTGCTCAAACTGACAAGAACTTATTTGCTCTATCTTTCTTGATCAAAGATGGACGAATTTTGATAGTTGTGGGTGAGAAAGGCTCTCATCTTATTTATATTTTAAGATGTTATACACTATACCACAATACCCTAAGGTGCATCTAGGGTGCCAGGATTGATCTCATGAGGGCGCTCAAACGTAGGCGATATTACATCACCGTCCGCGATGCCGTCAATCGCCCCAAAATGGGATCTAGAACCACTAAGGTAGTGTGCGGTTGAATATGTTACATTATTGATACATTCACCCCTTCCTCCCCTTTCGACTTTAAAAGACTTGAAAATTAGATATTTAAATACTTATCTAATTGTTGCATATGTAACATGTTATGTTTACTAAATATGTAACATGTTATGTTTACTAAATATAACATGTTACATATTTGATTATGAGTACGGTTATTTATCGTTTTATTTATAGTGGCATATGTTTTCTTCTATTAGTTAATATTACTAACATATGTTTTCTTCTATTCGTTAATATTACTAAATATGTAACAAACTAGGATACATAAACTGTATCCTAGTTTGTTTCATATAAGGTGCATCTAGGGTGCCAGGATTGATATCAGGCGCTCAAATGTAGGCGATATACATCACCGTCCGCGATGCCGTCAATCGCCCCAAAATGGGATCTAGAACCACTAAGGTAGTATGCAGTTGAATATGTTACATTATTGAGACATTCACCCCTTCCTCCCCGCTTTGACTTTAAAAGACTTGAAAATTAGATAGACCTAAATTATTACTATTGTGAATATTTTTAAATATTAATATTTAATTCTTTGTTGTAAAATATATAATTTTACAATGATGAATTAAATTAACATTTATAAACAAAATGAGAGTCGTTCTTCATCCACAACTATCAAAACCCTATCTCATCTTAGACCAAGAAAGACAGAGCAAACAAGTTCTCGACTTGTTTGATCAAAGATGGACGGATTTTGATAGGCGTGAGTGAGAAAGGTTCTCATCTTATTTATATTTTAAGATGTTAACCACCAACCACAATACCCTAAGGTGCATCTAAAGAATCCCACTACCACCATCACTACTACTACCACCACCACCACAAAATTAACAAAATAGAGAGGGTAGAGAGAGAGAGGGTTTACATTTATAATATTTGAGTGGAAAATATCAAGTCTTTTGCACAAGCATTTGGCCCAAAGATTGAAACTTTAAAAGTAGATTTACTATTATAATTAATCAGAAAACAAGAAAATCTCCAACTCCAGTTTTTGTATCTTCTACAAACTGAAGTTGGGGATTTTCTTGTTTTCTGATTAATTGCTAAATCTACTTTCAAAGTTTCAATCTTTGGACCTAATGCTTGTGCAAAAAACTTGAGATTTTCCACTCCATATGTAACATGTTATGTTTACTAAATATAACATGTTATGTTTACTAAATAGAGAGGGGTAGAGAGAGAGAGGGTTTAAATATTAATATTTGATTATGAGTACGGTTATTTATCGTTTTCTTTATAGTGGCATATGTTTTCTTCTATTAGTTAATATTACTAACATATGTTTTCTTCTATTCGTTAATATTACTAAATATGTAACAAACTAGGATACAGAAACTGTATCCTAATTTGTTTCATATAAGGTGCATCTAGGGTACCAGGATTGATATCAGGCGCTCAAACGTAGGCGACATAATCACCGTCCGCGATGCCGTGAATCGCCCCAAAATGAGATCTAGAACTAGATGTTCCTAAACTATTTCATCCACAGTTTTCTTACTTATTTGTTTGTAAGCGAAGCAAATAATACTAAGTTTACACCTTGTCTAATTCCTCCCATTAGTGTTACCTCGAACAAATCATACTCCATTGAGTACTATGCTATGCTTGCCAAGGTTGGAGTCCACCACTACAACGGAAGTAAGTTTCTACATGACAGAATACATGGTCGCCTAATCCATCTATGGCTATTCGGCTACATGCCTTATTCCTACTTCATTAGATTCAACAAAAAGAAAGCATCCTATACAAGTTAGATTGTCTATCAGCTAATAATAAGAGTACGGTTCAACTTCGGGAAAAAAAAATCATCATCTAAATCCATTTAAGGCCAGTCTATCGCATTACTGTATTCCCTACTTCAATAGATTAAAGAACACAAATAATCCCGATCTATCTACAAGGGGACACTCATGCAAACAAGTAACATTCGGGGACGAACTACATCACCCGGTCTGGCAAAATCAAAGGTGATGCAAACCATAAACTAACAGTTCTCTCAATCATGAATGTATTCTGTGCACATTGAACAAACTAATAAAGAGGCATGTATAGCCTACCATGGATAGACAGAACGGGCACTACCTAGCTTAAAACAGTTTCTAAGAATCACTGAGTCTACACCTCTATATTTAAAAAAAGTACCACTTCATTTCAAACAAAAACTAAAAGATCCAAAAAATAAAATAAAATCAATTTGTATTCAGTATTTATTATTTGATTGATTAAATCATTAACCAATCTAAACAAGTATAATATCTAACAATAATAAAAAAAAAAAAACGGAAATGAAGGGTAAAAGAGCCAGAATTGATTTGTATTACCTGTTAATAATATAACCATAAAAACAAGAATTGAACATTAAGATTGGAAAATCCTAGAGAGCACAAGAACAGGACCACGGTCAAAAATAACAACGGACAACCGACAGAAGAGAGAGCAGAGAGCAATAATACAGTAACACCTCAAATCCAAACCCTAACAACGAACAGACATTTTGGAAACGGAATAATTTCTGAGAAATCATTCAAATTTATCCAACACAAGATCTAGAAATCGAGATTAAGAGGGGGAATCGAAATACCTTGGTTGAGTACAGAGAAATAGAGAAAGACGGTGGAAGGAGGCGGACGGACGGAGACGACGGCTAGACAGCTCGAGACGGACGGAGACGGCGGAGAGGTGGACGGACGGCGGCGGCGTGAGCTTCTTCTTCTTCTTCTTCTTCTTCTTCTAGGTCGCAGCAGGAAGAGAGAGAAAGCGGTAAGAGAGAGAGAGGGAAATGGCGTAATTGATTTCTGAGGGATAAAATCAGTATTTATAATTTCCCTCAGCGACGGAATATTCCGCCGCTAAATATTAATTATAGCGGCGGAAATTAAATTCCGACGCTATAATTAATATTTAGCGGCGGAATATTCCGTTGCTGATAAATCCGACGCTAACCTATACGTAAATTCACCTGGATCGATGACGTGGCACGCCCACCGACGGAAATTTCCGCCGCTGATTTTAAACTCAGCGACGGAAATTTCAGTCGCTATTATTAATAAATATAATTGTTTTTATTATATTTTTGAAAAAATAAATAAATCATAAATATTTATTAATTTTAATTTAATAAATATCATTATTTTTATTTATATAAAATATGAAAGTTATTTTAAATTACTCTCAAAAAAATAAATATGAGTCAATAAATATTATTTTTTAAAAAATAAATAAATTCTAAACCCTAAACCTAATACCCTATATATACGTACACTATACACTATACATTATACCCTATACCCTATACACTATACCCTATACCCTATACACTATACCCTATATCCCTAAACCCTATACCCTATACTCTATACACTATACAATATACACTATATACTATACCCTATACCCTATACCATATACCCTATACCCTATACCCTATACCCTATACACTATACACTATACCCTATACCCTATACCCTATACCTTATACCCTATACACTATACCCTATACCCTATACATTATACCCTATACCCTATTTACTATACCCTATACACTATACCCTATACGCTATACACTATACCCTATATCCCTAAACCCTATACCCTATACTCTATACACTATACAATATACACTATACACTATATACTATACCATATACCCTATACCATATACCCTATACCCTATACCCTATACCCTATATCCTATACCCTATACCCTATACACTATACACTATACACTATACCCTATACCCTATACCCTATACACTATACAATATACACTATATACTATACCTTAGGGGTTAGGGTTTAAGGTTTAGGGTTTAGGGTTTAGGGTTTAGGGTTTAGGGTTTAGGGTTTAGGGCTTATGGTTTAGGATTTAGGGTTTAGGGTTTTTTTTTTTTTTTTTTTTTTTTTTTAGGGAACCAGGACGGTACCTGGGAGGATTTTATTAAAATCAAAAATGGTTACACGAGGGGGACAACCAATCACTTCTATGAGTGAGATGGAGCCGGACCTCAACTCTATACTATTACAACAGCTTATGAGAAGCTTAAACCTATCTATATCCCTATAACAACTATCCACATTTTTATCTCTATATTTATCAAACTCTATGCCTCTTTGCCAAACACCCCAAATAGCCATTAAACTAACCAAATGAAACCGCATTTGGCTAAGCACAACCGCAGCCAAAGCTAACCGCATCCAACCAACCTTATACCATGCCATAACAAACTGCAATCGAATTACAACCAAAATCGCAATAGAACTATCCATACACAAGACCGCAACTATGCTCACTTCAAAAGCAACCGCAAGAATGCTAGCCACCAACCAACCCGCAACCAAACTAAATGCAATCAAAACCGCAGAAATGCAAACCGCTATCAAGGCAACCACATCTGAAACCGCAACTATATACAATTCAACTATAACCATTCCATCAGTCATTCTGTTTGCAAACAAAACTACGCCCAAGCTAGGATCAATCAGAACCGCATCAATCTTTACAGAAGCTGTACAATCATAAACTCTATCCATATGCTTCCAATACTCAGGCAATAACATCACAATCTGCCACCAATTAAACCATAAAAACCACTTGCTATGAGCTTGCTGCATATCAAACTGAAGAAACATCAAACTAGAGTCTCCAAACTGACCCAAAACTATAGTTGAGTTGTCACAGATTTCAACCACATTCCAAAATAAATCTCTAAACAGCAAATCAACCACCCAAAGATCTGTATAAGAACAATACCAACCAAACCAAGAATCCAAAATAACCACCATCCAATTCAATAAAATTGGATTGAAATGAAGCCCAAATTTCTTCACCACTTCAGTTTGTAAAAACAAAACTGAATAAAACCAAAACCAAGCAAACCAACAGCCAAATACAACCACCAGCCAACTCAGCTCAGACACAATGTTCAAAATAGCTATAGAATAACTCCACATATCCTGATAGCAAATAAACTGTTGATGGTGCATCAACAAAGTGTCAAACAGCAGCAACCTGGAAGCCTGATATTGAGCCATAGCAGCCTCCAAAACACTACTATTCTCTTTTGTCCAACCATCCAAACAACCAAGCATATACCAACAACCTTCCATAGTAAAATTCATGATAGACAACCCCAGCAGGTACCAAAACTGAATCAAAGTACCTAAATTATCACCCTTGATTCCTCTTACTTCCTGCTCTTGTTCTATTATATTCATTCCCTTTCTTTTTTCTATTGTTCTTCCCCACATATAATTGGTATTCATCTTCGTCATCTCCTTTTGTTCCTTCAATGGTCTTATTTGTTGGAAATGGATAACGGAAAGTTAAGTTTAACTTAACGTTGATCTAGTTTCTAACGGAAGTTCGTTATGTGTTAACGGAACTAGTTACAAATGGTAAACTACATTTGTTGTAGAGTATATATATAACTCATTTAATGTCTCAAAACCATTTCCGTGTGAATGAGAAATTAATGACAAATGATTTGTAACTTAAATATTGGGTCAAAGTGTGTTTTGGGTTGGTCCCAAAATTGGTGTGGACTTGTTGTGGCTAAAGGGCTGACGAGCAGGCTGAAGAAGCTTCTGCACGGCCGTGCAAGTGTCTAGGACACGGCCGTGCACCGTGCCTTGCCTTGCCACTCGACCGTGCTGAGCCATGAACTCGACCGTGCATATTGCCTTGCACGGCCGTGCAGTTCATTGGACACGGCCGTGCAAAGTGCTGTTATACCCGAAAAGTTGTGACTTTTCAAGGAAAAGCCACCAAACCCTTTGACTCTCTTTATATACTTCCCCTCCGAATTTCAATTTACATACACAGTCATTTGAGTCTCCCTACCCTCTAGTAAGATAGATTAACATACCCAAATCATTGCATATTGTTGCATTAAATCCTTCAAAGTCCAAAGTTCCAAACATTGTGTTGTTCGCTAGAGTATTTGATTTGGAGTGCTCCTATCATTTACTTATAAGTCGTTTTATCTTACTAGAAGATTGCCATATAAACCGTAAGCACCTGTGCGGGGCAATAACTTCTTACGGAGATTGTATTAAATACAAGACTCGACTTGAATTCTTTTGTTTCCAATCTCCGTTATCTTTTTCTGTTAAGTTTCTAGTTAAGTTCTTGAGAAGCCTACACAATTGTCCAACAATCGTAAGAAGTTATTTACGTTTCTTCAAGATCTTCAAGATGGCAAACGAGAAAGACTCCACAGAATCAAGTCAAGGGAATGTGACGCCTCCTTCTCAAGGTGACGCTACGTTCAACAATGTTACACCGTCTCACCCGGTTCATGGTAAGAAACCTCCTTCACGTACAACCTCAAGGGTTGCACCTCTTAATGCTCTCCCTCCGTCTCATGTGTTCGTACATGCGGAAAGACCGGGTATTCTTACCGGGATGAACTTTAAAAGGTGGCAACAGAAAATGTTGGTCTATTTGACAACATTAAAATTGGTGCATTTTCTTTGGGAATATCCACCATTGATATCCAACGAGGATGAATCCAAAGCAAAGAATGAATTGGATACTTGGAATCACAGCGATTTCTTGTGTCGCAATTATATTCTTAATGGCTTGGATTACGCACAATACAAGGTGTGTTGTGGCATAAAGACCGCGAGAGAACTTTGGGACTTTCTCGAGATGCACAATACTATGTGCATTGTGACTAAAAGACCGCAAGTGAACTTGGTGGAAAGAAGTACCGGAAATAAGAGAAAGAAAACCGGGAAAGTGAAGAGGACCGCCAAGAAGGTCAAAGGTAGTTGTTTTAATTGCGGCAAACCCGGGCATATGGCTAGGGAATGTCGACATCCTAGAATCAACAACCAAGATGGAAACCCTCTTCAAGCCAATGTGAATGAAGATAGAAATGTTCCATTGGACTTTGATCAACTTAGCCTAGGGGCATAAGATTGAATTGACCAAAAGTGGTTGTTGTGTTAGTAAAGGGTACCTTGTTGAAGGACTCCTTAAATTGTAATTGTTTATCCGCCTAAGTGCGAAGAATAAAATTTCAGATTTTATTTACTTGGTTTGAAGTGTTCCAATTGTTATGGCGTGTTCATTTAGGTCGTGTAAATTTAAATTCACTAAGTCGACGAGTTAATTTAAAATTACTACCTAAAATGAAATTTGATTCGCCAAATCAATTGCGATTTCTTTTGTAGAAATCAGTTCAAACCAGAAATAGTAAATAGATAGTTATTTACTTCTATTAATGATTGCATGTGATAATGCAAAGTTCATCTTTTGGAAAAGTAATAGGTAAAACCTTAAAGTTTTAAGTAAACAATAAGGTTTGTGATTCATCTTAATGAACAATTAAGAATTTCGAAGTGATAGAGGTGGTTAGTAAGTAGTACCGTTTGAAAAATAATTGTTGGGACGCTGACACTTATTTATCAAACGAAAGCCTCTTACACACTCAAATCAATTGAAAAAGGAAGATAGAACTTTTAAGGAGATGGTGAACTCCTTATTGATAAGTTCCGTCTTATGTGGGTATACCTAGAAAAGGTAGAAATATCTAAACCTAAAGAGGTTAAGATAGGACCCAAAAACCATGGATTACGTTTCCATTGGCAATACAGTATTGCATATAGATTTGTGACGAACAAATTTGAAATGAAAAATGCAGTATTCTTCAAACGAGTTTCCTTACGGGGAAAAATGGTTGAAGAGACCTCACTTAAACATAGATATGACTATGTCGTCGGTTCATCTCAAGGAGATGAAAGACATTGTAGATAACTTGGTTATTACAATTAAATGACTCCACATAAAAGAAAATATTAAATATGAATTAGGACATTCATAAAATATTTGATATGTGGAGGTACACCTCAAGTGTGGGGGTACAAGCTAAATACATAAGTTCTATTTGATATGAACTTCTAGTATTAACAGAAACTGTTAAAATGTTAACAGTTAAAAGAATGGATCATTATATATTTGGAAGTTATTTGATCTTCCTCCATAATGCTAACCATTGGGTTACAAATGGATCCTTAAAAAAAAGGAAATATTCAATGATGACGAATTATGAAATATTCATAAACCGTTTTATAAATACCTCAAATGTGGGGGTATTCGGCTAAAGTAGAAATACTTAAGCAAGACACGTTATATTCTTTAAAGAATATACTTCCTTGAAATGATAGGAAATGTATAAAAGAAAATTTATAGAACCTGTAAGTGATTTTCTTAAGAAGAAAACAAGATACAGTTGAAGGACAAATTCATCCTACTCTACTAGGAAGATGGTTGATCTTCCTTATGCAAACCGTTGGGTTGCAAAAACTAGATGTACCAAGGATGAAACCTTCAAATATTAGACTACAAACGGTCCATCTCAAGTGGAAGATGAAGGACCTAGACGTAGTAAAAGGGCAAGAGTGGAAAAGTCTTTTGGTCCTGAGTTTCTATCATTTATGTTGGAAAACGAATCAGCAACTGTTAAGGAAGCGTTATCTGGTCCGGATAGTTCGTTCTGGAAAAAGGCTATTAACAATGAGATAAAGATTCATAATGCTTAATAATACTTGGGAATTGGTAGATCTCCCTCCAAGTTGCAAACCATTAGGTTGCAATTGGATTCTTAAAAAGAAAGTATAAAGCCTATGGATCTGTTGATAAGTAGAAAGCCAGGATAGTTGTCAAAAGGACATTATGATTCATGCAAGATTATCCAAAATGACACAACAGAGCGTTCTATGTCGCACAACCGTGTTGGATCTACTTGTGTATTCATATGGACTAAACAAGCAACTAAACAGTGGCATAAGAAGTTCGATAGAACTATGTTATCAAATGGATTCAAGATTAATGAATGTGACAAATGTGTCTACATACATTAAAAGAACATCTGAATCATTTGTTAATAGTCTGTCCTTACGTGGATAACAATGGTAGTCATGAATTGATCATGAATACCAAAGACATGTTAAAGAAGAACTTTGACATGAAAGATATGGGATTAGCCGATGTTATATTAGAGATAAAGATCTCTAGATCATCTGAAGGATTAGTTCCTTCACAATCCCATTATCTTGAAAAAATACTTTGAAAGTTCAAATAAATTCTTGAGAGGTGTACTCTAGTAAGGTAGATTCTTGAGAGGTAATCTCTGTAAAGTAGATCTCTGAAAGGTAGACTCTAAGGAGGTCAAACCACTTACTGAATACTTGGGAAGTCTGAACGGTACAGAGATAATAACCACTTGAAGAAACTGACCGATAGAAGAATTTGATCACTCGAAGGGACTGATCATTCTAGATAGACTAAAGGTCTAATTGTAATTGTAATCAATCACTGGAATATTATAATCATAAGTACTTGGTGTACTTAAGGATATACTTATGATTAAAAGATTACAATTCCTATGTAAGTTGAATGGTCTTGAAAGATATTCCTTCGTGGAATAAGCTTGTGTCTACATGACCTAAGGCATTGTGACGACAATGAAAAATAGGAAAAGGTGTAGAACGTCATGGTAAGTCTAGACATAATGGTCTTAGACACACTACCATAGTACAATTGATCTCAAAATGCGACTGTCACAACTAGCCATGTGAAGTCAAATTCGGATCCGTCTACCTAAGGGTAGTAATAAAGATCAACTGTATAAACTGTTAAGGGGAATGGGTTTAAAAAACCCACAACAAAAGAACTTATAGCGGACACTCAACCTTGAGAAATGGAGATCCCAGGCCCTTGGTTCAATGAGACAACCAAGTTATAAGTTCTAGTAGAGTTACTTGGAAACAACAACTAGGTTTATTAACCTAGAGATGTTGAATACTCATTCCCGTAACGTCCAAGTACTAAAGCACATGCAAAGAAATGGGTAAGGATAAGTTGAGAAAACTTTTAATGATTTCTATACATTCGGGTGGAGTAGTGCATGATACTCCTTATAGTGAGAATCACCTATATAAGCGAGAGGTAATTAGGCCGCCTCTAAATGAACGCTTATGAATGAGATACGGTCCAGGGCCAAAATGGACAAAACGTGAGAACAACAATTGTTAGAGCTGTTATTATGTGAGTATTATTGTCTTGGTATACATCCTTTGAAGCCATCCAACTTTGGTTCAAAGCGACTCGCTACCAAATGGCTAGTATATCCGATAATATTTCACTAGGGAAGATTCAAGGCCACAAGCTATCTATCCCGATGTAATAATAGTTCGCCGAAACTTTGGACGAATTTGCATACATGCATTAATTGTCATTCATGTGGGGGATTGTTGGAAATGGATAACGGAAAGTTAAGTTTAACTTAACGTTGATCTAGTTTCTAACGGAAGTTCGTTATGTGTTAACGGAACTAGTTACAAATGGTAAACTACATTTGTTGTAGAGTATATATATAACTCATTTAATGTCTCAAAACCATTTCCGTGTGAATGAGAAATTAATGACAAATGATTTGTAACTTAAATATTGGGTCAAAGTGTGTTTTGGGTTGGTCCCAAAATTGGTGTGGACTTGTTGTGGCTAAAGGGCTGACGAGCAGGCTGAAGAAGCTTCTGCACGGCCGTGCAAGTGTCTAGGACACGGCCGTGCACCGTGCCTTGCCTTGCCACTCGACCGTGCTGAGCCATGAACTCGACCGTGCATATTGCCTTGCACGGCCGTGCAGTTCATTGGACACGGCCGTGCAAAGTGCTGTTATACCCGAAAAGTTGTGACTTTTCAAGGGAAAAGCCACCAAACCCTTTGACTCTCTTTATATACTTCCCCTCCGAATTTCAATTTACATACACAGTCATTTGAGTCTCCCTACCCTCTAGTAAGATAGATTAACATACCCAAATCATTGCATATTGTTGCATTAAATCCTTCAAAGTCCAAAGTTCCAAACATTGTGTTGTTCGCTAGAGTATTTGATTTGGAGTGCTCCTATCATTTACTTATAAGTCGTTTTATCTTACTAGAAGATTGCCATATAAACCGTAAGCACCTGTGCGGGGCAATAACTTCTTACGGAGATTGTATTAAATACAAGACTCGACTTGAATTCTTTTGTTTCCAATCTCCGTTATCTTTTTCTGTTAAGTTTCTAGTTAAGTTCTTGAGAAGCCTACACAATTGTCCAACATTATTCTCTATTTCTTTCTCATTGCTTTTTTCTTTTCTTTCATTTCCATCAGATGGACTATTCAAAGATTTGTTAGAAGGACAAGAGTCTTCCATATTCAAAGTACAAGGTCCAAGACATTCAAGCTCCTCCTTCTTCTGTTTTCCAGCTCTGGTTTCAGCTTCCAATAAGCTGTTGTACCTTATTTCTTCTTCACTAAAGCCTATTGAATCCTTTTCATTTAGAATCTTATGTTGTTCTTCAGTGGTTGGCTTCAAAAACTGGTTTTCAATAGCCTCTTCAACTTTTTTTTCCTCATTGCCTTCAATGCCATTCATCCTCTGTTCAACAGTAGCAACATTCATCCTCTGTTCAATGTAATCAACAAAGATCAGTGTTTTCATTACCAGTTGAACTGTTTCCTTCTCCACTTATTTGATCTAAGCTCTGTTTTTCCTTTTCTTTCTGTCTTAACCTTCTTCTCATTTCTTTATCATATAATTGATCATCAGAAAGAACCTCTCCTGGGCCATTATCCAAATCAATTTGGATAATATTCTTCTTCTGACCCACTATATCAGTGGTCTTCTCAGCAACCTCAACAACTGGATTCCCTACATTGCTATTGGATGCCCCATCCTTTCCTTTCTTCTCCACCTTATTCCACATCTTTCCAATCTTAACTTCACATTTGTTTCCATCATCTTTAACCATTGGTTGTTTCCCATCTTGTTGCCCCATGGAGTGAACTACTTTACCAACTTCAGACCTCCCTCTTGCTTTTCTACAGATCCCAATTGAATGCCCAAGCAAACCACATCCACTACAATATGCAATGTTCCCTTCATATTGTACTTTTTGCCAAAAACCTTTATCTTTGGATTCACCAATCCATATTTCATTTTCTAAAGGCTTTGACACATCTATTTCAACACACATTCGAGCATATAATTGATTGGTTAGCCCCAAAGTTCTGTTATCTACCCTCAGAAAACTTCCAAACTCATTTCCTATGCATTCAAGGAGAGCTCCATTATAGAAAGCCCAAGGGATACCAGGTAACCTAATCCAAACTGCCACAACTGGATTTTCCTCATTCAATTTAAACTCCGGAGTCCACCTAAATGCTCGATACATGCATTTGTTTATGACATGAGATTCTTTGGACAAAGCTAACCTTAAATCATCCTCATTTCCAATATACACACCAACATGACGAGGATCAATTAAACTTACAACAAATTCTCCATTCAACTTCCAATTTTGCTTAATATGCTCATGAATTTGAAGGATAGTGGGTCTACCTGATGAGAATTTCAAAACCATAGAATGCCTCAGCTTGCTGTTTGCCGCCATTAACTCAAGATTTGAGAAAATGATTGCTGGCTTGTTCTCCACTTTCATCCTCCTCCAAGGAGGTAATCTCTCATATCCTAGGACTCCTTTCACGCCATTGAATGCTGATACTGAGCCACGAACAGCCCGAGCATAAGAACTTGCCGAAGTTTGACTTGGTCCAAATTGGTTTCCCAAATTTGTAAATTGATGCATTCCACTTGGATTAGGTGTAGAGGTGACATTCGCGAACAAAACCTGAGCATTTTTATCTGTTGATATGTTCTTCTCCGGGGGGAAATTGACGGCGGAATTCGCCATTAACGTCGAGCTCGAATTCTTCTGCGGGTTGTTGATTTCTGGATTAATGTTTGAATTAATGGTGGGGATTGTGTTTGGGAAGGTTGTTGGATCGTTTAAATCTGGTGGCTTGGCCATAGGTGCCGGAATTTGGCCGGAGACGGAGACACGTACTGAACGCACCTAGAATCGCCCAAATCGCACACAGTTGACGCTCTGGGGGTTCCGGTTTAGGGTTTGGTTTGGTATATGGTTTGGAGCTTAGGGGTTTTTTAGGGTTTAGGGTTTAAGGTTTAGGGTTTAGGGTTTAGGATTTAGGGTTTAGGGTTTAGGGTTTAGGGTTTAGGGTTTAGGGTTTAGGGTTTAGGGTTTAGGGTTTAGGGTTTAGGGTTTAGGATTTAGGGTTTAGGGTTTAGGGTTTAGGGTTTGGAGCTTAGGGTTTAGGGTTTAGGGTTTGGAGCTTAGGGTTTAGGGTTTAGGGTTTGGAGCTTAGGGTTTAGGGTTTAGGGTTTGGAGCTTAGGGTTTAGGGTTTAGGGTTTAGGGTTTAGGGTTTAGGGTTTGGAGCTTAGGGTTTAGGGTTTAGGGTTTGGAGCTTAGGGTTTAGGGTTTGGAGCTTAGGGTTTAGGGTTTAGGGTTTGGGGCTTAGGGTTTAGGGTTTAGGGTTTAGGGTTTAGGGTTTAAGGTTTAGGGTCTAGGGTTTGGAGCTTAGGGTTTAGGGTTTAGAGTTTGGAGCTTAGGGTTTAGGGTTTGGGGTTTGGAGCTTAGGGTTTAGGGTTTAGGGTTTAGGGTTTAGGGTTTGGAGCTATTCCCAAATTGGTAAATTGCATACAATTTTAAGTTTTTTATCCAAAATAAAACAAAAACAAGATTAGTCCAAAACTAGGAACTAACCAACTATTAGACAACACTCTGGAGATTATTGTCTCATAAGTCATAACTAAGATATTCAGAAAACGAAGACCCACATCATTACTGCTGAGCACACTGCACTCTCTGGCCCCCACCACCGTGCATGTCATCATCTTCATCGTAAGCTTCACCCTTTGATCACCCTTTTGCTTGAACTTTGGGTGCTCTTTCTGTTGTATTACAAAGACTATGTCTCCAGTAAGAGTGTTAGGAGCTTCATCGGCTTCTCTTGGGAATGTAATTTTCTGTCCATTTTGCATACCCTTCTCCACAACCACTTCCAAGACCTTCTTCTCCTGTACAACCTTTTCGCCCTTGCATTGTGGGCAGCGGTTCTTGTCATTGATAGTTCCTCCAGTACCCTTACATTCCAGTACCCTTACATTGCATAGGGTATAGGATATAGTGTATAGGGTATAGGGTATAGGGTATAGGGTATAGTGTATAGGGTATAGGGTATAGGGTATAGTGTATAGGGTATAGGGTATAGGGTATAGCGTATAAGGTATAATGTATAGTGTATAGGGTATAGGGTATAGGGTATAGTGTATAGGGTATAGGGTATAGGGTATAGCGTATAGGGTATAATGTATAGGGTATAGGGTATAGGGTATAGGGTATAGGGTATAGTGTATAGTGTATAGTGTATAGGGTATAGTGTATAGAATATAGGGTATAGGGTATAGTGTATAGGGTATAGGGTATAGGGTATAGGGTATAGGGTATAGTGTATAGGGTATAGGGTATAGTGTATAGTGTATAGGGTATAGTGTATAGGGTATAGGGTATAGGGTATAGTGTATAGGGTATAGGGCATAGGGTATAGGGCATAGGGTATAGGGCATAGGGTATAGTGTATAGGGTATAGTGTATAGGGTATAGGGTATAGTGTATAGGGTATAGTGTATAGTGTATAGGGTATAGGGTATAGTGTATAGTGTATAGTGCATAGTGTATAGTGTATAGTGTATAGGGTATAATGTATAGGGTATAGGGTATAGGGTATAGGGTTTAGGGTTTAGGGTTTAGGGTTTGGAGCTTAGGGTTTAGGGTTTAGGGTTTAGGGTTTAGGGTTTAGGGTTTAGGGTATAGTGTATAGGGTATAGGGTATAGGGTATAGGGTATAGGGTATAGTGTATAGCGTATAGTGTATAGTGTATAGGGTATAGGGTATAGGGTATAGGGCATAGGGTATAGGGTATAGTGTATAGGGTATAGTGTATAGGGTATAGGGTATAGGGTATAGGGTATAGGGTATAGGGTATAGGGCATAGGGCATAGTGTATAGGGCATAGTGTATAGGGCATAGGGTATAGTGTATAGGATATAGTGTATAGTGTATAGGGTATAGGGTATAGTGTATAGTGTATAGTGTATAGTGTATAGGGTATAGGGTATAGGGTATAGTGTATAGGGTATAGGGTATAGGGTATAGGGTATAGGGTATAGTGTATAGGGTATAGTGTATATTGTATAGGGTATAGGGTATAGGCCAGGGTATTTATTGACTCATATTTATTTTTTTAGTGTAATTTAAAATAATTTTCATGTTTTATATAATTATAAAGAATGATATTTATTAAATTAAAATTAATAAATATTTATGTGGTATTTATTTTTTCAAAAATAATATTTATTGACTCATATTTATTTTTATGAGAGTAATTTAAAATAACTTTCATATTTTACATAAAAAATAATGATATTTATTAAATTAAAATTAATAAATATTTATGATTTATTTATTTTTTTCAAAAATATCATAAATATTTATGATATTTTAATGTTTTTTAGTTTGTTATTTTGTTATTTAGTTCTAAAAATAAACAAAAAATATTAACTTATCAGCGGCGGAAATATTCCGTCGGTGTTTAATCAAAAAAAAAACATTTAATTTCACCGTCGGAATATTTCCGACGCTGATAAATTAAAAAAAAATTAATTATTCAGCGACGAAAATATTCCGTCGGTGTAATATTCCAAAAAAAATAAAAAATATTTTAATTTCACCGTCGGAATATTTCCGACGCTGTTAAATAAAAAAAAATAAAAAATGATATATTTCCACCGTCGGAATAATTCCGTCGCTGATAAATATTTAGCGGCGGAATATTCCGTCGGTAAATCAACCGCGAAAATAGTGGCGGTAATTAAACGAATATTCGAGGAATATTCGTTTTAGCGGCGGAATTTAGCGGCGAAATTAAATTCCGTCGCTAAATTTGACGCCAAAATAATTCCGACGCTAAAGCTTATATTCCGCCGCTATTTAGCGACGGAATTAGTCCGTCGCTGATAATTCCGTTGCTAAAACACCTGTTTCTGGTAGTGATATCTTGCAAAACAGCCTCTTCTCCGTCTCATGTTGAGAACTGCCATTACCACTAAAAATCCAGTCTTGGTGTTCATTGTCGTTGCTAGGTTCCTTTCTCTTTGACCTTGAACTATAACGCAGGCTTGATTTTTGAGGTAGACTTAGATTCGTAGTGGGAAAATACAATGGATGGAACGGATTAGAGCTTGGAATTTGATTTGGTCGCAAATTTAGCTCTGACGTCTTTTCAATTGGACATGGTTTTTGATTCAATGAAGGCAACTGAGACGAACAACAAATAGGTCATGCATATAAACTTCCATAAGTAAAAGGTCAAGAATGAAAAAGTAAAAAAATGTGAAAGTTTCTGACCTATAAAAGCTTGATAACGATGCTGAGAAAATGACAGGTGATTTTGGTATTGCTGGACAGCTAACAAGAACCATGTCCAAACGTAAAACACGGTATGCCTGTCTTTTAGTGATTCCAGTTATAACATGTTATACTTAACATGGTTGTGCTCTGATTGACTGCACAAACCTTCCTGAAACTGGACAAGTAAAATAAATACTCTGAATAGTTGAATTGAATTTCTTCTATCCTAGCTAAATAAATTTCTCTTCAAAATAACTTATTAAAAAACATCTCTCATTACAATAAACTTTAAAATGGCAGACATAGTCACTTTCGAGATACAATCACTAAAATTTCAAAATGATATCCGCTCCAACAGTCAACATATAACAAATGTAGCTTTGTCATTGGTAAGAGGGGAGTTTCGAGCAGAGAGTATATGTGCGTGTGTGTGTGTATACAAGAGAGAGAGAGAGGGTAAGGAGAGAGAGAAACCTTTAAGTGGCTTTTGTCGTGGTAAATTGTTAATCCTGAAGAAAATGACTTATAATATTTTTTTTTGGTGTTCCCCCAGAAGAAGATACACAAATATCAGTTAAAAAGATGCAAAATAATAAACTAGATTCTCCATTCGATGAGTCAATTGTTGCTGATTTGAAAAATATGATAGATGTGCATAACCCTTATGCACAGATGTATAGAATGGCCAGAGCACATATTGGAATGAAGAAAGATATTAAATTGAGGCTTATAGGAAAGCGGGGTAGAGATGGAAAACCGTTTAATATGTCGACAGCCTCAGAGGTCGCTGCTATAATTGAAGGTGATATTGATGATTCGGGTGATGTCAGGGACATTGTTATTGAAAAGCAGAATGGGGATCTGAAACATATTCATGAATTTGATAAATCTTACCTTCCTCTACATTATCCTCTGTTATTTGTATACGGTGAAGATGGATATTTCACAGACATTCCGAGAAATAAACCTCCCGGGGCAAAGAGATCAAGTTTGTCAATAAAAGAGTTTTTATCTTTTCGACTTCAGGAGAGGATAAGAGAAGGATCACAGCTTATGAGAAGTGGTCGGTTGCTGCAGCAATTTATGGTTGATGCATATGTTATGATGGATACACAGAGGCTTCAATGGATACGTTATAATCAGCCTACTCTTCGGATGGAAACTTATAAAAATCTGTCGGATGCATCGGTAAGGGGAGATACCGGCGAAGCATCTGGGAGACGAGTTATATTGCCATCCTCTTATACCGGCGGGCAGTAGTGGATGACTCAAAATTACCAGGATTCTCACGCTATATGTAAATGAACTGGGTATCCGTCACTTTTCATAACATTTACGTGTAATCCTAAATGGCCGGAGATTACGAGATTCTGTAAAAAATATGGCATTAGGCCTGAGGATAGGCCTGATGTATTAAATAGGGTATTTAGAATGAAGCTTAATCAGATGATTGCAGATTTCAAGGAAGGCAAAGTATTTGGCACCCCAAAAGCAAGTAAGTAAATCTTTAAATATTATTTGTTTTCCTCTTATTGTTTTGTCATTTATATTTTTTTTATTAGCATGTTCCTCTTATTTTGTTAATTGATTCATGCAGTTATATACACGGTGGAGTTTCAGAAGAGGGGCCTTCCGCATGCTCATATTCTTCTCTTTCTTAACCGCCAGGATCAGGGTCATAATCCTAAAGTTATTGACAAGTGGATTATTGCTGAGATTCCTGACAAGGAGAAATATCCTAGATTATACGAGGCAGTTGCTGAATATATGTTGCATGGACCATGTGGTGCTGCTAATCCTAAATTTCCGTGTATGGATCACAACAGGTGCTCAAAGAAATTCCCTAAATCATTCAATGACCGCACTCGTGTAGACGAGAATGGGTATCATGTATATAGGCGAAGAGACACGGGTTTCATAATTGATAAGGGTGGAGTTGCTCTCGATAATTGTTCAGTTGTCCCATTCAATCCATATCTTTTGCTAAAGTACGAAGCTCACATAAATGTCGAGTACTGCAATCAGAGCAAGGCAATCAAGTATTTGTTCAAGTATATAAACAAGGGAACCGATAGGATATGCCTTGCAATCAAAAATGATGAGGTGAAAAGGCAAATTGATTGTCGATATGTCTCTGCGTATGAAGCTATGTGGAGGATTTTCGGATTCGACATACATTATCGGACCCCTCCTGTTGAGCGCTTGGCTTTTCACTTGGAGGGTGACCATAGTTTCCTCTTCAAGGACGGAGACTTTCTTCCTGATGTTTTGGATAAAGGGACAGTTAAAGAATCTCAATTTATGAAGTGGATGGAGTATAACAGTATTCATTCAGCGGCTCGGAAATATAAATACTGTGAATTTCCTCATCATTTCGTATGGGATAAAACTAAACGTGAATGGCGTCTGAGGAAAGATAAACGTTTTGCAGTGGGGCGTATTTATCATGTTCCAATGAATTGCGGAGAATTGTATTACCTCAGGATAATGTTGAATCATGTAGCAGGTCCCATGGAATTTAAGGATTTGAGAACTGTAAATCGCGTTGTTCATCCCGATTTCAAATTTGCATGTTACGCTCTGGGATTATTAGATGATGACAAGGAATATGTTGATGGAATTATAGAAGCGAGTCATTGGAGGTTGCCCGATAGTCTGAGAAGACTATTTTCTATGTTGCTACTATCTAATAGTATGTCGAATCCGGGAGAGGTATGGGAGAAGACTTGGCACTTATTATCTGATGATATAGAGCACAAGTATCGGAGGATGCACGATAATCTGGGTATTCCATCCCATGTTTACATATTTGTTTTACAATAAATATCAATTATGATTTTATTTCTACTTTATAGTTATACAATATGATTCTATATATTTATCTATATTAATATATTTATTTTGTTTTTTATAATTTCAGGTTTGAAATTAATTAATGAACAGGTCCAGAATCTTGCTTTGGCGGAAATTGAGAAGTTACTGATCGAGAATTGCAGCAGCCTCCATAAATTTAAAGACATGCCTAAACCGGTGGGCAATGTCATTGGTGATGCGATAAATAAGCTCATTCTAGATGAGACATCTTATGACATTGATGAGATGAAAGCTGAGCACTTCAGATTACATCCTCAGTTAACAGCCGAGCAAAAGAGTGTTTATGATAAGATTATATCGGTTGTTGATCGAGGAAACGGTGGTGTGTTTTTCCTCTATGGTTATGGTGGTACGGGAAAGACCTTCTTATGGAAAACACTGTGTTCTGCATTAAGGAGCAGGAGAGATATTGTTCTTCCTGTTACTTCCAGTGGCATAGCTTCATTGCTCCTTCCGAAAGGTAGGACCGCGCATTCTAGGTTCGGTATCCCGATACAGGTAAACGAGAGCTCAACTTGCAGTAAACTAATGTCGGGTACGGATGAGGCAGCACTTCTACAGAAAACCAAACTAATTATACGGGACAAAGCTCCAATGGCTCATAAACATTGTTTTGAGGCTCTCGATCGTAGCCTCCGAGATATTATTCGTACACCCGAGGGGAGATATTCCAATAAACCATTTGGTGGTTCAGTTATTGTATTCGGTGGTGACTTCAGACAAATTTTACATGTTGTTCCTAAAGGGAGTAGGCATGATATTGTGCATGCTGCACTCTGTTCATCCAAAATATGGAATGACTATGAGGTTCTCAGATTGGCGCATAATATGAGATTGCAGGTAATTCTTAAATAGCCTTTATTCATCTACTTAAATATTTTTATTTCAATTTAAGTAATTTGTATATATTTAACTTAATGTAGGGTGATTCTACTTCTCATAATTCCGAAGAGATAAGAGATTTCGCTCAGTGGCTCTTGAGTGTCGGAGATGGGATTGCCGGTGGAGATAATGACGGGAAAATTGACATTAACCTTCCTGATGATATATTGATTCGAGAGGCTTCAGATCCTATTGCAAAAATAGTCGAATCGATATATCCTGACTTATTGAAAAATAAGGATGTCGAAGGATTCTTCCAGACTAGAGCTGTGCTTGCTCCAACAAATGAGATTGTCGATAACATAAATGATTATGTCATGTCACTCTTTCCGGGAGATGAAGTTGAATATATGAGTTCTGATGCCATTTGTAAGGATGAGGATGATGAAAATGGTGCTGAAGATATAATCTCACCTGAATTTCTAAACACTATCAAGTATTCTGGATTGGCAAATCACATTATTAAGCTGAAGGTTGGGTGCATAGTAATGCTTTTGAGAAATCTTGATCAAGCTGCTGAATTGTGTAACGGCACCAGAATGGTTGTCACTCAATTGGGTAAATACAGTAATTTTTTATTTTTTATATACATATAATTTAATACTTAATTTTGTTACATATATGTAGGTAAGCACGTAGTCGAAGCCAAGATGCTTTCGAGAAAGAATGCTGGCATGAAGGTGCTTATTCCTAGAATGATAATGTCTCCGTCAGATGTGACAAAATTTCCGTTAAGATTCCAACTACTAGAAACAGGCCTTTTACCGACGGAAATTTTCGTCGGTAATTCCACATTTCCGTCGGTAAATGGATATTACTGACGGAATTCGTCCGTCGGGTTCCGTCGGAAATAATTGGTTGGTAATGCCGACGGACTAATTCCGCCGAAAATACCAGCGGATTGTCCGCCGGAAAATCTGAAATTCCGCCGGGAACCGTCCGTCGGAAATGAGTAACGCCGGCCGGTTAACCGGAGCAATTGCCGGAGGTTACAGATGGAAATATCCGTCGGTAAATATTAAAATAAATAAATAAATAAAACCCATTACCGACGGTTATAACCGTTGGAAATGAAAAAATTTACCGTCGGATATGTCCGTCGGAAATCTAAACCATAAACCGACGGATATGTCCGTCGGTAATGAGTTTTATTTTTTTAATTTTTATTATTTTCCGACGGATATTTCCGCCGGAAATTAGTATTATTTATTTTTTTTATTAATTTACCGACGGAAATTTCCGTCGATAATCTGGCCAGATTTTAAAAAAAAAATTTGTTTTATTATTAAACCACCTGTAAAAGGCTGTAAACCTGTTCAAACAACCTGTTTTAAACAAATACAATTACAAATTACAAACACACAAACAACCTGTTTCGCTTGTACATCAAATAAAATACATATGTTTGTCCAAATCAAGCGACAGGGGAAGGGGAAAGGGGAAACGGCCGGGGAAACGGGAAAGGGGAAAGGGGAAACGGCCGGGGAAAGGAGGAAAGGGAAAGGGGAAAGGGGAAAGGGGGAAAGGGAAAGGGGAAAGGGGAAAAGGGAAGGGGAAACGGCCGGGGAAAAGCCGGGGAAAAGGGGAAAGGGAAAGAGAAACTACATATGTTTGTTTGTTTGTTTAATTACATGTCAATGAAAAATCATGTTTAACAACCACGAGCGCTGCCGCTGCTGCTACCGCTACTACCACCATGCATGTATAAACCTATTAAGATATTAATTAAATAACAATATATCAATATATATACAAATAAAAAGACAATAATAAAATGTAAACATTATATACATGACATTTACAATTAAATAATACTTACTGGCCACTGGGAGAGATAGATATTTTCATTTTTCCTTTCTCATTAATAATTGCGTCCAAATTAACCCGCCCGAATGGTTCACTACGTCCAGAACCAGAAGTAGATCCCCTCCCTCCCGTCCTTGGTGAAACAAGACGATGGACAAAACCCGCAACCTTCCCTCTCTTTGAACGATTGCCACCTCGACCCGACATATCTAAACTAGTATATTATATATGTAGACAGAAAATATTATCAAGTAGAACAAAATTTAAATAGTAGAAATCATTCAAAATAATGACTACATGTCCAAGAAAATTATGGAGTAAGATGTTTACAGCCAATATACACTATGTGAAAAGAGTCCCACTACCACCATCACTACTACTACCACCACCACTACGTACTACCACCACCACTATTACCACTAGTACCGCTACTACCACCACTACTACCACTACTATTACTAATACTACTACGTATACCACCACTACCACCACCACCACAAAATTAACAAAATAGAGAGGGGTAGAGAGAGAGAGAGGGTTTACATTTATAATGAGCTGGAGTGGAAAATATCAAGTCTTTTGCACAAGCATTTGGCCCAAAGATTGAAACTTTGAAAGTAGATTTACTATTATAATAATTAATCAAAGTTTAAATCTTTGGGCCTAATGCTTGTGCAAAAAACTTGAGATTTTCCACTCCAGCATATGTTGGGATTGGATCCTAAACCTACAAGGAAGAGGAGGAGTAAGTCGGAGGAGTATTGGTGAAGTCAAGGAGGATTCAAAACGGAGAAGGATTCTTCAGTGCCAGGCGGCCGCATGGAGGGGGCCGAGGCGGGCGCCTCAAGGGCTGAGGCAGTGGCCGAGATCCTTCCTTCGCGAGGCGGGCGCATGGATGGCCTGGGGCGGGCGCCTCAAGCATGGCCGAGTTCTGGGCTTTGATTTGTTTCCTTATTTGATTAGAACTCTTCTTAAAATAGATTTAGGCTTCCTTGTACTACTATATAAACATAGTTTCGACCTAGAACACATTGTAACAACATATTAGAGAGGAGACTAATACATATTGGCTTGGCAATTGCCCCCGGACGTAGTTCACGAGTTGGTGAATGAACCGGGTAAACAACTCTTGTGTTCTTGTGTGTGATTGTTTCTTTCTTGTGTGTGTGGGTGTGTTGATTTCCTTTTCTTTGTTTTGATTGCAACGGGGGAGCACTAAATTCACAACAACTGGTATCAGAGCTTTGGTTCGGAGGATTCAAAATTTTTTCATTAGTTGATTAATTTTGAATCGCGTTCTTGGGGATTTAGGTGAAGCAGTCAAGATGAAGAACTCAATCGAGAAATTCAACGGTGTGAATTTCACGTTTTGGAAGACAAGGATTGAAGACTACCTTTATTGTAAGGATCTTCATGGACCCTTGAAGGCGAAGCCCGAAGACATGTCACAAGGGGATTGGGAGACGTTGGATCGGAAGGCGTTAGGAGCAGTAAGGAGTGCCCTAACCGACGACGTTGCACGGAACGCTATGGAGGCCAAGACAAAGGTGGAGTTGCTACAAACGCTGTCGGACATGTATGAGAAGCCGTCGAATATCAATAAGGTGCATTTGATAAAGAGGTTTGCGAATGCGAAGATGTCAGAGGGGCAGACAGCGGCAAGTCATATCGGCAATTTCAAAGGTATGGTGGACCAATTGAAAAGTGTTGATATTACTTTCTCCGATGAAGTGCTAGCTTGTTTTCTTCTAAAATCATTGCCTGGGGTTGGGAGGTTACTGTCATAACGATTAGTACGTCGAAAACAGCATTGGTGTATACGGAGGTTAGAGATCTCATCCTTCAAGAGGAGTTGCGAAGGAAAGAGAAAAGGGGAGAATCTTCTGTAGATGGGGCTGCACTTAGGGTGGAGAGAAAAAGGGGAGGACCTAAAAAGGGGAAAAAGGTCAAGTGCTACAATTATGGTGAATTGGGGCATATCAGTTATGACTGTCCAGGAAAAGGTGGTTGTGCTAACGTGGTGGATGATGGTGGTGATGTATTAATCCTAGGGGAGGAGCAGTCGGGTGAAGATTGGGTGTTGGATTCTGGAGCTTCTTGTCATGCTAGTGGGGATGCAGAATCAATGAAGCGGTACAAAACTGTAGATTTTGGGGTTCTCTATCTTGGTGATGGTCAACCATTGAAGATCAAAGGTAAGGGGGATGTAATGATGAAGACACCTAACGGGGCTGTTTTACAACTACACGATGTGATGCACGTTCCGGATTTGAGGAGAAGGGTGATTTCTGTGGGACAACATGACAGTGAAGGGTATGGTGTTTTTTTCATTGGTGGGTCTTGGGAAGTCACAAAAGGGGCTAAGGTGTTGGCTCATGGGGATAAGGGGAAGATGTTGTACTCTACCTACAATATCGATGTTCGTTCCGGTGGGAGCAAGAGGCTAAAGAACCGGCCTGTTGGTGTGAAAAGGGGAGACATCAAGAAACGGTATGTTGGGGAGGACACAAAGTTGATCAACGTGGTGTGGAAGTCCAAGGGCCCTAACAGAGAGCGGTTTCAGACCAAGAACAGTCGATGCAAGAAACAAGGTGTGTCCGAGTTTCAAGGGGAAGCATTGCGAGGAAGGTGGGTCTGGAGGGAGAAGGCGAAGTTAGACTTGCGGGGAGAAATCAAGGTAGAAGATGATTTGGGGAGGCAAGAATGATCTAACACGGAGTGGTTGAAACGTCGCTTGGTTTCAACTCGCCTTAGTACTTGAGGAGAGGTGCGGTAGTGTCAAGCCAATATGGGATGGGGGAAATGTGTTCGAAGGTCATTACTCCGTGGTGGGAGTTGATGGGTGATTCTATGTTTGTTAGTTTAGTCTCCGGTGGGAGATTGTTGGGATTGGTACCTAAACCTACAAGGAAGAGGAGGAGTAAGTCGGAGGAGTTTTGGTGAAGTCAAGGAGGATTCAAAACGGAGAAGGATTCTTCAGTGCCAGGCGGCCGCATGGAGGGGGCCGAGGCGGGCGCCTCAAGGGCCGAGGCAGTGGCCGAGATCCTTCCTTCACGAGGCGGGCGCATGGATGGCCTGGGGCGGGCGCCTCAAGCATGGCCGAGTTCTGGGCTTTGATTTGTTTCCTTATTTGATTAGAACTCTTCTTAAAATAGATTTAGGCTTCCTTGTACTACTATATAAACATAGTTTCGACCTAGAACACATTGTAACAACATATTAGAGAGGAGACTAATACATATTGGCTTGGCAATTACCCCCGGACGTAGTTCACGAGTTGGTGAATGAACCGGGTAAACAACTCTTGTGTTCTTGTGTGTGATTGTTTCTTTCTTGTGTGTGTGGGTGTGTTGATTTCCTTTTCTTTGTTTTGATTGCAACGGGGGAGCACCAAATTCACAACAGCATAACCCCATGGTAGTGGTTGTACGTGATAGTAGTGGGGTTGGCTTCTATCCCATCCCGAAATACACGTATGAATTGCAAATATCACTTTGTCTACTTGCTTTATAATCGAAAATCAAGAAATTTTGGCAGCATAACCCCATGGTCTCCAAGTGCACGACGTAGACTAGGTCAATCAAACACTATCAATTAGAATCGACAGTGTGTAATCAACCATATATGTCTAGTATACACTCAGAGAACAATAGGATTAATGCAACCGAAATATTTCAACTATCGACTATTCAAGCAATTTTAATAGACAATAATGATATTTATATATATACATATATGTATATTTTTATTTTTTATTTTATTTTTTATTTATTATTATTATATTTTTGTCCATTATTATTATTATTATTTTTTATTATTTATTATTATTATTATTATTATTATTATTATTATTATTATTATTATTATTATTATTATTATTATTATTATTATTATTATTATTATTATTATTATTATTATTTACTTATTTATTTATTTTTTTTCAACAACCTTTTCATACGATGACATTCAAATTAATGACTACATGTCCAAGTAAATTATGGAGTAAGATGTTTGCAGTTTGCATTTAAATAGTAGGAATCATTTATTGTCCAAATCATGAGATAGATGTAATATTACATAGCATGTAAAGAGTAACCAAGTAAAATTGAAAATCATGAGATAGATATAATATTACAGTGATAAGTGATATAAAATGTAAACATTATATACAAAACATTATCTGAATTAAAACTAAACTGATTCATTCACTACAATCTTGATCACTATCACTACAAAATTCAATTTCTTCTTCACTAGTTTCCTCGTCGTCGTCTTCTTCCCCATCTTCATCATCGGACCCAGATATATACCCTTCTCCTTCCTCATCCTCCACATTGTCATCATCGATTTCATTGAAAGTGACTTCCTCCCCTAGTGGATGGGTGTTTTCGGCCATTATTGCTTCATCCTCGACATTATCATTCAAGGAAATAATCGGAGGTATAGGCATTTCCTCTTCCTGATAACAATCATTTAATAATGAATCAATATTTGAAGTAGACGTTTTTGCACGCAATGGTATATCAAAAGTGCTTCTTGCTTTGGTTTTCCATACTGCACACCATCCGCTAGACTCTCTTCGTCGACGGGGGTAGGGGGTCATATACACCTGTTGTGCTTAAGATGCAAGAATGAACACATCATCACCATTGTGCCTAGAAGAATGCTTTAAGTCAACGAGATCAAAAGTGCCATGTTTTGTAATGCCTCGCTCAGCGTCCCGCCACTCACAATTGAAAAGAACTACAGAATTTCCAAGCAAGTACTCCAATTCAATAACTTCTTTCAATACGCCATAATAATCGAGATTTCCCTTGAGATTGACCCCGCTATTCCAAGTTGATTTCGTTTGGCCATATTCTTCGGTGTGGAATACGTAGCCATTGACAAAATATCCCTTATATACATTCACTCTTAAGGACGGACCGTGTGCTAATGCTTGTAATCTCGCAGCTTTTGCATCTCCAAGGTTGTTCAAAATCTAAATAAAAACACATAGATAGTAAAAAACTCATACTTCAAATTCTATTAAAAACATTGAATTAATGAATTGGCATTTACATAATTATTAAACCAGGAGGGAAATTCGTTGTCTGTCCTTATTGAAATCAATTCAGGCGCAATGTCTCCAGCCTGTTCTTCGAACATACTGCATTCAAGGAGAACATAAAGTTGCTTAGTTCGTATTAAAGTTATTAGGATTAACATTACTTAATAACAAATGAAGAATGCTTACTTCAAGTAGTCCTCGACCTCAGCACAGTTAAGGAGAATATAGAGTTTAGCCGCTTCTAATTCTTTTCTGCTTAGCATGCGCGTGCACTTTCTATTGCCAAGGAATCGACCAGGAGAAGAAAAAACTGAAATTTTTCCATCAGGATCAGTGACTCCCCCATCATAATTGCGTCCCACTTTATTGAACCTTGTCTCAATGTCTGGGTGAAAATATGTTGAAACAAACGACACAATTTCGTCGACAATCACTGATTCAGACATAGATGCCTCAACTTTTGCTCTATTGCTCATTTTCTTTTTCAAACTCCCCAAAAATCGTTCAAATGGATACATCCATCTATACTGAACAGGTCCTCCAACTCTAGCTTCATAAGCTAGGTGAATTGGTAAATGCTCCATTGAATCAAAGAAAGATGGCGGAAATATCTTTTCAAGCTTGCATATTGTCACCACAATGCTCTCTTCGAGTCTTTTCATATCCTCAACACGAAGAGTGCTGGAAGTCAATGCTCTGAAGAATTCACTCAATTTCATTAGGGCAACCCATATTTCATTAGGGAGAATGTCTCTAAATGCAATGGGTAGCAACCTATCCAATAATACGTGACAATCATGACTTTTCAACCCATATACCGTCCCTTCTTCCACATTCACACGGTTGCCAATATTAGATGCATACCCATCAGGAAGTTTCAAATCTTTCAACCACTTTGCGAGAACACGTTGCTTATCCTCTCTGACGAGAACAAAGGGAGCGGCTGGTTTGAAATCTTTTCCATTAACTTTAGTAATGTTGAGCTCTTTACGATTGCAAATTGCTTCAAGGTCTAGCCGACCCTTGTCTGTGTCCTTCGTTGAGGCCTTAAAACCCATCACTGTATTGAAAATATTGTCAAACACATTTTTTTCAATATGCATGACATCAAGGTTATGTCTTATCAAGTTCGTCTTCCAATAAGGTAACTCCCAAAATATACTCTTTTTAATCCAGTTATGGTCTTTACCAAATCCGTCTGGTCTATCCTTTGAAAACATCTTTCCCCACCCGACATCAGACACCTCAGACACCTGCTCAAAAATATCCTCCCCACTCAGACGAGGAGGGGGGCCCCAATGCTCAACTCTATTTTTTGTGAAAGCATTCCTTTGTTTACGAAATGGATGGTCACTAGGAAGAAACCGTCTATGGCAATCAGACCAACCTTTGCTTCTTGTAATCTTTGAAGTGTGAATGCATCTGTATTTTCCATACAATACGGACAGGCCAATCTCCCATGTGTGCTCCATCCCGACATCATACCATAAGCAGGAAAGTCATTAATTGTCCACATCACTGCAGCCCTCATGTTAAAATTTTGCAACTTGAAAGCATCCCATGTCTGGACACCATCATTCCACAGTTTGTTTGAGTTCATCCATCGAGAGGTCGAAGATACACATCAATGTTTTTGCACGGATTCGAAGGCCCGGGAATGAACAAACTCAAATACATATAAGGATCGGTCATACATAACCACGGGGAAGATTATACCTTTGTGACTATAACGAGGCCAACATGAATAAGATTTTGCCCCTGGTCCAAATGGAGAAAACCCATCTGTACATATCCCTGACCTTATGTTTCTAGGATCCGCGACAAAATCGGGGTAAGTGGCATCAAAATGTTTCCATGCTTCACCGTCGGAAGGATGAGTCATCACACCCTCTTCACGAGGACACTCTTTGTGCCAACGCATGGCTTCCGAGCTTTCTTTCAATGCGTAAATTCGTTGCAACACAGGAATTAGCGGCATATAACGTAGCTGCGCCAGAGGCACGTTTTCTTGTGTTTGGCACTACCACGGCGTTGTGGCTTATACCTACTAAGTCCACATATTGAACATGTATCGAGGTCCTCATTTTCTTTATAAAAAAGCATGCACTGATTCTTGCAAGCATCAATTTTAACATACCAGACCGTCTGCCCCACCAACTTTTCGTCTCATAAAAATTGTGAACCATATTATTTTCTTCGGGTAGCATCCGTTGTCCCCATGACATTATACGATCGTAAGTATCTTTGGCTCATATTTGTATCGGCCTTGATAGTTAGAAGCTCGAGTCACTTGCTCTAACACTGTAGCCTTTGCACCGGGATGAATTTTCTCATTTGCGAGTCCATTAAATCCATAAACTTCTTTGCAACGGGATTTGGTGCCTCTGTTGGATTAGGGTTCCAATCAAACTCTGGGCCAGCCGCATTTCGAAACATATCATCCAAACCGACGGACGGCTCCTCTTCATCAATCAAATGTTCGGGTTCCCTTGGCGGACCACTTGATCTGATAGGATGATTGCGAACACTTGTTTCAACCACATAACGCTCCCGTGCGCTACCCATACCTTGTAACCATCAACAAACCACGCCTCTAAAACATGTTTCTTTACCCATCCAACACTCGAGATATTTTCTATTCTTACACTTTTTACAAGGACACCTAATCTTATCACCACGCATGCGCTTTGAGGGATGCGCTCTAGCAAACTCCACGAAATGTTCTAAACCCTCTAAGAATTGAGGTCGACACCCCTTCTACCGGGATTACTACGATTATCCATCCAACTACGATCTTCTCCAGGACATAATTAACTCACTGCATTTCATAATGTATTAACGGTTTAGATGTAATTAACGCATTACAATTCCCTAAATTTGGATTACGGTCTTAAAAGCAACAAGACATGTTTCTTTAGGTTTAGAATTGGGGTTGGCTTCTATCGCACACATCTATCACATTTTTTAATTATTAATATTTTGAATATTAATATTTAATTCTTTGTTGTAAAGTATATCATTCCCTATGATGAAAAGACAATTCATGTCCATTAGGTTTAGAATTGGGTTGGCTTCTATCCCATCCCGAAATACACGTCTGAATTGGAAATATCACCTTGTCTACTTGCTTTATAATCGAAAATCCAGAAATTTCGGCGACATAACCCCATGGTCTCCAAGTGCACGACGTAGACTAGGTCAATCAAACACTATCGATTAGAATCGACAGGTGTGTAATCAACCATATATGTCTAGTATACACTCGAGAGAACAATAGGATTAATGCAACAGAAATATCTCAACTATCGACTATTCAAGCAATTTTAATAGACAATGATGATATTTACAAATCATATAATCGTGCATTTCAAGGCTGTCCACACGGACAATTTAAGAATCGATGACTACATGTTGACCTCAACATGATAAGTTAAAGATTCTTAAACGGGTTTCTAAGCTTTTGTGTTTCAACCGTCACAACGTCACGTCGTAACATTAATTTTTATTCATTACCGTAAAATGCATAATTTTACAATAATGAATTAACACACACATCTATCATATTTTTTAAATTATTAATATTGTGAATAATTTGAAATATTAATTCTTTATTGTAAAATTTGAAATTTTACAATGATGAATTAAATTAACATTTATAAACAAGATAAGAGTCGTTCTCATCCACAACTATCAAAACCCAATCTCATCTTAGACCAAGAAAGACGAGCAAACAAGTTCATTGCCGTTTGAGCAAAGGATTTTTCATTTTAATAAGAATTTTTTCAGTTTCACTGTCCTCCTCTCTAAGGATCTCAAGTGATGTTTGAGATCCTTAGAGAGAAGAACAGTGAAGCGAAAAAACTCTTATTAAACAGAAAATCCTTTGCTCAAACGGTATGAAACTTTGTTTACTCCGTCTTCCTTGATCAAAGAAGACGAATTTTGATAGGGTGGGTGAAAAAAACTCTCATCTTATTATATTTTAAATAGAGTTGTACCTCAATCTATTTAAAGCCTAATTAACTACCAATTAGGTATAATGAAGAGCCACTTCCAAAACCTGACTTGATAAACTAGTTAGAAAATGCAAACAACCTAAATCGAAGGACCAATCAAGCATCGAAACATTCAAATATTTGAAAATTCACACAAATACCAATCAATAATCAGTGATAAGATTAGTTCAAATAAGGGATAACCAAAGCTCCCGAGCCTCTTATTCAAATAATTTCCCATTCCATTATCCCTAATATCTATAAACAAACAAACAAGTTCATATAAAAACCAACTCCTTGTGCAATTTCAACATTTGTTTAATCCATAGGCCCCTCGCACATAAGACACATTGATAACACAAACATACATTTTTAATACCTCAAACCCTACATTTCTAATTGCACATACACAAACACACAATAAACAATATTGTATTTGTTTTAGGATAATGAATATATTCACTAACTAACGATAAATATTTTATATTTATCGAAAAATTAACAAGTAACAATTCAAAACCAAATCAAAACCTGAGAGTGACGGCGATGAACGGCGAGCGAGGGCGAGGAGGAACGGCGACTTCTGATGACTGATGAGTGAGAGAGAAAGTGAGTGAGAGAGAGAAATCGAGTGAGAGAGAGAACGATTGAGAGAGAGAAAGCGAGAAAGAGAGAGAACGTACCGGCGACCGGCGACGGCAAACGGCGATAGAAAGATACGGCGGCGACGGCGTGTTCTTGGCGAATTACTGATGAGAGATAGAGAAAGTGAGAGAGAGAAATAGAGTGAGAGAGAGAAAGCGATTGAGAGAGAGAAAGAGGACTTACCGGCGATGGCGAGGTCGGCGGCGACGGCTTGGCGTTGGCGATAGGGTTCGCGAACACACTGAGGAAGGAACGAAGTAATAAAAATGAAGCGTAATTAAAATTTGGGAGTATTCGTGCGTATATATATGGCTTTGTTACCGACGGACGGAGTCCGACGGTAATACCGACGGACCATGTCCGCCGAAAATATCGACGGACCATGTCCGCCGAAAATACCGACGGATTACACCAATTACCGACGGACAAAACGAAATTTTAAAAAAATAAATTCCCGGTAAATTAAAATAAATTTCTGTCGGTAAATGAGAATTTTCCGTCGGTATTACCGACGGACTTAGTCCGTCGGTAAATGTCCATCGGTAATGACCCTGGCAATTTCCACTTGCCGTTTCTTTTGCTATGACAATCAACAAGAGTCAGGGACAATCTCTTTCCCATGTTGGACTATATCTTTCACAGCCTGTTTTCAGTCACGGACAACTTTATGTATCATTTTCCAGAGTAACCAGCAAGAGAGGACTTAAAGTTGTTATTTGTGATTCAGATGCTCAAACATATGACAAGACGCTGAATGTAGTCTAGAAGGAATTTTTCGACAGACTCTGAGAATTTATGTCGCACAATTTGTGGTTAAAGTATTGCAATTTCTTATTATTTTCTTTGTTTTTATTTTGTTTTTCTTTAAATATATAGGAGATGGAAGAGATTATGTTGACACTTAGGCACACACTATTAAACTCACGCTATTGTAACCATATCTCTTCATCTTCCAAAGTTGTAACACTAAAATCATAATAATGTTTTTTGGTTAGGCAGGGACCTAACCTCCCGTGGTTTTGTGCCGATGAGATAGTTGTCTCAATGGCTTTCCACGTTACATCATGTGTCAACATCTTTTTTCTGTATTAATTATACTCCTAATATCCGCTACATTGATTATCAATTTCGATTTATATTGTTATTTAAAAATCAATTAAAACACATAAATTATTATTTACTTAATCAAAAAAAAAATTATTCACCGTCGAATATCGACGGGTTACTGACTAGTATTTACATAAATCACATACTCCCTCCGTCCCACCTTAGTGTAGACTAAGGTGGTGGGCACAATAACTAAGGAATATTATTAAGATAATGAAAATGTGTGGTAAAAAATGAAGAGAGAGAATGAGTGGAGTGAATAGTAGGTTGGTTGAATAAATTGTATGGTGGAAAATGAAGAGAGAGAATGAGTGGGTGGGGTAGGGAAAATAAAAAATAATAAAAAACTTTCTAATTTTGACAGTCTACACTAAGGTGGGACGGACGAAAAAGGAAAGAAGTCTACACTAAGGTGGGACGGAGGGAGTATTATAATAGCATAGACATGCATATTAAATCTAAATACATGGATATAAATCAATCTAGTTCTCTTTAAAAAAAAAACACTATTACCGACTATGTAACACCCAGGGCTTTCATATCATTTAATAAAAATACCATTATAGTGCTTGTATCAAAATATGCATGAGTATGAGTTATTATTTATTTTTATTTGATTGGGTCATATTATATACTTCGTCATAAATGTGTGATCTTATATCAAAATATCACATTGAGAATGAGAATGAGTGTACTGGGCTGTAGAAACTTTGAGAATTTACAAATTTTCATATTTTATAATTTCTATTTTTAACGGTGAAAGCCTTAACTTACTTTCCTTTACTTTTTATTTTCATGTTTGACTATTTGACTGTTATCTAATTGGTTGCTTTAACTTCACATGGATCATGGTTGGATTGTGTGTGTTTTTATTGTGAGAAGGCTCAGAATGAGATTTTATTTATAATCAATGGCACATTATTGAAGAAGGTAATAAGCAGTGACACGGACCCAGAATTTTTTTTAGTGGATGTCAAAACTTGAAGAGTAACAAATTCATGATTTTTAATAAGAAAAAAAAACAAAAAAAGCTAACAAATTAATAAAATTATACGTGAAAACGTACCTGACGTTATCTTTTAGGTCAATTTTTAAAGCTACTCCATTCAAAATATTGATGTTGTCTACGATTTTTCTTTTCTTTTGTTTACTGTTTTTAACTGGAAGTCTGAAACCCCTATGCATGCAGTGCAGGTAAATTAAAAAAAAAAAAAACTATAGCCTTCGTGCCTTAGAGAACTGAGGGTTTTCTTGGCCAAATTTTATCATCCTTCTTAATTCAAAAGACTTAATTCGATGATCGGGCTCTGTAGCAGTGTAGAGCGTGTGTAAAAGATCATTTTGACTACAATATTTCAAAGTATAATCGGTAAAATATTGTCAATAAGTAAGTTAATATCCCGTTTTAAATATAGCATTGTTCATATATGATACATATGAGATGATACAATAAAGTATTGATTTATGGATAGTATTGTTCTATATGATATTTAGGTTATTTTATACTCCCTCCGTCCCACTATAGTTGACACCCAAGGGGTGGGTTCAAAAACCAAGGAAAAAGAATAAAATAAAAAAAATGTGTGGTGGAAAATGAAGAGAGAGAATGAGTGGGGTAAATAGTAGTGTTGGTTGAATAAATATGTGGTAGAAAATGAAGAGAGAGAATGAGTGGTGGGGTAGAGTGAATATAAAAATATAAAAACTTGGTTATTTTTGGAAGGTGTCAAGTATAGTGGGACGGCCCAAAATGGAAAGAAGTGTCAAGTATAGTGGGACGGAGGGAGTATATGTGGTATTTAGGTTATTTTATATATGTGTTAACTATGTTAGGCCCAATTATTAGAAAAACATGCTACAAGGGGTTAATAGTCTGATTAAACTTGTTTTCAAAACCTTTAAAAAATGGTCAAGTAATATATCAAAAGGCAAACCGATAATAATCATTTACGCAGCGGATTAAGTATTACTGATTTTACTCACCCAAATCAGTTATAAGTACAAGGAGTTTAAAAAGCAAGTTAAAATGTCATGTAAATTATATTTTAATATGTAAGACAAACAAACCAGTTAAATTCAAAGGTTGTAACCGGTGATTAAGTTCAACCGGTTACAAGACAAGAGAAATGAGCAAACACACAAACAAAGGGACACAGTTATTTAGAGAGCTTCACAGTGTTTAATAACTGCTACGTCCTCTACCAAGTTTGATCAAAACTTGGATTTGTGAAAAGGTGCACTATTAATGTCACTAGTCTATTAAGTGTTGCAAGCTATTATGATTGAAAGTTGTCTAAAGGAAAATGATCACTAATGGATCGTGATACAAGATTGACCAAGTGTTTTTAAAAGATGTGTTCACAAGTTGAACTGATTTCTTTTGGATGTGTAGTGTGATCAATCAATGTGTTTCAGAAATAGTCTTGTTGGGGAACACTTACAACAATTGATTTAGTGTGCACAGTGTTTGTCCTAATAAATAATCTAGTGAATATAAGGATAGAATGTCTTGAACTTCAATGTTTGAGCACTTGCAGTTCTTGACAATCTCACTCTCAAAGTCTTCAATGCACCAAACCTCTTTAATGCTCTAATGAAAGTATTTATAGTGTCTTCAAATTAATTTGTTGTCTTTGAAGGGGTTGAAGACATGACTTGGTCTGACAAGCGTTAAAATGAGAATATCTTCTGCATTGAATGCTTGAGATTTGAAGGATAACCATATTCGAATTTTCCACTGGATAAAGAAGTTGTTGTGAGTATCGGTAACTTGAACATTCCCTGAAGTAGTTATTGACAAGGAAGCAGCAAAGTATTCATAGCAACTGTTCTACCAACTTTAGCTAAGTTGTAGGCTAAGTACGTGAGACAAATAAATACTTCAACTGATAGGAAGCTTGTTGAGGACGCTTGACTGATTGCAGCAACTGGAGCATAACCGATTGAGTGGTTTGACTGGCTAAGGGCATGGCCGGTTAAGGGAGTCAACCGGTTGAGGCCTTTGCAGGTTGAACAAGTGAACCAATATTTTCTTGGAAAATCTTAAGGTCTTCAAGTCTTCAATCTTTGAGAAAATACAAGTATAAAAACAGTGGCACTAGCACTAAGGGATCCTAAGGGTAAATAAAAAATTTTAAATAGTCTAGTTAAAATTAGGGGTCCTCAATAATTCTTTAACGATTGGAATTAAGCAATTTCTAAAGCTATACATATATTTGACTAACAATCTTCTTCTAATTGCTTAAGTCCAATTATCCTAGGCATACATCTATCTAAACCTAGTAAAAGAATGATCAACAGTTTATCTATTAATTTTGTCATTCCCAAAGTCAAGTGACAACTTGATGTAACCTATGGAAAGCTATACAAAATAAAAACATAAACTAAAGAAATTGGATGAATGAAATAACCTGCAAATTGAAAGAGTTAGTTGCAGTGTAGTTATTTATAAAAATATAAAGGAAATTCAAGAAAGCAAATATTAAACTTTGAAATGAACAAGGTTGAGGGTAAAGAAATTCTCATTGATTCAAAAGGCTGCAACCGGTTGTAAGGTAAGCAAAGACATATATTTCATCGGTTACATTCTATACTTCTGGAGCAGGATCGGTTGAGGAGTACTTGTCGTTTGAAGAAGTTGTAGCCGATGCAACAGGTTCAGACTTTGATATTTTGGCATCTCTTGCTTCCTTTTCTTTCCTTTCTTCTCTCTTCCTCTTCTTTTTCTCTGACTTCCCAGACTGACCACTTGCAAGCTTCATTAGAATTTCATTTTGAGCTTTAACCTTTATCAGCTTAATATGTGAATCTTTAAGTTGAGCAGACAGGTCATGAATCTTCTGATTTGCTTTCTTCAGCTCTTCAGTGGCTTCAACAAGGTTTGATTGAACGGATAAGGCTTAATCACATAATTCCTTGTTTGTATTTGTAGAGTTGGTCAGCTCTTTAACAAGGTCAATTATGGTTATATCTTTTGCATTCAGCCTTTCAACAAAATTGCCTATTCCTTGGCAAACCCAGTCTCAACTCTGGTCATTCTTATTTCCTCCTCCTCTTGATTGGACTTAGCTAGCCCATCAATAAGTGCATCATGTAACTCCACCAGATCATTAACAACTGTAGGCCTTCAGAGATCATCTTCTAAGGCATCAACTGATGGCACAGCTGCTTCAAGTAGAGAGGATCAGCAATCGGTTGAAGAGGATCGGTCAGGGGAAAGTCGGTTGAAAGAGAGGGATCGATTGGAGAGGGAGCATCGGTTGGAGGAACTTGATCGGTTGGAGAAGATTGATCGGTTGAGGAAGTAGGACCGATTGGAGAAGCTTGCATATCATCATCAGAAGAAGAAAAAGCCAAACCTGGAGTAATAAGTCCATTATTGTCAAGGCTCAAACCTATGGCAGACTCAATCTCATGGGCCACTTCAAAAGCCAAAACCACCAAATCTGTAGCATGCCTAGCAAAAGGTATGGCCAGCTACCTTAATCTTATCAAGGGAATCATCCTCAAAAATGTTGAGTAGCTGGAAGGCATGTCTGATATTGCTCTAGGGCTTCACACTTCCATCTTCTCTTTTAACAAATATCTGAGGCACATGGGGCATGAATCCCACCATCTTGGTTACTTCAAAACTCCAGGAGAAAATCTTCAACTCCAACAACTTGGTCATACGACTGTTCAAAGCCAAGTAACGGATGAATATGTTGTCGGTTAGAAGGGAAGATTCAACCGGTCGAGGTAGCCGTTGAACCACCTGACCATCAATCTTAATTGAACTTGACCGACCTTGCATTGAAGAATTATAGGGTGACCGTTAGGATGGGAAATCTAGGACCAGTTGCTACTCAGCCTTGCCTGGTATAACTTTGGCATTTCTTGTGGGAGCAGCTCTCTTCTTTAAACGTAAGATTCTGGGAGTTTTAAATCTTAGGCTGGTCTCACCTGGTCCCTTTGTGTTTGTTTGGTGAGGAGGAGTATTAGTAGGAGGAGCACCTACTTTCATTGTTTCAACCACATCCACAAAAGTTTGCATTCTATCTTGCCTCCTTTTTCTTTGCAGCTCATCGGCTAAGTATGGAGGCATAGGGATCGATTGAAAACTGCAGTGATGTGAATGTGGTGCCCCAAATTTTGTGTTGGATTCACGCGAGTTTGAAGACATCCGAGTTATTTGAAAAAACGGAGTCGCCACGCCATTTTGATTACCTCAAAACTTTGAAAAAAAGGTTTTTACTTGGGTTCGGAGGTTAAGTTACCCCTTGGGAAGAACGTTTGGCGTTCACCCAAAGTGCCTTGCCGGAGCAAGTCTCCCAAGATTTTCATTAATCGTGCTTGCTTGCGTGCTTTCTTTGTGTGCATGTGTTTGAGAGTAAAAGGGGTAAATGTCCCAAGTTATCTTCCGGACGTACAAACCATTTGTTGGTTGTCGCTCGGGATTCCTTGGAATTTTATGTATTCGGGATTATGATCCCGTCCTCATCTTGTGACTTGTGATCATCGCATTTTAACCTCGGGACCCTCGGGACTTGCGTGATCGAGAGAATGACTCTCTTTTGGTCAAAGATGAGGTTCTTTAGGAAGGAATGTCCTTAGCCCATCAATCCTACGCTTTAAGACGGTCGAGCTCGTATAGAGGCTTCATACTCATTTTTAAGCGATAATCGGAGATATAGGGTTCAAGGTTATCCTTTTCCTAAAGAAATCATGAACCTTTAATGGAAGGAACGATGCAAAGATGAGAACTTTTACACCGGTCCGTTCCAAGGTTGGGGGAAAGGGGGAATGCATGATGAAAATGACTCTTTAATGAAAAGATGACATTTTGGTTTTAGCAAATGATGCTTTTTGATTTAAAGAAAGGATCTTTATTGCAAATGATGCATAAAGATAGGATTTTTATGCAAATGATGCATTGAAATGGGGTTTTGATGCAAAGGATGCATTTTTATTGAAAAAGATTTGATCTTTATATGCAAATGATGCATAAAAATGACATTTTTATTTGAAAATGGGGGTTTTAGGTGCAAAGGATGCACCTTTATGAAAAAGACTACATTTTTATGACAAATGAGGTCTTAATGCATGCAAAAAGGGAAGGGGGTGATAAAGATGTGATCTTTATGAATAAATGCCAAGTCCCAAGCAAGATATATGAATGCAATGAGCAAGTATATCAATTAAAATGCAAGGTTAGGGCGTGCGAGGTTACCAATCGTTTCCTTCGCTTCTTCGGACGGAGCTAGGAGGAGAGGTTCTTCTTGGGTCTTCAAGGAGGAGGGAGATGGCTTCTTGAGCTTCTTCTTCGCCTTCTTGAGCCTTCAAGGGTGTTCTTCACGTCCGATTGTGTTTGTGAGTGTATTGTATCTCTATTGTGTGTCTTGTTGTTGTTGTGAAATGGGTAGAGGAGGGCTCTATTTATAGGCGATCTGGATAAGGCTAATGAAGCCGTGCGGTCGAAGCGGCGAGCTAATGCGGCCGTGCGGGCTTATCCATTGTGACTCGGCATTCTAGAACCATGCAAGGTGGCATTATTCTAGAACCTTCCCTCCTAATTAAGAAAAACGTGTTTCTTAATTAGGAAGGATTCCCTTCAGCCTTTATTTAATAAAAAACAGTTCGAATGTTTCCGGAACACTAGGAAAGATGCGGGGAATTAGGAAAACTTACCGAAAATGTCGGGAAAATTAGCAGGAATGCATGAGCAGATTTGGGTACTTACGAAGCCCTCGGCAACGTCACTTGCAAGGCGAGTGGGGTTGTCGATAGAAAAGGATCCAATGCGGCGAATGCCGAGACGGATTGGGTGACAGGTGGTCGAGTGGCCGAACCTTTTGGAAGGCTACCTACGTATCCGGAGGAATCGAAGCCAGGCCGTAGTTCGAATTAGGATCCGGCTGGGGGAAGGAAGAAGAGAAGCGGGTCTCTTCTTTGGGGAAAAGAAGAGAAAATGACCTAGGAGGTCAAGCAATTGATCCTCTGGGGATATGCTAGGAGTGACCAGTGGTCGGATATACGAACTTCTATGAGGGGCGCTTTATCACCGAGGAGTGACAAAGAAACGGGGTGACCAAAGTGGTCGAATGGCTGGACCTTTTATAAAAGGCTACCTACGTATCCCGGAGGAATCAAGCCTTGATCGTAGTTCAAGCATCACTAGATAGTTAGGAACGATGTCTAGGATCCTTGAGATTTTGACAATTCGGAGGTTGTCACCTGAAGAAGCTAGAGCTTATGGCGCTATCTCTTTATGACGGAGATAGAGGTAACTTAAGTTGGGAAACTTGAGCGTACGTCACTATTCGCGGATAGAGGTAGCACAAGTTGGAATGACTTGGGCATACGTCACTATTCGCGGATAGAGGTAGCACAAGTTGGAATGACTTGGGCATACGTCACTATTCGCGGATAGAGGTTGCACAAGTTGGAATGACTTGGGCATACGTCACTATTCGCGGATAGAGGTAGCACAAGTTGGAATGACTTGGGCATACGTCACTATTCGCGGATAGAGGTAGCACGAGTTGGAATGACTTGGGCATACGTCACTATTCGCGGATAGAGGTAGCACGAGTTGGAATGACTTGGGCATACGTCACTATTCGCGGATAGAGGTAGCACGAGTTGGAATGACTTGGGCATACGTCACTATTCGCGGATAGAGGTAGCACAAGTTGGAATGACTTGGGCATAAGTCACTATTCGCGGATAGAGGTAGCACAAGTTGGAATGACTTGGGCATACGTCACTATTCGCGGATAGAGGTAGCACAAGTTGGAATGACTTGGGCATACGTCACTATTCGCGGATAGAGGTAGCACGAGTTGGAATGACTTGGGCATACGTCACTATTCGCGGATAGAGGTAGCACAAGTTGGAATGACTTGGGCATACGTCACTATTCGCGGATAGAGGTAGCACAAGTTTAGAGTTCTGACAATTCGGAGGTTGTCACCTAGCGTTATCCCGTTATAACGGAATAACGGAGATCGAAAGAGAAAGAGCGAAATGTCATTCTTCCACCTTGGAATGACGGAGATCGAAAGAAAGAGCGAAATGTCATTCTTCCACCTTGGAATGACGGAGTCATCGGAAATAAAGCGAAAAAAGCGTCGAAAAATGTTATTCGTCATTCGGAAATAACGGAGATCGAAATAAAGCGAAAAAGGTCGAAATGTTATTCCGTCATTCGGAAATAACGGAGATCGAAATAAAGCGAAAAGTCGAAATGTTATTGTCATTCGGAAATAACGCGAAATAAGCGAAATAACAAGAAACATTTATCCCATTTGGCGATAACGTAGGATTTCCGAAGGAAACGTTATCCCATTTGGCAATAACGAGGATTTCCGGAGGAAACGTTATCCCATTTGGCGATAACGTAGGATTTCCGGAGGAAACGTTATCCCATTTGGCGATAACGTAGGATTTCCCGGAGGAAACGTTATCCCATTTGGCGATAACGGAGGATTTCCGGAGGAAACGTTATCCCATTTGGCGATAACGTAGGATTTCCGGAGGAAACGTTATCCCATTTGGCGATAACGGAGAATTTCCGGAGGAATCGTTATCCCATTTGGCGATAACGTAGGATTTCCCGGAGGAAACGTTATCCCATTTGGCGATAACGGAGGATTTCCCGGAGGAATCGTTATCCCATTTGGCGATAACGTAGGATTTCCCGGAGGAAACGTTATCCCATTTGGCGATAACAGAGGATTTCCCGGAGGAAACGTTATCCCATTTGGCGATAACGTAGGATTTCCCGGAGGAAACGTTATCCCATTTGGCGATAACGTAGGATTTCCCGGAGGAAACGTTATCCCATTTGGCGATAACGTAGGATTTCCCGGAGGAAACGTTATCCCATTTGGCGATAACGGAGGATTTCCCGGAGGAAACGTTATCCCATTTGGCGATAACGTAGGATTTCCCGGAGGAAACGTTATCCCATTTGGCGATAACGTAGGATTTCCCGGAGGAAACGTTATCCCATTTGGCGATAACGGAGAATTTCCCGGAGGAATCGTTATCCCATCTGGCAATAACGGAGATTGCGAAAAAGGTTGGATTTTGCAGAGAAGTAGGAAGGAATCAAAAGTTTTTTGTAAAGAAAAGTGGGACGTATCCAGATAATTTTTGTAAAGAAAACTGGGATGTATCCTGATTATTTTGTAAAAGAAGTGAATTAAAAATGCCAAAGGCAAATAAAATGAGCCACAGGGGTAAATTTGTAAAATAAGCCTCGGGGGGCACTGGAGGGAAAATTTGATTGAAAATGATTGAAAATGCCAGGGGCACAAAGGGTAAAACAGGCCTATGGGGGACGAAATTGTAAAATGGAGCCTTCGGGGGCAAAATTGTAAAAATCAGCCACAGGGGCTTAGTATGTCGCACGACATTGTATGCCAAGTGGCTAGGTTTGTCGCGTGACAAAGGTAGCTGGCTGTACTTTCTGAGAACCTTTGGAATTGGTGGAATTGCCGACACGGGTTGGAATTGGGCGACCAAAGAGGTCACCTACCTGGCCTCCTTAGGACAATGGCAAAGAGATATTGGTCCCTCCCTATAAGGATGGAAACGGGGTGACTTAGGAGGTCAAACAACCGATCCTACTAGGAATGTGCCAAATAACAGGGGTGACCAATGTGGTCATAAAATTGGACTTTTATGAAAAGCTTGTGCACCATTGAGGAATGGGGAAAGAAAAAAGGTGACCAATGTGGTCGGATGGCTGAACCTTTATGAAAGGCTACCTACGTATCCCGGAGGAATCAAGCCTTGATCGTAGTTCAAGCTTTACCTAGACAGTTAGGAACGATGTCTAGGATTTTCGATGTTTTGACAATTAGGAAGCTGTCGCTGGTGTTATCTCGTTATAACGGAAAGTACCGGAGGCGCTTTTGGGAGAAAAACGTTATCATTAGCAATTGGCACGTTACTTGAGCCTAGGGATGATTTTTCTCTTGGAAACATGGTAGGGGACTAGTGCGGATGTACATATGGAATGTATTTTGGAATTGTTTAAGACGGGTTTCAAACAAGTGGGGTTGTATCCCTTGGAGTGCGGGGCTGACTAGGCTGTTATTCTTGTTGTTGTCAACGTGGACTAAGATTCCCTCTTGAAATTTGAGGCCCAGGTTTAAAACTCAGGTCTCGATGAATGTTCCTTTCTCAGACTCTGGCATTTGAAGCTGATGCTGACAGGCATTTACAACCAAAGACTAACGCAGATGTCGAAGCGACCAAACCTCTCTTCTAGGGATGGATGTGACTTATCGAAGCCCCGGTTGGATGAACTGAGTAGGCAAAGTTTTAGGTTACGAACAAGTGACTTGGTAAAGCCCCAATCTGATGACCTAACAGAAATCCCAATATGATTGGTACTGCGGAAGTGATCCTGAGGTTGATCTGACCAAAATCGAATTTATCTAGGGACCTAGTGAAGAACATGATGCGAACCCCAAAAAAAATGGCTAAAGAAGCCCCAGTTTAAAGGAACGCTTTGACAAAGTCCCAACCTTTGAGAGTTTCGAGGCAGCCCTAATGCGAATTGTAGCAGAAGAGGGAAAACCTATCCTTTTTTCTCTTTTTTTTTATTATTATTTTTTATTTAGTCAATCAGTCAACCTTAAGAAGATGTGAAAGAAAAGATTTTAGAAATGTATACATGCAGGGGCATATCTTTTCGAAAGGTGGGAATAAATCCCGATTTTGTATTATTCCGATGACCTTATTCAATGTAGGCACAAAACTCGCTTTGGGTTTGACTCTTTTGAGAGAGCATAAGTGTAGAAGGGTTGGTAAAAGTGTATGGAAGCCCCTGCTGACAGAAAATCAGTGTTAGCACTATTTTTCCTAAGATGTAGAAAAGGAAGACTTGTCAAGACATCTGAAAACTTGTTTTACTTACAATGATCACAAGATTGCTTAAAAACCCTTTGTTAATGTTCGGGTTATTCAACCGCTAATTTCGATATGAACAAACATTCTTATTAATCATGAGGAGAAAGTCAACCAGTGTCGCGGATCAAGGTTGGCTGGTGTGAAAGAAAGGTTTGTGTATAGGGAGGGTCATTGATGAGACCGGGTTTTCTGGGATTTGAATATGCTTATGGGAGAGGTCATTTGATGAGACCGGGTTTTCGGGAATTTGAATATGCTTATGACCGGACCATTGCTGGTTGCCTACGTTCCCCTCATTGTGAGGAGCTCAGGTCGCCGTAGTTCGGCCTTGGCCGGACTGCTTTGGAAAATGGGATTTTTGTGGTTCCTTTAGTGAAAAGGCTCGGATGATGAGGCATGGGCCTCGGGATGGCTCCTTGACCAAGTCATTTTTGGACGACTGCTTCTGATTTCTTCCTCTTTCATTGGGGAGAAAGGATTTGCACGTGCCTACAGGCTTATGAAATGCTTCTGGCTTTGCTTCGACCGCCCCAGTGTTATCGACAACTTTCATTCTACGAGCTTTGATTTTGCTGTCCGTCAAGCTTTCGATGGGCGGTCTTGGGTCCTTGGCCTCATTTTCTTTTTCTTTTTTTCTTTTATTTTTATGTGCAACCTGTTTTTGCCTAGACCGCCCTTTTTTGGGATTTTCGGCCTAGTGGGCATTACTCTTTTTGCACTAAGATTTTTTTTCTTTCTTTTTTTTTTTTTTCTTTTTATGTGCAACCCCGTTTTTTGCCTAGGCGCCCTTTTTTGGATTTTTCGGCCTAGTAGGCATTACTCTTTTTGCACCACATTTTTTTTTTTTTTTTTTTTGAAGCACCCGAGGGCCAAGGCGAGCCTGCTTGAACTTTCTTGATATCCTTGAGGTCTAAGGCAGGCTCCTAGGTCGTTGTTGACACGGGGTCAATCTTTCGAAGCTGAGTGGCCTTTTGTTGTCCCTTGATGTTGCCGTCGTCGTTGACTTGGTCAAGATGAAGGTGGGGGCATGATTGGGAAAGTGTATGGTTTAATGAAGGCCTTTTTGTGAAGTAAGGAAAGTATATGGCTTGATGGAGGCCTTTTGTGGGGTAAGGAAGGTGTATAGGGAGAGCATTGGTTGACTTTCTCACACCGATTAATCAGAACGTGAATTATTTCGAGAGATTACTTGTTGAGCAATGCAAGTGATCATATAAAATAAAACCATTTCATTATATGTAATGTAGGTGTGCAAATAATGTCTTAAGTCTAGCAAGAAAAGAAGAAGACTCTTTTATAGAATATTGAAGTTTAAATACAATGTCCGTAGAGGACTTCATTGAAAGAGAAAAGTACTAGAACCTACGAAGGTTGACTGAGAGACTATTTTTTTACTTAAGGATAGGTAGACCCTAGTCTAGCTACTCTTCGCGAGTTGGTTGCCGAGATAACTTGAGCTTTCCTTCGTAGATCGATCATTTGAATTTCTTTCTTCGAGATCCACACACTTGTCCGTCACATGCCCAAAATGCTTGTGGTACTCGCGAGAACTTGGTCTGTCAACTCTACTTGGGGTTTCTTGGCTTATAATTCTCGAGAGGTGTGAGAAGACCTCGTTTCACCAAATCATCGAAAACTTTGCTCGTGGGCATCCCGGAATCATCAGCCGATGTTTCGATCTTGCACTTCCGAATAGACCTCTTACCATAGCTTTCTATTTTTGGCCCATGGAGGTTCTCGAGCTTCCCATTTTCTATCAACTTCCGGATCTCATGCCTCAAATAGGTGCAATCATCGATATTGTGCCCATGGTATTGATGGAAAAGACAATGCTTGGATTCATCCAACCGAACATGGGGATTCTGGGTTTCCAATTTTCCGGTGGCTTTATGAGTTTTTCTTTCATTAGCTCTTCGAGAATCTTGCTTAAAGGCATCTCGCATCGTCAAAGTGAAAGGAGCGAGGTTTTGGGAGACCTTGTTGTTCTCAAAACTCGGATTCCCATCGTCCAATTGGTTCCACTTGTTGGATTTGGTGAAGGAAGCTACGACATTCTTTCCTTTGTGAGGGGTCGGAGTGTGAGCCAGTACGGTTCTTTGCTTGGTGCTTGGTGGCATTGGGTTATGCTCGGTGGAGTCATTTCCTTGCACGGTCCGACATCTTGGGTCAAGGGTATTGATACTCATCATGAGGTCAAGCTTCTCTTGCATCTGTTTCACTTGTTCCATCAATATTACCACATGGGGGTCAAGGGGACTCTCGGGTTACCGGAGCCGGCAACAGGACTTGTAGTAGCAAGCTGACGGCTGAATTCATTAAGTCCGGTAGGTGACGGTGAAAACTCGGATCATCCTTTGGCAACTCATGATCGCATTCGGGCGAGTATAGGGGCTTGAACATAGCCACATATCTCAAACTCGATTATGTGAGGCCGGAGCATAAGCGCGGTATTGTTGAAACCGAGGGATAAGTGGGGTGAAATCCAATCCGTTACGAGAAGCCGAAGGCAATTGGGCCACGATGAGTGGAAATGTTGGAAAGGGCGAGGAGAAGTGGTCCTTGGCAAGGGATCATATGTGGATGGAGGAAGGTATTGGTTATAGGTGGGGGAGAGCTGAGATGGCTACTTACGGAGTCTCATCTTCGACCACTACCAGGGGAACCAGTTGGACTCATTTGTTACTTGGACTCCATTGCGGCGAAGAGCACCGATAAGCAATGACAATGCTTCTTCATGAACCTTCCGGGCATTTTCCAAAGCCAAGACTAACTCTTCCTTCCTAATCATCTCGATTTCTGCACCCTCATTTGTTTCTGTCAAATCCGCCATTCGACTCTACGAGCCGATGAACGATCGAACCTAAGGTTTTACGAAAAGCCGGCGACCCGGTATTCTAGCCCACTTCTTTCTCGTTGCGGGAAAGGGACGGGCAAGGTTTAGACTCGGGGATAGGTAAGGTTTAGACTTGAAGGTAAGTGTTTAGGCTAAAGGCTCAAGTAACATGCACTTATCGCTTTAACTTTTGCTCGAAACACATTTTCTCCTAATCCTAATTGATCGGAAAAGATGAGACCTTGGAAGGTCAAGATTGGAAGTGAAGATCGGACCGAGGAGGTCGCGATTAAGGACTTGACCGCGAAAGGTCGAGATGGGAAAATCGGAAATCGGACCGAGGAGGTCTCGATTAGGGTTTGACCGTGAAAGGTCGGAATAGAAAATCGGAAATCGGACCGAGGAGGTCTCGATTAGGGATTTGACCGCGAAAGGTCTGAATAGAAAATCGGAAATCGGACCGAGGAGGTCCCGATTAGGGATTTGACCGCGAAAGGTCGAGATAGAAAATCGGAAATCGGACCGAGGAGGTCTCGATTAGGGATTTGACCGCGAAAGGTCTGAATAGAAAATCGGAAATCGGACCGAGGAGGTCCCGATTAGGGTTTGACCGTGAAAGGTCGGGATAGAAAATTGGAAAGATTAGGGGTTTGACCATGAAAGGTCGAGATGGGAAAATCGGAAATCGGACCGAGGAGGTCTCGATTAGGGTTTGACCGTGAAAGGTCGGAATAGAAAATCGGAAATCGGACCGAGGAGGTCTCGATTGGGGATTTGACCGCGAAAGGTCGAGATAGAAAATCGGAAATCGGACCGAGGAGGTCTCGATTAGGGATTTGACCGCGAAAGGTCTTAATAGAAAATCGGAAATCGGACCGAGGAGGTCCCGATTAGGGTTTGACCGTGAAAGGTCGGGATAGAAAATTGGAAAGATTAGGGGTTTGACCATGAAAGGTCGAGATAGGAAAATGCAATTATGATTACATTAATTGTTCAAGTTTACTTAAAACAATGTCTTTTATTTATTTCTATTTGGTTGGAAAAGGGGGTTTGCCCTTCTTTTCGCAACTACTCTAAATCCTGGATCAGTGGGTTCCGTCACTACGTCTATAAGCCCCTCGTATTCCACCTGTATTTCGACCTCCCAGGGTGGACAGCCCCGGGCGAGGGTCCTATAGGGCACGCGGATCCCACCAACCGAGAGTAAAGAACGCTCCTAACGTGTCTAGCGGGTCATAGGACCTTTCAACGCACGAGCAATGCGGATTATAGTCAAGGCAATACCGGGAAAGTCTCGTCTCTCTGCCTTGACGGATCTTTGGCAGAGTTTCGCTTGAGCGAATGACGGTTTCTGACTTTCGGTAATGTCCGAGAGAATAATAGGCATGGGTCGGGCGGTAAAAAGCCGGATGACACGGTGTCACATTGAACTTCGTTGCATACACGGTGCGTGGGTCAGAATCGAAGTCAATGCCGGTCAAGATCTTGCCAATTTTTCCTTGTCGGAATTTTGGCAGAGCTTCGCTTGAGCGAAAGATCTTTTGATTTTTGGCAAAGACTCGATCTTGACTCTTACGCATTCCGTGCGGGTCAAGGTCAATAGTCAATGTCGGAGTTGAGATCTCGCCAATTTTTCCTTGTCGGAATTTTGGCAAAGTTCTTCTTCCGTTATGAACTAAGGCTTGACCTTTACGAGGGTATGCAACTAGGCTATATGACACGGACTAGACCAAAAACCAACCAAAAAGTCACGGTTTTTTGAAACGTGTGACACCTGACCGTGCATTGGTCGACACCGGCCGCCATGGGGAGGTTGGAATGATTCCGTGCGCGCCCGGAGCATCGTAAGGTCAGTCCGTGATCGCACTGAACCACCCCCGTAAGTATCCAAATCGGCTCATGCCTTAGGTTAATTTTCCCGACATTTCGGTAAGTTTCGGTAATTCCCTGGACCTTCCTAGTGTTCCGAAATGTCCTAGAAAGCGATCCCAAATTTAAATAAGGGTCAGGGAGCCTTCCTAATTAAGAAAACACGTTTTTCTTAATTAGGGAGAAGCTTCTAGAATAATGCCACCTTGCATGGTTCTAGAATGCTGAGTCATAATGGATAAGACCGCACGGCCTCATTTGCAAAGGGCCTGCAGCCGCACGGCTTCATTAGCCTTATCCAGACTGCCTATAAATAGAGCCCTCCTCTACCCATTTCAACACACACAATATATGAGAAAAATACACAATACACTCTGAAATACGTGAAGAAACTGCTGGGAATTCAAGAAGAAGAAGAAGGAAGGCCAAGAAGCTACATCCCTCCTCCTTGAAGACCAAAGATCGACCTCTCCTCCTAGCTCCGTCCGAAGAAGCGAAGGAAACGATTGGTAACCTCGCACGCCCTAACCTTGCATTTTAATTGATATACTTGCTCATTGCATTCATATATCTTGCTTGGGACTTGGCATTTATTCATAAAGATCACATCTTTATCATCCCCCTTCCCCTTTGCATGCATTAAGACCTCATTTGTCATAAAAATGTAGTCTTTTTCATAAAGGTGCATCCTTTGCACCTAAAATCTTTATTTTCCAATAAAAATGTTATCTTTATGCATCATTTGCATATAAAGATCCAATCTTTTTCAATAAAAATGCATCCTTTGCATTCAAAAACCTTTTCTAATGCATCATTTGCATAAAAATCCTATCTTTATGCATCATTTGCATAAAGATTATTTCTTTCAATCAAAAAGCATCATTTGCTAAAACCAAAATGTCATCTTTTCATTAAAGAGTCATTTTTCATGCATTTCCCCTTTTCCCCCAACCTTGGAACGGACCGGTGTAAAAGTTCTCATCTTTGCATCGTTCCTTCCATTAAAGGTTCATGATTTCTTTAGGAAAAGGATAACCTTGAACCCTATATCTCCGATTATCGCTTAAGAATGAGTATGAAGCCTCTATACGAGCTCGACCGTCTTAAAGCGTAGGATTGATGGGCTAAGGACATTCCTTCCTAAAGAACCTCATCTTTGACCAAAAGAGAGTCATTCTCTCGATCACGCAAGTCCCGAGGGTCCCGAGGTTTAAAATGCGATGATCACAAGTCATAAGATGAGGACGGGATCATAATCCCGAATACATAAATTCCAAGGAATCCCGAGCGACAACCAACAAATGGTTTGTACGTCCGGAAGATAACTTGGGACATTTCCCCCCCTTATTTTCAAACACATGCACACAAAGAAAGCACGCAAGCAATCACGATTAATGAAATCTAGGGAGACTTGCTCCGGCAAGGCACTTTGGGTGAACGCCAAACGTTCTTCCCAAGGGGTAACTTAACCTCCGAACCCATAAAACCTTTTTTTCAAAGTTTTGAGGTAATCAAAATGGCGTGGCGACTCCGTTTTTCAAATAACTCGGATGTCTTCAAACTCGAGTGAATTCCAATAAACAAAAATTTTGGGCACACATTCACAGTTTGGCGACTCCGCTGGGGACACCCAAAGGAGAAAAGCTTTATTTTCAAAACAAAAATCGATACTTGGTATATAGGTGGACCCCACTTACCCTTCCCCGTATCGCTCCCTAACCCGGGCTTGGGATAACAAGGTGGTTTAACAATCCCACGTACCAAAGATCCCTTTTTCGAAAAAATAATTTTGAAAAATAGAAGAAAGCTTTTCCCTTGAGCGGGTTAGACTCCCATCGCCGATTTCATTAATCGTGCTTGCTTTCTTTACCATGCATTGCATCATTTGCATCTTGGAATCTGTGCATACTTTGAACGGGAAACAACCCGAAAAATAGCAAAAGGAGTGGAACACGGAAAATTGATCCATGCGGTCGTACGGCTAATCCTCATAGGATTCGACCATACGACCTCAGGCAATTCCACCAGGAAAAAATCATGGTTAATCTGGGCAGCCCCTAGCACTTGGGGCTACTCGGCTCCACGACCGATCGGGGATCCCGTAAAATTTACGTGCTTATGTGTTGCATTCTCCCCGTCCCGAAAATCATTCCTTTAAAACACATTTCGAAAATCTCTCGTTTTAACTCAAAAAGGAACATTTTTAGGAGACCGCACACTACGCGCACCCGATATATCCCGTACACTTTTGCACGCACGTCCTTCAAACCCGAGGGTGGTTCCACCGCACACGGACACTTTACGATGCTCCCGGCGCGCACGGAATCATCCCAACCTCCCCACGGCAAACGGTGTCGACCAATGCACAAACCCGTGTCACACGTTTCAAAACCGTGACTTTTTGGTTGGTTTTTGGTCTAGTCCGTGTCATATAGCCCAGCTTGCATACCCACGTAAAGGTCAAGCCTTAGCTCATAACGGAAAGCCAAGATTTTCGCTCGCGAAATTTCGCCGAAATTCCGACAAGGAAAAATCGGTGGGATCTTGATTCCGACATCGACTATTGACCTTGACCCGCACGGAATGCGTAAGAGTCAAGACCAAGTCTTTGCCAAAAATCAAAAGATCTTTCGCTCAAGCGAAGCTCGCCAAAATTCCGACAAGGAAAAATTGGCAAGATCTTGACCGGCATTGACTTCGATTCCGACTCACGCACCGCGTATGCAACGAAGTTCAATGTGACACCGTGTCATCCGGCTTTTGCCGCCCGACCCATGCCTATTATATTCTCGGACATTACCGAAAGTCAAAAACCGTCATTCGCTCAAGCGAAACTCACAAAGATCCGTCAAGGCAGAGACGAGACTTTCCCGTATTGCCTTGACTATAATCCGCATCGCTCGTGCGTTGAAAGGTCCTATGACCCGCTAGACCCGATAGGAGCGTTCTTTACTCTCGGTCGGTGGGATCCGCGTGCCCTATAGGACCTCGCCCGGGCCGTCCACCCCGGGAGGTCGAAATACGGTGTGGAATACGAGGGCTTATAGACGTAGTGACGGAACCCACCGATCCAGGATCTAGTGTAGTTACGAAAAAGAAGGGCGTAACCCCTTTTCCAACCAAATAGATGTTAATAAAAGACACTGTTTTAAGTAAACTTGAAGATTCTAATTTGCATATTGCCCGAGCCTTCACCTAAACACCTACCCCGAGTCTAAACCTTTCCTATCCCTTTCCCGCAGCCGAGAAAGAAGTGGGTGAGAATACCGGGTCGCCGACTTGTTAGCGCAGAATCCTCGAGATATTTCGCGAGAATCCTCGGTTTGTCGGCTTTTCGGTGTCAAAATGGCCAACATGGTAATCCACAACGGTAATGACCAAGCAATTGGAGGGGCTATCCTGGCTCAACCCAAGCCTCACATCTCGGTATGATGTATGTGATTGTGAAGACCGCAGAGTATGAGTATCAAGAATGGATCAATGAGGACGCTCCTTCAAGGAAGAAGAAGAAGAGAAAGTCCACACGGCGAAGCTTAAGGAAAGATACGAAGCCGGGGACAAGAGCGTAGGAACTTTGGGAGAGCCTTCGGGCAAGTTTGATTACTATGTCGGTTATGCCAAGGAACCCGTCAAGAAACCCGTCACCCCAAGCGCGGGCCCACTGATATCCCTATGATCGGTGACCCTCTTGAAGTAGAAAAGTCCGAATACATGGCCAATCGGGGAAGGATCAAAGTCTCTCCCGAAGAAGACTTTATCGGCATCATTCAAGCCAACCCTCCTATGGGCTATACCGACAAGGTGGTGGTATCAAAGATTGGCAAGGAAAAAATGACCTATCCAAAGGCGTCGACAAAATGAGCCAGACATTTCGCCAATGAGTCCGGCCGCTACGGAAGAGTTAGCCGAAAGATTGCAACAAGTTACTTTAGTTCCCCTCACCATCTTTCCACAATGCACCGCCCGTTAATGATTTCCGGCAAGCTTTTGATCGCTTCGAAGTCTCCAACTTTCTCGAAGAACGCCGGCAAGATCCAAGCTACTCCCAGTGGCAACAAAGAAGAAGGAGTGAGATCCCTGGCCCAACCCTTGTCAAGTCCCCTCGAGTCAATAAGTAGTGTAGGGTCCAGAGTCTCGTGTTGTCTTTTCGCCGAGTCAGGAATCTTCGAATTCCGGGCCCTCGAGTCATCCGAAGGCCTCACGCCCGAGGATTATGAAAATGTAATCGATGTCATCTTTCCCTTATCTTGAATGAAATGACAAATCTTTCGATTATCCTCTTATTGCCAACTTAACAAATGATAAATTAACTCAAAACTTAACAACAGTTAATAATGAATCATTTGAACAAGATGCAAACACACTAAACGAACAATACATTAAAGAAATCTTTAAGGTGTTTCGTAAAAGAGGAAAACCGGGCCCAAGTCGCCGAGGAGGTTTTGATAAGTGTGAACTTGGGTACTATTGAGGAACCTAAAGAGACACAGATTGGAAGCTTCTTCCAGGGGGTTGAAAGGGACAGACTGATCGAGCCGCTCGTAGAATACGTCGACGTGTTTGCATGGTCATACAAGGATATGCCGGGCTAGACAGTTCGATAGTAGAGCACGTAATCCCTCTAGCACCGCATGCTAAGCCGCAGAAAGGTAAACCGAGAAAGATTAAGCCGGAATGGTCTCTACAGTCAAAGAAGAAATTGAGAAGCTACGCGGGTAGGGTTCATCGTAGTTATTGAATACCCGACATGGTTGTCCAACATCGTGACCGTAACCAAGGCCAATGGGAAGGTGCGCCGCTGTGTGGATTTCCGAGATCTCGAACAAGGCCGCCCCAAAGACGACTACCCTCTCGCCAAACATAGACATCCCGGTGGACTCCACCGCCAACTACAAAGTCAAATCCTTCGTTGATGGTTTCTGCAGGCTACAACCGTATCAAGATGGCCGAGGAAGACCAAGAAAAGACGGCCTTCACCACACCGTGGGGAACCTACCGTTATACAAGAATGCCATTCGGGCTCAAGAATGCCGGGCTACTTACCAAAGGGCGGCGACCGCGCTTTTTCATGACATGATCCACAAGGAGATTGAGGTCTACGTAGATGACATGATAATCCACCCCAAAGGAGAAGGTGGGCGGCACTTTGTTGACCTACGAAAATTCTTTGAGAGGCCGAGACAACATTCCATGAGACTAAACCCCGCCAAATGCACCTTCGGAGTGACAAGGGGAAAAGTGCTCGGGTACATGGTCACGCGAGCGAGGTATAGAAGTTGACCCTCGAAAGATCAAAGCCATCATGGATATGAAGCCACCTCAAACCTGCATGTAAGTCAAGAGCTTCTTGGGTAGAGTGCAGACACATTAGCCGCTGGCCAATCGGGCCGAATGACCACTATGTGCGAGCCCATCTTCAAGCTCATGAAGAAGAATGTGGACACGTAATGGACCGAAGAATGCCAAGATGCCTTTGACTGCATCAAGGCATACTTAGTACATCCTCCCGTACTATGCCCCCACATAGACGTAAGCCTCTTCTCGCTCTATCTCACCGTCAGAACACGGCGGTTGGGGGCTATATGCTTGCTCGGGGAGAAGAAAGACTCTCGTGGAAAACGCCATTTACTTTGTCACCGGAAGCTACGGGAGCGAGCTCAATTACTCAAGATGTGAAAAGACCTGTGCGGGATCGGTGCGGGTAGTCGGCAAGTTGAAACATTATATGCAAGCCCACCCCGTGAACTTGGTCTCGAAAATGGACCCCATCAAGTACATCTTTGACAAGCCTTCCTCTCGATGCGTCTAGCGAAGTGGTCCTTCTTCTTGGCAATCACGACATCAACTATGTGACCGTAAAGGCCATCAAGGGTCAAGCATTGTCGATCACCCGGCGAATTTCCCAGAATGAAGACAAAGGGCACGAACCCCAATTTCCGATGAAGGGATCTTTGCGGTTGAGCACGAAAATAGATGGCGCTTGTTCTTTGACTGAGCCGCTAACAAAAGAGGAAACGGTGTAGGAATGCTATTGGTCGATCCGAAAGATGAGTATACCCCCATAGCCCTCAAGTTGAACTTTCCCGCCACGAACAATGTCGCCAGAGAGTATGAAGGCTTTGCATTCTGGTTTGGAGGCCTGCCTTAGAAAGAAATGTCAAGGAGCTCGAAGTTTACGGAGACTCACTGATCATCAACCAAGTCTCCAACAAGTGGAAGACTCGTGGACCCTAATCTACAACGGTATCATGCCCATATGGAGGAGTTATCGGACAGCTTCGAGAAGTGACTTTCCACTACTTGCCGAGGGAAAAGAACAGATTCGCGAGATGCCCTAGCTACTCTAGCCTCACTGGTAGAGATCCCCGAGGGAAAAGCCATAAAGCCCTTCAGAGTGGGTAGAAGAGAAGCCCCACTTTTTGTTGTGAAGTGGACACGGGACCCGAGCCTATAAAGGAACCTTGGTACAATCCGATTTACCAATTCCTCAAAGACGGAGAGTCGAACTTTCGTAGACGAAGAAGGTAGGCCCAGAAAGAAGGTATCGTGAGCCAAGAGCTTACAAGCCCCGAAAAGGTTGGCTTCTCATTATATCATTCTAGGAGGCAACCTATCCAAGAAGCGGTATCAAGGACCACTCCTCTTATGTGTCACTCAAGAAAGAGCCAGAGAGTTGATGACTGAAGTCCACAATGGTCCCTGCGGTCCTCACATGAATGCGTAGCCACGATGCAAGTGATCCTCGAATGGGCTACTACCGGATCTCCATGGAAACCGATCGCGTTCAAAGACGTCCGAACTCGCGACAAATGCCGGTTTGCCAACCTCAACCATCTCCCACCTCGTGACTGCATCGCATGACGACTCCTTGGCCGTTTGCAACTCGGGGCATTGACGTGATAGGGAAAATATCCCCCGACCGGGAAGCAATGGGCACGAATTCGTGTTGGTAGCCATCGACTACTTCACAAGTGGGTAGAGGCCAAGTCCTACAAGGTCCTCACTTCCGAGAAAAGTGGCCCGTTCATCAAAGAAAACATAATGTGCAGATATGGGGTGCCCAACGAGATCATTTCGATAATGGGTCACACTTCGAAGGAGACCGCGATAGACCGCCTGTCGAATTGAGTTACTCGCCACAAGTCGTCCCCGCATGCACCTCGCACCAATGGAGCCGTGGAAGCCGCTAATAAGACACTCGAGCGGATCATCCTAAGATGGCCACCCGTGGTCGTGATTGGCCCGAAAAGCCGCACCTAGCACTCTGGGGCTGCGTAACGTCTGTCGTAACGACCCACAGGAGAAACTCCTTTTGCCCTAACTTACGGGATGGAAGCAAGTGTTACCAGTGGAGTTGGAAATCCCGTCATTAAGGGTCCTCCCGAAAACAAAGTGTCAATGAAGTGGAATGGCTGCTGCAGCTCGCATAATGAGTTAGCCCTGCTGACGAAAGAAGGCTAAAAGCCATGGAACACACCCGAGCCTACCAGAGGCGAATGGCCGTAGCGTTTGATAAAAAGGTCAAGGCGGAGACATCAAAGAGGGCGACTTAGTGTCGAAAGTAAAGCCCTACTGCAGACAACCCCGGGAAAATGGGAACCCGTCTGGATCGGCCCTTATGTGGTGCGTAAAATACCGTCAGAGGAGCAATGAAGCTTGCGGACTTGGATGGCAATCCCTTTGTCCACCTGGTCAGCGGTGATAAACTCCAGAAGATACTATGTCTCGATAAAAAAAAAAAAAATAATAATAATAATAATAATAAAAAAAAAAAAAAGAAAAAGTGCAAAAGAGTAATACCCGGCTAAGGTGAAAACCCCAAAAGGGCGGTCTAGGCAAAAGACGGGGTTGCACATATAAAAAAAAAAAAGAAAAAATCTTAGTGCAAAAAGAGTAATGCCCAGCTAGGCCGAAAACCCCAAAAAGGGCGGTCTAGGCAAAAGACGAGTCGCACATAAAAAATATTGGTTCACAGAATGAACTACGTAGACCTGAGCCCCTTAGCCTTTCTTGTAAAAGGGGAACGTAGGCGGCCATATATGGTTCGGTCTAAACAATAAAAGGACGATTAAGTTTCCATGAAATATGTCCTGATCAATAAAAAAAAGACATTTGAATTTCCATGAAATGTGTCTTGATTAATTTTTAAAATAATATGCCTTGTTCATTACAAGTTAAAAACTTCTTGATGAGTTCAAGCACGGTCTACCTCTTAACTCGCTAACTTGCTAAAAAGATCTAAAATACAATAAAATGCCTAAATAAACTAATGTGTTTGCAAATGGCAATAAGAGGATCTTGAGAAAAGACTTGTCGATCCGTCATTCGCCGAGTCTTCTTGATCCTTTCTTCCCTTTTCCTCGACCTCGTCGAGTCTTCTTCCTTTTCTTCTCTATAATGTCGGTATCCCTCATCCCGACCTGCGGCATCCTCACTGGAGCCTCTACCAACCCCGTGTCAATGAGTGCTCTCTCTATCCGAGCACGAGTCCGCACCTCCTCCCTGCGAGCCTCGGTCGAAGGAGTGACCTCGGACAACCTCTTGTGCAGAGCCTCCATATCTCGGACCAAGTCACACGATTGGTTATGGCAACTCGCCTTAGCCTCGGTCTCCCTCGAGAGTCCTACTCGAGTCACGATCGGCTCCCAATAAAGCTCGACGTCTATCCTCCAAGATAGCCCGAGTCGCTCCCGTCTCCCTCTCGCACTTCGGCCCAAGTAAGAGACGGTGGTCAAGATGGTGCTCTTCCTGCTCTGAAGATAGCCACAGGGTGGGAAAGCTTGATATATGTCCAAGCCCTCGAGAAGAAAGAGAAGCCGGGCCGGGATCTCTCATATCCAATGACACCACCTCCATGGTCCGGATGTCCTCCCAATCACTCAATGGCTCTGTAAAGCCCCAAACCGCCTGGATACCAAGCGGGGGTATGTAGAAGGACGACCGGCGAGAATCACGGAACCCTCATGACATAAGACTCCCGAAATATCCTCCTCGGGTCTCGCAACCTCCAATGTGGTATCCACCAACGGATGTCCGAAGTGGATAGCCTAGCCATCATCGGCTCCGGCTACCACATTCCTGTTGCTCTAGGTGCACCTCTCCGAGAAATCACCCAAGGGCAGTCGGCAAAGCCCCAAAGCCTGAGCCTCTCCTGTAGCCACGTAGTCAACATAGCCAGGACTCCGGGACCTCATGAAACGGTCTCCCGAGCCATCCTATCGATCCCATGAAATGTCTCTCCCAGACCCGGCGGGACAATATCCTTCCCAGCCTGGAGTCTCGACCATGTCCAAGAGGCCACGCTATGACGATCCCGCGGACTCGGCGGTGAACGAACGAGAGAATACGCGAGAGAATGAAAGCATCCATAGCCACCGTGGTAATTCGCGGACCATATCACGGAGACCCAGAGCACACTTGGGGGATATCGAAAGGTCAATCCTATCAGGGGCTACCATCATCCTCTCGGCCTCTCCCAAAGGAATCTGCGAGAAAAGATGCAAGCTTTACCGTCACCGGCACGTCTCCGATCAGCGGAATAGATATAGCCTCGGTCTCGGGACCCCCAATCAAGGCTCACGAAGTCTTCGTGCGTTGGGACAATTTCGTTGTAAGAAAAGCGATAAACATGTCTCAGGACGTCCAGAACTTTCTTTGCGGCTCTCAACGAGGTCCCAATCGGGCGGGAGATCCCTCAAATGCCATAAAGACTTGATCTTGAAGGAAGAATCAAAGTCCCTTGTGATTTTGGAAGTTATGTCTCGCCCAAGATTGAAGACCGGATAGAAAATGGTCTCGCTTCCCCTTTGCAATCTAACGAGCTTCTCCATCGCAAAGTGATCAAAGATGGTGCTTTTAGGTCCAAAATATGCCACAGGAACAATTGGGACAAGTCTAGAGTGAAAATGAAATGAAATGGCCAAGCCTTGCTTTTATTCGAGAAAAATAACCGGCTCAGGACAGGGCGCTAAGCCGCCGCACGGCTTCATTTGCCCTCGAGGCGATGCCGCACGGCTACATTAGCCCTCTGAGAAAAATTTCGCAAAGAACCAAAGTTGTTGCGCCCAAGGGAGTTTTCACCCCACTTTTTCAACCAAAACCTGTACAAAAACATATCCGAAGCCATTCAAGCATTCATACATCATTATAAATCATTTTGGCGCGGTTTCAAGCCCCAATTCCAAGCAAAAAGTCGCCCCAAGGCTCAGATAATATGCAAATTGAAAAAGCATGAATTAGAAAAGCAAATAAAATGTAAATACAATGTTTTCGCCCCATCGGCGCCCAAATAAAGCGAAAAATAAACAAGTTGTGCATAAAAATTGTAAATTGTTTGTTTTCGTTCCAAATCTATTCTAGAGACCTCCTAGGCCTCCGATTCTTCTTCCTCCTCATCGCTACTCAGCTCATAAATGCTAGCCTCCCTCATCAAGTCCTCACAGTCGCTCACGTCGGACAAATGGACATTATCGTGCCCGTACTCGGCCAGTGCTCCCGGAATGTCGGCGTTGGGTCCCCGCCGAGGCATGGCAGCGGAAGAGTACTCCGAGGCCGATGAGGTGACGCTGTGCCCCAGACGTGCCGTCTCTTGCGCCCAGCTCTGTGCATCCGCCGCCGCCTTCGAGCGCGAGCCGGCTTCCTCGAAGAGACACAGGCACATGTCCTTCCGGCCCACTATGCCCGACCTGACCTATCGTAAGTGCGAGCTGGAACACGAGAAAAAAAAAGAAGAGAAAAATCTCGAAAATCTCGAGAAAATTGCAAAAGCGAGAAAATCGAAAGCTAAAAAGGGAATAAGACCCTAAAAGTACACTTACGGTGCTATCGGGCGGCAAAGGTGTATTGGGGCTCCTGGCATCGGGAGACAGGTATCCTCGTCCTCCTCGGCACTCCATGGACCACGCATGGGACCAGATGCGCGAGGAGGATCGGCGGGTCGGTAGGCTCATCCTCCCCATATCCCCGAGTGACCGCCGGCTTCACTAGCTTCGTGGCGTCCTCGGGCGCTGCTCCACAAACACGGCGTAGGGGTGTCCATGTCAAAGTACTCCTCTGCGGCCACGCCTTCCTGGTACCTAGCAATCTCATCCTCCGGCCAATCCCTCGAGGCCGGCAAAAGATCCGACATCCGTCTTTGGAGGGTCGAGAAGGAGTAATGACATCCAATGGAGGGACATGGCCACGTCTTGCCTCGAGAAGCGGTCCCCAGTAGATGACATCACATGTCGGCCAGTGAGCCACCTCCTGCGCCTCGTCACCTCGATGGCATCTCCCAAAGAAGATCTCTCGGATACGCCGCCCAGGGGTAGAAGTCCGCTCCGTCGTGCCCATCCACGTTGATGACCGGCCTCACCATTTTGTAATCGAAGGTAATCCGGGTCTTCCCAGTGAATTTATCTCTCGCATCTCCTCCTCCAGTGAACCATAGCGGGGAAGATGGTGACATCGCTCTGCTTGGTTCCAAGGGAAGAACCCGATCACCTCACAAAACCAGGCCTGCATGTTCAAAACATCAAAAGGTCATTCTCTCTCTTATAAAAGTCTCAAGACAGGAAAAGAGAAAAGGAGAAAAGAAAGGAGACTACCTCAAGGGCAAAAGAAAAGCAGTCCATCGAAGCAGCCTTGTTCATTGTGTACATGTCCAAAGAGAAGTAGAGCTCGCCAATCCGGCCTCTCCCCAAGAGACCGTCCCTATCCCATCAACATCCTCCCGAGAGTCGAGGAGGCAAGTCATAGCCACGTACCAGAATTGGCGAAAATGGTGAGCGATAGCATCAACCATATGAATGCTCTAGCCAAATGGGCCAAGGGGCCACATCATTAGCGGCAAAATTCGCATGCAAGTCTGAATCGCCACCTCGACATTCCGTGTCTCCATCCCCGGCCCCTTGGGAATCGGCTCAAACCCGACCAAAGCCCGGAACTCCTCGGGCTGTAATATGGTCTCTCCAAGTCACGGGCCTCCCGGTGAGCGTAGGCCGGTAATAGGCTGTGAAATCGGCGGAGTCACTGTCGGCTCTCCCCGGCTCGGGTGAAAGCTATGTGTCTTGTCCCACCGGAACTCGAAAGGGCTGGACCAAGCCACTTGCTCTTAGAGGTGATGTGGACACCCCTGCCGATGGCCTCTACAAATGCATCAGTAGGTAGCCCTCGCATTTGCTTGGGATTTACCCCATTCTTCTCAAAATCCGGCATCCTCTGCCAAAGCTTGACTGCAATCTCGGACGGTCCTCTAGACTTGTTCTCCTGTAGACAAGCACATCAAAAAGAAGCGTCAGTCCTTCATATCATTTCAAAAGCATGCATATATTCAAAAGTGCACATATTTTCAAAAGAAAAGCATTCACAAAAGTTTTTCTAGCATATCTTTTGCATCAAAACGTGTCTTTCATCACTTGAAACACGTCATTGCTTTCCTAAAGCACAAAATCACAATTTTTTGCACATAAGCATTATTCTTTCAAAAACGGCATGCATGAATCATTTTCATCTTCCAAAATCATGTTTTCTCATTGAAAATCAGAATTTTGACCTAGTTCTAGCACAAGGCAAGAACTCCGTCTCATATTTTGAAAAATTCTCATTCTTACTTCATTTTGCGAGAAAAAAGTGAGTCATTCTCATATTTTTCATCAAATAAAATTGCACATTGCATATTCTTAGCCTCATAGGTTGTTCATGCATCTCAAAATCATTCAAAAATCCTAGGAAAATCCTAAAATTCGGGTCAAGCCCTAAATCATTCAAAATTCAAGCAAAATCATTGGATTTGAGCAAAATGAGAATGCTTACCCCAACCGATCGCGGGTTCGTTGATTTGTGCTCCCTTCTCCCCGGGTAAAGCTCCGATGGAGGCGTAAGGAAGTCATACTTCCTCTCCGTCCGAACGAGCTCCTTTCTCCTCCTTCTCGCGGCCGCCGAGATGTTTCTTCTTGCTTGCCTCGGTATGGGATTGCCCTCCGAATCCATCTCAAATCAAAGGGAAGCAAAAGGGGTTGAAGAATTTCGAAATTCTCTCTCTCTTCTCTCTCTCTCTCGGCTGAAGTGGGCGGCAACAAATGCCCAATGCCCGTTCAAAACTGTTTTAAATAATCTGGAAAAAACAGGCTTCTAGCCGTACGGCTTCTTTTTCTCCATCTCATGCCGGGCGGCTTCATTCGCTCTGAGCAGAAATTACAATCCTTTGGACCTTCCACTTGGGCATGCAATTTCCGTTATCTTTTAACCAAGATAACATCTTTTCAGAAAATATCCCTTATCTCTTTAGCAATCAAGCTTTATTCCCAGTCGCCTCCGTTAATTCCGTTATAACGGGATAACACTAGGTGACAACCTCCGAATTGTCAGAACTCTAAACTTGTGCTACCTCTATCCGCGAATAGTGACGTATGCCCAAGTCATTCCAAATTGTGCTACCTCTATCCGCGAATAGTGACGTATGCCCAAGTCATTTCAACTTGTGCTACCTCTATCCGCGAATAGTGAAGTATGCCCAAGTCATTCCAACTTGTGCTACCTCTATCCGCGAATAGTGAAGTATGCCCAAGTCATTCCAACTTGTGATACCTCTATCCGCGAATAGTGACGTATGCCCAAGCCATTCCAAATTGTGCTACCTCTATCCGCGAATAGTGACGTATGCCCAAATCATTTCAACTTGTGCTACCACTATCCGCGAATAGTGACGTATGCCCAAGTCATTTCAACTTGTGCTACCTCTATCCGCGAATAGTGACGTATGCCCAAGTCATTTCAACTTGTGCTACCTCTATCCGCGAATAGTGACGTATGCCCAAGTCATTTCAACTTGTGCTACCTCTATCCGCGAATAGTGACGTACGCTCAAGTTTCCCAACTTAAGTTACCTCTATCTCCGTCATAAAGAGATAGCGCCATAAGCTCTAGCTTCATCAGGTGACAGCCTCCGAATTGTCAAAATCTCAAGGATCCTAGACATCGTTCCTAACTATCTAGTGATGCTTGAACTACGATCAAGGCTTGATTCCTCCGGGATACGTAGGTAGCCTTTTATAAAAGGTCCAGCCATTCGACCACTTTGGTCACCCTGTTTCTTTGTCACTCCTCAGTGATAAAGCGCCCCTCATAAAAGTTCGAGATATCCGACCACCTGGGTCACTTCTAGCATATCCCCGGTAGGATCAATTGCTTGACCTCCTAGGTCATTTTCTCTTCTTTTTCCCCGGCAAGAGACCGGTTTCTCTTCTTCCTCCCCGGCGGATCCTAATTCCGAACTACGGCTGGCTTGATTCCTCAGGGATACGTAGGTAGCCTTCCAAAAGGTTCGGCCACTCGACCGCCTTGGTCTCCTAATCCGTCTCGGCATTCGCCGAGATCGGATCCTTTTCTATCGGCAACCCCACTCGCCTTGCAAGTGACGTTGCCGAGGGCTTACTGTAAGTACCCAAATACGCTCATGCCTTAGGTTAATTTTCCCGACATTTCGGTAAGTTTCCGGTAATTCCCGGACCTTCCTAGTGTTAGGAAATGTCCTAGAGCAGTCCCAAATTTAAATAAGGGCTGTAGGGAGCCTTCCTAATTAAGAAAACACGTTTTTCTTAATTAGGGAGAAGCTTCTAGAATAATGCCACCTTGCATGGTTCTAGAATGCTGAGTCATAATGGATAAGACCGCACGGCCTCATTTGCAAAGGGCACCGGCCGCACGGCTTCATTAGCCTTATCCAGGTGCCTATAAATAGAGCCCTCCTCTACCCATTTCAACACACACAATATATGAGAAAAATACACAATACACTCTGAAATACGTGAAGAAAGCTGGCTGGAATTCAAGAAGAAGAAGAAGGAAGGCCAAGAAGCTACATCCCTCCTCCTTGAAGACCAAAGATCGACCTCTCCTCCTAGCTCCGTCCGAAGAAGCGAAGGAAACGATTGGTAACCTCGCACGCCCTAACCTTGCATTTTAATTGATATACTTGCTCATTGCATTCATATATCTTGCTTGGGACTTGGCATTTATTCATAAAGATCACATCTTTATCATCCCCCTTCCCCTTTGCATGCATTAAGACCTCATTTGTCATAAAAATGTAGTCTTTTTCATAAAGGTGCATCCTTTGCACCTAAAATCTTTATTTTCCAATAAAAATGTTATCTTTATGCATCATTTGCATATAAAGATCAAATCTTTTTCAATAAAAATGCATCCTTTGCATTCAAAAACCTTTTCTAATGCATCATTTGCATAAAAATCCTATCTTTATGCATCATTTGCATAAAGATTATTTCTTTCAATCAAAAAGCATCATTTGCTAAAACCAAAATGTCATCTTTTCATTAAAGAGTCATTTTTCATGCATTTCCCCTTTCCCCCAACCTTGGAACGGACCGGTGTAAAAGTTCTCATCTTTGCATCGTTCCTTCCATTAAAGGTTCATGATTTCTTTAGGAAAAGGATAACCTTGAACCCTATATCTCCGATTATCGCTTAAGAATGAGTATGAAGCCTCTATACGAGCTCGGTAGTCTTAAAGCGTAGGATTGATGGGCTAAGGACATTCCTTCCTAAAGAACCTCATCTTTGACCAAAAGAGAGTCATTCTCTCGATCACGCAAGTCCCGAGGGTCCCGAGGTTTAAAATGCGATGATCACAAGTCATAAGATGAGGACGGGATCATAATCCCGAATACATAAATTCCAAGGAATCCGGCGACAACCAACAAATGGTTTATGCGTCAGGAAGATAACTTGGGACATTCCCCCTTATTTTCAAACACATGCACACAAAGAAAGCACGCAAGCAATCACGATTAATGAAATCTAGGGAGACTTGCTCCGGCAAGGCACTTTGGGTGAACGCCAAACGTTCTTCCCAAGGGGTAACTTAACCTCCGAACCCATAAAACCTTTTTTTCAAAGTTTTGAGGTAATCAAAATGGCATGGCGACTCCGTTTTTCAAATAACTCGGATGTCTTCAAACTCGCGTGAATTCCAATAAACAAAAATTTTGGGCACACATTCACACACCCTCGGGTTTGAAGGACGTGCGTGCAAAAGTGTACAGGATATATCAGGTGCGCGTAGTGTGCGGTCTCCTAAAAATGTTCCTTTTTGAGTTAAAACAGAGATTTTCATAAATGTGCTTTAAAGGAATGATTTTCGGGACGGGGGAAAATGCAACACATAAGCACGTAAATTTTTCTCGGGAGCCCTGGTCAACCATGGAGCTGAATAGCCCCAAGCTGCTAGGACTGCCAGATTAACCATGATTTTTCCTGGTGGAATTGCCACTGAGGTCGCACGGTCAGAATCCCATGAGGATTGAGCCGTACGACTGCATGGATCAATTTTCCAGGTTCCACTCCTTTTGCTATTTTTCGGGTTATTTCCCTTTCAAAGTATGCAAAGATTCCAAGATGCAAATGATGCAATGCATGGTAAAGAAAGCAAGCATGATTAATGAAATCGGCGATGGGAGTCTAACCCGCTCAAAGGGAAAAGCTTTCTTCTATTTTTTTTTTTTTTCAAAATTATTTTTTTTCGAAAAGGGGTACTGGTACGTGGATTGTTAAACCACCGATTATCCCAACTCCCACGTCAGGGAGTGTACAGGAAGGGTAAGTGGTTTCCACCTATATACCGAGTATCGCTTTTTGTTTTGAAAATAAAAGCTTTTCTCCTTTGGGATATCCCCAATGAGTCGCCAAACTCGTGGAATGTGGTGCCCCAAATTTTGTGTTGGATTCACGCGAGTTTGAAGACATCCGAGTTATTTGAAAAACGGAGTCGCCACGCCATTTTGATTACCTCAAAACTTTGAAAAAAAGGTTTTTACTTGGGTTCGGAGGTTAAGTTACCCCTTGGGAAGAACGTTTGGCATTCACCCAAAGTGCCTTGCCGGAGCAAGTCTCCCAAGATTTTCATTAATCGTGCTTGCTTGCGTGCTTTCTTTGTGTGCATGTGTTTGAGAGTAAAAGGGGGAAATGTCCCAAGTTATCTTCCGGACGTACAAACCATTTGTTGGTTGTCGCTCGGGATTCCTTGGAATTTTATGTATTCGGGATTATGATCCCGTCCTCATCTTGTGACTTGTGATCATCGCATTTTAACCTCGGGACCCTCGGGACTTGCGTGATCGAGAGAATGACTCTCTTTTGGTCAAAGATGAGGTTCTTTAGGAAGGAATGTCCTTAGCCCATCAATCCTACGCTTTAAGACGGTCGAGCTCGTATAGAGGCTTCATACTCATTTTTAAGCGATAATCGGAGATATAGGGTTCAAGGTTATCCTTTTCCTAAAGAAATCATGAACCTTTAATGGAAGGAACGATGCAAAGATGAGAACTTTTACACCGGTCCGTTCCAAGGTTGGGGAAAGGGGGAATGCATGATGAAAATGACTCTTTAATGAAAAGATGACATTTTTGGTTTTAGCAAATGATGCTTTTTGATTTAAAGAAAGGATCTTTATTGCAAATGATGCATAAAGATAGGATTTTTATGCAAATGATGCATTGAAAAAGGGGTTTCGATGCAAAGGATGCATTTTTATTGAAAAAGATTTGATCTTTATATGCAAATGATGCATAAAAATGACATTTTTATTTGAAAATGGGGGTTTTAGGTGCAAAGGATGCACCTTTATGAAAAAGACTACATTTTTATGACAAATGAGGTCTTAATGTATGCAAAAGGGAAAGGGGTGATAAAGATGTGATCTTTATGAATAAATGCCAAGTCCCAAGCAAGATATATGAATGCAATGAGCAAGTATATCAATTAAAATGCAAGGTTAGGGCGTGCGAGGTTACCAATCGTTTCCTTCGCTTCTTCGGACGGAGCTAGGAGGAGAGGTTCGTCTTGGGTCTTCAAGGAGGAGGGAGATGGCTTCTTGAGCTTCTTCTTCGCCTTCTTGAGCCTTCAAGGGTGTTCTTCACGTCTGATTGTGTTTGTGAGTGTATTGTATCTCTATTGTGTGTCTTGTTGTTGTTGTGAAATGGGTAGAGGAGGGCTCTATTTATAGGCAGTCTGGCTAAGGCTAATGAAGCCGTGCGGTCGAGGCAACGAGCTAATGCGGCCGTGCAAGGGCTTATCCATTGTGACTCAGCATTCTAGAACCATGCAAGGTGGCATTATTCTAGAACCTTCCCTCCTAATTAAGAAAAACGTGTTTCTTAATTAGGAAGGATTCCCTTCAGCCTTTATTTAATAAAAAACAGTTCCGGAATGTTTCCGGAACACTAGGAAGGTCTGGGGAATTACCGGAAAACTTACCGAAAATGTCGGGAAAATTAACCGGAAGGCATGAGCCAGATTTGGGTACTTACAAGTGACTTGTGACCTTCTCATGAATATCAAAAATAAACATCTAGTTTGATAACTGGATAATGGAAGCTCTAGTAATTCCTTGTGGTCATTAAGTCTTTTTGGTCCACTGATAAGTTAAAGGTAGCAGGAGGATGAGAAGCATCAAAATGATCATATTCAAAAGGCTCAGGTGCCTTGAATTCTATATCATCATCTTCCTCAAAAAAGTCAGAAAGAGTAGGATCCTTCTCCTAAAAAATGGGATCAACATCTTCAACAGCTTTTCCCTTCAGCTGGGCACTGGCTTGACTGACCAAAAGACTTGCTTGAATGGCAGCTTGAGTAGCCAACTCCTCTGCAGATGACCTTTGTAGGTTCAGTTCATTTTCAAACAAGCTTTTGGCCATAGATTTTTGTAGCTAAATGTCCTCAGCAGCAGCAGCAATAACAATCTTTTCCTTCTCAACCGGTTCAGCATATCCATCAGTTGAGGGCATCTCAACCGGTTGAACAACCGATAAGGCAGCAGTCACAAATTTTTCACCTCCTCCTAGGCTCGTAACCGGTGATGTATCGGTTGAGACTCATCCTAATCTCCTAACCAGTGTCGTCAGTTGAGGAGTAACAAAATCCATCATTGGCTGATCATGGCCACTTGAACTGAAGCTTGAGCTAGACTGCTCACTTTCATCACCAACCTTATCAAAATTTTCATCATCATCACCACCACTATCCTTGAATAATTCTTCAATCTCCTCATCAGTAGTGGAATTCCACTTATTCTTATTTGAGTGAACCGAAGAGAAGAAGTCAGCAAGATTAACATCCCTATAGCCTGCAGCTCTCTATCTAATTCCGTCATATTCTCAATCAGGTACATGATATTTCTGATCAGCTAGTTTCTTCGTGGACCCAAAGAGATTGGTTCAGAATCACATAGAGGAAGTAGATCATCATGATGTTCATATCTGCCCAACTGATAGGGGTTAGATTCTTTTAAAGTGTCTTGGACTTCATAGAGCATAGCAAAGTCAGTCCACACTGCATGAACCATCATGTCCTGACGCAACCAATCTTGAGCTAGATAGATGACATTCCATAGATTGGGAAGCATGTCAAAGTATCGGTTGTAGAGCATCACAAGGTCCTGCTTGGATAATGAGGCATCATACTCACTCAATTGGCAATATTTACTGAAGTAGATGCCTTTGTCCTTGTGAGAATTCTCAAAATCAACATATTTATGAATATCAGCAGCAGGGACAAAGTGTTTGTTCAACTCATGGAATTGGAGAAGTTTCCTGAGGAATTGGGGGCAGATGATCAGTGGGATGAACCCATTTAGGAGAAGTAACAAGGTTGTCTTGGACAGCCCAAGGGTTGTTATAATAGATGTGGAAGGTAGGCTTTCTAATCGGTTGGCACTTCCTAACCGATGGTTTGAGGCATGGCCGATTATGAATACATAACCGGTCAGGAAGTTGTGATTGAACAACCTTTTGGGGAAGAAAGGGACAAAGGTGGAAATGTCAGCTTCAATCATTTTTCTTCTCTCAGCATTTTCTCTGTCTAGCTGAGAGGATGATTTTTTGGATAGGCTTGGATTTTGGCAAGGAGGATGAGGTATAAGGGACCGTCGGTTGAGAGGTTGTCGGTTGAGGGGCTTCAGCTGGTTTGGGTTTGCTGACCGATGGATCGATTGCCTTCCTATTAACCAATAGCATGGGAGTCGGTTAAGAGGACTCAAGCTCAGCTGTCTTCTTCACCTTAGATTTGTAAGCCTTTTTCTTCTTCTCAACCGGTTGAGCTCCGGTTGAGGCTTCACTGGTTGAGGCTTCACCGGTTTAGGTTGTTGCCTCTCTAGTAATTCTTCCCCAGTCAGATGTATCAAAGGTTTTCACCCATGACTGAGGGTAGCTAGGTTGACCGGCTGAAGCAGCAAGGATAGTTGGGTTTCTTATCAATTCCCTACTGACCAAGACATAGTGGCATGGCCTTGATTTGTTTGCTCTGGCAAGTGGCTTCTCCTTATGAAATTTCTTGAAGGCAATAACAATTAAGTTGTAGATGAACGTACACCAGCTGAATTCCTTCTGAAGGAGAATAGCAGCCATGGCTTCAAACTGGATCATAGTAGTACAGTGATGAGATCCAGACCGGCAGATAATGCAACGGTCAACAATTTCAGCCAAGGCATAATTGATTGGATCAAGGTCAGCCTTTTTATTTCCCTTACCCATTACAAAGGGCTCTTCACCTCTGATCTGAGCCCAAGCCAGCTTCATATTTTTCATGACAACAGTAGATTGACTGGTTGAGGCTAGGGTTAGAAAAGCTTCAGCAATGTAGGCTGGGGAGAAAGTAAAAGGAACACCAGCTATGGTAGAAATAATAGAAGGCACTTCTCCAGCCTTTACATTATTATCCAGAGACCCATTATCAAACAATTCATTCACTAACTCGTAGTAAATATATTCAGCCCCTTGTGGCAATAGAAACGGAAAAACCCCAGCACCAGAAAGAATAGCCTTGAGCAGCTTTCCTTGCTCATAATTGAAGAATGAAGGAAGAATGTAACCTCCATATATGTCTTTCTTGGGAGTTGATTTGGGAGCCATCTGTAAAAATCAACATCAAGAACACTATATTTTAAGTTAGAACATTGTAATATAAAAAAAAATATTCACCAATTTGAAAAATCTCTAAGTGTTCTAAGTGTTACCTGATAAATATTGATATGAGATGAATAAAAGTATGAAGATATGAAGAACTTCGAAGAAGTTAAAGATCTTGCAGCCGGTTGAGAAAGCTTTAGAGTTTGAGATAATAGAGAACTTGAGAGAATAAGGGTTTCGAAAGTTTTCAAAGTTTTCTTTTAATTTCCTTATATAAAGAGAGAGAAGATGTAGGAGACGAAGGGTTTTTATGGGAAATAGCAAAATTTGTTCAAAAACGTTTTAACTGATGCTTAAAAATAGGGATAATGAAACACGATCTTAATGCAAATAAAATATGGAAGCTTAAAATTAGGAACGTGTGTGCAACAGTTAAATTTTAAACATAACAATGAACAAAAAGATAATCTTTTGGATAAATTAGAATGATACAGAGATTACCTTTTTTATCAAAATAAAAATTTTGATCTACCTATGAAGCAAAGTTGTTACACAGCTCACTGTTGTGTCAGACAGCGGATGAAAAGACTTGAAAGGACAGTAGGAGTGTTAGACGCGCCGATTAAAACGGATTGGTCCGGCCGCAATTCATCGTCGGTTAAGCGTTTGATTGACCGTTTGAACATTGGTGTGACCGGTTGAAACAACCGGTTGAAATCTTGACCGATTACAGTTGTAACCGGTTGAGATTACGATCAGTCAACAGGTTATGACCGGTTGAGATCTTGTTGCTCTTTGGGTAGTTATTCTACATAGCTTTCACTATGTTTATGGTTGTGAGGATGTTGGTTGTATTGAGTTATTTAAACTTTGTATATTGGGTAGCTTAGCATAGTTTTTGTGATGTAGTATTTGTTATTCTTTTGATGCTGGCACGTGTTGTTAGGCTTGTTTAGAGTTGTGTATAACTCTAGGTTTTATGTTCATTAGTTGAGGCAGTTGGCCTGTGGTGGTTGTTGGTAGTATTGTTCTGTTTTCGAGTTAGAATAGCTCGTGTGGTATACAAGTTTTTGGTATAAAGTTGGTTTTATAGCAGGGTTCACGCACCTAATTTGTGGCTACAAATAAGACCTCGAAACTCGGGTCACGTCACACTACTACTACTATCACCTTCACCACCATGCCACTACATACCACCACCACCACCATCACCAATAATACCACTATTATTCACCATCATCATAACCACAAGTACCACCACTTTACCACCACCACCAATTCAACACTATCACCGCCACCCCACAACTACCACTAACAACATCTTCATCGCCACCTCACTACTACCACTAACACCATCTTCACCTCCACTTTTACGCCATCGCCATCATCATCACCAACAATTAACACTACCATCACAACTCAATACTCACATCCATCTTCCACTAGCTTTATTACCACCATTGCCGCCACTTACTCTCCACCAACATCAAAGTCACCGTTATTGTCATCAACATCAATATCAACACCAATATCAAAGTCCAATTAAAAATAGTGGTTGTGATGGTGGTGGGTAATTGTGGTTTTTTGAAAGAGAAAAAATAGATGTACGTCTCTCTACTTAGGTTTAATATGCATATATGCCCTTGTATTATAGGACTTATGGAAATATGCTTTTCGAAATTAGAAATAACTTCTTCTAGAAGACTCCAATTAAGGATCCATTTAGCCGGACAGAAATTAGACATTTGTGGCTTTCCGAAAATATATTATAAGCCTTATTTACTAGTCTAGAACATTCTGTACAGTTCGTTGAAGTTGACACAAAAATATAAAAAGTGCTCAAAGGGTCGAAAATGTTGAAAATATATCTTGAAACAATGGTCATGGTCCTCATGGAATGAACCATTAGAGGACCATAGTTAGGACCCAAAATTACACTAAAATGATTGTAATTCTTGACTTTCCGTCCTTGTTTGTAGTGCACCAATCGGGTTTGCATTACTCTCTAACACATACTATTACCAATTTTTCTTCACACTACAAGAGTCACTCAATCATGCCACAATTAAAAGAAGACTTAAATGGCAATATACAATGCCACTATAATTTTTAAAAGGCAGTAAATCAAAATTCTCTATGTTTCAAATGCTAGCAAACATGTCTATTGTGGCATTTTTGAAATGATACTATATATTATTGATGTCACTAAAAATCCTTTCTCTTGTAGTGCTAGAAAATACTCCAATGAAAACAACACATTTCCACGCCTACTCTTGACTATGTCCCTAGAAACTCCCCACCAGATAAAAAGTTTATAAGAAACACAATTATTCAACTTCTTAAAAAATAACCTAAAATTATTAACCATTCAAAATCGATCATTGTCTCATTCAAAACTCACACGCAAAACAAATAAAATTAATTACAGTATATATTTATGAGAAATCAACTAATTATCAATATAGTATATTAATCCATCAAACAAGTAGGAGTGGAATCAACAGATTCTAAAATCATCACATTATTAAACTCAAACCTTGATGAAGAAAACTGTACCGAATCACCATACTTGAGAACTCGGTCTGAGAACCGAGCTGACTCGGTCACAAGCTCTCTCCTCCCCAGCTTCCTCCCATCACTATAAACATTTACCATTCCAACTTTACCCTTCAAATCCTCAACTATATCCCACAAAGTCTCAGTTGATGGCTTTTTTATTTTAAACAAAACACTTAACCTTTCTTTACAATCTTCCAACCGTTTCAAAACACAAACTAGGTCGACCGAGTCACCAAAACTGAGGAAACTCAGTCTTTCCTTAAACTCGCCGAGTCTTAATAATATCTCATTAACTGCTGATAAATAATCATTACCCAATAATCCCATTACCTCGTACAGTAATTTATTACCCTCCACAAGGAGGGAATCGGGTACTTTGCATATTTCTTCAATCACTGCAACCAACGAATCAACGTCCTTGATCAAGTCAACGTTATGGTAAGATGAGATTGACTCTTCTTGTTTTTCTCTCTCTACACTGCAAGATGAGGAACAGAGGACGAAACCCAGTACGCGGGAGGTGGAGAGAAGCGATTCGAGGTAACGTGCGTACCAACGGACCCAACCGGAAAGGACCCATGTGACGGCGGTAGCTCCGTCGCGGAAGGATGAGAATTTTAGGTAATTACGGCCGCCGGCGGTGGGGAAAACGGAGAGTTGGTCTTGGAGGATGAAAGGTCCTCTCTTGATGATGTGGTGGATTGTTAGGAGGCACTTGAGTGCGACGGATGAGTCGCGGGTGCGGTGGAGGCGGTCCATGAGGGATTCGATTAGGGCGGAGGCGGTGGCGCGTGAGCTGTCGCCGAGGGAGAGGAGGGTGGTTAGGTGGTGGTTGTTTGGTGGCGTGGAGGGGGAATGGGTGGTGGAGCGGAGGACGGCTAAGTGGAGGGAAAGGGTGTTTGGGGTTGAGATGATTGTGGCTTTGGATTGGGAAATTTTGTCTTTGATTACTCCTATAAGATCTCTCAAGTTTGTAATTTTTCCCATTGATACAGAAAAATTGAAACTTGAAAGAGAAAGGACTTGTCTTGTGTGTTATTTGTGTGTCCCTCTGTGTTTCGTGATGTTTATTGTGTGCGTGTGTGTGTGTTTGTGTGTGAGAGAGAGAGAGATATTGTGAGTTATGGGTATAAGTGAATGATTATAAATGTCTTAAGAGAATTAAGAGAAAATTATGTCCTATTCTCGGTTTTAAAATAAGATTTTTAGTTTGCTTTGTTTTTAAAATAGAAAATGAGATCAATTTGTTACCTTCACAATAATAATTCACTTATTATTAGTTATCAACTTTTGCTTTCCTATTTTTTTTTATCTATAATATATTTTATCTTTATAACAATGTATAATCAAATAAAAACAATTATTGTGGAACAGAGGTAATATTAAAAAAATTTAATTGCATTTTAGTGAGGACGAGCCTTGGCGCAACGGTTAAGTTGGTCATTTGGTGATCATAAGGTCATGGGTTCGAACCTTGGCGAACAGCCTCTTGGCAATTGTCAGGGAAAGGCTCTAGCAAATGGTTCCCTCTCCCAACTATCGCTTGGCGGGGAGCGTTTGGCGCACCGAGATTTTCCCTTTTTAATTGCATTTTAGTCTTTGCTCTTGATTTTTTCAATGTGTATCGGATTGAATCGGTGGTTTAGGTTTAATTGAAATCAATAGTAAGGTTTTACTTTTCTTGAGAAACTATGCTATTTTGGTTGTAATCAACTAAATGAGATCTAAAAGAAGAGATGGTCAAGCATGAAATTCAAGAAGTAAATAATGATGAGGGAGGGAGGGAGGATAAGATTAGGCTAATGATAATGATGTGATTATAAAAAATATGTGAGAGTAAAAGTGAAATAATAATAAAAAAAATTGTCAAGCTTTCAATTTTTTTTTCTTCCAATTTCTCTCAATTTTGGGAAGAAATTTTTTAGAGGAAATTCTAAAAAAATTTCTTCCCTTTCTTTTCATTTCCTTCCTAAAAAATCTCGAAAGCAAGTTAACGTAGGAATTTTTTTTTTAAAATTTCCTTTCCTTTCTTTCCCTTTCTCTCCTTTTTTAAACTCGAAAGCAGGGTAAAAGTGAAGAGTCGGTCTGCTGAGAAACGCGTTTCTCCGTCGCGTGTGGAAAAACGGGGCTATGTTTGTCGCGCGACATACTTAGCCAGTTTCTGGATATCCTTTTCAAAAACGAATATCAGGAAGCTTGAATATGGATGATCGAAGCTTTGGAAAGGATATTCGAAACCAAATATTTTTACGGATATACTTTCCAAAGCTACAGATATCAGAAGCTTGAATATGGATATCCAAAGCTTTGGAAAGGATATCAGGAAAAAATATTTGGTTTGGATATCCTTTCCAAAGCTACGGATATCCGTATTCAAGCTACGGATATCCATATTCAAGCTTCTGGATATCCAGAAGCTTTGGAAAGGATATCCAGTTGTTGTGGCTAAGTATGTCGCGCGACAAACTAAGCCCCGTTTCTCCATACGCGACGGAGAAACGCGTTTCTCCCCAGATTTTGTGAAAAGTGAATGATTATAAATGTCTCAAGAGTTAAGAGAAAATTACTTGTTCGCTTTTAAAATAAGATTTTTAGTTTGCTTTATTTTTAAAATAGAAAATGGGATCAATTTGTTACCCTCATAATAATAATTCACTTATTATTAGTTATCAACTTTCTCTCTCCTATTTTTTTTATCTATAATACTCCCTCCTCCTAATCTAAATGTCTCAATTTTTCTTTTTGGGTGTTCCATTTAAAATGTCTCAATTCAAAAAAAAAAAGTTTTTATTACTATTTCACTGACTCATTCTCTCTCATATTTTACTTTTACACTCACAACATTCTCTCTCCTAACTATTCCTCTCACTCATTCTCTCTCCTATTTAATTTTTCATACTCACAACATTTAAATTTTTTCTCTTTTCTACACCACTTTCCTTAATTTCTGTGCAAAACCCATTTTGAGACATTTAGATTGAGACGAAGAGAATATATTTTATCTTTATAACAGTGTATAATTAAATTAAAAAAGATTATTGTGGAACAGAGGTAATATTAAAGAATGAGGAAAGGAGGAGGAAGGTGATGGGGTTGATTATGGATGTTTTTAGGAAAGTTGATTTATATTAATATTTTTTATTCTTTCTAAACGATTAAGAATAAGATATGTTTAATTTTGGAGTAATTCAATTAAATATGGATAGTTGCGTCCATATCACTCAAGTGGGATTTTATAATTACCTAAATTTAGTTGCTCAAGGTATACTATATTTTGTCAAAATATATACGTGATCTCATTATCTATTTTAATACCTTGTCAATACCTTGTCTTCCTTACCGACATACCCCGTCTCACAATAATTAGTTAGTTTAACTTTATACCGTAATAAAAATTATCGTGGTTATGAAAGTAAAATAAAAGAGAAGGGACTATGCCCGATAAATTTTTAAAAAAATTTATAATGCCCGATAAGTTTCTTCTTCATGTTGTATAATATTTCGAAAATACAACATCAATTAAGGCCATAATACTGCATTCCGGCGGCCGTCGATGACCGTAGTCCGAAGCTCGTGGACCGGAGTCCGAAGCCCATGAACGGACAACCAGATTTCGACCTCCGGCGACCGGATTCCGGCGATCGGCGGCCGGATTCCGGCCAAAATTGCCGGATTCCGGTGGAAATTGACCGAATTTCGGCGAAAAATTGACCGGAATCCGGCATGCGGCGATAGGAGACGGCGGCGGCGGAGCTGGGCTGTGGCGGAGGCGGTGATGCGAATGCAGTATTATGATTTTAAACTACTGCATAACTAAATGTTGTATTATGCATAACACAAGATTTTGGGGGAAACTAGTTTCTCCTTAAGTTATAGAAAGTCCTGTTTTATAAACTCTTCCTAAATATTCGCTAACTACTTGCAAGTAGAAAAAAAGTGGACTTTTTATAATTTATGAAGAAACTAGTTTCTCCCAAAACTTGCTCTATGCATAATACAACATGAGAACTTATGGGACATTTTAATACAATGAAAAATTTAGTGGAAAGTGATTTATTCCAAAAGAAACTTATGGAGCAAATTCCCAAAAGAGAAAAAGTAAATATTAAGTTTTTGTTATAAGAATAACAAGTAAATCTCATTATCTATTTTAACTAATAAAGCAATTAAAAGCCTTACTGTGAGAGAAACAAAAAAAATAAAGGAAAAAAAATTATTTTGAGATGTAGGAAATAGAAATAAAGAATTTACAGAAAATTATGGGCAACCGTTATTTTATTACTTATCCGGTCAGTAACAAAGCTTTCAAGGCTCGTTTGGTATTCGAATAAGAGTTAGCAGTATTAATAATGAGGTAATTAATAATTCCCTCATTATTAGTAAAGGTATTAATAATTCTAATTTCGAAAATAATTATTTGTTTGGTATGAATAGGACTAACACCCTTAAATTATAACTTGATACAAAGTTATTATTCATTTTTCAACATTGCCCCTACCAAATCTTTAGAAAATTATGTTTAATAGGTAAAAATTCTACTTCATCTTTTTATTGATGATTCTTCTACGACTGGATAAATTAAAAAAGTATTTTTATTTAAATTTATAAAAGAGATTTAAACTTTATAAGAAATACGAAAGAAAAATAAAATTAATAATTATTCAAATTTCAAAATATAAATGATCATTGTCAAAAAAAAAATGAAAAATCAAACATTTTAGCATCACACTCAAACAACAAAGTATAATTAACTCTTTACAACTTTTATTTCTTCATCTTCTTGTATTTTTTCATCTTTTTGTATGTGTTCTTCATTCATGTTGTTAAGCGGGAGAAAATATCTTGTGAAACGGTTCATAATAAGGAAATACGGTTATTTACGAAATTTATTTACAACAGTTAGGAAAAAATGCACACAAACAAATATTTACAAAAGTGTATACTCCCTCCGTCCTCATAAATGCTTCACCATTTTGGTTCGGCAGGCAAATTAAGGGTGGAGAAAATGTTGTGAGTGTAATAGTAAAATAGGAGAGAGAATGAGTGGAGGAAATAGTAAATTTGAAAAATGTTGTGAGTGTAATAGTAAAATAGGAGAAATAATGAGTGGGTGAAATAGTAAAGATTTTTTGCCATTTTAGAAAAGGTGAAGCTTCAAGCGGGACGTCCTTTTAGAAATTAGTGAAGCTTTTATTGGGACGGAGGAAGTATATATTACACAAAAAGGTAAAAATTTACAAAGAAAAATTCATACAAATGTGGTAGCCATATTAATATTTTCTAAAAAAAAATAGATACCTCAAACTGTGTTTAGTGTTTGATCTTTTATTTAGTAACTGAGTCTGACTCAAACTTATGTCAATTTTAAAATAAAAGATATTTTTATAAAATTTAAATTTATACATGAATAATAGAACTCAGCTAAATTTGGTTTATTGAATACCAAAATAAATGGGATTGTCTCCCGTTTGACTACGCACATTAGAGGACACTATTGTCCAAAAAAAATAATTTTTATTTGTTTTAATACCCTCCTTGTTAATACCTCATTTCCAACAGGATAATTATTAAGGGTATTAGGTGGTTAATCCCGATAAGGGGTCTTAATAATTCAGAGTCATATTTTATACCAAACACCATTTTAAAAATTATCAAAATTATTTATCCTATCCTGATGATTAATACTACGTATCAAACTTAGCCTAAGATTTTGAGACCATTTATTATGCTGTATTTATTTTACATGAGAGAGGAAATGATATTTATTTTATGGCGAAAAGATTAATTTCTTTTAATTCGGGGGAGAGATTTGAGCTTTTCAAACTAGGAGTACGTAGTAAACAATCGTCAACTCATATTGATTACAAAGAGCAAAATACTTCCTCCGTCCCGGATATAAGTTTACAGTTTGACTTTTCATGTAAATTAAAGAGGGAGTATTATATTGAAAATGTTGTGAGTGTGAAAGTAAAATAGGAGAGAGAATGAGTGAAGAGAATAGTAAATTATAATGGTGTTGTGAGTATAAAAATAATGTAGGAGAGAGAATGAGTAGAGGAAATAGTAAAGATTCCTTTCTATTATAGAAAATGTGCACGTAGGTTTGAGACACCTAAAATGGAAATTTTGCACGTAGGTGTGGGACGGAGGGAGTATGATTTATTTATTTTTCATCATTAATATCCAAATTTATTAATAGGACATTCTCTGTAATTTTTATATAATTAAATTGCAAATATACATAAATGCTATACTTTTGCTATCAAATTTCTTAATATTTAATTTTGCGTAAAATTACTAGTGGAAAAAAAAACTGATGAGATAATTTTTAATAAAAATATATTTATTTTGGAAAAGAAATAATCTTTAAAATAATCATTCAATTTAAAACAAAAAGATTACTATTCCCTTTGTTCCAAAAATAATGTTCCAACATATTTTTTGTTATTTTAAATAATTTTTAGTGATAATTTTAGATTAATTTACTTATGTTGCTATAAATACACCATTATAATATTATCCGTGATATTTTTTAGATTTTTATTAAAATAAATAAATTAATTCAAAATTATTACTCAAAAAAAATTTCAAAACAGAAAAAAATGATAACATTATTTTCGATGAAAGTAGTATTTATTTTTATTTTAATCTTGATGAAAGGCGTATTTTAAAATCAAATCATGTAAATAAATAAACTGGAAACGGGAGCCCAGTGTTTAATTACTCCGTATGAATTAACTAGTACATATGCCCGTGTCCGAGGACACGGGTCTTTTTTTTTTAATTAATGCTTGGCATTGGCGCAGTAATTATAGCACCCCTTTGGAACACCACTGATTTAAAGATGTAAATAGATCTTATTTATAACTACAGACCTAAGTCACTACCCAAGATTGAATCATAAACTGATGTCACGAAGAGAGTACGCCACTCATTGTGTCTTTATGTATTTGAAATCTTACAATGTATTCTGTAATTCATATGGTCATCCTTGACAGTTTACATTATATCATTTTAACGAATCACTATCCGAAGATTACTTTACTCAACATATTTTAGCACACCAAATTTGACCAATAGGAGGAACCAAAATTTATTGCATTGCATATTAGGAGGAAATTGAGGAGTATATACGTACAACTTCAAGCACCGTGAATGCTTGCAATTGCATTGTTTTTGCTTCTTCGGAGTAGCATCTTTTACTTCAGCATTTTGTCTTGAACGTGCCTTTGGGGATTCTGGTTTCCTGAAAAGGGGAAAAGGTAACTCTTAAGAAAGTGAGATTGCTGCATTGAAAGAGGAAGTTTATGTTCATAGCTTTCTCAAAAAGAGAAGAATAGTTTTTGGTTGTCTTTTGTTCAACCAGAATCATAGTAACAATTAAGGAAAATGGATATCGGCCAACTGACCTATTTTAGCTACGATCGGCTACGTAATTATGCCCGAGCATCGTTTGAAAAGGAATATGAGATCGTCGTTTCAAGTATATAACCATCATATCAAATAAAACCGATGCTGAGAAAGGGAAGAGAATGACGTGGGATAACAATATCACCCACTCATGCGCAGTTCATAAGTTGCCTAAGATATTAACAGCATAACAAATAAGGAAATGGTCTTGACTCGAGAGTGCATAAACAGATAAAAATCTCGAATAATATTATCTAATGAATGGCTCAAAGAACATTAATTCCAACCAAATTGGAGATACATTGAAACTCCCATATCATCACCATATGTGAAAACGCCTCATCAATATACTGAAGTTTGATTTGGGTAACTCAAGAATATATGCATCAATGTACTAAAGTTGGCAAATTAAAAAGAAGCATAAATTGTGGAGTCTTAATCCATGGACGTTTCAGATTATAAAGAAATAACATAACCCAAACCAATTAAAAACTTCACCAGTCAAATAGAGTGTTTACCAATCACATTAATACACAGTTATTCAGCTTGGCTAATCTGCTTACACACCCAAATCCCTCCGTTTCATAAATAATCAAAGTTTGACTTCTCTGTGTCAATTAACAATTTCTTGAATACATCTATGCAATGACAGTCACATCGAATCATAATAGCCTACCAGAAGCCATGGAATTTGAATTTGAAAAGTCAATGTTGTTACACGAACGGAGCACCAACCGAAGTTGAGAAGAACGGAGAGCCAAAGGAGCACATAATAAGCGATCATTACAAAGGATCGACCATTTCTAAGCTTTTGGAGATTCTCCTTGGCATTAAAGCCCAAGTAATAAGGAATAATGCGGAGGGAATGACAAAGGTTTAGTTGTACCAGAAGCCATGGCAGCTGGATTTGAGGCCGGAATCGTCGCCGTCGGTTCTAGAAGGAGGGGTTAGGGTAGGAGAATGAGCTTGATCGATTGAAAAGTGGGCTAGATTGTTCGACATTTTCAGAGAGGCGGGAATTGGGATATTGAAGACATGGACGGAACCCTAATATTGAAAATGGGTATTAATTGGAGTTGAAATTTGGGGGAAACGGAATCGTGATTGACGATGGTGATGGCGCCGGGATTTGGGGTGGGGATTGAGATTGGGCGAGAGGAGCTGCGATGAAGAAGAGGAGTAGGAAGAGGGTGGTTGGATTCATGGCTGTGATCTTTGAATTTGAAACCGTGAATGGAGAGAGGGTAAAATGGGAAAGGGAGTGAATAGTGAGGGCAAAGTGGTCATTTCCTCGCATGAAACTATTCACTCTACAGTGCCGACCTGCTTCCATTTATACTATAGATTAATGTCATAGTGATTTCACAATTACTTAGAAAGCCAAAAAGTAAAGTCATGAATCCAAAACAGATGATATCAACAAAATAATGGTGGACCCACCTCCCATGATCATGGTTACATATGCATTTAATTCAAATCTCCCACATGTCAACATCCAACCACATACGATATTCTATGTTATACTCTCCTGGCCCAATTAATCTCATTTTTTTTTAAGTTAAATCAACTTTAAATTATAATTTAAATTAATTTTAACTATCCCGCAGTTAGAATACTCTCTCCTTTCCATATTAATTTGATCAATTTTTTGACAAGGTAATTAAGGAAAAATAAATAGGAGAGAAGTATTATAAGTATGGAAATTAAAATAGGAGATGAAATAAGTGAAAAAAATAGTAAATTGATTGACGTTGTAAGTATAAAAGTAAAGTGGGAAGAGAATTAGTGAGAGTAATGGGAAAGATTCTTTGTTATTTTACGAAATCCGAATTGAGGTGAAATTGATGAAAATTATAAAAAGTTCGGTTTGAGGTGTGATGAAGGGAGTATATCTCTAGGTATTAGGGATATACTCTCTCCGTCCCACCAGACTTAATTTGTCATTTTAGGTGTGTTATTCGACTTATTACGTTCAAAATAACAAATTTATATTATTTTTATATTAAATGTGATCCACTTGTTAGGCTCAGCCCTGCCACAAACATATAAGTCGGTCGCTTAGGGCTCCCGAATTTTGTTCGATTTTAGGGGCTCAAAATTTTTAATTTTACTATATATATAAAATGTTCAGCATTTTATTACAAATAACTCAAGTGTGCTAGTGGTAAATGAGGTTGCTAGAATCCTTGGTGAGAAGTTAACCCAGATTTGAACCTTTATCATGATATAATTTGTTTTTTCCCTCCGGGCGTCCCATTTCGAGCTTTTCAACCCAAAACTAGCTGTTTCCCGGCCTAAGCAAAATCTTTGAACGAGGATTTTAGCTTAATTCTTTAGTTTCAAAATAAAGAGGCATTTACCAAATAATTCCTCTTGAACAGTATAAACCGAGATATGAATATGGGTTTGCTCAAGCTGGGCCTAATTGAATTGGACCATGAATATTATCTAAATAACCAAGTATCAGGGCCGAGTAAGGTCTTCCTTGAATGACGAGGAGCATTTATCTCAGCCTTGTGTCAACATGCTTGGGCCGTTATGCAGCAAGTGACGAGGAAAGAAAAGGTTTTACCTCGGCATTTCACCACAATGACGAGGAAACAAAATCATTTACCTCGGCATATCTCCGTACCGGCTAATCTCCAAATAACGAGGAAGCAGAATCATTTACCTCGGTCTATTTGCTAAGGCCGAGGTAAAACATTTGTGTTCCTCGACGTTCCGGTTAGCAGGACATACAGTCCTTATACAACAAGGATTACACATTCATGATTCAATCCGGATTGTATTCAACTACACCAATCCAAGTCAAACAATGACTCCTTAACAGATGTAATTCTCTTAGGATTACATCTTATCTCTTTACAAGTTTATTTCAACATGGATTCTATCAATCCATTCCCTATAAATACAAGCCCCATGGCTCACTATTAGGTACGTTACTTTTTACATTGGGAAAACTCTGTCCATTTGTTTTCTCATATACAAACCGTGAACTTACTCTCACGCCAGAGGGCCTTTAGCCGGATCCGCCCCGGCTTAGTTTACGTGTTTTCTCTTATTTTCAGGCCTTGCAATCACCGGAGCAATCATCGCTTGGATTTGGACTGTTTTGACGATTTTGGCTTCATCAATTGGTTCCATTGCCGGGAATCGACTCAAACACCCTTTGTTTGGCCTGGAAAACGCTCGCTTAAAGCCAATTTTCGTGCCGGAATTTTTCTCTCGTTGAACGGAATTTCTGGATCGCTTGGCTCTGTTCTTGACACCGCCGGAATCATCAAGTTCAGCCGGAATTTGCCCAGATTCCGTTAAAGGCGTTTTTAGCGTTAAATTCGATCCCAATTTTGGCTTGAATTTTTGTCTTTGGAAAAATTGCAATTGGCTGTTTGTTTTTGGTCAAATTTTGCCCTAATTTTGGCCAGAAACTTGGATCTATTGGAAATTGTGATTTTGGAAAATTTGCACTTGATAATTTGCTGTTAACTTACAATGGATGGACAATTTGCAAGTGTAACTGCTGAGGAGGACCAAACCCAAGTGAACGGGGCTAACACTGTAGCCGAGGAACTGCCACCTCCTCCTCCTCTACCTCAGCCTGACGCCCTTCCTCCCCTCTCCATGACCCTTCGTTCCAAGGGTCAGGTGAATGCCGAGGGAGAAGGTGCCGACCTTCTCGTCCTACACGTACCCGCGGAAAGCAAGTAGGAAGGAAGAAAACAAAGAATGCCGACGCCGGTCAAGCGGGAGGATCTCAACCCGTTGACCGACGCTCTTTGTTACATAGACAAATGGAGACTTTACAGAGGATGTATGAAACACAAGCGGCTCTTTTGCAAATGGACCCAGATCATTCCATGGCTCCATTCATTGTACCATCAATGGGCCCACCTTTGAGAAGGGAGCAGGGAGAGCAACAGGCCCCTCCCCTAAAGACCGCTGAACTGCCAATGCCGGCCCAGGATTCTCCTCTTCCTCGGCATAACAGTAAGCAGAAGGATCCTGTGGTTGATCTGAGAAGCCGCTTGACTCCTAGGGACGAGGAAGTAAACTCCAAGGACCTGAGGACCAGACTCAGCCTAAACAGGCGTCTGTCCCCTGCTCGTCTCGTCATGGCACCTAGGCGTCCCACGTCACCTCGAGCTCGTCGTCCGAAGTCTCCTCGAGCCCGGCGTCCGGATTCTCCTCGTCCTCGGCACAGAGAGTTTGTTAGGCCGAGGACCCCGGAACCATATAGGATGATACTGGGAGGCCAAGACTTGGCACCCAGGCATGATAAAGAACCATCAAAGAGGGGCAGCCACCGACACGATGCGGAGCATAGTAGGGTGAATGATCGTCCCAAGGACCAGTCAGCCAGAAGCTCCCAACGAAGCACTCGCTCAAGCAGTGAGAAGGGAATAGAAACAAAGCAATGGGAGCTGTTGAAGCAAAGGCTAGATGACATGGAGATGGGGAAGAAATACAATGACGATGACTATGATTGGGCCACCCGTCCGTTTTCCTTGAGGATAACTGCTGCACCTCCCAATCCTAACCTCAAGATCCCAAATTTCGAGAAGTACAACGGAACCACAGACGCCAAGGACCATGTGCAAAGTTTTGAACAGACCATGAATCTCCTCACCACTGCTGATGACTTGCTCTGCAAAGCTTTTGCTAGCACCTTCTCCGGAACAGCTCTATCCTGGTTCCGTGAACTGAAGAAAGGCTGCATCGATTGCTGGAGGGGCATGAGGAGAATGTTCTTAGACCACTTTGCCACGGCTGGGAAAAGGAAGATAAGATTGACCGACTTGGCCAACATTGAGCAAGGGAAGGGAGAGACAACCCTCAGCTATTACAACAGGTTCCGAAAGATGGCAGACCAAGTTGAAGAGAGCCTTACTGATAGGGAGGTCATAGTTTGCTTCAATTCCGGCTTAAAATCTGGCCCCCTTATTTATGAACTCTCAGCCCGGGAACCTAAATCCAAGGCTGAACTATACAAGGTGGCTTATGCCATTTCCATGGCTGAAGACAAAACGAAGAAAAGGGGAGCTGACAAGACGGAACCTGAAGCGACCAACTCCCGCCAGAATGACAACGGGAACAGCAAGGGTTCCAAGGGGAAGAATAGAACAAGAAGCACTGAGAAGCTGGAGTTCACCCCTCTTACAAAACCCATCTCTGAAATCATGCAGCTAGTAAACCTTCCTCCTCCTCGTCCGCTGACTGACAAGCCAAAATTCCCTCGTAACCAGAACAAGTACTGTGATTTTCACAAGGACCATGGGCACACCACTGATGGCTGTTGGGCCCTTAAGAAGATAATCCAACAATGGGTTGACGAGGGAAAGTTAGACCGCTATGTCATGAAGAAAGATGGCAAGCGAAAGCGGAAGCAAGAAGAGAGTGAAGATGATTCCAAGAGTGAGGACGAAGATCGAAGGCCTCCTAGGGCTAAACTACATGTGATCCGCGAAGAGGTGACTTCCACCAGAAAGCTAAGGGACCAGATCCACGAGCTAAGCAAAGTATACCATGTTCCTGCTTGGATCCATAAAGCGGAAGAGGTCATTAGTTTTTCTCCTAATGAGCCGGCTGGGAGCCGAGCAGCCCGTGAGCAGCCCTTGGTCATAAAGGGCCGAATTGACAATGTGGAATCAGAAAGACTACTTGTGGACACGGGGGCCTCCCGTGACATCTTGTACTATTCTGCCTTCCAACAAATGGGCTTGAAGGACACCATGCTAGAACCATATCATGGAAGGCTTGAAGGGTTCACCAACCATAAGGTTGGAGCAAAAGGGACCGTGGAACTAGAGCTTGAAGTTGGTGATCATTCCTTCCGAGCCAAAGCTACTGTCACTTTCATAGTCATGGACTTGACTAGTGACTATCATGCAATCATAGGCATTCCAAGTCAAGCCAAACTTGGGATGGTAGCTTCCCTTCCTCACCAACGAGTTAAATTTCCCACTCGTGCTGGCATTGGATGCGTGAGGGCAACCCCCAAAGATTTCTTGGAACATGTTGTCAAGAGCCGGAAGAAGTCAAAAAGTGTAGAGATAGATACACCTGAGGAGAACATCAAGATCTCCAAATCGCAGAAGACCACCGAGACTAGCTCTAGAATGAGCTACATCCGTGAGGTATGGGAAAATGAGGAAGAGGAGCCTGTGGTCCTAGAAATTGTGGATGACCAAGGCATAACTCTACCTGTACCTGAAGAAGAGCCTATGGTCCTAGAAACTGTGGATGACCAAGGGATAGTTCTACCCATCTCCGAGGAAGACCCCATTCCCGTTAATGGCCAGAACTCGGGGGCCAACCATGACTTGGGGAGGAACGATCTTTCAGACATTGATAAACTTATGGAGGAAGAAGGCCTCAATGTAAACGACAATGAAGGGAGGAGAATCAGAGAGATCATCATCGAATCCCTGGAATTTCGAGACGGACCAGAAATGAAGCATGTAGATGAGCTAGAAGAGGTAGTCATTAATCCCGACTATCCTGAACAAAAAATCAAGCTTGGAAGCCAGCTATCACAGGAAGAGAAAGAAAAAATCGTATCCCTCTTGAAAAACAGTCTCGATGTCTTTGCTTGGAGAGTCGAAGACATGAGAGGGATCAATGAAGATGTAGCCCTCCACCGCTTGGAAGTCGATCCTTTAGCAAAGACTATCTCCCAGACAAGGAGAAATTTTGCAAGGGACAAGGAGGAAGCTATAAAAGAGGAGGTGCAGAAATTACTCCGCCCCGGAATCATCCGTGAAGTCAAGTACCCCGTTTGGTTGGCCAATGTAGTTATGGTGAAGAAGCAAAATGGGAAATGGCGTATGTGCATAGACTTTACTGATCTAAACAAGGCCTGCCCCAAGGACGCCTATCCTCTCCTGAAATTGACAAGTTGGTTGACTCCATTGCTGGACACCAAACTCTCAGCTTCCTAGATGCCTATTCAGGTTATCATCAGATAAAAATGGCGGAAGAGGACATCGAGAAGACAGCCTTCCAAACACCCGTGGGGAATTACTGCTACATCATGATGCCTTTTGGGCTCAAGAATGCGGGTGCCACTTACCAACGGATGGTAAATCAAGTTTTTGCAAGTCAGATAGGTCGAAACATGGAAGCTTATATTGATGACATGGTCATAAAGACCAAGGAAGGCAGCCACGTTCCTGACCTAGAAGAGACAATTCACAACCTCCGAGCAAACAACATGAAGCTGAATCCAAGCAAGTGTGTGTTCGGAGTTACTGCAGGAAAATTCCTAGGCTTCATGGTTTCTCAAAGGGGGATTGAAGCAAACCCCGAGAAAATCAAAGCGCTCGTTGACATGAAGGAACCTACCACCATCAAGGAGGTCCAAAGACTTAATGGAAGAATCGCGGCCCTTGGAAGATTCATCGCCAAATCCGCTGAAAAGTCGCTGCCTTTCTTCAAGGTGTTAAAGGGTACCAAGAGCTTCTCCTGGACTCCTGAATGCTCGGAAGCATTCCTCCGGTTGAAGGAGTACTTGGGTTCCCCTCCCTTGCTCTGATCCGACTACCGGTGAGATGCTGTACATCTTCCTAGCTGCCACTGATCATGCTGTCGCAGCTGTCTTAGTTCGAAATGATGAAGGAATTCAGAAGCCCGTCTACTATGTCTCCAAGGCACTGTCTGATGTGGAAAGCAGATACTTCAATGTGGAGAAAATAGCATACGCACTAGTCGTTGCTTCGAGGAAGCTGCGGGCATATTTTTATGCACATCCTATCACCGTTTACACCAACGAACCATTAAAGAAAATCCTTCACAAGTTGGACGGCTCGGGACGTCTTCTTAATTGGTCAATCGCTCTAACGGAATTTGACATCACTTACCAACCAAGGAAGACCCTCCTAGCACAGCCTTTGGTTGACTTCATGGTCGAGACCGCCTTCATGGGGCGAGCATCTCCCCACCTCCCTAAGCAAAACGCGCCGGAGAGGAAAAGGACTCTCCCATTGAACTCCCATCCAACCTGTTGGATCCCGTATACGGACGGATCAGCTACCAAGGAAAGAAGCGGAGCCGGAGTTGTACTAGCAAGCCCTAAGGAGAGTACACCATGCAAGACGCCATCCGCTTCAAGTTCCCTGCCTCTAACAATCAAGCCGAATACGAAGCTCTAATATTTGGCATTGAGTTGGCTTCTTTCTATGGAGCAACTAAGGTGGCTGCTTTCTGTGACTCCCAGCTTGTTGTCAAACAAGTAAAAGGAGAATACAACACTCAAGATGTCACCCTTGCCAAGTATAGAGACCTGGTCCTAGATATGACAAAGAAAATGGAATTTTTTGAGCTCAAGCAAAGGCAGGGAAGACAACCAAGTCGCAGACGTTCTCTCCAAACTAGCCACCATGGACCTGTCTCCTTCTGAGACCAGCCCATATGTAGTTTATGCCGAGGAACCTGCGTATGAAAGACTTCAAGTCATGCTTCTGGACGAGGAAGAGAGATGCTGGATCGATGACTACATTGAATACATTGAGAAGGAGAAACTCCCCGAAGATGATGCTCGAGCCAAGCTTATCAAGAAGAGGTCTCCAAGGTTCGTGGTGATGAACGGAGTCCTCTACCGAAGATCTTTCACGAAGCCTCTGCTAAGGTGTGTCTATCCCAAGGAAACTGAGAACCTCCTGGCAGAAGTACATGAAGGTGTTTGCGGCGGACACCCGGGGGCCAGAACCTTAGCTGACAAAATCATATCGCTAGGTTACTACTGGCCAAACCTAAGGGAAGACGCGCACGCCTATGTACGAAAATGTGACAAATGCCAAAGGTTCTCTGACATTCCTAGACTACCGGCAGTCGAGCAAACACTCATAATACCTACGTGGCCATTTGATATGTGGGGGATCGACCTCATCGGACCCTTCCCACCCGCCCGTGGTAATTGCAAGTACGTGATAGTAGCTGTTGATTACTTCTCCAAGTGGATAGAAGCCAAGGCATTGGCCAAGATAACGGAAGAGAACGCGATCAACTTTGTCCATGACAACATCTGGTGCAGATTTGGCCTTCCACATACAATTGTTTCGACCATGGACTCCAATTCTCCATGGCATTTACAATGAATTGGGAAGAGTCAAATTACGCCATGCAAAATCTTCGCCAGCACCCCAAGGCAACGGCCAAGCGTAAGCCGCCAACAAACCGGTCCTAACCGCCCTCACCAAGAACCTTGAAGGACGCGAGGGTAGATGGTTGGACGAACTTCCCCTAGCCTTACGGGTCGTTCGCACAACCACCCGGGGCCAACCGGGAAACCCCATTCGCACTAACCTTCGGTTCCGAGGCTACGGCACCAGCAGAGATGGCCATCCCCACGGTGAGAAATTCCCATTACGATGAGCAAGTCAACAAGGTCAATAGGCTCCTTGACCTGGACCTGATAGATGAGAAACGACTAGCTGCACAGATGAGGATGGTTAACTATAAACAAAGGACCAAGGCGTATCACGATAAAAGGGTCATCAGAAGAGTATTCCAAGTAGGCGATTGGGTGCTCAGAAAAATTGAAGCTACTGGACGAAAGGCGTAATGTAACAAGCTCTCCCCAAATTGGGAAGGTCCTTATATCATCACTCAAGTCATTCGAGAAGGGACCTACGTACTAAAGACCAAGGAGGGGAAGGACCTCAAGCATCCCCGGCACTCCGACAACCTTAGAAAATACTATCACTAGTCTAGTTTATTTTACAAGATTAGTTTCTTATTTCCGGTCTTTTAGTTTTGATTAGTTGATAGGATTGCAGCTTAGTTGTAATCGCATTTCGCTTTATGAAAGCAGCTCTCTTCCAAAGATGCAAAGCAACTATCAACTCTTCATTCGTACACCGAAGATGAGGACCGCATCCCCAACACTTCGTACAACACATCCCGTCAAGGGTCCACCTTGACTCAGATACCAATGCCAAGACCAAGGGACCTCCTTGGCACGATGAATTACAACACATCCCGTCAAGGGTCCACCTTGACTCAGGATACCAACAGCTAAGACCAAGGGACCTCATTGGCACGATGGCTTACAACACATCCCGTCAAGGGTCCACCTTGACTCAGGATACCAATGCCCAAGACCAAGGGACCTCCTCGCCTCGATGGCTTACAACACATCCTATCAAGGGTCCACCTTGACTCAGATACCAAATGCCCAAGACCAAGGGACCTCCTTGGCCTGATGGCTTACAAACACATCCTGTCAAGGGTCCACCTTGACTCAGGATACCAAATGCCCAAGACCAAGGAACCTCCTCGCCTCGATGGCTTACAACACATCCCGTCAAGGGTCCACCTTGACTCAGATACCAACGTGCCCAAGACCAAGGAACCTCCTTGGCCTGATGGCTTACAACACTTCCAGTCAAGGGTCCACCTTGACTTAGGAGACTAACAGCCAAGACCGAGGACTTTCCTCGGCCTAATGGCTTAATAAACCTCCTACCATGAGTCAACTCTGATTCAGGATTACAACACTTTACAGCCAAGGAAACCTTCCTCGGCCTAAATAACTAAAGAGCATAGTTAAAGCCGAGGAGTATTTCCTCGGCCTAACCACTTTGCCCAACATTTGGGAGCAAGGAACCTTCCTTGGATCCCGACTTCTTAAGTCTAGTGCCTCGGCCTAGCATACAAAAATATGAGCAAGATATGGAAATAACATGAATCATGACAAAAGGATTTTCATTGATATTCAAAAAAAATTACAAGTCCTACCATCTATTACAAAAAATAAAGAAAAGAAGCTATCCTAAGACTGATGCACGTCATCAAAAGGCTTGTCCAGCCAGTCTTCAGTGATAGTGCCGGGGGGAGGAAGGACCGTTTGTTCAGTGAAGGCATTAGTTTCCTCGGTCCCCCCTTCCACCTCGGCTTCTATGACCTCGGGCTCTTCAGCGTCCTGGATCGCCTCCACCAGGTCTTTTATATTGCCGGGGACAACAGAGGCCGGCCTCCACACTTCCCTGCAAGCGTGAGCATCCTTGGCAGCCATTAGCTCCAAGTTGCTTTCAGAATAGGGGACCAAGTGGTGGAGAGCCCTGACTTCCTCGGCATATTGATCCCTGCAGATTAGCTGGGCGACCTTATTGATATCCAAACCGGTGGAAGGATCAGCCAAAATGCTCCGGGCCAAATGAAGATAGCCATCTTCAAACATAGTGGCCGTCTGCTCGTCCACGGCCTCTCTGAAGGCCGAGCTGGCCATCATCAATTCCTTGAAAGCCGAGCTCTCCTTGAACCGAGCAACGGCCTCTTCCTCCCTAGCCGGGAGGGTAGCTACCAATCCTCGGCACCGGGCCTCAGCTTCCTCGGCCCTAGTTTGGACCTCGGCCTTTTCTTTCCTTGCCGTAGCAAGCTCTTCATTTTTCAGCCGGAGATGCTCCTCGGCTTTGATCCTCTCGTCCTCGGCCCTCTTAACCTCAGCCTCAACCTTGGCCTTGGCCGCCGCAAGCTCAGCATCCTTGGCCTCTAAAAGCTTAGCCAAGGAAGCCTTGTCTTTTTCACTCTTTGATTGGGCGGCCTTAGCCTCATTCAGGCGCCTAGTCTTCTTCTTGGCTAGAACATTCTCATACGCTGTGACAGAAGCCAGCTGAAAGAGAAATCGTTATTAGAAAGGTAAGCAAATATCAAGGGCAGTAAACAAGAAAAGGATCAACATTTACCTCAGCAATCAAGAGTCCCTTGTGGCAGAGCAAGGTATCTTCGTTGGGAGCCTCTTTACAAAATGCCTCGTAGGCATCCTCGTCCATAGCCCTTTGAATGGGAGCTCGGACCAATCTCACTAAGGGTCCCTCCCTTGCCAACAGGGGAAGTCCCTTAAGACGGGGAACGTTGAGGGACATACTCTTGGCCAGCTCGTCGGCCTCCTCAACAGTCTTGATAGTTTGAATGGTTAAGGGAGGAGGAGCCTCAACGTTGGGGGCTGCACTGACGCTTGCCCGTTTAGCCGCAGGCTCCTCGGCGCTAACAGTTGGCGTTCTCTTGGAGCCTGATCTCCTTTGGACGAGGCTAGTTTCCTCGGTCGCCTCTTCCTCGGCATCAACATGGAGGCTATGCCCCTCTACAGTTGATGGATTGGTTTGTTCGTCAGCCGCCGGTTCCTCGGCATTTACTTCCCCGTGTAATTTAAGGGGAAGGGGTTGGTCACCCTGAACATTGAGGACGAGATTACGGGCATTAGCCTCTTCCCTCCTTTCTACCAAAGCAGACTTCTTGCTCTGCCTCCTCTTCCTCTTCACTAGCTCTTGGGGACTTAGTCTCTCCATGGCTATAGCTTCTTCTTCCTCGGCGGTTAGATCTGCAAGGACGAGGAAAAAGAGTTAAATACGAGCAGAGGTAACAAGCATTCAAAAAGTACCAAGTAAAAAAGATAAAATATTTACATCCAACTATGTCTATATCATCCAGACACTGGTCCCGGGGACGTTCAGTCTTGCACCTAGTGCAATCCTCATGGAATACCAAGCCGGGGTGAACAGTCCAGTCATTGAAGCGTCTCCCCCTCTTTACGGTGACAAGGGGAGATACCCCATCCTTCTTCCCCGGCATCAAACCCGCCTGTATGTAATAATGGTCCGAGGACTCAACCACTGACCAATCAAGGACCCCCACCTCGGCAAATTCTTCTAGGCGTTTGATCAAGTCCTTGGTCCATTCATATTGTTGGACGGGAAAGGAAGAAGTTGGACCTTTACAAGGAGACTGGAACTCCCATCCTTGGCGGCTCTCAACCCTTATAACATGGTTATCCCAACCGGCAACTTTGCTAGACATAGGGAGGAGCAGCTTCGGTTTCTTGGACGCACTCTTAATGACGAGGAGCCAACTCTCCTTGACAAATTGAACATGGTAGAAATATCTAAAAGCTCCCATGGTTGGCTCGTACCCTAAGCTACGGCAAAGGACAATGAAGCTGACAAGAACCCGGGTACCATTAGCTCCTAGCATGGCCGGCACCGCCCTCACGTCATCTAAAAATTCGCAGATGAAAGGATCCAAGGGAAGACGAAGTCCCTGTTGAAATTGTTTGAAGTAGAAGTGGACAAAGTCTTGGTTATAATAAAAGTTGTCCTCTTCCTTCTTTGTCTTCAGCTCCATATGGCCCATATAAGTTAGCCTGTACTCAGCTTTGTCTACCCCGTACTTGGAGTACAGCTTTTCCAGCATGGGATCCCCGGCTCTTGGGGTCCTCTCTTGTCTTTGTCCTAATCCTTGGCCTCCTCGTCCTCGGCCTCCTCTTCTTCGGGCCAAGCGGCCATCAGTTTGTGCTTCTTCCATGAAAGCATCAACTATTTGAGTAGACGAGGAGGGTTCTCCTTCTCTTCCCGTCATATCTGCATAAAGACGAGGAGACAAAATTAGTGACCTCGTCCATGGCTGATTTAGGACGGGGAAGGGAGATTCCCCTCCTCGTCATTTAATAAGGCCGAGGAGGGAGCCGTACCTCTCAGGCGCTCACGCATTTCGCGATCAGAGGCCGGGTAGAACAGCTCGATGTGCTCCATCATCTCAGCCCTATCCTCAAAAACTATAATGTTGGGTGAACCAGACTCAATCCTATCTATTCTTGTGGAATCAGGGTATTGGAGGAATAGACGAGTTCGACCATAACCTCTCAACTGCTTGCTTATATCATCCAGAGTGAGCATCAACCATGGACCTCTCTCTCTACGATAGACCCTCAGATTTCCAGTATGATATCCATAACGGAATCGGGGAGAATGGTCCCAAGAACGAGCCATTTCTAAGGGGAATCAAAAATAAAAGGGGGAGTTCATTCAATATTCAAGAAAGTCCATATAAAATACAATGAAAATCAAAAGTTTGAAGTTTTTGAATTGATGAAGAAAAGCTTCATTCTTTAACAATGGAGGTTTGCCTGTTCTTGGTGTGTTCAAGATTCTTCCCAACAAACCCTAAGAAGATGGAAATCAGATTCAAAATGCACAAAAGGGGAGAAATTTCATACCTGAGTTTGAAGAGATTGATGGAATCACAACAGAAAGCTAGCTCGCCGGAAACTGGGTTCGAACAAGATCAAGGTCGCCGGAATTATTGTCGCCTGAACCTTGGCACTCGCTCTCGAATATTTGGGGTTTGTAAAGAGTAAAATGAGAAGAATTTAGCTTTTTATAACCCCTCAATCGGGTTAAACCCATGGGTAAAGTAACATTCCGGGTCTGGCGCCCCAAAAAATCAAATGCAAATTGACGGTTTCGAGGCGTGACAAGACTGGGGGGCCCCAGAATGGCAACCGTCAGTTATATGAAGCGACGCCGAGGACACGTGTCAAACCCGTTCGTATTCCATATGACGAGGACGAGATGACTTTCTACTCGTCCTAATCCGAGCTAGAAAGTCGGGGGCCACTGAACAGTATAAACCGAGATACGAATATGGGTTTGCTCAAGCTGGGCCTAATTAAATTGGGCCATGAATATTATCTAAATAACCAAGTATCAGGGCCGAGTAAGGTCTTCCTTGAATGACGAGGAGCATTTATCTCAGCCTTGTGTCAACATGCTTGGGCCGTTATGCAGCAAGTGACGAGGAAAGAAAAGGTCTTACCTCGGCATTTCACCACAATGACGAGGAAACAAAATCATTTACCTCGGCATATCTCCGTACCGGCTAATCTCCAAATAACGAGGAAGCAGAATCATTTACCTCGGTCTATTTGCTAAGGCCGAGGTAAAACATTTGTGTTCCTCGACGTTCCGGTTAGCAGGACATACAGTCCTTATACAACAAGGATTACACATTCATGATTCAATCCGGATTGTATTCAACTACACCAATCCAAGTCAAACAATGACTCCTTAACAGATGTAATTCTCTTAGGATTACATCTTATCTCTTTACAAGTTTATTTCAACATGGATTCTATCAATCCATTCCCTATAAATACAAGCCCCATGGCTCACTATTAGGTACGTTACTTTTTACATTGGGAAAACTCTGTCCATTTGTTTTCTCATATACAAACCGTGAACTTACTCTCACGCCAGAGGGCCTTTAGCCGGATCCGCCCCGGCTTAGTTTACGTGTTTTCTCTTATTTTCAGGCCTTGCAATCACCGGAGCAATCATCGCTTGGATTTGGGCTGTTTTGACGATTTTGGCTTCATCACCTCTCTAAAAAGAAATAATACTACTTTCTAGGACAATTTATAATTTGCTTAACCATTTAGTCCCTAGCTTAATAACTACACCCTCCCAACATTTTAATAAGTTCACCCTCCTATCATTTCACTAAATCCACTCTGTTTAATAATTTAATTTCTCTCCAACCACCCTCACCTTAGGTCACCCCTTCCCCATCTTCTCCGGTCAATACTTCCGGCAACCATCAACTCCGGCGACCAACTCCGACGACTTTTTCCAGCAACTTTTTTCGGCGACTTTTTTTTTTTTTTTTGCGCCCGCGACCTCTCCGGCGACCAAACAACTGAGAACTTAACTTATCAGTAAGTTCTCAGTTGTCAACTAAACTACTAAGAACACAATTAACTCCGGCGACTACAAACTCCGGCGACCTCTCCGGCGTCCAAACAACTGAGAACTTAACTTATCAGTAAGTTCTCAGTTGTCAACTAAACTACTAAGAACACAATTAACTCCGGCGACTACCAACTCCGGCGACCACCAACTCCGGCGACCTCTCCGGCGACCAAACAACGAGAACTTAACTTATCAGTACTCAGTTGTCAACTAAACTACTAAGAACACAATTAACTCCGGCGACCACCAACTCCGGCGACCTCTCCGGCGACCAAACAACTGAGAACTTAACTTATCAGTAAGTTCTCAGTTGTCAACTAAACTACTAAGAACACGATCAACTCCGGCGACCACCAACTCCGGCGACCAAACAACTGAGAACTTAACTTATCAGTAAGTTCTCAGTTGTCAACTAAACTACTAAGAACACGATCAACTCCGGCGATCACCAACTCCGACGACTAAACAACTGAGAACTTATCAGTAAGTTCTTAGTTGTCAACTAAACTACTAAGAACACGATCAACTCCGGCGACCACCAACTTCGACTACCAAACAACTGAGAACTTAACTTATCAGTAAGTTCTCATTTTTCAACTAAACTACTAAGCACACGATCAAATCCGGTGACCTCCCCGACGACCACCAACTCCGGCGACCTCTCCGGCGACCAAACAACTGAGAACTTAACTTATTAGTAAGTTCTCAGTTGTCGACTAAACTACTAAGAACACGATCAACTTCGGCGATCACCAACTCCGACGACCTCTCCGTCGACCAAACAATTGAGAACTTAATTTATAAGTAAGTTCTCAATTATCAACTAAACTACTAAGGAGGACACGATCAACTCCGGTGACCTCTCCGGCGACCAAACAACTGAAAACTTAACTTATCAGTAAGTTTTCAGTTGTCAACTAAACTACTAAGAATACAATTAACTCCGGCGACCACCAACTCCAGCGACCTCTCCGGTGACCAAACAACTGAGAACTTAACTTATCATTAGGTTCTCAGTTGTGTCCACTAAAAATACGATCAACTCCGGCGATCATCAACTTCGGCGATCAAACAACTAAGAACTAATAAGTTCTATTGAGTAAATGCTACTAGTGAGTTTCCTAATTTATCATAGGGTAGTTTTGTAAATTTATTGATTTTAATCCTTCAATTTAGGAAATTGGACTAACATTTTGGGACAAACAAAAATGGATATTGAAATTAATATTATGAGACGGAGGAATATATAGGAACAATGCTAACTGTATAAAAAAGTCACGAAATACTTGGTGACAATTAGCCAACAACGATTTTGTTATCTTCTTTTTTTCTGAATCATGATTCTTTTATATTGAAATAACCCAATGCAGTATCTAAGACCACGTCTAGTTTCTTCTTTTTTTTGAGCCAAGAAAAACATCTAAGCACTCCAAAGTTCCAAGATATATCCTGTTCTTACTTGCTGCAGAGTGTTTTTAAAATTCAGTTTTGTTGAATTAACAGAAAAAAATCAGATTTGAAGAAAAAATAATTTCAAAGTTTGTTACAGATTCGAAAAAAAAAACAATCTGTTGATAAAAATCAAATTCGGAGAAGATGAAACCGGTTGATATGTTGAAATCGCACGGTGGAAAGTGGGTTCCGTTTGAGAGAGGAAGAAAGGGGGTTAAGGTTTGCTCTGCTAGAGTTGTAGATCCCGACGGAAAAAATACAAAGAGTCGCCGGAGACTATAGCGAGGGACAGATCTGGACGATAGGAGGATTAACTCCGGCGAATGGTGGGTGTCGCCGGAGAGTTCCAGATCTGATAAATAGACCGGAGATCTGGCGACGTTGCTGCTCGGTGTTGTTAGTGGATGAAGTGGGGAGATGATATGGTCGGGAGGGTGATTCGCCGGCGGTGGGGAGGTAGGGTCCACCGGAGACGGGGAGGGTAGGGGTCGCCGGCGTTAGAGGAGTGCTAGAGACGGGGTAGAGAGAGAAAGTGTGTGTGTGTGAGAGAGAGTGTGTGTGTGTGCGTTTTTGTGACTGGTAGGTGGGTGGGGAGGGGAGGAGGGGGTATAATTATAGCATTTAAATTAAGTGAGGAATTATATGGTAGGATAAAATATTTTTTAGGATTAGGAAGTAGATTAAGAAATAGGGTGTCTTAGGATGTAGATTAGGTATTATTGAGGGACTATGTCGTAATTTTCTCAACGAGGCATTTACCAAATAATCCCTCTAAAGAAACAATACTACTTCCTAGGACAATTTATAATTTGCTTAACCATTTAGTCCCTAGCTTAATAACTACACCCTCCCAACATTTTAAAAAGTTCACCCTCCTATCATTTCACTAAATCCACTCTGTTTAACAATTTAATTTCTCTCCAACCACCCTCACCTTAGGTCACCCCCTCCCCATCTTCTCCGGTCAACACTTCTGGCAACCATCAACTCCGGCGACCAACTCTGACGACTTTTTCCGGCAACTTTTTTTTTTTTTTGCGCCCGCGACCTCTCCGGCGACCAAACAACTGAGAACTTAACTTATTAGTAAGTTCTCAGTTGTCAACTAAACTACTAAGAACACAATTAACTCCGGCGACTACCAACTCCGGCGACCACCAACTCCGGCGACCTCTCCGGTGACCAAACAACTGAGTAAGTTCTCAGTTGTCAACTAAACTACTAAGAACACAATTAACTCCGGCGACTACCAACTCCGGCGACCTCTCCGGCGACCAAACAACTGAGAACTTAACTTATCAGTAAGTTCTCAGTTGTCAATTAAACTACTAAGAACACGATCAACTCCGGCGACCGCCAACTCCGGCGACCAAACAACTGAGAACTTAACTTATCAGTAAGTTCTCAGTTGTCAACTAAACTACTAAGAACACGATCAACTCCGGCGATCACCAACTCCGGCGACTAAACAACTGAGAACTTATCAGTAAGTTCTCAGTTGTCAACTAAACTACTAAGAACACGATCAACTCCGGCGACCACCAACTTCGGCTACCAAACAACTGAGAACTTAACTTATGAGTAAGTTCTCATTTTTCAATTAAACTACTAAGCACACGATCAAATCCGGTGACCTCCCCGACGACCACCAACTCCGGCGACCTCTCCGGCGACCAAACAACTGAGAACTTAACTTATCAGTAAGTTCTCAGTTGTTGACTAAACTACTAAGAACACGATCAACTTCGGCGATCACCAACTCCGACGACCTCTCCGTCGACCAAACAATTGAGAACTTAATTTATCAGTAAGTTCTCAATTATCAACTAAACTACTAAGGAGGACACGATCAACTCCGGTGACCTCTCCGGCGACCAAACAACTGAGAACTTAACTTATCAGTAAGTTCTCAGTTGTCAACTAAACTACTAAGAACACGATTAACTCCGGCGACCACCAACTCCAGCGACCTCTCCGGTGACCAAACAACTGAGAACTTAACTTATCATTAGGTTCTCAGTTGTGTCCACTAAAAACACGGTCAACTCCGGCGATCATCAACTCTGGCGATCAAACAACTAAGAACTAATAAGTTCTATTGAGTAAATGCTACTAGTGAGTTTCCTAATTTATCATAGGGTAGTTTTGTAAATATATTGATTTTAATCCTTCAATTTAGGAAATTGGACTAACATTTTGGGACAAACAAAAATGGATATTGAAATTAATATTATGAGACAGAGGAATATATAGGAACAATGCTAACTGTATAAAAAAGTCAGGAAATACTTGGTGACAATTAGCTAACAACGATTTTATTGTCGTCTTTTTTTCTGAATCATGATTCTTTTATATTGAAATAACCCAATGCAGTATCTAAGACCACGTCTAGTTTCTTCTTTTTTTGAGCCAAGAAAAACATCTAAGCACTCCAAAGTTCCAAGATATATCCTGTTCTTACTTGCTGCAGAGTGTTTTTAAAATTCAGTTTTGTTGAATTAACAGAAAAGAATCAGATTTGAAGAAAAAATAATTTCAAAGTTTGTTACAGATTCGAAAAAAAAAACAATCTGTTGAAAAAAATTAAATTCGGAGAAGATGAAACCGGTTGTTCTGTTGAAATCGCACGGTGGAAAATGGTTTCCGTTTGAGAGAGGAAGAAAGGGGGTTAAGGTTTGCTCTACTAGAGTTGTAGATCCCGACGAAAAAAATACAAAGAGTCGCCGGAGACGATAGCGAGGGACAGATCTGGACGATAGGAGGATTAACTCCGGCGAATGGTGGGTGTCACCGGAGAGTTCCAGATCTGATAAATAGACCGGAGATCTGACGACGTTGCTGCTCGGCGTTGTTAGTGGATGAAGTGGGGAGATGATATGGTCGGGAGGGTGATTCGCCGGCGGTGGGGAGGTAGGGTCCGCCGGAGACGGGGTGGGTAGGGGTCACCGGCGGGAGAGGAGTGCTAGAGATGGGGTAGAGAGAGAAAGTGTGTGTGTGTGAGAGAGAGTGTGTGTGTGTTTTTGTGACTGGTAGGTGGGTGGGGAGGGGAGAAGGGGGTATAATTATATCATTTAAATTAAGTGAGGGATTATATGGTAGGATAAAATATTTTTTAGGATTAGGAAGTAGATTAAGAAATAGGGTGTCTTAGGATGTAGATTAGGTATTATTGACGGACTATGTCGTAATTTTCTCTAGGAACAATGCTAACAGTATAAAAAAGTCACGAAATACTTGGTGACAATTAGCCAACAACGATTTTGTTGTCTTCTTTTTTTCTGAATAATGATTCTTTTATATTGAAATAACCCAATGCAGTATCTAAGACCACGTCTAGTTTCTTCTTTTTTTTTGAGCCAAGAAAAACATCTAAGCACTCCAAAGTTCCAAGATATATCCTGTTCTTACTTGTTGCAGAGTATTTTTAAAATTCAGTTTTGTTGAATTAACAGAAAAAAATCAGATTTGAAGAAAAAATAATTTCAAAGTTTGTTACAGATTCGAAAAAAAAAAACAATCTGTTGAAAAAAATCAAATTCGGAGAAGATGAAACCGGTTGTTATGTTGAAATCGCACGGTGAAAAATGGGTTCCGTTTGAGAGAGGAAGAAAGGGGGTTAAGGTTTGCTCTGCTAGAGTTGTAGATCCCAACGGAAAAAATACAAAGAGTCGCCGGAGACGATAGCGAGGGACAGATCTGGACGATAGGAGGATTAACTCCAGCGAATGGAGGGTGTCGCCGGAGAGTTCCAAATCTGATAAATAGACCGGAGATCTGGCGACGTTGCTGCTCGGCGTTGTTAGTGGATGAAGTGGGGAGATGATATGGTCGGGAGGGTGATTCGCCGGCGGTGGGGAGGTAGGGTCCGCCGGAGACGGGGAGGGTAGGGGTCGCCGGCGGGAGAGGAGTGCTAGAGACGGGGTAGAGAGAGAAAGTGTGTGTGTGTGAGAGAGAGTGTGTGTGTGGGTGTGTTTGTGACTGGTAGGTGGGTGGGGAGGGGAGAAGGGGGTATAATTATATCATTTAAATTAAGTGAGGGATTATATGGTAGGATAAAATATTTTTTAGGATTAGGAAGTAGATTAAGAAATAGGGTGTCTTAGGATGTAGATTAGGTATTATTGAGGGACTATGTCGTAATTTTCTCCAAAATAAATGATTTTTTTTGTCTCAAAATAAACAAAAAAGAAGTCTCAAAATGAATCAGTATCACTAAAATTTATTGCAATTTTTTCTTGATTTCTTTTCAATTATCTCTAACTCAATCTAATTATCAAACCCAATTGTTCAAGTTCAAATCTCCGACTTTCTGCTAAAATATTCTTCAAATCTGGTTAAGTTTAGGATTTATTTAGTGTCCAACCATCTAAGATTGTTAAAAACCTAAGACCATGTTTAATGGTGAACGAAAAATTCATTCACCACGTGAACGAAACTGGCCTGTGAACAAAATTTCGCTCACGCCAGCTTACATTCTGTAGTGGTGAACGAATTTTTCGTTCACAAAAATATTTTTTAATAGAAATTTGATATTATAAATTAATAATATACATTAATAAATATTATTTTTTATTAACATCATTAACAATAAATATAATTATTTTACTTAATTGCACAATTTTAAAAAATTAAACACTTATAAATAAACGTTAAATCACGATAATTTAAAACATTACACTCGTGAAAATTAAAAATTAAAATACAACACACAAACAAACGAACAGAAAGTAACGCGCTCATAAATAAAATGATGCATATGATCTCAAGGATTGAAATTTTGATCTAAACGACGTCGTTTGACGCAAGAGAAAATTTAAATATATAAAAAATTAAAATTAAATCAAATATATACAATAATTTTTTAATCATTTTAAATAGTAAAATGTTAAAATTATGTCAAATATTATAAAATTAGACTCTATTTATAGAGAAAAAGAAATTATAAACATTTATAATATTTTTATTTCAATAATATTATTTCAAAAATGTCAAAATTACAAAATACACATATAGCCCTTACAGCCATGAACGAAATTTTTGCTCACGAATTCGTTCATGAAATGAACGAAACTCATGAACGAAATTTCATTCATGGCCATGAACGAAATTTCGTTCACCACTAATTGCCATGAACGAAATTTCGCTCACGGAATTATTCTTGGTGAACGAAATTTCATTAACCATTAATCATGCTCTAAGGAACTATGAAAATAGATGCATCTAAATGAAAAAGAATGACTGGAGACGAAAAGATGTAGAGAGAACGTCACACTGTAATGTTACTCGTAAGGATATTGAGGGGTCTCGATAGAATAGTTAGCATAGGGCTCCAAATTGAATAGGACCGTCTCTGCCACTTGCCATATTTACAACAACTATCTGATATTTACTATTTTTTTCACTCATTATCTCTCAAATTTTATTTTTATTCTCACAATACCTCCACTTATTTTGTCTCCTTTTACTATATTAATATTTCTTAATCCACGTATTTAGAGAGAAAATCCTAAGTCGAATGGGACGGAGGGAGTACACATGTTTCTCATAGGGCCTCTCACTACAAACCATATACACACTTTATAAAATGGAAATGTTTTATAATTTTTATATTAATGAGACTCACATGTTATATTTACAACAACAATTCAATTATTATTCTCTACCCTACTTTCTCTCTCCTACCTCATTTTTCATACTCACAAAATCTAATCCGCTAATATTTTTTCTTTTTTTCGTGCAAACAGTAAATGTGTAGTTTGTATTGAGACGGGGGAGTATCTTGTATTTAATATAAATAATTTTTATATTTTGTAATTATCGTATAGTTATTGTATACTCCCTCCGTCCCAGAACAAGTGACACAGTTACTGTTTCGCACGGAAATTAAGGAGAAAGTGAAAATGTTGATGTGTTGTGAGTGTAGATAGTTGAGTAGGAGAGAGAATAAGTGGAGAGAATAGTAAATTATAATGGTGTTGTGAGTATTAAAATAATGTAGGAGAGAGAATGAGTGGAGGGAATAGTAAAGATTCTTTGCCATTTTAGGAAGTGTGACTTATTAGTGGGACGCCCAAAATGGCAAAATGTGTCACTTGTTGTGGGACGGAGGGAGTAGTCATTTACTTTTTTAGATAGGTTCCTAGAATTATGGTACAAGTCTTTGAAAGCCTTTTAAATACGCTTGTGAATAATAAAATCAGTTACGAAAAATATTCTTTGATGGTATCACGAGAAATAGGTTTTCTATACCTCTTTCGTTGCACCTAGCATCTCGAGAATTACCGTTTTCTTTTCTTCTTCCACTACAAGAAAAGTTACTTTTTGCTATGGCTTTCGGCCATCGCATAATGTCTATAAACCGTCGCATATTCTTTATGCGATTGCAAAATCCATCAAAATGGCCGTCACCTTAGGCCTTGTCGCTAAAGGTATATGCGACAGCTGCGGCCATCGCGTAATGCGCAACACCTTATGCGATGGCTAATCTAATCTTATAATATAAATATTATTTTCAATAAAAAAATATTTTAAAAATAAAATGCCATCGCATATAGTCTTCAACAAAGATGGTTTTAACCATCGCATATGCTTTTCAACAAAGATGGATTTAACCGTCGCATATAGTTGTCAAATTAGATGAACTTCACCATCGCTTATAGTCGTCAAATTAGATGGACTTCACCATCGCATAAAACCTTATTATGTGACTGCAATTGCAATCGTATATTTTACATTCTATGCGATGGCAACAGCCATCACATATTTTGCCAAAAATCTTTTGAGATGTTCTTTAGAGATGGCACTAGCCATCACATAAACATTTCCCGAAATTTATAGAATTTCCAAAATTTATATAAATTCTATTTTCGCAATTGCTACTTTTTTCATAAAAACTAAAAACAAATAAAATACTCATATGCATAAACACAAGTTTTATAAAAACTTGTAACCAACAACCATTCTTTGTCCAAAATATATACCAAGTACCTAACTTAGTAACCAACTACCATTCTTTGTCCATGTTTCAAAAAACAAAAACTACCATTTGTTGTCCTACATAATAAGGCTAGTAGTCACATGAAACTCTAAAACAAAATCTCTAAAAACATATCAACTAGATAATGTCATCGGCCTCACCATTACCATCATCGTCATTGTAAGGAGATGCATTTGTTGGGATATTTGATGCCCCGTCAGAACTAGGTGTAGCACAACTAAAGATGTCTTCTGTGACGGCCTTTTTGGCCATCGCAATAAGCCATCGCATATTCCACTTTTTCTTGTAGTGTTCTTTCTCTCCATCTGTCTGACAATGTCTTCCTCTAAAGACTTCATTTCATCCGGCTCTTGTTGTTTCTAACGTCAAGAACCATGTGGTCGTCACTTTAGAATTGTAGAATGTCCAATACACGACTTCGGCGAAACTTTTCAAGGTTCATGCCAGTTTCGTCCCTGTTCATCACCATATAATTCCGCTGGCCATGGGTAAGGAAAAGGTACCCACAACAAATGATGAAATGAATATGCGGTCTACTTTTGGCCCCACCGTGTTGTGGTGAATCTATACAACTATCTCCAATGATCTCTTTAATACGATCATGGAATCGGATAGCACCGCCATGTCTACTTGGGATCGTCTGCGAGATATTTTTTTCGAAAACAAAAACTCACATGTTGTGACTATCGAGCAGGAGTTTTCTCATACGCTCATGAAGTCTTTCACCTCCGTCTTTTCTTACTGCCAACATCTTAAGCAGTTGGCTGGCCAATTGAAGAACGTTGGGGCTCTTGTTTCCAATGACCGCCTCGTTCTTCAGATGGTCTCTGGACTCACAGATGCGTACAATGGGGTTGCCACCATGATTCCACAAACTGATCCTCTCTCCCTTTTATCAAGTTCGTTCCATGGTTGGAGATGGTAAAACATAATGAATTGGTATTGATTGCGGGGAAACATTCTGATAATTAAACCAGCTACTATTTATACAGTCTTGAGCTTATCTCATTCAAATAAGTGGTCGATTCACCAACTTGATGTTAAGAATATGTTCTTACATGGGGAACTTCTTGTAACACTGTATATGTACCAACTAGTTGGTTTTTGGGACAAGAAATATCCAGGTCATGTTTGCTTGCTCAAGAAATCTTTATACGGGCTCAAGCAGGCTCCTCAGGCTTGGTATAAAATATTTTACGATTTCGTCTCTACTTTGGGTTTTATTCAAAGTAAGTCTGACCACTCCCTTTTTGTTTATCATCAAGGTACATCTATGACATATCTTCTTGTGTATATAGACAAAATTATCTTGACTGCTTCGTCAGATGATCTTCATCTCTTCATCATGGCTCATTTTAATTTCGTATTCGCTATGAAAGATCTAGGACATCTTAGTTATTTCTTGGGGATTGCGGTGTCTCGTTCGAATGGGAATCTATTCCTTTCCCAATGTAAGAATGTTACAGAGATTGTAGAAACTGCAGGGATGTCTTCATGCAAGCCCTCTCAGATTCTGGTAGAAACCAAGCCGAAACTTGGCTCCATGGTTAATAGTCCACTGTTCTCCGATCCGTTCCTTTACCGCAGTCTCACTGGAGCACTGCATTATCTTACATTCACCTGGTCATATACTCCCTCCGTCCCATTAAGCTTAAGAAGATTCCATTTTGCGCGGGAATTAAGGAATATTATTATAGTATTAGGAGAGAGAATGAGTGGAAGAAGTGTTGTGAGTGTGAAAAATTAAATAGGAGAGAGAATGAGTGGAGGGAATAGTAAATTATAATGTGTTGTGAGTATTAAAATAATGTAGGAGAGAGAATGAGTGGAGATAATAGTGATTTAAGGTTTCCTTTTTGGGATTTCTTAAGACTTATGGGACGCCCAAAATGGAAAGTTTTCTTAAGACTTATGAGACAGAGGGAGTATTCAGTATGCGGTTCAACATGTTTGTTTGTTTATACATGCACCAAAGGAAAAACATATGCATACTCTCAAACGTATTATCTGTTACATTCATGGTACATTAGGATTTGGACTCTATTTGTACCCCTCGGTTGTTACTATTCTTGTGTCCTATATGGACGCCAATTGGGGCGGGTGTCCCGATACTAGACATTCGACATTCGGGTATTGTGTGTTTCTTAGGGACAACCTAATTTCTTGGTCGGTCAATGCCAAACTGAGTTCTCTCGGTCAAGTGTCGAGGCTGAGTATAGAGGAGTGACCAATGTGCATGGTTTCCGAGTCTTGTTGGCTAAGAAATTTGTTATTGGAACTTCATTGTCCAATTCATGTGGCTACTCTTGTTTACCGTCATAATATTAGTACGATGTATCTTTCGAGTAATTCAGTTCAACACCAACACATTAAACAAATCGAGATAAATATTCATTTTGTCCATGAAATATCTTGTATTTAGTATAAATATCTTTTATATTTTGTAATTATCTTATAGTCATTGTATAGTAATTTAATTCCTTTGATAGGTTTATAGAATTAAGGTACAAGTCTTTGTAATTAGTCTTATAAACAAGTTTGTGAATAATAAATCATTTACGGAAAATATTCTTTGATATTTAATTAAAAACTTATTATTGATAGTATTTACAATAATATTCAATAATAAGCTTTAAAATTTTATTATCATAGTTAAAAACTAATTGAAATTATTGCTAAAATTTGATTGAAGTTAAAAAAAAAAAAGTATGATTAGCTTCTTGAAACGGAGAGAGTTCTTTCTCCGTCTCAAAACGAATGTCCAAAGTTTTAAAATTCTGCCCTGAAAAAATGTAATAGATTTCACGAAAAAAAAAACTTATTCTCTAAAAAAAAAATAAAAAATGTGACATGAAAGATTGGTACTAGTATTCAAAGGGGCATGCTGCATCATGAACAAGTCTACAACCTGTCGATCCAAATATTCAAATTATGGAGTTTCTTATCATCAAAGAATATTACAAGAATTATTTAGGGTTGTTGAGAGGAATGAAATGGAGTAGGTAGAGGGCAAGTAGCACTAGCTTTGAATATGCATGGTTGACTAAAATAATTTGAGTCGAGGTTAAATTAAAATTGAGTTTGTCCCGAGCTGAGCAACCTAATTAAGCTTAACCACCACAGCTTATTTGGATCAAGGATAAGTTTAACTCAAACTTGAAAAAAATAGAAAATTTATAATCTTTTTTGGGGAAAATATCAAAAAGTCCTTCTAAAAAACTTTTATAAAGGTAAATTCCTAAAAATATTTATTCAATCTAAAAAGTCATAAAATTGAAATTTTCAATACCAAAAATTACAAAATTTAACGATTTAATCTAGAGTCGTTAAGTTTGGAGCTTTCACATAGATGAAAATTTGTCTTTCTTTTTCAAAGCGAGGCGTTACGAAGTGGCGGATCCAAAATTTTTAGTGAGGGTGGGTCGAAAAAAAATTAACCTTACAATTTATCGTTTTTGATATGTAAATGTATTTTTATAAATAGTAAATTAACAAAGTATTATCGAAAATCACATCTGAAATTACTTTTTATTCTTTCTGTTAGTTATATTTTTAAGGATATATGATGTTTCAATTACCACTAAAATCTATTTGATCCTATAATCACAAAATTGAATACAAAAAGTAAGGAAAGTAAGTAACACCACATGACCAAAAACTTTTCAAATTTATTTTGGATCAAGATAAATTTTTTTAAAAAAATTAAAAAAAAATTGATCGTTTGATTTTGGACGGAAAGAGTACAACGAAGTATCCCTAAACTTTTTTTTTTTTTTTAAAGTAATTGAATTAACTTGAGAATGAAATTATGAAAACTTCAATCCCAAAATGCTACAAACTTATTGAAAAATCAATGTGATTATTGATATCAAAAAGATGAATCAGAGTTAAAAAATTGAACTATCTTATTTTTGTGAAAAACAATCAACAAGAAAATCTTATCCCTTATTTTAAGGTTAATATACTTTCCTTTTTTTCATCTTAGTTTAAGCTTTTTAGTTGTAGTATTCATAAATGGCGAAGTATTGATAGTATTTTGTACAATCTTGTCATCGTAAAAAATCATATAATAATAATAATAATAATAATAATAATAATAATAATAATAATAATAATAATAATAATAATAATAATAATAATAATAATAATAAATTGTTACTATACTTTTCACCCATATATTTAGGGCTCGTTTGGTAACTGAATAAGAATAATCAGTATTAATAGTGAGGGGATTATTAATCCCCTAATTATTAGTGAAGGTAATAATAATCCTAATTTAAAAAATAATATGATGTTTGGTAGAAATCGGATTAGCATACTTAAATCCTATGAACTCATCCAATTTTTATATTTTTTTGGACGGGGTATATTTGAGAAAGAGAATTAACCCAGGAGTTTGTTAAGAAAATCGTATGAACTCACCCAAAATCAAAATGCCTGTGATTCGTAGGAGAACAGAGAAGGGAGAGAAACTGATTTGGGTTAAATGTAAGGAAAAAAGAAACTTAGAAATATGAAGAATAGAAAACAGAGAAACGAGAGAAATTGATTTGGGTTTAATGTCAAGTAAAAGAAACTAAGAAAGATGAAGAAGAGCTCTAAAAATGAAGGGAATCACCAAAGGAGAAGATGAAGGCGTGAAGACGCCAAGTAATTCTGCGTCTAATTAATTTTTAATCAACGGTATATTTGCGCCAGTGGGATTGCTTATACCACCTCTAACCCGGAATTATTAGTGAAGGGATAAATACCTAATCCCCATGATGCGGATTATTAGTACCCATGTCTAATTATCTATCAAACAGGGTTTACTGGGGCTTTGTAATCCCCCTCATATTTATCTGGGGTTATGACGGTTTACCAAACGGCCCCTTAATGAATAGTATTTTGGGTGTCATCAACCTAGACTTGCCCAACCGGTCTTGAACCACCGGTTCGGATCGGAGTCGGACCGGCCAAGAACCAGCGGGAAACCGCTACCGGTGAACTGTGAACCGCCCTTGAACCGAACCGTTGGTTATTCGGTTCGGTTACGATTTTTATTTTTCAAAATCGATGAACCGGCGGTTCATGAACCGTGAACCGGAACCGGCCGTTCAGAAGAGGATAGCAGCTATAATAACGGCTACTTGATCTGGACCGTTGATTAGGCTGATCCGACGGTTGCTGTTACTTTTCCGTTAGATAACGGCTTTCTAGCCGTTTTAGGGGCTAAAATGTAAAAAAAAAAGTTTTTTTTTTACTTTTTCTCTTCATTTTCCAATCTATAAATACCCTCCATATCCCTTCATTTTTTTCACACCATTCTCAAGTCATTCTCTCAATCCCTCTCTCAATCTATATATTATCTCAAAGTCTCCATAATTCTATTTTTTCCACATAATTCCATTATTTTCACAAATTTTCATTTTTTCACATAATTTCATTTTTTCACAAAAAAAAATTTCTTCATCTCGTGGCGTCGGTGGCAATAGGGGAAAGAAGAAGGCAACCACTAGCAATCCAACTTCGCATACAATTTTCCCTGCCGATGATTTTATTTGGGATAATATACAAATACAACCAAATGAAACGCTCGAATTGAGCGATGACGAAGTCGATACAACATTTCCAATGGGTGGTCGTGGTCATACCGAAGGGAGTAACACTCAAACCACTCAAACCCAAAGTGAAGCGCGAGGTGGTGGTCAAATCCGAAGTGGAGGTCGAGGAGGTCGAACCACGGGAAAGTCCGACATCATGACCGTGCACTTTACAAAAGTGCCAATTGAAGGTACCAACAAATACACTGTTTATTGCAACTATTGCACTTCCACATTTTTCTTTACCCATGGAGGTGGTTAAGGATCATTTAAAAGACACTTGGAGTCAAAGCACCCCGACCAAGTTGGAGATGCCCAAAATCAAATACAACTACACGGATTTACGGGATCCTCACAAGGTACATCTTCGCAATTATTTAAATTTGATAATGCAACATATAGAAGAGAAATGACAAAATATACTGCTGCTAAAGGATTACCCTTTAATTTTGCAAATGATACATTATGGTCTAATATGACACAACTTTGTTTGAATCCCGCAGCTAAAGAAATTAAAAAAAAATACAAGTACTCATGATACTAAAGCACAATATCTATAAGGAAAATTAACTTTAATTAATACGTTTAAAGATTTACCACAAAAATTATCAATATGTGCTGATATATGGAGTGATCATTGGCAAACTTATAACTATATAGGAATTACATGTCATTGGATTGATAGTAGTTGGAAAATACATAAACAATTAATTGCATATAAATCTTTTGATACTGTTCATAACGCTCAAAATATTTGTAACAAAATTGCTAGAGTTTTAGAAGAATATGGATTAGTTCACAAAATTTTTTAAATTGAATTTGATAATGCTGCTAATAATACTGCTAGTTTACCATCACTCATTGAAATTTGTCAACCATCCATTGGTGGTAAATTTTTTCATGTTAGGTGCATATGTCATATTTTAAATTTATGTGTGCAAGATGGTTTATCAACTTTAAAGGAACCTGTAGCCCCAATTAAAGAAGTTCTTTCTTATCTAATGAGAAATCACAATGTAACAAAATTGTGGATTAAATTTTGTAAAACAAATAATGTCCCACCTAAAAGATTTTCCCTAAATGTTCCAAACCGATGAAATTCTACTTATAAAATGTTATTCGATTCTTATGATTTCCGTGAACTATTGTGTCAGTTTTTTCAACAAATAGAGTATTCTACTATAATATTGTTGTTAGTGTTATGCCCTAGGCCTATAGTTGATAGACTTATGTGTTGACATTATTTATTATTATATGGAAAGTTTACTATTTGATTATTATATGTTTTGCATATTTATTTGTAATAATCTTCGTCCCTAATTATTAAGTGAATAATTAGAATAAATGTTAATGGATAATCATATGATGATTATATGCATAGAGATGCACATTAAATTTATGGGTACTTGTTAGAGAACAAGTGACTGGACTTGACCCGTATGAGATTTATGTCATGGTTGAAATTGTCACGGCCAGAATCACAAGTGATATCCAAGGTGATAACAGCACCAACGATAGCACTTGGGATAGCACACACACACTTCGAAAAATAAAACAATTTTGTAAAAGAGTTTGCAGCGGAATAAAAATACCAAAATTATTTTTCTCAAGTTATATAAATATAACTTGAGAGTGCCTCTTAGGCAAGACTTTATAATCACTATAAATGAATTTACAAAGCCGAAAATGTTCCCTATAGCTATAACAATTTTGAGCTCTATGGAACAAGAGATAAAGAACGGAATCCTCTCCTAGCCTTCACACAACTTGATACCAATGTAATCAAGTGCGAAATTACAAGGGAGGAAGAATTAAAAGAACCAAACAAAGAACTCTATCTCTAAGCTTTCGAAGGTGTGTATGAAAATAACTTTTCTTGGCATGTCTTCAAATGAAACCTTTCAAGTTTTTTTATAGTCTTCAAATACTTGAAGGCTACTCAATTAACAGCCTTGGGGCTAGTCTTGCACGTTGAGAAAGTGTAGGGAGAGTGGTTCAAGTTGTTCCTTAATTTTAGCTCCCACTTCCTCCATTTTAGCAACCAAGTTGATTTATCTTCAAGTCAAGCTTCCACGCCTTGTACTCCCAAGATTTATCAACCTTGTACTCTTCTATAACTCAGCAACAACTCCTTGATCAAGTCTCCACATGTTTTAATTGTTGTTGCCAAAGTTACGGATTTATGCATAAAATGCATAAATTGTTTTCTTCCAAATTCCACACGTGTCTAGCTCTTTCTTTGATGCTATTGCACTCTGAAATATAAACATAAACCATAGACTATACAGATTATATTAGCACATTAGTCCATTAAATAATAAAAAAGAAATATACAACTATATAATTTTCAGTACAGGAAATCATCTGCGATATCACCTGGACTTTTGGGAAATCATCTACGATATCACCTGCAGTTTACACTAACAATCTCCCCCTTAGTTGGATATTTCTTTCCAAACCTAATGTGCTGCTGTCCTGCAAGATTAGTCTATGAACAAATATACAGAGCATAGAAACACAGTATAATATCTCCAAGAAATTAACTCTCCCTTAATCAAGGAGCTAATCCTAAACAATGATTTATCATAATAAACTATTTTATTTCAAACTTTAAAAAGTTTTCGAAATAAACTAAGTTAACATAAAAAACCATAAACCATTGTAGCTAAATATCATCCAAAACTAGCAAAACATCCTAGCAGTTAAAGTTTTAAACAAACCAACTAAAGTGTTTAGCAACCAATATAAACAAAATAAAAGAAAATTGTTTAGGAAACCACATCACATCACCAAAATAAAAGAAATTATTTTAGGACCACCACAAAATCAGCCACCCACAAGATAGTGGCAACATCAGTCTTCAGGTTTAAAAACCTTCAGATTTCAGTTTTCTTCTTCTTCAAACTCCTCTTCTTCTTCATCTTTCTCCTGATCTCCTTTCCTATCACTTCCACCATCACTTGGGCCAGCACTGGTGGTAGCATCTGCAGTAGCACCACCTCCACTAGTTGCAGTAACAGCAGATCCTCCCCCTATTTGGGAAGAAATTTCATCAATAAAAGCATCTGTAACATGCTTTAGCTTAGCCCATCCCTCAGTAAGTTGTCCAATTGAACTTGACTGTTTGTGCAAGAAGTTAATCACTGTTGCCTTTGGGATTGATGGACCAGAGTTGCCTAGAAGATTTATCATGTTGTTCAGAATACTTGCAGCATCAGTTCCTGCAAAAGTATTAGGGGCATCACCTGGAGAAGCACTTGGGATATCACGTGAGATAGCACTGGGAAGAACAGGGGCTATTTCATCAGATTTGTTCCAAGGGAGATCTTTAGTATACCTTTTGCCCTTTTTCAGTTGTTGATCAATGGTATAATACTCAGGTTCAATGGTGAAAACATCAGAGGCTTCAATGGGTAAGGATTGAAATACCAAAACTTTGAAGATTAGAGAAGGATAGGGAAAAAAGCTAATGTTCACTTCCTTTTTTCTACCCCATGAAGCTAAGTGTTTGAACACTAATCTTCCAAAGTTAATCCTTAAATTCTTACCCAATCTGTACAACACATTCGCATGCTCCAATGTCACAATAGGTTCATTAGTTGTAGGAACCCAATTGAAGATGCAAAATTTGTGAAGCATAGAATATAGAGAAGTAAGCCTAGAAGCATGAAGTTTCTCTTTTAAAGGCCAAGACTGCAGTTTGTTGTGAGTGAGCAATTTTACCATTTCATCCCTATTAATCCTAATGCTCTCATCATCTAAATTTGGGAGGCCTAAAACCTTGTTAATTAGGGCTGGAGTAAATGAATAAACTTTTCCCCTAACAAATACCTTCCCAAATTTTTCAGACCCTTCATCATCCAAATGAGCATGCAAGTTAGCAAAGAAATTGCGTACAACACTCTCAACAAACACAGAATCATGATTATTAGCATTAAGAAAATTCCTGTCCTTCAAAAATTGAACCATTCCTTACTTTTCCAACTGACCCTCATCAATGTGCTTTTCTTTTAACAATCTCTTACTCGAATTATTCAACCAAAATTCCATATTTTCTTTCTTATAAAATTCCAGAGTAAGAAAAGGTTTGGAAAAGCCTTATCCTCTTCATTTCGAATAATCTCATCACCAGAATTACCACTAGAGGAATGAGTAGGAACAGAGGAGGGGGCAGGTGTTACCTCAGATGATATCTTCTTCTTGGTAGCACCTTTGGTAGCACTCACTGAAGCTTTGCCCTTGACCTTCTTCTTCTGATAATCAGAGAGAGTTTCCTCTTCATCACCATCCACCCAAGCATCAAAAGAATCCACAGAAGGCTCCTTCTCCTTGTTGGCATCAAAATTTTCGTCACTCACATGGGGTGAGGACACATCTAGGGAGCTTTCTGAGACTTCAATCGGATCAGAGGTAGTATTTGAAGTTGCCTTGGACTTGATTGACCTAATGCGGTTGGAAGACCTCCTCTTTGCCACTTGAGGAGATAGCTTGGAAGTTGGAGCTTTTCTCTTCCTCTTTTCTTTTGATTCGACCGGAATGAGAGTCACCTTGGGAATGCCACGTTCGAATGAGGTAATGGGGGCAGAGGATGGAACAATAGTCATTGTAGAAGGAGAAAAACTTGGAGTGATTATTGGAGAGGTTTCCATGGCCACACGAGAAGCCACAGATGGAGCAAGGCTTGGTGAAATGTCCATTTGGTCCGTGTGAGAGGGTTCAGTATTGGCTTTGGATGGAGAAGCCATGAAGATTTTTGGGAATTTTTGAGAATGGAATTTGACCTAGATTGAGAAAGGGACGAAGACGCTGAAGGGTTTAAGAAGGGGAAGAGAAGGTAACGGATAGAGAGAGAAAATAGGAAGAGGGAGAGTGAAAATAGGAGAGAGAGGTTAGATAGGGAACATAAAATTAATTTGATTTGACATTTAAAGTCCTATCTAAACTCAATCCCTATTAATACTCTAACTAATCCCTATCCACATCTTTTATAAACTTAACCCTAACCACACCTTTTTCATTAAACCCCAACCAACTTAAAAATAAAACACGGTTGAAACAAAATAAAAAGAAAAAAAAATTCTTTTTTTTTAAAGTAAAACGTAAAAAAATAAAAATAAGTAAACTAAATATTTTGCAACTAGGCTCAAAACATTATAAGCACAAATCAAAATAAATATGGGTTAGTTACTCAACAATTGTTTACCAAAAATAAAGAAAACTTGTTGAAGACGTTTTCAAAATCGTAAACTCTTTAATTAAAAAGACTTTCAGATTTTGAAAAATTAATCAACAATATTTCGAAACTAAGAAATAAAAAACTAATATAGCAGACACTAATGTGTTAAGGCAATGATGGTAACACGTAGGATAACACATGTGATATCAATCCCCTTGATAAATATTTTTCAGTTTCAAACACTTGAGGCATAACAAGCTTAGCCTTTTTTCAAGCACTTCAGGCATAATAAGCTGAGCATTTTTTATGCACTTTAGGCATTATAAGCCTATATCTATTTTTTAAGTACATTGCTTGTTATAAGGAATCAATACACTTTGATGGATAAAATTCTCTTGTAATAAAACACCTAGCAAGTGTACTAGCTACCGTTGTAGTAGTATGCACAAGCAAGGGTCGAATCCACAGAGATTTGTGTGTTGAACAAATTGATTTAATTAGTGTAAAAAGAAACAAAGGAAAAGGGATTTTTGATTTGATTGAATTATTAAACTAAGAAAGCAAAATAAATAAATTAAAGATATCAAGAGACAAGGGATTCATGGATAGGGGATCATAACAATTATCACTTTATGCTTTTTATTACATGTAAAAAGGTTTCAATCTTATTCTTGGGTTCGTTCACAAAAACCTAGGGTTAAGATGTTAATATCACAGTTACGTCGATAAGAACATTAAAATCCTAATATCTCTATCTTGTTTATATATTCAGTTACATCAATATAAACCTTCAAGAGATTCAATTTAAATCACAAGAACATAAGAACCTAGATTCATTGATTTCAGTTACGTCCTCAATTAAATCTATTCTCTCAATATTGGTCAATGTATAAATGTCAAAGTTCTTTGAAACAATTTATACCCAAATAGATTCATAGGCCAAAAGTATCTTAACATACAATTGAAGCCTATGAATGATCTTGAAGAATATTGAGAGAACAAGAACGAAAGAGAGATAGAAAGAATTAAAACCCTAGCATAAAGATCAAATTGTTACTCACCTCAATCCATGAATCAAATAAATTAGCCTTGAATGGCCATTAGAATAAACAAATCAAAACCTTGTTCTTTCATCTTCAAAAGTAAATAAAAACCTAAACTAAAAATATAGAGAGAATAAAAATATTCAAAAGATTAAAAAGATTAAAAAGATGAGAGATCAAAAGATGATACAAAAGCTAGTCTAGGGTTGTTTTTATAGGAGGGAGGTAAAAATCCTTTTTGGAAACAAATTCTTGGTCAAAATCCTTGTCAAAACAGAAAATCTCCCGAAATCCGTCACTGATTCTGTACAAATCTGCTGAAAATCACGTTTTCCTTGTTTGTGACGGAATTAAATCCGTTGCTGAAACTTTGTGGGCGGTCGCCCACGTTTGCCCACCGGCTGCCCATCAGTAGAGAAACATCACGGCCATGTTCATTGCCTTTGTGCGGCCGCCCAAGCCTCAAGGGCGACTGCCCAAGTTGCCCTTGACCCAAGATGCCTCTCCTGGCCGAGCCTAGCCCATTTTTCCTTCGCAGTGGCCCTGTTCCTCTCTAGCCTTGGCCGGCCAGATGCCTAGATTTGGCCTGCCATTCAACATTTGCCTCGGCCATAATTGCCTTGAGTTTGGACCAATATATATTCGGTTCGTTCCGCAATTTCACCGTCGCCCTTTGGCCACTATAAAAGATTCTTTTGCACCTCGCTCTTTGAGAATTTATTTTTCATTTTAGCCCATGAATTTTTATATATCAAATTCGTTCAAAATTTTCATATTTCCAGTTTAGTCCCTGAATTTCCAATATTTACGTTTTGGTCCTTGAACTTTCAAATGTCAGTTTTGTCCCATATTTTCCCGAATTGCAATTTGATCCAGAAACTTCCAAAGTACGCTCCAATCCTCCGTTTTAACAGTAATTGCACTTCAACCCCTATACTTTTAAAACACTAAAAAATACATTAAATTTCTAAGGTTTCGAGCACCAAATAAGCTAGAAAACATATCTTTTGGATGGGTAAAACCACATTCATCAAATACCCCCAAACTTATCTTTTGCTCGTCCTCGAGTAAAACAAAATTAAAACAAAATAAAAACTAATTAAAATAAAAGAAAATATTTTTGAGATTTGTTCAATTCATATAATAGGCCGTTGGCACAACAAGTCTCAGATCTTTACAACACGCATAATCTACAAGAATTATCATGAATATGGGACTATAATTACATGGATGCATCTAACTTACAATTTTTCACAACACAATGAAAGATGAATGAAATATGGGTGAATGAAATATGGGAGATCATTGTCACCAAAATAAGATATTTTATAGGGTCACAAACCACATGCTCTAAATCAATGATACTAAGATGAAATTTCTGAACAAGGGACACTCATATGCATATTTAAACAAAACTGTCAACCCGGCTACTCTTTAGGGATCAAATAGGGCTTAACGGCTTGTAATGTATCGCGATAAACGCGGGCTAGATTCACGGTTCCAAAAGAAGGTAAGGACATACGAAGTCAAGCAAGTGAAACTAGAAAGTCTTCATCATACATCCTCCCATTGAAATTTATCACTCCGCTCCAAACCAACCCATTGATTTAACCCCCAAACTTATAATTTTGTATACTTTCAAACTTGGGATTGATCACCTTTCTTTCTTTCTTTTTGATCACTTTCCACTTCAACATTAGAGAGGGCAAGGCAATTTTTTTTCTTTTTTTTTCTTCTTTTCTTTTTTTCATTTTTTTCTTTGCACAAATATATCACGAAAAAAGTGCATTCAATACTTTGCTCAAGCCCCTCTTTTCATTACATAATATGACCATTTTCTTTCTTTTCATGACCACTTTCCACTCAACCCTTTGATTTTCCAACCATCACCCCAAACATTCGCATTCCTTCCCTAGTTTCACTTTCTTGAAAAGGTGAGAAAAATAGTGTATAAGTTAAAATGGTAGGATAATGAGGGTACAAAAAAAGGCGAATGGTGGTCTAAGATAACCTCCCACTTTTGTAAGAGATTCCATTTTTTTTTCAAGCTCAAAAGGGGTTCTAGCGGAATTTTTATATAAGTGACGAGAAAGTTAAAGGCTCACAAATAGGGTTCAAAGAAAATAGCCATATATCACTTCCCGAATAGCCTAATTGATGTGTTATTGACAGTCATGCAAACATGTTCTAGGGACCCCGAGAATGCCAAAGTGATCCTATAAAGGTCTCCTAAGTTGGTAACAATGATCAAGAAAAATAATATGGAAGTGAAAGGTGGAGAAATCATACTTTACATGTTTCAATGCAATTATATTCCCATATTGACAATAATACTCAAGATTTTTAAAATTAAATCACTCTCAAATCATCATGGACTCTAGCCAACTTCTCAAAATATGAAAAGAACAAAAATTTAAAATTTTTCTATTTTTTTGGAGGGTGACACTATATACACTTCCCTATAAACCCACAAACTCGGAGAGATATCTACCCCCAAACTCAAAACATGCTATGTCCTCATAGCAAAGAGAACAAAAACATGCCTTGGGTTCAAAGGACGATATGACACAACAAAGCAAATAAATAAAGTAAATAAAAAACGTACCTACTTGGGTTGCCTCCCAATTAGCGCATTTGGTTAAGGTCGTTAGCCCGACCGTTGCTCGCGTTTGGACTTCACTTTCCGTCTTTTGGCCCACTTCATAGTTTCGCGGGTCCGTATGTTCAGTTCATGCCCCATGTAAAATCCTTGAGCTTTGATATTATTTTGTGCTCAAGAGAATTTTTGACGTTTCAGCTTTTTGGGCTTCTTCTCTTTCAAACTCTCGCCACTTTCTTCACCCTCAAAAATAGGGGGAGGTACAAGAATGATGGAGGCAAAATCTTTCACACTTTCGATGGGATGGAGAGGATCTTCTTTGAGACATTGTTCGTCAATTTGGCCGGGCCCAACCTCATCAACATTAATGCCCTCATTATCTTTTAATTTCTCTTCAACCCCATCTTCTTCACAATCAACATCTTCATCAACAACCACAACATCACTAGCAGGAGACGGAAAGAGAATCGGTAGTTCATCACTAATGGAAGCGTCCTCCCATTCATAACGTTCAAGTTGGATAGAACTAGTATCTCGCTCATAACCCCTCAAGGCCTCTTCTAGTGTAGTGACTTGTGCTTCCAACCTAGCTATGGCTGCACCTACTTGTTGTTGTTGTTGACGATTTTCCTCCTTCAATTGACAAATTTCCTCCTTCAATCTTGTCACAGCCTCTTCACATGATAGCTTTTTAGGTTGCGGTGGATTATTATAATGTGGCTCATACTTGTTTCATGCCCGGCTCGAGTAGTTTCCCCTCCATTGTGTATAACAATTGGGAGAATAATCATATTGTTGTTGCCATGGGTGGAATGAACTCTTTTATTGCATCTGTGGAGAATACTCATGAAAATATGTCCTAGACGGACAATCATTAGTAGCATGAGAGTATAATCCACAACAGGAACATGCATCTTGTATTATGTTGGCACTAGGCGAAGCACTTTTCGCATTGAACAAAGCAATTAATTTTTTTACTTGCCCGACCAACTTCTCATTAGAATGTGATTCATGCATGACCTTTAATTTTTAAATAACTAGAAAAATAAAGAAAATTATTTACACTAAAAAAAAACTAATAAAATAAAATATTTACAATACACTAACAAAATAAACTTATTCAAATCATAACAAATCCCCGGCAACGGCGCCAAAAACTTGATGGATAAAATTCTCTTGTAATAAAATACCTAGCAAGTGTACAAGCTACCGTTGTAGTAGTATGCACAAGCAAGGGTCGAATTCACAGAGATTTGTGTGTTGAACAAATTGATTTAATTAGTGTAAAAAGAAACAAAGGAAAAGGGATTTTTGATTTGATTGAATTATTAAACTAAGAAAGCAAAATAAATAAATTAAAGATATCAAGAGACAAGGGATTCATGAATTGGGGATCATAACAATTATCACTTTATGATTTTTATTTCATGTAAAAAGGTTTCAATCTCATTCTTGGGTTCATTCACAAAAATCTAGGGTTAAGATGTTAATATTACAGTTACGTCGATAAGAACATTAAAACCCTAATATCTCTATCTTGTTTATATATTCAGTTTCGTCAATATAAACCTTCAAGATATTCAATTTAAATCACAAGAACATAAGAACCTAGAATCATTGATTTCAGTTACGTCCTCAATTAAATCTATTCTCTCAATAATGGTCAATGTATAAATGTCCGAGTTACTGAAACAATTTATACCCAAATAGATTCATAGGCCAAAAGTATCTTAACATACAATTGAAGCCTATGAATGATCTTGAAGAATAATGAGAGAACAAGAACGAAAGAGAGATATAAAGAATTAAAACCCTAGCATAAAGATCAAATTGTTACTCACCTTAATCCATGAATCAAATAAATTAGCCTTGAATGGTCATTAGAATAAACAAATCAAAACCTTGTTCTTTCATCTTCAAAAGTAAATAAAAACCTAAACTAAAAATATAGAGAGAATAAAAATATTAAAAAGATTAAAAAGATGAGAGATCAAAAGATGATACAAAAACTAGTCTAGGATTGTTTTTATAGGAGGGAGGTGAAAATCCTTTTTGAAAACAAGTTCTTGGTCAAAATCCTTGTTAAAATAGAAAATCTCCCGAAATCCGTCACTGATTCTGTGCAAATCTGCTGAAAATCACGTTTTCCTTGTTTGTGACGGAATTAAATCCGTTGCTGAAACTTTATGGGCGGTCGCCCACGTTTGCCCACCGGCTGCCCATCAGTACAGAAACATCACGACCATGTTCATTGCCTTTGTGCGGCCGCCCAAGCCTCAAGGGCGACCGCCCAAGTTGGCCTTGACCCAAGATGCCTCTCCTGGCCGAGCCTAGCCCATTTTTCCTTCACAGTGGCTCTGTTCCTCTCTAGCCTTGGCCGGCCACTTGCCTAGATTTGGCCTGCCATTCATTATTTGTCTCGGCCACAATTGCCTTGAGTTTTGACCAATATATATTCGGTTCGTTCCGCAATTTCACCGTCGCACTTTGGCCACTATAAAAGATTCTTTTGCACCTCGCTCTTTAAGATTTTATTTTTCATTTTAGCCCATGAATTTTTATAAATCAAATTCGTCCAAAATTTCCATATTTCCAGTTTAGTCCCTGAATTTCCAATATTTACGTTTTGGTCCTTGAACTTTCAAATGTCTGTTTTGTCCCATATTTTCCCGAATTGCAATTTGATCCAGAAACTTCCAAAGTACGCTCCAATCCTCCGTTTTATCAGTAATTGCACTTCAACCTCTGTACTTTCAAAACACTAGAAAATACATTAAATTTTCAAGGTTTCGAGCACCAAATAAGCTAGAAAATATATCTTTTGGATGGGTAAAATCACATCCATCACACTTCTTTAAACAAGAAAGCATCGTAGTAACGAGTTGCGTGCTTCAAGTCTTATTTCAAGTGTACAGATAAAGTGATTTATGCCTTTCAAGTAGGGTACACTGTAGTAGCGAACTTCATATCCCTAATACTTAGCATAAACCATCTCATACATTCTCATTGACAAGAGTACATCGTTGCAGCGAACACCGTGCCCCGAGCTCGAGAGAATAGTATGGAAATAAAATGCCTTTGCCTTTTATTTATCAAAAAGAAAAGATTAGTGACTTTGTCACTTTAAGCATATGAAGGGGAGTGATATCACACATGATAACCTAAGTAATAGCCTACCATAACAAAAAGGTCAGTATGTGCCACGGTTAGAACTAAGCTAACCAGATTAAAAGAGAATGAAAAACATTTTTTTTTAAAATAAACTAAAAAAATTACACTAATATACAAGTGTTACCCTGAGTGATAACATCACCTGGGGTAGCACAGACAAACAGACTCAGAGATTACATAGACCAAGAGATCTTTTCAAACTAAAAAATCTCTCGTGGTTTAAGGCCTTGGTAAAGATATCAGCCAGTTGATACTTAGTGTCAAAATGATCAATGTTAATTAGGCCTTTATCTACCATATCTCTAAGAAAATGATGACGTATATCTATGTGCTTAGTACGGGAATGTTGAACAGGGTTTTTTGAAATGTTGATAGCACTCAGGTTATCACAGTACATAGTCAAAGAATTACTCTCTAGACCATAGTCATCTAGCATATGTTTTAGCCAAATAAGTTGTGAGCAACAACTACCAGCTGCAACATACTCAGACTCGGCTGTGGAAAGTGTGATGATGTGTGAATGTATCGAAAATTTTCCCATTTTTTTATTTGAAAAAATCAACGAAAACGGAGTCGCCACGCCATTTTAATTTTGAGGGCCAAAACTTTGAAAAAAACCCGAGATCAGAGATTTAGGTTCGGAGGTCATGTTACACGCCGGGAAGGACGTTAGTGTGCACCCGGAATGCCTCGTAAAACGAGTCTTCCAAGCTGAAAATCATTTTTGTGTGTGTGTGTGTGTGTGTGTGTGTGTGTGTTTTGGCCAAAATACTTTGAAACTCAGAAAAGTAAAAATTGGGATATCTTTTCAAGACTTTAAACTGATCCCATGATTTTTGGAAGATTTTTGGATTGAGATTTGGTACTCAAAAGACCTTTTGAAGTTGAGAGCCATTTCTGCCAGAATGAAAAAGGCAGTGGACCTTTGATTTTGAAATGTATTCAAGGGTCTTAAAACTTCATAATCTGGATAAACTCAGAGAATGAAAGTTGTTCTAGACACCTTAAATAAGATTTGTGCGAAGGAATTTTCCATTTTGGAGAAGATTTGAGGGGTCAAAACCTTCTGGAAACCTCAGATATGAGATCTGGATTCCCAGAAGCTGATGAACTAGCCTCTGAAAGAAAATTTGAAAAGAGGAGTTTTACTCACCCAAAAAATAAAGTAAAAATATTTCTGGAAAGCTCTGGATGTTGGCTACAAAAAGTGTTTTGTAGTCAACACCAAATTCCAAGTTCATCTGTGTCCAAAAATTAAGACAATGGACTGAGGTCTGGGAAAATTGCTACTGGACAGCAACTTCTCAAGAAGGAGAATATGATTTTAAAGGGAGTTTTGCATCCATGCTTGTCCCCATTTCCCTAGGTTTTGGTTAGTGATCACTAGACATTTTAGTGGTGAATCAACTATACCAAACCATCCTTGGGGTACATTAGGACTAAGCATTTCATTTGCTTGGGAAGGGGATTTTTATCCTTTGAAAATGAGATTTTATGCTTGAAAATGGTTTTTAGGGTTTTGAAAATGAGTTTTCTTTGCAAGAAAGTAAGAAAACTTGAAAATAATTTTGATCTTTGTAGAAGATCATCCATGGAAGATGGTCTTCCATGGTGATCTTCTTAGATCTAGAGCAAGAAGATGAAAGAACTACATTTTGTAGTTTGAAGATGCATGCATGGTTGAGATTTAGGGTTAGGAGGAGGAGGGTTTACCAATCTTCCTTGTGTTCTTGAGTGTTTGGCTTGAGTGTATGAGTGTTTAGGGCTTTAATATGAGAGTGAGTGGATGAGTATGAGTTGGGAAAGATTGGAGAGAAAATGGTGACAATTCAAGTGAATTCTCCTTTGTTTTCTCTCTATATTTCGCGAGGTTCGGTGCAAAATGTGTTGTTCCTCCTTATTTTTGTAGTGGAGGGCTCAATTTATAGCCCTCTGAAATATGCAAACTCATCCGCGCGGATCAAGTCCCCTCGGCGTGCCTTTGTTCATTAAATGCGGCTCCGGCTTTGGACAGAAGAATATTTCTTTTCAAAATTCAAATTAACCGGCCGGATTATGTTTCCGGCATTTCTATTTTTGGTTTTATTCTTTTGTTTTGCTTTTTAAGATTCTTTTTAAGGTTTAACCTTAAATAACAATGCCCATTTTACCCTCACTTTGTTAGAAAAGTTAGGATTGTTAGGAATTGTTAGAAATGTTATAACTTTCGTTAATTTTCTAACGAAAATTCTAACAAGCTCAAATTGGAGCACTTACGGTAGCCCTCGGCGACGGCGCTTTCGAAGGAAGCGGGGTCGTCGATAAAGAGTAAGGCTCCATATTTGGCGGGATGATCGAGTGATCGGGTGGCTGAACCTAGCGATAGGCTACCTACGTATCCCGAATGGGAATCGAAGCCGATCGTAGTTCGGGTCTTTGACCACGGAGATGATGGCGTTTTAGGTGCCTCGAACACGATGAGCGAGTTCTACGGTCGTTTCTTTGGAAAGAAACTTCTGGGGGATTAAGAGATGACCATTTTCGGTCGATGGCTATCCGCTCTGTTGGGGATAGGAATGACCATTTTCGGTCTCTTTGGGGATGATTGCGATTTATCGCTTTCCTAGTGATAGCGTCTTAGGTGCCTCAAACCTTGGAGATGGCGTTTTAGGTGCCTCGAACCTTGGAGATGGCGTTTTAGGTGCCTCGAACCTTGATGATGATGGCCTTTAGGTGCCTCGAACCTTGATGATGATGGCTTTTTAGGCGCCTCGGACCTTAATTTGAAATGGCCTTTCGGTGGACTTTGTCTGCTGCCGAAGGATAGGGTGACCGTTTTGGTCGAGTGGACCTAATGATAGGCTACCTACGTATCCCTAGTGGGAATCGAAGCCCTTTCGTAGTTCGAGTACTACTCGAGATTCCGTTGGCTTTTGGGATTCCGTTAACTTTCTTTGGGGATTTCGTTAGCCTTTCTTTGAGGAAAATCGAGACGTATTCGTGCAGGAAATCGGTCTTACGTTTGGCTAGTTGGATGATTTTGATGAAAGATACGGGATCTCGTTATCTTTCTCGGGGAGATCGGACTTACGTTTGGCTTGCCGGGGATGATTTTGATGAAAGATACGGGATCCGTTATCTTTCTCGGGGCACTCGGTCTTACGTTTGGCTAGGGGTAATTTTGATGAAAGATACGGGATCTCGTTATCTTTCTCGGGGCACTCGGTCTTACGTTTGGCTAGGGGAAGATTTTGATGAAAGATACGGGATCTCGTTATCTTTCTCGGGGCACTCGGTCTTACGTTTGGCTGCCGGGAAGATTTTGATGAAAGATACGGGATCTCGTTATCTTTCTCGGGGCACTCGGTCTTACGTTTGGCTTGCCGGGAAGATTTTGATGAAAGATACGGGATCTCGTTATCTTTCTCGGGGCACTCGGTCTTACGTTTGGCTAGGGGGAAGATTTTGATGAAAGATACGGGATCTCGTTATCTTTCTCGGGGCACTCGGTCTTACGTTTGGCTAGCAGGGAAGATTTTGATGAAAGATACGGGATCTCGTTATCTTTCTCGGGGCACTCGGTCTTACGTTTGGCTGCAGGGATGATTTTGATGAAAGATACGGGATCTCGTTATCTTTCTCGGGGCACTCGGTCTTACGTTTGGCTAGCAGGAAGATTTTGATGAAAGATACGGGATCTCGTTATCTTTCTCGGGGCACTCGGTCTTACGTTTGACATGATTTTGATGAAAGATACGGGATCCGTTATCTTTCTCGGGGAAATCGAGCCGTTTGATTTGATGAAAGATACGGGATCCGTTATCTTTCTCAGAGATCGGTCTTACGTTTCGCCGTTTGATTTTGCGGGATCCGTTATCTTTCTCGGGGCACTCGATCTTACGTTTGACTCACGGGGGAAGGTTTTGATGAAAGATACGGGATCTCGTTATCTTTCTCGGGCACTCGGTCTTACGTTTGGCTTGGGGGAATGATTTTCTTGACAAGGGGCTGACTTTGGTTAACTTTGTTAACTTTGTCAAGTTAGGGACCGAATTGCGAGAGTCACGAAATTTTAAGGGGCAAAAGGGTCATTTTGACCCTTGCAATCCTATCCGCGCGGATAGGAGGTTTGAAAATCAGGGGTATTAATTAGGGCCAACGCCCTTTTCTCTTCCCATTCAGGTTTTTCAAAATTACGAGACGAGAGAGAGAGAGAGAGAGGAGAAGCCATTGTTGGCCTAAAAAGCTTCAAAATCTTCCGATTTTCTTCGATTTTGAGCAATGGAACACGGGGAAGGCGCTTTTCAAGGCCAGGGCGTGGCCCGGTAGCGGAGAGACGGTGGAGCTCGTCAGGATGAGGAGGCATTACAATCTTTCGCAATCGGTTGCGGAGGAGCATTACCCCGATGCTTGGCAACATTGGGCTTCGGATTCGAATCTCCGAACGGTATACTTTGAAACCCTTTGATCCCTTTGTTGATTTCTTGTTTGAAATTTGAATTTTGGGTGATTTTTTGAAATTTTTTTTTGAAATTGAATATTGCATGTTCATTGTCTTTGAATCTTGATGATTATGTGAGTAACCCAAAATGTGCATTTTGCTTGGGAAAAAGAATTGGCATTTTCGCCATTTTTTTTTTTAATTCGAAAATTGCATGTGAAAATTCGAAAATTGTAATTGATTTTTTTTTGAAATTGAATATTGCATGTTGATGATGATGATTTTTTTTTGAAATTGAATATTGATATTGATGAATGATGCAATGCATGCATTTTGTTTGGAAAAGAATGGGCATTTTGCCAATATGAGATGTATGTATGTTTAGGATTTTTTTTTTTTGAAAAGTGGGACGGATTTTTCCTCCCGTTGCATGTAAGATGGATGATATGCATGTATGCATTTTTTTTTTTTTTTGAGATGATGGATGGTATGCATGTTATTTTATGAAAATGGGACGGAGTTTTTACTTAGTAGGAATGCATCTTCTTTTTTTGATGAATGCATTGGGATTTCTTGGCTTGTTTTCTTTTATGCGAGAAAAATGGGGCTATGCTCATTGTATCTTTGTTATCTTTGTCGAAATTTTTTTTTTAATGCATGTGTATGCCCTTTTTTTTTTGTGTAAATGCAAATGCACTTTTTTTTTTTGACATTTTCTCTCTCTTTTTTTTTTTTTGCAGGGCGGAAACCGTTTTGTGACGGAGCGGTGAACAAAATGAAGACTCGAGGATCGGTGGAGTCAGTGATTGACTTGTGGGATCGGCTTAGGATGCGGGCCGAGGAGCTTTGCCGAGTCAGAGACAGATTGTTGTCGAGACGGGGCTTTGGGAGTTCGTTGAGTGCTTGAGGGTGGTCAAGTTCCCTAAGAGCAAGGGCTTGATGTTTGCTGCGGCGCGGCATTGGTGGGGCGCGACCCACACCTTCCACTTCTTACGGGGCGAGGCTACGGTTACGCCCTCCGATTATCTTTGCGATCACGGGCTGTCCTTTAATGGACGCGGCATTGAGTGGCGGGATGGCTACGGCGATGCGTCTGCGAGCTCTTACGGGATTTTCCCTATTCCCAAAAGGGGATGGGGATGGAGTATGCCGTGGTCTACGGCAAGATTGTGGAGACCATAGCGAGCTATGAGGTGGGGAGGAGAGGATAGGCGCCGATCAGTTGCCGGGGCCTTCTTGTGGTTTGCTTTTCGAGCACGCTCTTTGGACATGCTTTGAGGGACGGCGAGTCTTTGCCTTGTTGAGGTCCTTGGAGGACATGGAGACGGCCGGAGATGTCTCGTGGGGAGAGGCGGGTGGCGAGCTTTATTTTGCTCTTGATAGGTACGGTCGGAAGGCTGTGAGCTCTTTATCTTGCTTTGAGTTTGCCACTGGAGGTATAAGCTCTCTTTTTGCTTTCCCTCTTTTTTTTTTTGAGCACGCACTTTTCTTTTGCCTTTGGATTGATTGGATTTTTACCTTTCGCGGTATGGGCGTTGGAGTTTTTCCACGTCACGATGTGGCGGCGGCGGCGGAGTGCGTCGGGCGTATCCGGCCATGCGGTCTTGGTCCAAGCATGCCGGGAGAAGATAAGCTCCGGGGCGTACGACTCTCGGTACGCGGATTGCCTTCCTTTGACGGAGGCCGAGACGGATGAGGGGATGATATTCTTCCCACAGGATCGCTTTGAGGTGGCGCGGTTGAAGCGGCGAGATGCGGGCTGTGCGGCGGAGGATTTTGAGAGGTCGACTGCGATGCATATTATGCGGGAGAGAGGGTGACGCGCCCGGCATGGCGTGAACTCGCCTTTGAGGACACCGGTGGAGCCTCCCGTCGATATGATGCACCCGAGCGATCGGTCCGTGACTGGGATGATTACCGAGCCGGCCCGGCACTTCTCGGATTTCGTGGCGATTGAGCCATATGCGACATTCGTCTTGAGGAGGCGAGGATGCCTCGGGTTACGGATAGGGAGGGGCTTGGGATCCGCGGTACCCTCGGACGGATTTTCCTATATCCAGGATGGGGTCCGATTGAGGGTGCGAGATCCCTCGGCCCGAGCGACTTCCACGAGCTTTCCGGCCTCGTCAGGGTATGAAGGTATGGCTTCACCTTTTCCCCTTCTTTTCTTTCTTTTGTTTCATCATCTTTAGCATCACCTCTTTTTTTGACGCTTTTGCTTTTGTGCGGTTTTCGGAGGTGGTCGTCGAGAAGGCGACGAAGCAAGTGATCGAGGCAGAGATTCATCGGGAGGATGGTCGCTTGCGGGGCTCCTCGAGCTAGAGCGAGCGACCACGGCGGCGCACATCGGACGGGAGGCTTCCCTATTCGCTCGAGACTTCTTCGAGACTCCTTTGTCTCCTCTCCTTGATCCCCGCGGTGCGCCTTCGGATCACGTCATTCTCGGGGATCCACACGGGCGGGGACACGTATGGCGGCATGGCGGGTCGTCTTCGTACGTCCGGGAGTCCGACGCCTTCACCTTCGGATACGATTTTTTCGCAGATCTCGGCTTGCCCTATCGGAGCGTGCCGGTTGGTCTGATGAGCCTCTTTACGGAGACGAGGACGATTACGAGCCGAGATTTTCGGGGCTCTGAGGAGGCGGGCCCGAGTCGCAAGAGGGCCGGGGCGAGACATCGGGTGGCTGGAGACTCGATTGATTTTTTTTTTTTTGAGATTTGAGATTGAGATTTAGATTTGTACAGCTTATGCACATTTTTTTTTTCTCTTTTTTTTTTGGATGTAATAATTTAGGATTTTATTTATGTTTGTTTGTTTTTTTTTTTTTATGCACACTCTCTTTTTTTTTTTTTGGAATGTAATAATTTAGGATTTTATTTTATGAATGCAATGCAATATGAATGCAGTGTTGCATGAGCCTTGGTTTTTTTTTTTTTTTTTGCAAGGGTGTTTGGTATATGGGTGGTTTGGGGAGGTTTTTGCACAAGTTTCGAGCAACGGGACGGAATATTCCTCTTTTGGTGTAGCGGCTTGGTATTGCAGATTTTTTTTGGAAAGCAATCCTATCCGCGCGGATGGGGGCGCATCGACCTTTGTCCTTTAATTTTGGTTCGAGACTGGTCTTGCTTTATTTCAAATTCAAATATCCTCTTCAACCTCCGGTCCAACGGCCATTTTCGGGAGAAAGAGAGAAAAACCATGGAAAACTTTAGAAAAGCTCCATCAAAATTGTCCCAAGAATCCCAAATGTCATTCTTCAACAAGTTCAAGGATTGGTCGGGAGATTATGCATGAGAGGAGGTCCTTCTTTGAAGAAAGATACAAGGTGAAGTGCTTATGGTCTCTCAAGGAATTGGTTCCGGATTACGACCTCTTGAGAGCTTCTTCATCATTTTGGGATACTAGAAGGCATGTCTTTTGCCTTTCCTTCAACGAGATTGTTCCGTGTCGAAGAATTTCGGGCCTTGCTTGGAGGTCGGAGGTGGAAGAGATAGCGGTTCCCTTTGCCGGAGGGCTTCTTTTCTTGACAGATTGTGCGTCCTCCTTCATCTTTCCCGGAGGAAGCGCAAGGTATGATCCGCGGTCCCGATCATTTCGATATTTCCGGTCTTCCCAGATTTAGGGGCCTAGGTTTGGTGGATGATGCCTATTGGGATGCCTTTGCACTTTGTATGTTTGGCACCTGTTCATGGTCTATTCCTTTGGGATTTGCCATCGGTCTTTCTTGGATGTTGTCGTTCGCTTTGTCGCACAGGCGAGAGATGTCGTTCCTTTGATTACGGGGAGACTCTTCATGCTCTTGATAAGTGGCTACCGGCGAGCGGTATATGCGCGAGGGCGGCCCGTTCCTCTTGACCACGTGGGCGATGGAGCGTTTGGGGGTTCTTCGGAAACCTACGATATGATCGGGCCTTGGACTTTTGCCGGGAGAGGTGTTGATGTAGATTTTGATGATCGGGGCTCGTGGGAGCGTTGGATGGCGGGTCGCCGGCTGAAGATATCGAGATGGTCGGTGCCTCGTTGGCGGGTGGAGACTCGAAGAGTGCTTCGAGGATGGGTCTCCCGTGGTCATGCTTAGGGGCTTTCTCGGTCTAGCTTCTATATTCCGGCTTTAGTTACGAGACGGTTTGGCTTGGAGCGGAGTTCCTTTGGAGGGCTTTGATGATGTAGCCACCGGGGTGGTGGCTCCTGTTTCTATGGATGATCCCTCGGTGTTTCCATTTCTTTCCCGAGCATGGAGGTATGATGCCTTTCCTCCTCGGGTCATTCTCGGGCGTCAGAGGCCGGTGTTCTTGACCACTTGGTACTGGATTGGTATGAGAGGCATGCAGGAGAGACTCGGGTGGCTATTTTGAGACGGCGTGAGGCCATTGTGGGTGCGGAGGACTGGCTGTTTACGAGAGGAGGAGGGCCGAGGCGAGGGCCAACCCTCATGACGGGAGCGGAGACGGCGTGGCCGATTATGAGGCTTACGTCAAGAGACGGGAGAGGAGGGCTCCTATGCTACCGGCTAGGTTACGAGGAGATGAGGGATGACGCTAGGGCTACTAAGGCCACGACGGAGGCTGGTTTGATAGACCTGTCCCTATACGGAGCTTGGTAGGAGGAACACGACATTTTCTGTTCGAGAAAAGAAGACTCGAAGGGGAAGAAGAGGGGAGAGGCCGATGCGAGTGGCTTGGAGTGACTACGAGGTTTCGAGTATCCCTTTCTTGTCGTAGCGGAACACATTAGTTTGATTATGTATCTTAGTTTTCCTTTTAGCGAGGTTGCCGGTTGTAGGAATGAATCGGGCTTAGACTCATCAAAGAGCTTTTAACTTGTAATGAATATTTGAATTGCTTTAGAGTTTTCGAGACGCTTTCATGGTACGATCAATTGTATTGATGCCAAAGTATGGCTTTTATTTGTGCTTTAGACCGAACCGTTTCCATTGCCTACGTTCCCCTCATTTTGAGGAGCTCGGGTCTTCGTAGTTCAACCTGGTGAACTCTTTTTTTTTTTTTTGTTTTTTTTTTTTTTTTTTGTTTTTTTTTTTTTTTTTTTTTTTTTTTTTTTTTGTTTTTTTTTTGTTTTTTTTTTTTTTTTTTTTTTTTTGTTTTTTTTTTTTGGTGCAACCTGTTTTTTACCTAGGCCGCCCTTTTCGGGTTTCTAACCTAGTTGGGTATTACTCTTTTAGCACTCTTTTTTCTTTCTTCTTTTTTTTTTTTTTGTTTTACGCGTAGTATACGCGCGGCTTGTCACCATTATTTGGGTGTACAAAGGGATTCCCGTCGAGGCGCAAGTTGCATGGCTCCTCAGGAGAAGATCTTACGGACGACATATGGCCCGACCCATACGAGGCTCCCATTTGCGAGGGGTTGATACGGGTGAGGGCTTTTCTTTTAAAACGAGATCACCTTCTCGGATTTCCCGATGCTTTACTTTCTTGTCGAAGGCTCTAGCCATTCTTCCTTGGTAGGCCGGATGTGTTCCATGGCCTTCAATCGGCGTTCGTCTAGTAGGGCCAATTCGTCATGGCGACTCGGAGCCATTCGACCTCGTTGATCGGCTTTCCGGCGGTATACGGAGCGAGGGTATTTCCGGCTCGATTGGGAGTACGGCTTCCATTCCGTATGTGAGGGCAAACGGTGTTTCCCGATTGCCGTTCGGCGATGTTACGTAGCCCCGAGTGCAGTGTAACTTCTCGGGCCAATCTACGCCTTGGACGGCCATTTTCCGGATGATATTTTCGAGTCTTGTTTCTTTGCTTCGACGGCTCCGTTGGTTTGGGGCCTGTAGGGAGATGACTTGTGACGGGTTATTCGGAATTCCGCGGCGATTTTCACATTCCCTTCGAAGTGGGATCCATTATACGAGATGATTTCGGTGGCAACCCGTATCTGCACATGATGTTTTCTTTGATGAAGAGGGCAACTTTCCTTGAATTGAGGATTTTGTAGGACTTTGCGAGCATCCTTTCCGATTCCTTGAAGAAATCACCAATCTGCGTCTCTTTAGGCTCTTCCGCAGTTCCCAAATTCACACTCGTCAAAATCTCTTCGGCGGCTTGGGCTCGATTTTCCTCTTTAGGACAACTTTGCTTAAAGATTTTTTTGTTGTTTGATTTTTTGTTTAATGTGTACGCTTCTTTATCTAATGAATTATTATTAAATTTTTTTTTATTAATTAATTCATCATTAGTTAAAGTGGCAATCAAGGGATACTCGAAAGGTTCGTCATTTCATTGAAAACGAAAGGGATACGGTGCTTGCTACGAGACTCGTAGTCTTCGGGCGTAAGGCCGTCGGACGACCCTAGAGACTCGATCTTAACGAGAGAAGGCTGGGAGGACTTGTCCTAGATTGACACAAAGGGACGGGGGACCAATCCAAGCTTGGTGATCATTTCCTCCTTGGTCGCGGACGGGCTGAGAGAGTTTCCCAATTCTTTAGCGGCATCGCTGTTGGTGGCCTCATGACTCGGGAGCTGTCTTTGTTTTGTTTTCCTTTCTCAATTGCCGCTATCATCTTTTGGACCGAGCCGAGATCAATCGGGTCGGCACCTGGACTTCTTCTTCGAACAATTCTTTGCATAACCGAGACCATCCCAATCATCGAGGGAAATTCCGTGGCCTTAGCTTTTGGCCTGTCGGTTCGAATTCGGGTTTCGGATCTTCTGGGCGTAGGAATAGTGGTTGTGAGCTTCTCGGCTGTTCCACCGGAGTCGAGGCACGCCTACGAAGGTATACTCACTCTTCATGGCGGTGGTAGCCCCGGGTATCTTGGGTAGGTCCGGGAACATTCTACGGACCGGGTTAGCCTTGGTTCCTACGAACTTGTTGAGGTTATCTTGTAGCTTTAGCCATCTGCTTAGTAGGAGTGGGCTCTGTGATGTTTCTGGTTGTGTGGGACCCTTTACAAAGTAGTCGGCCAAATTAGGGCGAAGGGGAGAGATTTAGGGTTGTCGGCGGGACCTTTCTGTGGCGGCTTCAAATCTTTTTCCCTTTGCGGTGTCATTTGAGGAGGCCTCATATCCCGTAGTGGCGAGTATCTGTCCTTTCACCTCGATGAGTTTGTGAGTTCCTTGTTGGTGCTTCCCCGAGGCCCAGGAGGCCGAGGTAGATAGCTCATTTTCTCATCATTTTCAAGACCGGTGGGATTTTATCCCGAGTGACCGTCGAGATCTATGTTGCACACTTGGGCCTTGGGAGGCTCGGCCCAGTGGCTTGTTAGCATGTGACCTTCCTCGTCATGTTTGATTTCGAGAATAGGTATTCCGCAGTATCTGTGCCTTCTAAAGTGACTAAATCTCAGTAAATGGTCGTCGGATCCCCATTCGAGGCAATTTCACACACCGGTGGAGGCTTGAGGCGACCCCTTTGACTTGGTGCGGCCAAGGTCTTCCCAGCGGGGCATTGAAAGTAATCGGGATGTCGATAACACGGAATTCCACGGGTATCAATTTACTGTCCAAACCCGAGAGGTCTAAAGTAGCAACTCAGGGACTTTGCTCGGGATGTTGAGTCGTAAGCTTTATTTGTGAGAGAAGAAGGCTTCAAGTACGTAGTCTTGATATCAAGCAAGCTCATGATCTTTCTTTGGGAAGAATGTTCATTCGGACCCATTGTCCACCGAGGACCCGAGGAGGCGTCGTTCATCCAGTGGGTGTGATGAAGAGAGGCTCATTATGATCGGCCCCAAATTGAGGGAGGTCGAGATGCTGTGAAAGTGATTATGTTCCCGTAGTGGATGTTTCCAATTAGTTGTACCACATCATCGGGAGTAGCATCAATAGGCACGAGTGCGAGCCGGGCTTTCTTCCGGCTTCGGCTTATGGGGATAGGACGAGGTGAGTAGAGACCGAGAGGAAATGTTGGCTGTGTTTGCTTCAAGCCCAGGTGAGCACGGGATCCTCTTTTCGGGATGCAGGTTTGTTTGTCTTAGCATAGGGCGGCGATCTTCTTTTGGTGCTTGATACGTGGCCTTCTTATACGCCTTGGGATTTCCTTGGAAGATGCGCCGGATCGGGTCAACAGATTAACTTCCTCATCGGTCGTCTCTTGGTGGATTTCTTCAATCTTGCTAGGGTCGATGGGGGAGCCCTTTTGGCTATTGGCCATTGGTTACGACGGAGTCTAGTGACAGATGAGGGTGGCATCTTGGCTCCTTCTGGGCGGCCCTTATAGCGCTTCCCAAGTCACGAGGCTTTTGGGTTTGGGGTTGTGTTGTTGCCCCTTGGATGGCCCACGAGCTAGGGCGTCCTAGATTCACTCTCATGGCCGGCCTTGCTCATAGTTATCATGCAACAAGAGTCGCTATTGTCGGGACTCGGCGGCTTTTCGATTTCATCCCTTGGATAGTGCGGCCATTCGATTCCCTTTCAATACTCGGAGTTGGAGATGATTATAGCGTTACGTGTGGGAGGCGCATCCGGTATCATGCCGGTTTCTAGGACTTCTACGAAAGGCGACATACATTCGGGGAAGGTGACCTCTTCTTGGGTAACCACGACGAGGAGTGTTACTTTGTTAAGGGTGGATTTGATCTAACCATGGTTATTTTCTCATTTGGGCGGATGGGAGTTAATTTTCCTCTTTCGATCGGATCTTCGACTATCGGCTGGATCGGACACACGAAAACCCTTTCCCAAGCATGGTAGGCGGTGTTGAATTCTAAGACATCCACGTGCTCGAGATCCATGAAACTTCATGGCCTTCGTATCCTCGGTCTCATATTCGTCTTAGAAGTTTCTTCGTCGTCGCTTCTTGATAACCGGCCATTGTGCACGGCTCCCGTGGGCTCATTTACGGCATGATTGTTCCAGTTGTTTCCGGATCGGGGCCTCGGTTGACTCTTCGCTCTCGTCATCATCATCATCATCGTCATCGGAATCTTCTTCCCATACTCACGGGATTTCGGTGAGAGGAACGTCGATCAAACCCGTTGGGGAATATGGGTGCGTGCGGCCCGCAAAAATTGTCATATGTTCCCATTCCGGAAGTGGTAATTGTGACTCGGCTTCTCCTCCCGAAATTGCGGGGGAAGAGTGAGAGGGTGGCACGTATTTGACACCGGGTAGGATATAGAAGGAATCCTCCTCTTAGATTCTTATTGTTCTCGGGATCATATTCGGGCTCTCCCAAAGCCAATTTGCGAAGTGTACTAGCTCCAGGATGCTCTTCGGCCTCTTTCTTTGATAAGCCCAGTACGAGCGCCCGCGGAAGCTTTCTTGTTCGATTCTTCTCGATTGTTCTAACCATCTTGTGTAAATGGTTCTTTCATGTCGGCGGAACGGCCCAGTTCTTCGGTATCGGCCTTCCACTTCATCCGAGAAATAGCGGGCCTCGTATTCTTGCAAGGAGTCTACGACATGAGACCAAGATGGGTTGATTCGTTCAATATCCTCAAGGCGAGGGAATCCGGGTCGGGATCCTCGACGAGGTTGGCCACGGGTATTTGGGGACCTTCATCGGCATCTTCATGGTCATGCGAAGATTCTCCGCATTCAATCATATTCACACGATTATGGTTCCTTGGCGAGAGGATTTTTGGCGTGTTAGGCCGCCGGGGCCTTCCAACTTTCCTTGCTCTATTAGCCTGGATTGCCTTTTTCGAGTAAAGCGGTTGTCGATCGGATGTCAGTGAGCTTGATGAAAAGCACAATACTTTGTAGTATCCACGGGAGCATTCGGATTTACGGGTTGGAAATTCTCCAAAGGCCGCGGCAAGCCTTCTTTCACCGGTCCCCTAAAGATGTCATTCGGGGGCATCCCAAAGTTTTCGAGATTTATGACCGCGGTTTGGGCTCATTTGGTTTCTGGGAGCAAAAGGAGTCGTGTTATTACATTCTGTCCCGCATAGTTAATCATCTCTTTGCCTTTAGCGGGAAGCGAGGCGGTGTTTGCGGGAGGAGCCCGATATACGTGGCGAGTGCAGCGGCCGGTTGCGGATTGTAGGCCTTTTCAAACTTAGGCTGCGAGTTAACCGTGGCCCGTAAGTCGAGTATGGGAAGTGAGCGAGGAGGCTCTCGAGATGTGGTTTCAAGCATATTTGGAAGATGTCCGGTTGTTCCTCTTCGGAAGGAGGGATGGCCATTTCATGAGTTTCGATTCCACCGCTTGTAGAAGTCCCCAACATTCTCATCGGGGGCCATTTGACTGTTGTTTGTAGGTCAACCCTATTTGTTTCCCATTCCAAGTTGGCCTTATATTTTTACGTGAAGGCATTGGTAATCTGGTCCCATGTGGCCACGGCCGAGGTTTCAAACGGAAGAACCACTTTAAGGCCTTTGGACTTGAGGATAGGCGAAATAGTCGGCCAAGCTGGCGATTGGTACATCCTTTGGCTTTCATTGCCGGGGTATATGTGTCCAAATGGGTTTTGGACATGCGGTCCCATCAAAGAGATCCGAGATTAGGCATCACGAATTTGTGGGGCGGAGGAACAATGGAGTCAGGGTGCAGGCGGAAGAGCGGAGCTTCTTGGCGATCGGTTCGGCGATCTGTGCTTTCATTTCCTTGTGTTGTTCCATGAACCGGGCCGGATGAGGGTCTTGTGGTGGAACCATGGCATTCAAGCTAGTGGGTGAGCTAGAGAGGAGCTACCACTGGAGCGGGCGGGTGGAGGGAACGGCCGATCCGGGGACGTAGGTGAAAACTGTCACTGGGGTGAGTTACCACAGGGAGCATGAGTAGGAGCTGAGCAAAAGGATAGAACCTTGCGGCTTGCTTTGTTGATTTTCAGCGGCAAAGTAGGTGGAGGGCAGCCCGATGTGGCCGGATAACTTGGATTTCAGTGGGGCCGTAAGTAGGCTTGAGTGCGGGCTGCTTTGTCCGGATTGTTGAATTGCATGGTGCTGTGGTGAAGGTGTGTAACAGAAGTGCTGCGGTCTGGTGATTCGGATGACAGGGATGGAGGCTTGGTAACCCGTAGAAGTACAGTGAGGAATGGATTTGTGTGAGGAAGCGGTGAACTAGTGCATTACGAGGAGGGCTCTGGCGTGGCCCCGAGAACCAAGTTGTGGCGGCATTCGAGCTGTAGGATATTCTTGTGAGGTCGGATTGATCGGTTCCGGGCGAGGAGGGATCCCAGATTAGGCTGTGGCATTCCGAGATAGCCCAAACCATGAGAAGACATTCCGTATTGATTTTGCCCCAGCGATTTGTGCCGTCGAGGCTGCATGGATCCGGTGGTACGTGGTTGGGGAGGCTGGTGACCCGAAAATCGAGGAGCATGGGTTACGGTAGTGGCACCATAGGAGGTGGGTGGCGGCATCTGGTGTAGTCGGGCGGCGAGAGTGGGGTTGGCATCCTCGTCTTCTTCCACGGTGAAGGTGCCATGCGGATTGAGGCAGCGGCCGACCGTGACTCTTAATAGCCTCCATAAAGGTTTAGCTGTGCTTCTGTCGTAACCTCATACGTTACGCTAGCGGATTCCCTTTGTTGCTCTGTCGAGGGTCCGGGAGGCGGAGTGACGTTATCCCCATCATTACCGGGCGATGCGAGACATTACGAAACCGGAGTCGGAACAAACGGTGAAGGCGACGATGCGCTTGACTCTTCCCAGCGATCAAACGGTGACCGGTGCCCGAAACCAAGCTTTGTGCGGAGGCTGCGGGGAAAGGACATGAAGGTTCGGATGTGCAGGAATGGAAGGAGGGTAGGTGTTTGGGCTTTAGGCTCATGCAACATGCGGTTATTTGTTCACGTTTACTTAAAACATGTTTTATTAACCTAATCGGTTGGAAAAGATTGCTCTTCTTTTCGCAAACTACTCGATTCTGGATCGGTGGGCCCCGTCACTACGTCTATAAGCCCCTCGTATTCCACTGTATTTCGACCTCCCGGGGTGGGCGGCCCGGGCGAGGGTCCTATAGGGCAGCGGGTCCCACCGACCGAAAGAAAAACGATCCTAAAAGTACGGCGGGTAATCGAGTCTTAACGAGCATTCGATGTAAATTACGGACAAGGCGACGTCAAAAGTCAAGATCATGTCCGAGGGCTCGACGAAAAGTCGGCATGATTTGGAGTGATAAGCGTCCACAATTGATCTTGACTTGTCGTCGGTTAAGCCGTAATTAGGCATGGAATATTCATTAATCCTTGATGACTCGGTGTCAATCTTGGGAGTCGGTGTATAATTTGTGCCGATCGAGCCGAAGTCAAGGCGCCGGTCAATATCTTGGTCAAAGTCTGCGGCGGAAAACCGGCGAGAACTTCGGCGATTAGGGTCCCGAAAGATATTGAGTCGGTATGCCGACAAAGGCTTGAAAGGAAAGGTCTATACACGGACGGGGCATGACACGAGACCCGGACTAAAAACCAGCGGGTCTCGGACAAAGTGTGTCACGGACAAGTGCATGGTCGACACGAGGCTCCATGGGATGTTTGGGTAGTCTGTGCTCATCAGAGAGGCGTAATAAGACCAAACGGACCGCGACAAGGATTTCCCGGGTTAAGGACGTAGTGTGCGGTGTACGGTCACGTGCGCGTAGTGTGCAAGCAGATCTATATTCTTTTACGAGTAAAATAGAGATTTTTTTATGTGTCTTAAAAATATGATGCATGATTTTTTTTTTTTTTGAAATTTTCTTCTTCTTTTTTTTTTTTTGAAAATCCTTTTTTTTGAATTTTTTTGAAATTTAATGAGCACATAAGCACGTAAGCACGAAAATTCCAACGAGTTAGGGACATTATTCAGAACGGAGTCAAAATTTTGACTTTCTCCGAGGCGGCCAAAACAACATGAAAACTGTGCAAAAATCAACACACACACAAAAATGATTTTCAAAGCCGGGACGGAAGCTTGACCCTCAAAAGCTTTTTTTTTTAAAACGGTGATACCGGTACGTGGGATTGTTAGACCACAATTTATCCCCGACTCGTGTTAGGAGGCGATAACGGGAAATTTAGTGGTTTCCACCAATATACCAAATACCATTTTTTTTTAAAAAAAAAGCTTAGTCCCCAGCGGAGTCGCCACTGTGATGAATGTGTATCCGAAAATTTTCCCATTTTTGTTTGAAAAAATCAACGAAAACGGAGTCGCCACGCCATTTTAATTTTGAGGGCCAAAACTTTGAAAAAAGCCCGAGATCAGAGATTTAGGTTCGGAGGTCATGTTACGCGTCGGGAAGGACGTTAGTGTGCACCCGACGCGCCTCGTAAAACGAGTCTTCCAAGCTGAAAATCATTTGTGTGTGTGTGTGTGTGTTTTGGCCAAAATAAGTTGAAACTCAGAAAAGTAAAAATTGGGATATCTTTTTAAGACTTTAAACTGATCCCATGATTTTTTGGAAGATTTTTGGATTGAGATTTGGTACTCAAAAGACCTTTTGAAGTTGAGAGCCATTTCTGCCAGAATGAAAAGGCAGTGGACCTTTGATTTTGAAATGGATTCAAGGGTCTTAAAACTTCATAATCTGGATAAACTCAGAGAATGAAAGTTGTTCTAGACACCTTAAATAAAGTTTGTGCGAAGGAATTTTCCATTTTGGAGAAGATTTGAGGGGTCAAAACCTTCTGGAAACCTCAGATATGAGATCTGGATTCCCAGAAGCTGATGAACTAGCCTCTGAAAGAAAATTTGAAAAGAGGAGTTTTACTCACCCAAAAATAAAGTAAAAATATGTCTGGAAAGCTCTGGATGTTGGCTACAAAAAGTGTTTTGTAGTCAACACCAAATTCCAAGTTCATCTGTGTCCAAAAATTAAGACCATGGACTGAGGTCTGAGAAAATTGCTACTGGACAGCAACTTCTCAAGAAGGAGAATATGATTTTAAAGGGGTTTTGCATCCATGCTTGTCCCCATTTCCCTAGGTTTTGGTTAGTGATCACTAGACATTTTAGTGGTGAATCAACTATACCAAACCATCCTTGGGGTACATTAGGACTAAGCATTTCATTTGCTTGGGAAGGGGATTTTTATCCTTTGAAAATGAGATTTTATGCTTGAAAATGGTTTTTAGGGTTTTGAAAATGAGTTTTCTTTGCAAGAAAGTAAGAGAACTTGAAAATAATTTTGATCTTTGTAGAAGATCATCCATGGAGATGGTCTTCCATGGTGATCTTCTTAGATCTAGAGCAAGAAGATGAAAGAACTACATTTTGTAGTTTGAAGATGCATGCATGGATGAGATTTAGGGTTAGGAGAAGGAGGGTTTACCAATCTTCCTTGTGTTCTTGAGTGTTTGGCTTGAGTGTATGAGTGTTTAGGGCTTTAATATGAGAGTGAGTGGATGAGTATGAGTTGGGAAAGATTGGAGAGAAAATGGTGACAATTCAAGTGAATTCTCACTGTTTTCTCTCTATATTTCGCCAGAGGTTCGGTGCAAAATGTGTTGTTCCTCTTTATTTTTGTGACTGGAGGGCTCAATTTATAGCCCTCCTGAAAATGCAAACTCATCCGCGCGGACAAGTCCCCTCAGCGTGCACTGTTCATTAAATGCAGCTCCAGCTTTGGACAAGGGGAATATTTCTTTTCAAAATTCAAATTGACCAGCCAGATTATGTTTCCAGCATTTCTATTTGTGGTTTTATTCTTTTGTTTTTCTTTTTTAAGATTCTTTTTAAGGTTTAACCTTAAATAACAATGCCCATTTTACCCTCACTTTGTTAGAAAAGTTAGGATTGTTAGGAATTGTTAGAAATGTTATAACTTTCGTTAATTTTCTAACGAAAATTCTAACAATCTCAAATTGGAGCACTTACAATTGGCTCCATTTTTTTTAAGCCCCTGCTTGAACTTGCTTGATGAACATGAGGGGGAAGGAAAAGCCCCTAGCTTGTTGTTGACATGAGAGCAATCATTAAATGATGTCGCTGCCTTCGTTGACTTGGTCAAGGTGATGGTAGGGATGTGATTTTGAAAAGTGTATGGCTTGATGGAGGCCTTTGTGTGGGGTATGGTAAGGTGTATGGGGAGCTATCGATTGACTTTCTCACACCAATTAATCAAAGCATTAATCCTTTGGGGAATTATTTGTTGAGCAATGCAAGTGATCATATAGAACAAAACTGTTTCATTAAATGTAATGTGGGGTGCAAAATAATGTCTCATGTCTAGCAAGAAAAGAAAGAAAACTCATGTAATTAAAGACTTAACTACAATGTCCGAGGAGGTCTTGATTGAACGAGAAAAGTACTAGAACCTACGAGGTTTGACTGTATGATTTTTTGTATTTTTTTTAGAGTGTAGAGGGGGGAGAAGAAGACTCGATATTCTTTAGGCGAATTATCGACGGAGAATTCTCCGATTTGCGTCTCCGTAGGCTCTTCAGCAGTCCCCAAATTCATTTTGGTTAGAACTTTCTCGGCAGCTTGGGCCCGATTTTCCTCCCGTTTGACAACATGCTTAAAGATTTGCTTAATGTATTGTTCATTTAATGTCTCTGCGTCTTTATCAAGTGAATCATTATTAACTGTTCTTGATTTGTTATTTAATTTATCATTTGTTAAAGTGGCAATGAGGGGATACTCAGAAAGGCCGATTTTTTTCATTTAAAGCACAGGGGAATACATTGTTAGCTATGAACTCATAATCTTCCGGCGTAAGGCCGTCAGATGACTCGAGAGACTCAAATTCAAAAACAACAGACTCCCAGACCCTTTTCGAAGCTAGACTCTAAGACGCGAGGGGTTAGACCAAGCTTCTCAATCATTTCCTCCTTGCTGGTTGTGGGTCCGCGTTTGTGAAAGTTACATCATTTTGCTCGGCCTGTCTCGAACCGCCTTATCTCCGGGGAGTGTTCAATCCATCCATTGGTGTGCCCCGATGCCGGAAAGGATTGTTGGGGAATAACCGTTCTTGGGTTTTCTTTCCTGAATTTCTCATCGTGGAAGCCCCAGGTTCTGCCTTCATGTCCCCAATCATTACGGAAATTTGCAGAGGACTTATCCACACATGAGGTCTGAAATTACCCGGATCGCGCCGGGGACGCGGCGAGCGGCATTTCGCGGACTTGGGACCTCGCTTGGGAGATGAAAGGGAAAGTCGCCACGCCGTTTTGTATTATGAGCCCAAACTTTGAAAATGGCTGGTTTCGGGAAAATGGGTCGTTTTGATTGGTAGTCAAAACTTGGAAAAGGCTTTGAAAATTGGGACGTTTTGATTGGTAGCCAAAACTTGACAAAAGGATTTAAAAATAGAACGCTTTGATTGGTAGCCAAAACTTGACAAAAGGCTTTAAAAATGGAACATTTTGATTGGTAGCCAAAACTTGACAAAAGGCTTTTAGGACCAGAGATTGTTAGGTTCGGAGGTCACGTTACGTTTCGGGAAGAGTATATTGAGATCACCCGAAATGCCTCGTATGACGAGTCTTTCTACCTTTCTCGAAAGTGTGTGCATGTGTGTTTCATTTTGAAAAGGAGCTTGAATGACAAGCTTTAATATTGGTTTGAATGACAAACGTTGATTTGTGGCAAAAAGCGAGCGTTTGAATGACAAACATCGGTTTTAGAGTTAAAAATGAGCGTCTGAATGCCAAACATCGATTTTGCGTTGTTTTTGAAAACGGGGTTCGAGTGACGAACTTGAATCTTTAATTTGAATGTCAAACGTTGATTTTAATGAAAAGAGCATTTGAATGTCAAACGTCGGGTTTTGAGTCGAAAAGGAGCGTTTGGATGCCAAACGTCGATTTTGCGTTGTTTTTGAAAAGGAGTTCGAATGACGAACTCCGGTTTTGAACCGGGCATTACATTGTTACCAATTTCATGAAAAGAGGCGTTAAATGATATGCGATCAATGAGTCATTTTGTGACTCTGACTTTTATAAGTAAATATTATCACGAACCAAACGGCTCGGACTTGTAAATGACAATATTTATGTGGTATCAACGGAATCAAACGATCCGGACAATAAAGATGCGATCGACGAGCCAAACGGCTAGGATTTGTAAAGGTACATAAATTAAATGACGGTATCGATGGATCAAACGATCCGGATTTTGTAAATGACAATCACGAACCAAACGGTTCGGACGGTAAACAGACGATTCGACGGATCGATCGATCCGGACAGTAAATGACATAAAGTAAAAACGGGGTCGGAATGCCGTTTTAACCCGAAATTATTTCTATTACGGGAGAGAAGATGATTAAGGGGTAAAACGTATCGAGCCCCGTGGACGGCGCTATGTCTACATTTTTGAGAGTTTCGACCGGAACGACAGTAGCGTTTGACGCATAAATCGAGGTGAAACGAGTTTTTAGAGAGAGAGAGAGTGTTACCTATGGCTAGGGGTTGACTCTTTGGCTCGGTTTACGTATACGTGATACGGTTTTGGTGTTTGAAAGGTGTTTCGAGGTTGTTTAGTTCGTGTTTGGTCGGAAAACGGGATTTTCAAGCAAATCAAGACAAAACGGGGCTCGGGAGGGGGTAGAACAGCTTTGGGCCGTGAGGTTTGTGAAGAGAGGTAATGTTTTTCTCTTTTTTTTTTTTTTTACAAATGACAGCCCTTGTATTTATAGGGGTGAAAATGCAAAACAGGTCGGACGGCCTAAGGCTTAATTTGAGGGTTTTTGGATATTTTGGAAATTTATAGGACTTGATGAGAATTCTGGTTCTTCATGTAAAACAGGCCGGCCGGCCTATGTCTCAGTTTCAGGGGCATTTTGGTCTTTTCACCCTTGAATTTGATTGATGGCGATGGGGGAGGCTGTGCATGCGTGTCGTGTGTCCCGATGAGTCACCAGGGCTAGGGTTTTTATCCCGTTATTCTCGGTTTTATCCGTTTTTTAAATAACTGTCCGAAAAATGTCCGAAACGCCACCGGAAAGTCCCGGAAAGTGCGTTTTTCGAGGAAAGTTGTACTTTTACGTGTGATAACGTGTGTTGAGTACACTTTGATGTCGGGATGTACGGGGCAGTCCCGGGATGTCTCGTTGACTCGGGAATGAGGAGTTCAACGGGTTCCGGTTAACTTGGAGAGGGCCAGTTAATGGATTCTGGTTAACTTTTAACGGATTTTGACGATCCGGATTTGGGTACTTACAAGGTCTCATCAAACGCCACCATGCTTTCATCGTCATTTCTGGGGAATAGATTTTCGACTGTATTGGGACCGCAGGGGCGCACCAACTTTCCTTCTTCAATTAGCCCTTGGACCAGTTGTTTTAGCACGAAGTAATTGTCGGTTGTGTGACCGGGGTAGTTGTAAAAAGCACATCATTTGCTCATATCCAGCTTAGGGTTGAGATTCTTTGGCTGGTAATTTTCAAGGGGTTTGAGAATGTTCCGCTTTACTAGTTGAAATTACCCGAATCCGGCTCACGCGCGGACCTCGGCATCTCGCATGTTGTTGGGAGGTGTCTCGCTGCGTTTTCGTTGTGTAGAGTCGCCACGCCGTTTTGATTTAGCCCAAAACATTGAAAAAGGGATTAGTTTAAAAAAACTGTCGTTGTGTGATGAGATTTTGAGTTCGGAGGTCAGGTTACGCCTCGAGAAGAGAATAGCAGAGCTCACCCGAGTCGCCTCGTAAAACGAGTCTTTCGGTACCCCTCTTTCTTTAAAAGTTGTGTGTGTGTATATGCTTTTAAAAATGCATGATGTATATGTTGTCTACATTGTATGCTATGTATTGAAATGTATTGAAAGAGTGTTGGAAAGAAGCCTTACCAATGTTCGTTCGTGTTTGTCTTCCGCTTGGGAATAGTGTTTGAGTGTAAATAGTGCTTCGGGACAAATCGAGATTGCTTCGGGGATGTACCGGTGTCTGCGGACAGAGCTTCGGCGTGTCTTGAAAGTGTCAGGTGTGTACTCGGGCAGAGGTTCGACGTGCGTTGGGATCATCGAGATTGTTGACTGGACTCGGGCAGAGGTTCGGCGTGCCTCAGGATCGTCGGTTGTGCTCGGGCAAAGTTTCAGCTTGCTTCGGGATGGATCGGGATTGTTCGGCATGGCTTCGGGATGGACCGAGATGCTTCGAGATGGACTGGAATGCCTCGGGATGGACCGAAATGCCTCAAGATGGACCGACAGGGCTTTGGGATGCCTCGGGAGTGCCTCGAGGCAGCTCGGGAGCGCTCGACAGGGCTTCGGAGTACCATGAGGGGCCTCGGAATGCCCTAAAGGGAACCGAAAGGGACCGGAATTGCCCCGAAGGGTCTTAGAAGGGGGCCTGAAGGCTGGAGGGGGAGAGAGAGAAGAAAGGAGGTGTGTGAAAAATGAGAGGGGGAGCCCTCTATTTATAGGGGTCTGAAAATGGCAAGGTTTGTCGCACTACATAGTCTGCCATTACCATTTTTTTGGTTTTCCTGGATTTAAGGGAATATTGTAGACTTTAAGGGGATTTTGTAATTATGATGTCGGATGCAAAGTGGTCCGCATGGACTTGTCTTGCTTTTCCATATTTTCCAAAATTCCCAAAAAAGTCCTTTTGCCTTGTTTTATCCCAGAAAGGCCCCCCTTGATTTGGTTGGTGATTTTTTGGGGGGTTTTGAAGGCTACGGGTGTTCAAGATCACGTTTGTGTGAGTCCGCGGTGCTTCCCGTGCGTTTAGAAGGGAGCGATCCGGATTTGGGTACTTACAGAAGCTCCTCGATGACGTCACTTACAGAGAAAGTGGGATCGTCGATAAGATAAGGGTCCTGATCTGGATCGCGTGCTGGGTGAGGAGGTAACCGTGTAGGTCGGTTCGTGAGGATGTGGCAGTGTTCTATTGTGATGTGACCGCTAAGGTCGGCTATGAGGACATGGTGGTGTCTTACTGTGTGACCGTTTAGGTCGGGTTGCTGGACCCTTTGATAGGATTTCTACGTATCCCTAGCGGGAATCAAGCCTGATCGTAGTTTGTGTGTGGGGTGAGTGTGTTGTCGTGCATGAGGACCTGTGATGTCCTCTATCTGACTGAGACTCTGTGCGTGGACGTGTCGGCATCCTGTGGGTGACCGTTTAGGTCTGTTGGCTAGACCCTTTGATAGGATTCCTACGTATCCCTAGCGGGAATCAAGTCTGATCGTAGTTCAGAAATCGTGTGGTGTCGTGTATGAGGATGTGGTATGTCCTTTGACTGGGGTTGTGTCGTGCATGAGGACGTCTGATATCATCTGACTGAGGTTGTGTCGAGGACGTGTGACATCCTCTGACGGAGGTTGTGTCGTGCAAGAGGACGTGTAACGTCCTCTGACTGAAGTGATGTCGTGCATGAGGACGTGTGATATCCTCTGACTTGAATGAAGTTGTGTCGTGCATGAGGACGTGTGACATCCTTTGACTGAGGTTGTGTCGTGCATGAGGACGTGTGACGTCCTCTGACGGAGGTTGTGTCATGCATGAGGACGTGTGACGTCCTCTGACTGAAGTGATGTCGTGCATGAGGACGTGTGATATCCTCTGACTGAAGTTGTGTCGTGCATGAGGACGTGTGACGTCCTCTGACTGAGGTTGTGTCATGCATGAGGACGCGTGACGTCCTCTGACTGAGGTTGTGTCGTGCATGAGGACGCGTGACGTCCTCTGACTGAAGTGATATCGTGCATGAGGACGTGTGATATCATCTGACTGAAGTTGTGTCGTGCATGAGGACGTGTGACGTCCTCTGACTGAGGTTGTGTCGTGCATGAGGACGTGTGACGTCCTCTGACTGAGGTTGTGTCGTGCATGAGGACGTGTGATGTCCTCTAACTGAGGTTGTGTCGTGCATGAGGACGTGTGATGCCCTCTGACGGAGGTTGATGCTTTGGAAATTTATATGGTCTTCCGGACCGGGTAATTTAAAGCCTTCCGGGCTACGGATAATGATTTGGAAAATTTGTATGGTCTCTCGGACCGGGTAATATAAAGCCTTCCGGGCTACGGATTATGATTTGGGAGATTTATACGGTCTTCCGGACCGGGTAATTTAAATCCTTCCGGGCTACGGATTATGATTTGGGAAATTTATACGGTCTTCCGGACCGGGTAATTTAAAACCTTCCGGGCTACGGATTATGATTTGGGAGATTTATACGGTCTTCCGGACCGGATAATTTAAAGCCTTCCGGGCTATGGATAATGATTTGGGAAATTTATACGGTCTTCCGAACCGGGTAATTTAAAGTCTTCCGGGCTACGGATTATGATTTGGGAGATTTATATGGTCTTTCGGACCGGGTAATTTAAAGCCTTCCGGGCTACGGATTATGATTTGGGAGATTTATACGGTCTTCTGGACCGGGTAATTTAAAGCCTTCCGGGCTACGGATTATGATTTGAGAGATTTATACGGTCTTTCGGACCGGGTAATTTAAAGCCTTCTGGGCTACGGATAATGATTTGGGAAATTTACACGGTCTTTCGGACCGGGTAATTTAAAGCCTTCCGGGCTACGGATTATGATTTATGCTGGCGATGAATACGTTTGTGCCTTATCACAAGACAGATCCTTCAATCAGGGACGTAGAGATGTGCGTACCTCTAAATACGTGATTTCAGGGTAATGATTTGTGCTGGTGATGGTGAAATTGTGAGTGGAATGTTTGAGGACGTGTGATGTCCTCTGACTGAGGTGATATCGTTATGAGGACGTGTGATGTCCTCTGACTGAGGTTTCGTGCGTGGACGTGTCGGTGTTCTAAGCCGGGGATGTAAGTGTTTGCGCCTTGGGGGGGAAGGCACTCGTGCTTTAAGTGTTTTGATTTTGGGAGGCGTGTTTGCCTTGTGTTTTATCCGCTGGGGAAAAGTTTGGGCTTACAATGGCTGTCGGGGGAATGACTTGTTTTGTTTTGAAGGCATTTGGACCTTGGGATGTGTGTTCGTAGGCGTTTACGCCTTGGAGTTTTTTTGTGGAGGCGTTTTTGCCTTGGGATTCGTGTTTTGAGGGCGTTTGTGCCTTGGGGTTCGGGCTTACGATGACGGTCGATGCTGGGGATATGTATTTCCGTACGATCTTACATTGATGGCCGTTTTGACGTTTGTCCATTAGGGAAGGGGTTACGGGCTTACTTTGATGGCCGTTTGACTTTTATGTTTTGTGTTTTGAAGGCGTTTTGGCCTTGGGGTTTGTTTTGCCGTTTAGTGGGAGAGATCCGGACTTACGATGACGGCCGAGAAAGGCGAGGAGTATCTAAGTTGAGTTTCTTTGAAGGTGTCTATACCTTAAGTGAGACTATTTAGGGGTACCTACCCTATGTGAGACTGTTTGGGGGTGTCTACCCTAAGTTGAGACTATTCTAAGGCGCTTGGACCTAAGTTGAGACTATTCTAAGGCGTCTGGACCTAAGTTGAGACTATTCTAAGGCATCTGGACCTAAGTTGGGTTTGATGGTGTATTTCGTGAGTCATGTAAGAACTTTGTTTGTGGGAATTTTTAGAAAGGAATCATGCCATACGGGGATTCTTCTTTTATGTAGCGTTTATTACAGCTATGTCTTGCATTTGAAGTTTATTGACATACCTTTGTTGTGTTTACTTGCAGGAGGAGGCGCCTTTGTGAGGAGGAAATTAAGGATTTGGTATGCCTCTGACGGAGATAATGAGGACGTGGGGCGCCTCTGACCGAGTTGTTGAAATGTTTTAGGACGTGGGGCGCCTCTGATCGGGTTGTTGACATGTTGAGGACGTGGGGCGCCTCTGACCAAGGAGAGGAGGGATGGTTCGTCTTCTCTTTCCTTCTTCGTTCTGACTTCTGCGGACTTCTTGGAGTATCCGGTCGAGGAAGGTGCTGAGTTCACCGAGGATGATGAGGTGGCTGGCGGAGGCGCCGAGATGCAGGAGTCTTTACCAGGCGGTGGTGCCGATGACTTAGAGTAGGACTTGTTTTTTTTCTTTTCTGTGCACTATCTGCTCTTTTGTTGCAGGTGTGGTGCTATGAGATCTTCCGGTGCCAGCCGTGGGACTGGGAGGATGAGGCCATGTTCGGTTATCCCGCCATGTTGTGCTGGGCTCGTTCTTTGAGGAAGAGGAGGACGAGCAGGGGAAAGGTCACTGTCATATATAAGGATGTGCAGCAATACCTGGAGAGGGACAGTCTGTAGGGGTTTCCACTGTACCTTTGGACTCGGTATGATGAGGATGAGCTGGAGGGTGTCCCCTGGGTGACGTGGCAATGGAAGCTTCTGCGGGGTCTTACTTGTGACTCCATGTACTTGGGGGAGAGGGTATTCTGGCAGCATGGTGCAGATGTGCCCCCTATGGCTACGAGGGATCCGCCCTTCCATATGATGAGTCCTCTTGATATGGACGTGCTGGAGTATGAGAGGTACCTGGCCGGCGTGAGTGCCGAGGAGTTCGTCCTGGAGGGCGAGGAGTATGCAGCCTTTGTTAGGCGGAAGCTGAGGACGTCACAGGTGTTGGCGAGGGAGAGGCAGACTGGTTCGTTACGTCCCCCAAATGTCCCAGTGCCTGGGTCAGACTTCACGTATGTTCGGGGGGACTCTTCGAGGAGGAGGGTGTCGGTGCCCATCCCAGAGCATGGTACTGCTGTTTATCAGGTTGACCCGGATGCTGCGGTGAGTTTTGTTTACTCTTTTTCATCTTGACATCTTTTCTGTATTTTTCTCTTTTGTCGAGTATTTTATATCTCTTTTGCTGAGCTTCTCTTTGGTTGTTTGCTTACGCAGGTTTCGGGGCGGTCCTTGGACATGTTGACCCGCCGATACGTGGGGTTGGGGTCTTTTGCGAAAAAGCTCTTGGGGAAGCTGTCCTGCGGATCTTCGCGGAGCGCGGCTGTAAGTGCTCCAATTTGAGCTTGTTAGAATTTTCGTTAGAAAATTAACGAAAGTTATAACATTACTAACAATTACTAACAATTCCTAACAATCCTAACATTTCTAACAAAGTGAGGGTAAAATGGGCATTGTTATTTAAGGTTAAACCTCAAAAAGAATCTTAAAAAGCAAAACAAAGGAAGAAAACCAAAAATAGAAATGGCTGGAAACATAAAGCTGGTCGTTAATTTGAATTTTCAAAAGAAATATTCCTCTTGTCCAAAGCCTGAAGCAGCATTTAATGAACAGTGCACGCTGAGGGACCCTATCCGCGCGGACATCTCTGTCATTTTCAGAGGGCTATAAATTGAGCCCTCCAGTCACAAAAATGGAGGCAACAACACAATTTGCACTGAACCTCTGGCGAAATATAGAGAGAAAACAGTGAGAATTCACTTGAATTGTCACCATTTTCTCTTGAATCTTTCCCAACTCACACTCACTCAAATCAAACCCAAACACTCTTGCATTCAAGCCTCAAACACTAATACATTCAAGCCAAAGCCCCAAAATACAAAGAAGATAGGTATAACCTCCCTCTTCTTACCCTAAATCTTTCATCCATGCATGCATCTTCAAACTACAAAATGTAGTTCATTCTTCTTCTTGTCTTAAGATCCAAGAAGATCACCATGGAAGTCCATCTCCATGGATGATCTTCTACAAGGATCAACATTCTCTTTAATGTGTTCTTGTTTTCTTGCAAATGCATTTTCAAAACCCTAAAAACCATTTTCAAGCATCAAATCTCATTTTCAAAGGATAAAATTCCCCTTCCTAAGCAAATGAAGTGCTTAGTCCTAATGTACCCCAAGGATGGTTTGGTATAGTTGATTCACCACTAAAATGTCAAGTGATCACTAACCAAAACCTAGGGAAATGGGGACAAGCATGGATGCAAAACCCCCTTTAAAATCATATTTTCTTTCTTGAGAAGTTGCTGTCCAGTAGCAATTTTCCAAGATCCCAGTCCATTGTCTTAATTTTTGGACACAGATAAACTTGGAATTTGGTGTTTAACACAAAACACTTTTTGTATCCAACATCCAGAGATTTCCAGACATATTTTTACTTTATTTTTTGGGTGAGTAAAACTCCTCTTTTCAAATTTTCTTTTAGAGGCTAGTTCATCAGCTTCTGGAAATCCAGATTGCATATCTGAGATTTCCAGAAGGTTTTGACCCCTCAAATCTTCTCCAAAATGGAAAATTCCTTCTCAAAAATCTTATTTAAGGTGTCTGGAACAACTTTCATTCTCTTAGTTTATCCAGATTATGAAGTTTTAAGACCCTTGAATCCATTTCAAAATCAAAGGTCCACTGCCTTTTTCATTCTGGCAGAAGTGGCTCTCAACTTCAAAAGGTCTTTTGAGTACCAAATCTCAATCCAAAAATCTTCCAAAAAATCATGGGATCAGTTTAAAGTCTTAAAAGGATATCCCAATTTTTACTTTTCTGAGTTTCAAATTATTTTGGCCAAAACACACACACACATACACACACACACACACAAATGATTTTCAGCTTGGAAGACTCGTTTTACGAGGCATTCCGGGTGCACACTAACGTCCTTCCCGGCGTGTAACATGACCTCCGAACCCAAATTTCTGATCTCGGACATTTTTCAAAGTTTTGGCCCTTAAAACAAAAATGGCGTGGCGACTCCGTTCTTTTTCCCGGGTTTTATTTGGTTTTTTTCAAAGAAACGCGAAAAATCGAATTTTTTCCCGCGAAATGGCGACACATCATCACAGTGGCGACTCCGCTGGGGAAGTAAGCTTTTTCTAAAAAAAATGATACTTGGTATATTGGTGGAAACCATTAAACTTCCCGTTACCGCCTCCTAACACGAGTCGGGGATAAATTGTGGTCTAACAATCCCACGTACCGGTATCACCGTTTTCAAAAAAAAAAAAAGCTTTTGAGGGTCAAGCTTCCGTCCCGGCTTTGAAAATCATTTTTTGTGTGTGTGTTGATTTTTGCACAGTTTTCGTGTTGTTTTGGCCGCCTCGGAGAAAGTCAAAATTTTGACTGTCGGAATAATGTCCCTAACTGTCGGAATTTTCGTGCTTACGTGCTTATGTGTTCATTAAATTTTAAAAAAAAAATTCAAAAAAAAAAAGATTTTCAAAAAAAAAAGAAAATTTTCAAAAAAAAAATCATGCATCATATTTTTAAGACACATGAAAAATTCCTATTTTACTCAGAAAAAGAATATAGACTGCTTGCACACTACGCGCACGTGACCGTACACTGCACACTACGTCCCTAACCCGGGGAAATCCTTGTCGCGATCCGTTTGGTCTTATTACGCCTCTCGGATGAGCACAGGACTACCCAAACATCCCATGGAGCCTCGTGTCGACCATGCACTTGTCCGTGACACACTTTGTCCGAGACCCGGTTGGTTTTTAGTCCGGTCGTGTCATGCCTGTCTCGTGTATAGACCTTTCCTTTCAAGCCTTTGTCGGCATACCGACTCAATGTCTTTCGGGGACCCTAATCGGTCGAAGTTACTGCCGGTTTTCCGCCGCGAGACTTTGACCAAGATATTGACCGGCGCCTTGACTTCGGCTCGGCGGCACAAATTATACACGACTCCAGCATTGACACTGAGTCATCAAGGATTAATGAGTATTCCATGCCTAATTACGGCTTAGCTGACGACAAGTCAAGATCAATTATGGATGCTTATCAGTCCAAATCATGCCGACTTTTCGTCGAGCCCTCGGACATAATCTTGACTTTTGACGTCAGCTTTGTCCGTAATTTACATCGAATGCTCGTTAAGACTCGATTACCCGCCAGACTTTTAGGATCGTTTTTCTTTCGATCGGTGGGACCCGCTTGCCCTATAGGACCCTCGCCCGGGGCTGTCCACCCTGGGAGGTCGAAATACTGGTGGAATACGAGGGGCTTATAGACGTAGTGACGGGGCCCACTGATCCAGGATCCAGAGTAGTTTGCGAAAAAGAAGAGCAATCTTTTCCAACCGATTAGGTTAATAAAGCATGTTTTAAGTAAACGTGAACAAATAATCGCATGTTGCATGAGCCAAAATCCCAAACACCTACCCTCCTTCCATTCCCGGACATCGAACCTTCGTGTCCTTTCCCCATGACTCAGGACAAAGCTTGGTTTCGGGCACCGGGTCATCGTTTGATTAGTTGGGAAGAGTCAAGCGCGTCATCGGCTTCGCCGTTTGTTCCGACTCCGGGTTTTAGAATGCTGCATCGGCCGGTAATGATGGGGATAACGTCACTCCGCCTCCCGGGACCCCTCGGACAGAGCAACGGTGGAATCGGTTAGCGAACGAGATGAGGTTACGGCAGGAAGCACGGCTAAACGGCCTTATGGAGGCTATTAAGAGTCACGGTCGGCCGCGGCCTCAATCCAGATGGCACCTTCACCGTGGAAGAAGACGAGGATGCCAACCCCACTCTCAGTCGCCCTGACTACACCAGGATGCCGCCACCCACCTCCTATGGTGCCACTACCAGAACCCATGCTCCTCGATTTTCGGGTCAGCCAGCTCCCCAACCACAGACCACCGGATCCATGCAACTGTAAGTGCTCCAATTTGAGCTTGTTAGAATTTTCGTAGAAAATTAACGAAAGTTATAACATTTCTAACAATTCCTAACTATCCTAACATTTCTAACAAAGTGAGGGTAAAATGGGCATTGTTATTTAAGGTTAAACCTTAAAAAGAATCTTAAAAAGCAAAACAAAAGAAGAAAACCAAATATAGCAATGGCTGGAAACAAAAAACTGGCTGTTAATTTGAATTTTGAAAAGAAATATTCTTCTTGTCCAAAGCTGGAGCTGCATTTAATGAACAGTGCACGCTGACTGGATCCATCCGCGCGGACATCTTTGCATCTTCAGGAGGGCTATAAATTGAGCCCTCCAGTCACAAAAATAAGGAGGAAGAACACATTTTGCACCGAACCTCTGGCGAAATATAGAGAGAAAACAGTGAGAATTCTTCAAGAATTGTCACCATTTTCTCTCCAATCTTTCCCAACTCATACTCATCCACTCACTCTCATATTAAAGCCCTAAACACTCATACACTCAAGCCAAACACTCAAGAACACAAGGAAGATTGGTAAACCCTCCTCTTCCTAACCCTAAATCTCAACCATGCATGCATCTTCAAACTACAAAATGTAGTTCCTTCATCTTCTTGCTTTAGATCTAAGAAGATCACCATGGAAGACCATCTCCATGGATGATCTTCTACAAAGATCAACACTATTTTTAAGCTTTCTTACTTTCTTGCAAAGAAAACTCATTTTCAAAACCCTAAAAAACCATTTTCAAGCATAAAATCTTGATTTCAAAGGATAAAATTCCCCTTCCCAAGCAAATGAAATGCTTAGTCCTAATGTACCCCAAGGATGGTTTGGTATAGTTGATTCACCACTAAAATGTCTAGTGATCACTAACCAAAACCTAGGGAAATGGGGACAAGCATGGATGCAAAACCCCCTTTAAAATCATATTTTCTTTCTTGAGAAGTTGTTGTCCAGTAGCAATTTTCTCAGACCTCAGTCCATGGTCTTAATTTTTGGACACAGATGAACTTGGAATTTGGTGTTGACTACAAAATACTTTTTGTAGCCAACATCCAGAGATTTCCAGAAATATTTTTACTTTATTTTTTGGGTGAGTAAAACTCCTCTTTTCAAATTTTCTTTCAGAGGCTAGTTCATCAGCTTCTGGGAATCCAGATCTCATATCTGAGGTTTCCAGAAGGTTTTGACCCCTCAAATCTTCTCTAAAATGAAAAATTCCTTCGCACAAACTTTATTTAAGGTGTCTAGAACAACTTTCATTCTCTGAGTTTATCCATATTATGAAGTTTTAAGACCCTTGAATCCCTTTCAAAATCAAAGGTCCACTGCCTTTTTCATTCTGGCAGAAATGGCTCTCAACTTCAAAAGGTCTTTTGAGTACCAAATCTCAACCCAAAAATCTTCCAAAAAATCATGGGATCAGTTTAAAGTCTTAAAAAGATATCCCAATTTTTACTTTTCTGAGTTTCAACTTATTTTGGCCAAAACACACACACACACACACACACAAATGATTTTCAGCTTGGAAGACTCGTTTTACGAGGCGCGTCGGGTGCACACTAACGTCCTTCCCGACGCGTAACATGACCTCCGAACCTAAATCTCTGATCTCGGACTTTTTTCAAAGTTTTGGCCCTCAAAATTAAAATGGCGTGGCGACTCCGTTTTCGTTGATTTTTTTCAAACATAAAAATGGGAAAATTTTCGAATCACACATCATCACAGTGGCGACTCCGCTGGGGACTAAGCTTTTTTTTAAAAAAAAAAAATGGTATTTGGTATATTGGTGGAAACCACTAAATTTCCCGTTATCGCCTCCTAACACGAGTCGGGGATAAATTGTGGTCTAACAATCCCACGTACCGGTATCACCGTTTTCAAAAAAAAAAAGCTTTTGAGGGTCAAGCTTAGTCCGGCTTTGAAAATCATTTTTGTGTGTGTGTTGATTTTTGCACAGTTTTCATGTTGTTTTGGCCGCCTCGGAGAAAGTCAAAATTTTGACTGTCGGAATAATGTCCCTAACTGTCGGAATTTTCGTGCTTACGTGCTTATGTGCTAATAAAAAAAAATCAAAAAAAAAAAGGATTTTCAAAAAAAAAAAGAAAAATTCAAAAAAAAAAATCATGCATCATGCCTTTTAAGACACATAAAAAATTTCTATTTTACTCAGAAAGAGAATATAGACTGCTTGCACACTACGCGCACGTGACCGTACACTGCACACTACGTCCTTAACCCGGGGAAATCCTTGTCGCGGTCCGTTTGGTCTTATTACGCCTCTCGGATGAGCACAGGACTACCCAAACATCCCATGGAGCCTCGTGTCGACCATGCACTTGTCTGTGACACACTTTGTTCGAGACCCGGTTGGTTTTTAGTCTGGTCTGTGTCATGCCCTGTCTGTGTATAGACCTTTCCTTTCAAGCCTTTGTCGGCATACCGACTCAATATCTTTCGGGTCCCTAATCAGTCGAAGTTCTGCCGGTTTTCCGCCGCAGACTTTGACCAAGATATTGACCGGCGCCTTGACTTCGGCTCGGCGGCACAAATTATACACGGCTCCCGGCATTGACACCTGAGTCATCAAGGATTAATGACTATTCCATGCCTAATTACGGCTTAGCGGCGACAAGTCAATATCAATCGTGGACGCTTATCGGTCGAATCATGCCGACTTTTTGTCGAGCCCTCGGACATGATCTTGACTTTCGACGTCAGCTTTGTCCGTAATTTACATCGAATGCTCGTTAAGACTCGATTACCCGCCAGACTTTTAGGATCGTTTTTCTTTCGGTCGGTGGGACCCGCTTGCCCTATAGGACCCTCGCCCGGGCTGTCCACCTGGGAGGTCGAAATACGGGTGGAATACGAGGGGCTTATAGACGTAGTGACGGGGCCCAGCTGATCCAGAATCGAGTAGTTTGCGAAAATGAAGAGCAATCTTTTCCAACCGATTAGGTTAATAAAACATGTTTTAAGTAAACGTGAACAAATAAGCGCATGTTGCATGAGCCTAAAGCCCAAACACCTACCCTCCTTCCATTCCCAGGACATCTGAACCTTCATGTCCTTTCCCCGCGACTCCACCACACAAAGCTTGGTTTCGGGCACCGGGTCACCGTTTGATCAGTTAGGAAGAGTCAGCGCGTCATCGGCTTCGCCGTTTGTTCCGACTCGGGTTTGAGAATGTACGCATCGGCCGGTAATGATGGGGATAACGTTGCTCCGTCCTCCAAAATCCCTCGGACAGACCAGTGTGGATCCGGTTGGTAGAACGAGATGAGACTTCGACATGAGGCTCAAATTGATAACCTTCGGGGATTGTCGCAAGTCATGGTTTGACTATCGAGTCTCAATTAGATGGCACTTTTACCGCAAAGAAGGAAGAGGGTCCTCCTCCTCTTCTTAATAGTCCGGATACATCAAGATGCTACCCCAAGATTCCTATGTTTCCACCGCCGGGACTCCCGCCCGCCGACTTACGGGGCAGCTGGCCCCCAACGACGGTCGGGGACGAAAGAGTTCGGTATCTTGTCGGTTGTCCCCTCTCAAAGTGATGATCCCACAAATATCACGGCTGAGTGATGAAAATCGGAGACGATTGAAGAAATATGGTCAGCCATCAAAGCCCTGGAAGAACGCGGAACGACACGGCGAGCCTGGATGGAAGAGGCCACACGCCACTTCGGGACCTTAACAATATCCCAACCGGCCAGGGCTACCTGAAAGACAAACATGTGCCGTTCCCAGGACCTCAATATCTCTCATTATCCGGCGGAGTCCAATCACTCGCTACCGAGGCGAGCCCAGCGGCAGATCCCCGGACCGGTTCCACTCAAAGTCATTCCGGCACGCTCGGCCAACTGAGGTCCCAAATCCGCCACCCGCCGTAGAACACATTTGGTGGGATATTTGTGACTGTCCCGATTGCCTTGAAAGGGACTATCAGGACTGGATACACGAGGACCGTCCTCCTAAGAAAAAGAAAATTTCCTCCCAGCAAAAATTGAAGGAGAGATTCGAGGCCGGTGATAACAGCGTGGGAACGCTCGGGGAGCCATCTAGACGTGGCCGGTTCCAAAAACCGCCGGTTAGCCGGTTGAAAACCGGCGGTTGAAACCTCCAAAATCTCCAACCGGAACCGAACCGCCTAACCGGCTAGACCGGTTACGGTTTAGGCGGTTCACGGTTTTAACGGTTATCCGGTTAACCTCCGGTTTGACGGTTTGGATATGCTCGGCCGAGTCCTTGGTGTTGCTCGGCCGAGCAACCCTTTTAGGGTTTAGGGTTTTGAGGGTTGCTCGGTAGGAGTCTTTGATGTCGCTCGACCGAGCAACCCTTTTAGGGTTTAGGGGTTGAGGGTTGCTCGGCCGAGTCTTTGGTGTTGCTCGGCCGAGCATATCATTTTTCAGTTAATTTTTTTAACGGTTTTTTGAAAAAAGTTAACTTTTAATTTTTTTCAATTTTTTTTTTTGAATAAATAAGACTATTTTAGACTTAAGTTTACTACATACATTTTTTGCAAAAAGGTTTATAAAAAAAGTTATGAATTTTTAAAGAAATGAAATTTAACGGTTTTTTGAAAAAAGTTAACTTTTAATTTTTTCAATTTTTTTGGATAAATAAGACTATTTTAGACTTAAGTTTACTACATACATTTTTTAAAAAAGGTTTATAAAAAAAGTTATGAATTTTGAAAGAAATAAAACTTAACTTTTTTATAAGAAACGAAAGTATATAAAAGAAAAAAGCGACGGTACCCTTAAATTTTATTAATTAAAATACAATTACAACGAGGGTATTGGTAGGAGTGGTGGTGGTAGGCTGGTAGTAGTGGACCTAGTGGTATTGATAGGAGTGGTAGTGGTAGCCGGTAGGAGTGGTAGTAGTAGTGGTAGTAGCGGTAGTGGTAGTGGTGGTAGTAGTAGTAGTGGTAATAGTAGTTGTGGTGGTGGTGAATGGTGATGGTGGTGATGTAGACCGGTAGTAGTGGTAGTGGTAGGTAGCGATAGTAGTGGTGGTGGTAGTAGTAGTAGTGGTAGTAGTAGTGGTGTTGGTGGTGATGGTGGTGGTGTAGACTAGTAGTAGTGGTATTGGTAGGAGTGGTAGAGGTGGTAGTGGTAGTGGTAGCGATAGTAGTGGTGGTGGTAGTAGTAGTAGTGGTAGTAGTAGTGGTGGTGGTGGTAGTAGTAGTGGTAGTAGTAGTGGTGGTGGTGGTGATGGTGGTGGTGTAGGCGGTAGTAGTGGTATTGGTAGGAGTGGTAGTAGTAGCGGTAGTAGTAGTGGTGATAGTAGTAGTAGTGGACCTAGTGGTAGTAGTAGTAGTGGTGGTGGTGGTAGTAGTGGTGGTGGTAGTGGTGGTGGTGGTGTATGTAGACTAGTAGGAGTGGTAGTACTAGTAGTAGTGGTAGTAGTGGTGGTGGTGGTGGTGGTGGTACTGGTAGTAGTAGTGGTGGTGGTGGTGGTGGTGGTGGTGGTGGTGGTGGTGAACATAACGGCTAGTTTGAAAAAGTAGCCGTTGGAATGAGTTACAGGCGTTACGCTCGGCCGAGCAACTCATATGACTCGCGAGCATGACCAGTTATTGGAAATTAACACTCTTGGAAGGTTATGCTCGGCCGAGCAACTCATATGACTCGGCCGAGCAAGCCAAAACCGGCGGTTAACCGGCGGTTGGCCGGTTTTTCAAAATTTCAAACCTTAACCGAACCGGCCAATTACCGGTTTCGGTTAGCCGGTTCCGGTTAACCGCCGTTGACCGGTTTTGACCGGTTTTGACCGGTTTTCAACCTCCCGGTTGGCCGGTTCGGTTTATAAAATGGACACGTCTAGAGCCATCTGGGGGATTTGATTATTATGTACTCTACTCCAGTCAGTCTTCCCCAAAGCAAAAAGGGGTAAAAGAGCAGAAAACCCTTGCCAACGATGAGTGAGACTTTCGGATACCGGAATCGCGAACGGAAGTCCAACCCCCTCGGGGTCGCCCAAGGTTCGGTTTGTCCGGCTCCCGAGTATACACCGATGAAGAAAAACCGACGCTGGGCCTGGCGCTCCCACTCAATCAACATGTTGACTAGAGATGGTAACCGCCGCAAAAGGCATCAGTATAACCCAGGGGCTTCGGCAAAGACTCTACCTCGCAAGAAAAAGGCACGAACCGACGGGTTTAATGACTCTCTATCCCGAGACAAGGACCAAATCTATGATCCTCACCTATATGGGAGTATGATCACCTTCTGCGATGAAGATTTGCCAAGAGATGTCTCCCAACACAATGAAGCTTTGTACATCACTATTCGGCTCAACACCATGTCACTCCCTGGGGTATTAGTGGACAATGGATCATCGGTAAATGTCCTTCCCCTCGGCATGATGAGGGCCCTCCGCATAAATGAAAGGCGCGTGATCCCATCTACCCGGACCGTCAAAGCCTACGACGGTTCGTCTCGTCCCATTCTGGGGACGGTGACTCTGGAACTGCAGTACGAAACCCAAATGGTGCCCGCAAAGTTCCATGTAATGGATATCCTCCGAGTTCACAGCCCTACTAGGGCGCCCTTGGTTGCATTACATGAAAGCCATAGCTTCCACTCTCCACCAATACGTCAAATTCATCAACCGGCAGGGAGACCTTGAAGTCATAAGGGGTGACAGTTTCCTCATAGGGAACGAAGCTGAAACAATAGCCAAGAACGCCCAGCGATCGAACACCGGGGCTACATCCTTCAAGAGGCAAGTCTCGCCGGCATCCTTTGGAATCCGGCGATGCCAACTATGTCGACACACTCAAGCGAGCGAGACTCAGAAGAAGTTCGATTCATCAAATTTAATTGCTATTTCCAACACTTGGAGGCGCATCGGAAGGAAACGCCGAACACCGCCATGATACAGGCACACAAGTCCCCGGTCCTCAATCACGAGATTTGTCGCATTCGCAAACCCATTCTTTGGCCTCGCCAGGCGAGGAGATTTTCATGATAAAAGTCGGCAAACACCGACAGACTCGGCTCGAATCTATGAACGTCGTGTGGGACGTCCTCCTTGCTGAACTACTTGCCGAGCCTTTCAGCTCGAGTATGGGACATGAGATTTTTCTAGCGGCTCACCGAGACGCAATACGTCCTCACATCTCGGATTGAGCGGTCGGATTGTGACGAAACGGAAATCCCAGGATTGAGGAAGATCCCTACATCCACATGCTCAGCTTTCAGACGCCAAACACAATTGATTCTGGTTCAGACAAAGAGATGATAGCAACGACTGAAGAGGGAGCACAGAGACCATGCCTTTCCCGGGTTGTGAAGCCACCGACGGCGATGCCGCTAAAGAATTGGGAAACTCTCTCAGGCCCGTCCGCGACCAAAGAGGAAATGATCACCAAGCTTGGATTGGTCCCCCGTCCTTTCGTGTCAACCTTTGTAAAGTCCTCCGAGTCTCTCATTGTTGAGTTCGAGTCTCTCGAGTCGTCCGATGGCCTTACGCCTGAAGACTACGAGTCTGTAGCGAACGTTGTATTCCCCTTCGTCTTCAATGAAATGATGAACCTTTCTGAGTATCCCTTAATTGCCACTTTAACTAATGATGAATTAACTAATAATCTAAAAACAGTTAATAACGATTCACTAGATGAAGAGGCAGACACATTAAATGAACAATATATCAAAGAAATCTTTAAGCAGGTTGTCCGAAAAGAGGAAAATCGAGCCCAAGCTGCCGAAGAAATTTTGACAAGTGTGAATCTGGGAACTGCGGAAGAGCCTAAAGAGACGCAGATTGGTAGTTTCTTCGAAGGGACTGAAAGGGAGGCCCTAATCGAGCTGCTAAAAGAATTCGTGGATGTGTTCGCATGGTCCTATAAAGATATGCCGGGCCTTGATCCTTCCATAGTAGAGCACCGAATACCGCTCGACCCAGAAGTCAAGCCAGTAAAGCAGAAGCTAAGAAGAATTAAGCCCGAATGGTCCTTACAAGTGAAAGAGGAAATAGAAAAGATGCTCAGAGCAGGTTTCATCAGGGTCATTGAATACCCAACATGGCTGTCCAACATAGTGACGGTGACCAAGGCCAACGGAAAAATCCGATGCTGCGTAGACTTCAGGGATCTGAACAAAGCCAGTCCAAAAGACGATTTCCCCCTGCCAAACATCGACATTTTGGTAGATTCCACGGCCAACCATGAAGTCAAATCCTTCGTCGACGGTTTTGCCGGCTACAACCAAATCAAAATGGGCAGAAGAAGCTCAAGCCAAAAAGCCCTTCACAACCCCTTGGGGCCATACTGCTACACGGTCATGCCATTCGGACTAAAGAATGCCGGGGCTACGTATCAAAGGGCAGCTACGGCTCTTGTTTCATGACATGATCCACAAAGAAATTGAGGTCTATGTGGACGACATGATAATACATTCCAGAGGATCAGATGGCCAGCACTTTGTTGATTTGAGAAAATTCTTCGGCCGCCTCCGAGACCACAGCATGAGACCGAATCCGGCCAAGTGCACTTTCGGTGTAAGACGAGGTAAGGTGCTAGGATATATGGTGACGAACGGGGAATCGAAGTAGATCCCCGAAAATCAAGGCGATAGTTGAAATGAAGCCACCAGGACAACGACAGAAGTGAAATCCTTCATGGGAAGACTGCAATACATAAGCCGTTTTGTAAATCAGTGACCTCGATCTGCGAGCCGATCTTCAAGTTGATGAAGAAAAATGCCTACACAGAATGGACCCCGAATATCGGCTTGCCTTGAGCAGTTAAGGCATACCTTGTGAATCCCCGATTCTCGCCCACCACATCGGCAAAAGCCACTCTTGCTATATCTAACTCGTCACGGATACTGCAATTGGGGCTATGCTAGCTCAAGAAAAGAAAGATTCCAAAGTCGAAAACGCCATCTATTTCGTAGCGAGAAAGCTCCAAGGAAGCGAACTCAATTACTCTGCTTGCGAGAAGACTTGCGCAGGTTTGGTGCAGGTAGTGGGAAAGTTGAAACACTACATGCGGTCTCACCCGATACATCTTGTCTCAAGAATAGACCCCATCAAATATCCGTTCGACAAGCCTTCCATCTCCATGAGGTTGGCAAAATGGTCGTTCTTTTTGGCCGAATATGACATCACTTATGTTTCAAGGAAATCCGTAAAAGGACGCATAATGGCGTAACATCGGCCGATTTCCCAAGTGATGAGTCCCGAGGACCTGAACCTCAATTTCCCGATGATGGAATCTTCGCTCTAGAAGGAGAAAATCGCTGGCAACTCTTCTTCGACGGGGCGTCAAACAAAAGGGGGAACGGGATAGGAATGCTTCTGGTCGATCCTACTGACGAACACACCCCCATAGCAGTAAGGCTGAACTTCGAAGTCACCAACAACGCTGCTGAATATGAAGCTTGCATAGCCGGGTTGGAAGCCGCCCTTGAAAGAAATATCAAGGAATTGGAGGTGTATGGTGTGTGAGGACCCCGGCCCGGAAACCTACACGTGTCCCGAGCTGGAGCGTCCTCAAACTAACCCAAACATCCTAAACTTTTAAAAACTTTTATTCAACTTTCAAACATACATACTCTTGTTATTATCCTTTCAAAATACTTTTATACTTTTCCACGTAGGAGAAAGAGTTGACTAACTTTAAAATTAAGAAATTGTTTTAATTACAAAAAGACAACGGTTATAACATAAAATTAAGATTTATAAATACAAACTCCATAAGTGAATTTTACAAAAATACACTTTCTACACCAATTTATATACAACCCGACAATTCCCAAAATACCAAGTCCTAACTTCTTTCCGCCCTTACTTGGTCGGTCCACCTGTCTCGGAATCTAAAACAGTAAAGGGAGAGGGGTGAGAATAAATCTCAGCAAGCTATTATGGATGCAGCAAGATGCCATACAAGATGCAACACGTAGCATGGCAACACATCAAAAGACATATTCATATAACCCGAGAGGCTCCCTGCCGCCAACCGTCCCATACCGGTTGGAGACAACGACCAGCTCAGCATGAATATATCACAACACATAAGTACGATAAAGTAACACTTAGAAGGATACTGAGCCAAGGTTTCATCTCCAAAAGGATATACACATCCGAGCAAAGCAGAATCGATGAAGCGGTTCCGGAACCATGAACAATAACGGTACTGCTGGGACTCGGACACACGGTGTATCCCCGGTGAAAACTAGACCATCTACCTCAAAAGGAGATGCTAGCCCACAAATCCCACACAAGGGGGACAAACTCGGCAATGTATGAATTATAATGAACTCGGCTCGGTGCCATTATAAATCCATAACATTGCCCAACAAACAATTAAATCAATACCAGCTGGATTTACATAACTAAGCACAGTAATAACATACTTGCTTAACCAAACATTGTATGATCCAAAGTAGGGATACATACTACAACAAAGATATCATGAAGATAGCAATACTATATCAAGTATTCAACATTATCAAGCACATAATAGATACTTGAATAAATTCCACAAAAAGGGATAACAATATATCAACATGGTAAATATACTCATGTCCAACCAATATCATAGTGCAACAATAAATCAACACACTATGCATAATATAACCAATGTATATGAACTCAAAGTAAGGTAAGGAAATACCATCAATCCATCCTACAAGGTCTTTATACAATAATACAAGGCCTCTATGAAGATCCAAGTTCAATTTACCAAGTTAGAATCATTTCTGCTAAGTTACCAAACTAGGTTAACTAGCGCTTTCCAAGCAACATTTAAAGTACTTCCCCAATTCCCTTTTGATCACTTAGGATGTCAATGTGTAGCCAAAGTACTCTACTTTAATCTAGGTTAAAGAGATTCCATTTTGGTTCGAGTTTGATTAGGTTTGAACAACTCTAAACTTGATGTGAAAAACCAGGCCAGGGGTGGCACGACTCGTCCCCCGGGGCACGACTCGTGCCCCCTTGACCTTCCCCTCGAATGGCGTCCCCAAAGCAAGGCACGACTTCCCTTTATCCCTAGTCACGACTCGTCCCCACCCTCAGCACGACTCGTGCCCAGGCACGACTCGTGACTGAGCCTGCATTCAAAATAGAAGCAGAAATCCTTCAATAGCTAGATCAAATTGTTCCCCAACCGAGTTTCCTTTATTTTGTGTAAACCTAGAAAGCTTACTAACTTCATACTTCACATACTAAATCATTTTAGACCCAATTATGTTATAAATCTAAATCATTTATCACATGATTTCCAATAAACAAATCTTCCAACCAAGAGCCTTCTAATTTGTGAATCTAAGGGACAATTCTAGCTTTGTTACTTCCTTCTAACTCATTAAATCTCCAAAGTACCATGCCCTTAACCTAGATCATTACTACTTGGTTTTCCACCCACTTTACTACCATTTTCAAGATTCAACATTCCAAATCTAACTCCACCCATTTCTTATACTTCCAAATTTTCTTCCATTAACAACAATATCATACTATGTTATTTACCCATTTCACTATCACTTTTCAAGTATAATTTTCATAATTTAATTAACCCATTTGCTCACCTTCTTGACCCATTTTAATAACACATTTCAAATTAAATCTTCTAAACTAATTTCACCCATTTCTTATAATCAAATCAACCCCTAATAACCATAACATCATTCTATGCCATTTATCACATTCTCAAGTCCCAAAAAATGGTCTAAAGCAATAGATAACCATTATCATCACAAGAACAACATTAGCAAATTCATGAGCATTCATAGAAGGGAAGGGTCATAATAACTCACTTTGGGATTTTAGAATGAAATGAAGATCTTCTTGGTTTGATTTGTTCCTCTAGATGATTCATCCTCAAAGACACCCTTAGACTTGAATTTGGAGGAGAAATGCCTTGGCTTCAAGAAGGAAGATGAAAGCTTCCATGGAGGTTTTTCTAAGCTTGCTAGGAGGAAGTATGATAAGATGAGGGAGTAAGGAGGAAGGAGTAATAATTAGATAAGGAGAAGGAAGGGGGGGGGGCCGGATTGAGGAAGAGAAGGGGAGGGTTTTAGGGGGATTTGTCCCCCACTCACAAATCCCCTACACACTTCTTTCATTAATTTAAAATATCTTCCCAACCAACAACATTTTATTTGTCCATTTTATTACCACACCAATCTATTACTTTATTTATTTCTAATTATTATTTTTCCTTTAGAACACTATTTATTTCCTTATCATTTTTATCCTAACATAAGAAATTTACAGATATAAAATAAACTCATAAGGTTGATATTAATATTAAAAGTATATAATGCTATACTAAAATTGTGTCTAGGGTTAGGGTCGTTACACTCACTCCCCCTTAAAGAAAATTCGTCCCGAATTTGACCGTCACTTACCTAACAGATCAACCCGCCTCGGTTACAGTATACCTCAGACTTCAATTCCCAACTAATCTCTTCAATGTTGTAATTCTTCCCCAAAATTTTTCTAATTCCAATAATAATATGATATTACCCTATAAGCTTCTCCAAACTCACCCCAACAAATTAGAGATCGATGTTTTCTTCCCAACTATGCCTCATACGGTTTTATCTCAATGCTAGAATGATAATTGCTATTATACGCACCCAACCACTGGTAATCGTAGGACCTATCGACTACTAAAATCCATTGTACATGCCCGTAGCATATCATCAACAACAAGTAATGATTCCTCAACTTTTCACAAGGTTAAACTTAATAGCATTCCTACCTTCCCAAAAGGACTTTCCCGAACGATGTCTATCCGATCCATTTAACACTATGAGTTTTATACAATCGAACTATCCCCTAACATAAGTGAGGACTTTATTAATAACATCTCGAACCCTCTCTTCAGTATAAACCTCAGTATAACCACGCCCATAGCCTTTCTCATAACTAACATCTCGTCAAGCTATATAAATAACGGGTAGAAAATATAATTCAACCTTCTATAACAAAATAACATACCCTCCTTTCCTTCCAATGCAACTTAATCACAAAATTTATAGTGATAAACTCTCAAGTTCAACCTAGAACTCTAAATATTTTAATAAATCTTCTAACATCAACATTCTATTATTACCATTCAATATTCCAATATGTTCAGGACTAGTGGTAAATCAATATTCAAATTGAAGGGTTGGCCGCCCACAACGGAGCCGATCCAATCACCAAAACAAAAACCAAGTCCACTGCGACTTCCACATTAATAAATCCACAATTTATCAATTATTTCTCGGATCAAAACTTTTTAATACAATTAATCACTATAGGGAAACTAGGTTGCTTTTCTACTTGCTTCTGTACGAACTATAACTTTAAAGTAACATGTCTTTCGAAAATTTACAACACTTTTCAGAATTTCAAATGATAATATAAAAGAGATCCAAAGAGACCCGAATGGTTTACTTATTTAAAACTGTCCCATACCAGTGGTAGATAATTAAATTACTCACGGATTTTTAAATGCACACAAAAACGGTTCATGGCTTTATTAAATCACACTATCCCCGAAGGGCACAAATACTCACACAGAGGTCCAATATAAAATCTCAAGTTCTAAAACATATTTAAAACAATTTTTAACATAATATTCTTGTTCGACCTCTATTTATAGTATAGCCACCACTCATCATATTCATACTTAGTTAAATTCTTTATAAGAAAGCAAAATCTTGCCATACCATTACTATCCCAATAAATAACACTAAAACAATCATTAAGATTATAAACTAGGTAAATCATCCTCAAATTGCGATTACATCTTAACAGTACCGTAACTAGCGTACTTCCTGATAACCATCAAAACTCAAAGTCCGTATAACGCCAATATCTCCCAAACATCACACTAATCCCTCTCCAAAATGAGTTCTGTGACTAAATCGACCTATAGGGTATAATCATCCTAAAGTATCCTTTCTTCCCATAAGATTCATCCTCATTTTCTCAACTAATGATAATCAATTCTCAAAACGAACCATATACATATATTACCAATTTCTAAAGTTGATCCTTAAGTCACGATAAGCTGTATCTATTATACTTCTTCGCATTCACCCTATTTACCTCTCCATAACTAATACACACTCATAAACCAAAACGTTCATACTAGATACAAATGTTGTCTTAAGTACATCCTTACAACAATTATTCACTGCAATCGTAACACCCGAAATTCAACTGATAACCATTGAGTATCCTACAAATTCTAAAATCAGTCATGCAAATTATCAACAAGTGATAACGAATACTTATTGCTTACAGTTACTAATTTGAGATCTCTATAACCTTATAATTAACCACCAAGTATCATCTTTTCTAAATACAGTAACAATTTATCCTTACTGAGAGTCGCTAAGCTAGTTATCTTCTTTATTAATTAATTTCTCAAGTTGAATCATCAATTCCATCATCCTAATTTGTATACTCTAACTAGGGATCCGAATTCCGAAATAGTGACTTATATCTACTCAGCTTCAACATCCTGGTATGATACTTGATGAAAACCCATTTTTGAAACTCACTTGAAAAACACCACTTAGTCAACTAATAACACATAAGGCAAAGTTATATTATTTCTATAAGGTCTCGTACTCGCGATATTTTATAACTCATATAATCTCACTTAGACTATCACTTCCAATACTAGTCTCATGAACCTAGTCTCTACCATGCGACACCAATGTATAAATACTCACGCACGTTATACAACTATAAACTATTCTTAATTAGGTCATATACCTAACCTTAACTAAGAGTTCACCAATTCATTCACTATCGGTATACGAGATAATTCAAGGTTCTTCTAAATCAATTATAACACACAATCCAAATAACCTTCACATTCCTTAGGCCATACTTTCGACATTTACGCATATATGACATAACATCAATTTATAATTTACCCGCCTCAATCACACACGGAGGCAAATCAAACATAGATAAGGAGACTCGCTTCTTGCGACAGTCCTCCTCAAACACAACAACTACTCAATTAATTCGGATTACTATAACGATGATTCATGGATTGGTACTCGACCAAATCCACCGGCAACACATGCCCACTAAATCACAACCACCAAGATAATTAAGGATGATTCGAGGCACGGCCCCATAGGGGTAGAACCTCCAGCACATAAAACAACTTTTAGGCCAATTATGCACATAAAGATGAAATGTAATGCCACATGAGAACGAATGCACGAGGATTTATAAAAGTATGAACCCTAATTCCTGAGACAGGTAAAATACCTCAAATGGTGGTGGGGAAATCTATCTTTCCAAAACTCACCTTTCCTTGATTCCTTGGTTGGACAACATTATTTTCTGTCTTTGAACAAATTCTGCATAATACTCTCGACGTAAGTTACCACACACTCTCGCTCGGCTAGACTCTACCCCGAGAATTCTAACCGAGCTCGATACCAACCGTGAGGACCCCGGCCCGGGAAACCTACACGTGTCCGAGCCGGGAGCGTCCTCAAACTAACCCAAACATCCTAAACTTTTAAAAACTTTTATTCAACTTTCAAACATACATACTCTTGTTATTATCCTTTCAAAATACTTTTATACTTTTCCACGTAGGAGAAAGAGTTGACTAACTTTAAAATTAAGAAATTGTTTTAATTACAAAAAGACAACGGTTATAACATAAAATTAAGATTTATAAATACAAACTCCATAAGTGAATTTTACAAAAATACACTTTCTACACCAATTTATATACAACCCGACAATTCCCAAAATACCAAGTCCTAACTTCTTTCCGCCCTTACTTGGTCGGTCCAATTGTCTCGGAATCTAAAACAAGAAAGGGAGAGGGGTGAGAATAAATCTCGGCAAGCTATTATGGATGCAGAAGATGCCATACAAGATGCAACACGTAGCATGGCAACACATCAAAAGACATATTCATATAACCCGAGAGGCTCACCGCCAACCGTCCCATACCGGTTGGAGACAACGACCGACTCGGCATGAATATATCACAACACATAAGTACGATAAAGTAACACTTAGAAGGATCTCGAGCCAAGGTTTCATCTCCAAAAGGATATACACATCCGAGCAAAGAAGTCGATGAAGCGGTTCCGGAACCATGAACAATAACGGTACTTTCCGGGGACTCGGACACACGGATCGTATCCCGGTGAAAACTAGACCATCTACCTCAAAAGGAGATGCTAGCCCACAAATCCCACACAAGGGGGACAAACTCGGCAATGTATGAATTATAATGAACTCGGCTCGGTGCCATTATAAATCCATAACATTGCCCAACAAACAATTAAATCAATACCCAATTTGGATTTACATAACTAAGCACGGTAATAACATACTTGCTTAACCAAACATTGTATGATCCAAAGTAGGGATACATACTACAACAACATATCATGAAGATAGCAATACTATATCAAGTATTCAACATTATCAAGCACATAATAGATACTTGAATAAATTCCACAAAAAGGGATAACAATATATCAACATGGTAAATATACTCATGTCAACCAATATCATAGTGCAACAATAAATCAACACACTATGCATAATATAACCAATGTATATGAACTCAAAGTAAGGTAAGGAAATACCATCAATCCATCCTACAAGGTCTTTATACAATAATACAAGGCCTCTATGAAGATCCAAGTTCAATTTACCAAGTTAGAATCATTTACGCTAAGTTACCAAACTAGGTTAACTAGCGCTTTCCAAGCAACATTTAAAGTACTTCCCCAATTCCCTTTTGATCACTTAGGATGTCAATGTGTAGCCAAAGTACTCTACTTTAATCTAGGTTAAAGAGATTCCATTTTGGTTCGAGTTTGATTAGGTTTGAACAACTCTAAACTTGATGTGAAAAACCAGGCCAGGCACGACTCGTCCCAGGGGCACGACTCGTGCCCCCTTGACCTTCCCTGAATCCGGCGTCCCCAAAGAAGGCACGACTTCCCTTTATCCCTAGTCACGACTCGTCCCCACCCTCGAGGCACGACTCGTGCCCTGGGGCACGACTCGTGACTGAGCCCAGATTCAAAATAGAAGCGAAATCCTTGATAGCTAGATCAAATTGTTCCCAACCGAGTTTCCTTTATTTTGTGTAAACCTAGAAAGCTTACTAACTTCATACTTCACATACTAAATCATTTTAGACCCAATTATGTTATAAATCTAAATCATTTATCACATGATTTCCAATAAACAAATCTTCCAACCAAGAGCCTTCTAATTTGTGAATCTAAGGGACAATTCTAGCTTTGTTACTTCCTTCTAACTCATTAAATCTCCAAAGTACCATGCCCTTAACCTAGATCATTACTACTTGGTTTTCCACCCACTTTACTACCATTTTCAAGATTCAACATTCCAAATCTAACTCCACCCATTTCTTATACTTCCAAATTTTCTTCCATTAACAACAATATCATACTATGTTATTTACCCATTTCACTATCACTTTTCAAGTATAATTTTCATAATTTAATTAACCCATTTGCTCACCTTCTTGACCCATTTTAATAACACATTTCAAATTAAATCTTCTAAACTAATTTCACCCATTTCTTATAATCAAATCAACCCCTAATAACCATAACATCATTCTATGCCATTTATCACATTCTCAAGTCCCAAAAAATGGTCTAAAGCAATAGATAACCATTATCATCACAAGAACAACATTAGCAAATTCATGAGCATTCATAGAAGGGAAGGGTCATAATAACTCACTTTGGGATTTTAGAATGAAATGAAGATCTTCTTGGTTTGATTTGTTCCTCTAGATGATTCATCCTCAAAGACACCCTTAGACTTGAATTTGGAGGAGAAATGCCTTGGCTTCAAGAAGGAAGATGAAAGCTTCCATGGAGGTTTTTCTAAGCTTGCTAGGAGGAAGTATGATAAGATGAGGGAGTAAGGAGGAAGGAGTAATAATTAGATAAGGAGAAGGAAGGGGGGGGGGCCGGATTGAGGAAGAGAAGGGGAGGGTTTTAGGGGGATTTGTCCCCCACTCACAAATCCCCTACACACTTCTTTCATTAATTTAAAATATCTTCCCAACCAACAACATTTTATTTGTCCATTTTATTACCACACCAATCTATTACTTTATTTATTTCTAATTATTATTTTTCCTTTAGAACACTATTTATTTCCTTATCATTTTTATCCTAACATAAGAAATTTACAGATATAAAATAAACTCATAAGGTTGATATTAATATTAAAAGTATATAATGCTATACTAAAATTGTGTCTAGGGTTAGGGTCGTTACATGGTGACTCTGCCCTCATCATCAAATCAGGTCTCTAACAAATGGAAGACCGTGGATCCGGGTTTGCAGAAGTATCATGCTTACATGGAAGAACTAGTGGCTCAATTTAAAGAAATCAGCTTTCATTACCTGCCAAGAGACCGAAACAGGTTCGCAGATGCTCTGGCTACACTAGCCTCTCTCGTCGAAATACCTGAAGGAAAGTATGTTAAACCATTCAGAGTCGGGAGAAGAGAAAACCCCGCCTATTGCTTCGAAATTGAAGCGGAAGCCGAACTGATCAATGATCCACAGTACACTCATTTACCAAGCACGAAGGATGGCGAGGCCTCTTTCAAAAATGAAGATGGGGAATATAAAGAAGGAATCAAAGCGAAAAGTCTCTCAGCCCTGAAACGGCTCGCCTCCCATTATGTTCTTTTGGGAAACATGTTATACAAAAAGCGTTATCAAGGCCCCTCCCCGCGATGCATCGCAAACAAGAGGCTACCGAACTCATGAAAGAAATACATGGTGGTACTGCGGCCCTCACATGAATGCTCGAGCTACGATGCAAATCATACCGAGAATGGGGTATTTTTGGATCTCCATGGAAGCCGATCGTATCCGGTTTGTCAAAAGCTGCGACAAATGTCGAGATACTCAAATCTCAATCACTTACCTCCTCACGAGTTATCTTGCGCATGACAACCCCTTGGCCTTTCGTCACTTGGGGAATTGATGTCATAGGCAAAATCACACCATCGGCAAGAACGGCCACGAGTTCGCCCCGGTAGCCGTGGATTATTTCACCAAGTGGGTTGAAGCAAAGTCCTACAAAATCCTCAACTCGAAGAAAGTTGCCCTCTTCATCAAAGAAAACATCATGTGCAGGATACGGGTTGCCACCGAAATCATCTCGTATAATGGATCCCACTTCGAAGGGGAATGTGAAAAATTGCCGGCGGAATTCCGAATAACCCGTCACAAGTCATCTCCTACGTGCCCCAAACCAACGGAGCCGTCGAGGCAAAGAAACAAGACTCTGGAAAATATCATCCGGAAAATGGCCGTCCCAAGGCGTAGATTGGCCCGAGAAGTTACACCCGGCACTCGGGCTACGTAACATCGTCGAACGGCAACCGGGGAAACACCATTTGCCCTCACATACGGAATGGAAGCCGTACTCCCAATCGAGCCGGAAATACCCTCGCTCCGTATACCGCCGGAAAGCCGATCAACGAGGTCGAATGGCTCCGCAGTCGCCATGACGAATTGGCCCTACTAGACGAACGCCGATTGGAGGCCATGGAACACATACGGGCCTACCAAGGAAGAATGGCTAGAGCCTTCGCCAAGAAAGTAAAGCATCGGGAGATCCGAAAAGGTGATCTCGTTCTGAAAGAAAAGCCCCCACCCGTATCAACCCTCTCGGCAAATGGGAGCCTCGTATGGGTCGGGCCATATGTCGTCCAAGATCTTCTCCTGAGGAGCCATGCAACTTGCGCACCTCGACGGAATCCCTTTGTACACCCGGTGAATGGTGACAAGCCGCGCAGATACTACGCGTAAAAAAAAAACCAAAAAAAAAAAAAAAAAAACAAAAACAAAAAAAAAAAACAAAAAAAAAAAAAAAAAGAGTGCTAAAAGAGTAATACCCAACTAGGTTAGAAACCCGAAAAGGGCGGCCTAGGTAAAAAACAGGGTTGCACCAAAAAAAAAAAAAAAAAAAAAAAAAAAAAAAAAAAACACAAAAAAACAAAGAAAAAGAGAGTTCACCAGGTTGAACTACGAAGACCCGAGCTCCTCAAAATGAGAGGAACGTAGGCGGAAACGGTTCGGTCTAAAGCACAAATAAAAGCCATACTTTGGCATCGATACAATTGATCGTACCATGAAAGCGTCTCGAAAAACTCTAAAGCAATTCAAATATTCATTACAAGTTAAAAGCTCTTTGATGAGTCTAAGCCCGATTCATTCCTACAACCGGCAACCCGCTAAAAGAAAACTAAGATACATAATCAAACTAATGTGTCTCGCCATGACAAGAAAAGGGATACTCGAAACCTCGTGAGTCACTCCAAGCCACTCGCATCGGCCTCTCCCTTCTTCTTCCCCTCCGAGTCTTTCTCTTCACTCGAACCGGAAAAATGTCGGTATTCCTCCTACCAAGCTCGTATAGGGACAGGGTCTATCAAACCAGCCTCCGTCGTGGCCTTAGTAGCCCTAGCGTCATCCCTCATCTCCTCGTAACCTAGCCGGTAGCATAGGAGCCCTCCTCTCCCCGTCTCTTGACGTAAGCCTCATAATCAGCCGCGCCGTCTCCGCTCCCGTCATGAGGGTTGGCCCTCGCCTCGGCCCTCCTCCTCTCGAAACGATCGGGACCTCCGCACCCACAATGGCCTCACGCCGTCCGAAAATAGCCACCTCGAGTCTCTCCTGCATGCCTCTCATACCAATCCAGGTACCAAGTGGTCGTGAACACCGGTCTCGAACGCTGAGAATGACCCGAGGAGGAAAGGCATCATACCTCCATGCTCGGGAAAGAAATGGAAACACCGAGGGATCATCCATGGAAACAGGAGCCACCACCCCGGTGGCTATATCATCAAAACCCTCCAAAGGAACCCGCTCCAAGCCAAACCTGTCTCAGACCGCAGCCGAATGTAGAAACCGGACCGAGAAAGCCCCTAAGCATAACCACATGGGACCCGTCCCGAAGCACTCTGCGAGTCTCCACCCGCCAATGAGGCACCAACCATCTCGATATCTTCGCCCGGCGACCCGCCATCCAACGCGCCCACGAGCCCCGATCATCAAAATCTACATCGACACCTCTCCCGGCAAAAGTCCAAGGCTCGATCATATCGTAGGTTTCCCGAAGAATCCCCAAACGCTCCATCGCCCACAGTGGTCAAGAGGAACGGGCCGCCCGCGCATATACCGCCGTCCGGTAGCTAATCTGCCGAGAGCATGAAAAGTCTCCCCAAAATCAAAGGAATGACATCTCGCCTGTGCGACGGTGAACGACGACATCCAAAGAAAGACCGATGGCAGATCCCAAAGGAATAGACCATGAACAGGGTGCCAAACATACAAAGTGCAAAGGCATCCCAATAGGCATCATCCACCAAACCTAGGCCCCTAAATCTGTCGGGAAGACCGGAAATATCGAGATGATCGGGACCGCGGATCATACCTTGCGCTTCCTCCGGGGAAAGATGAAGGAGGACGCACCCCGTCAACAAAAGAAGCCCCTCCGGGCAAAGGAACCGCTATCTCTTCCACCTCCGGACCTCCAAGTAAGGCCCGAAATTCTTCGACAGTCGGAACAATCTCGTTGAAGGAAAGGCAAAAGACATGCCTTCTAGTATCCCAAAACGAAGAAGAAGCTCTTAAGAGGTCATAATCCGGAATCAATTCCTTGATAGACCATAAGCACTTCATCTTGTACCTTTCTTCAAAGAATGATCTTCTCTCATGCATGATCTCCCTACACCACTCCTTGAACTTTTCAAAGAACAACATTTGCCTTTCTTTGGACAATTTTGGAGAATTTTTGGCCATTTCCATGGTTTTTCTCTCTTTCTCCCGAAAATGGCCGTTTGGAATGGAGGTTGAAGAGGATATTTGAATTTGAAATAAAGCAAGACCAGTCTCGAACCAAAATTAAAGAACAATGTCGATGCGCCCCCATCCGCGCGGATGGGATTGCTTTCCCAAAAAAATCTGCAACAAATCAAGCCGCTACGCCAAAAGAGGAATATTCCGTCCCGGTTGCTCGAAACTTGTGCAAAAACCTCCCCAAACCACCCATACACCAAACACCCTTGCAAAAAAAAAAAACCAAGGCTCATGCAACACTGCATTCATATTGCATTGCATTCATAAAATAAAATCCTAAATTATTACATTCCAAAAAAAAAAAAGAGTGTGCATAAAAAAAAAGCAAACATAAATAAAATCCTAAATTATTACATTCCAAAAAAAAAAAGAGTGTGCATAAAAAAAGGCAAACATAAATAAAATCCTAAATTATTACATCAAAAAAAAAATGTGCACAAGCTGTACAAATCTAAATCTCAATCTAAAAAAAAAAAAAAATCAATCGGAGTCTCCAAAGACCCGATGTCTCCCCGCCCCTCTTGCGACTCGGGCCCGCCTCCTCAGAGCCCCGAAAATCTCGGGCTCAGAATCGTCCTCGTCTCCGAGAGAGGCTCGCCAGACCAACCGGCACGCTCCGATAGGGCAAGCCGAGATCTCGCGAAAAATCGTACCCGAAGGTGAAGGCGTCGGACTCCCGCACGTACGAAGACGACCCGCCATGCCGCCATACATGTCCTCGCCCGTGTGGATCCCCGAGAATGACGTGATCCGAAGGCAACACCGCGCGGGATCAAGGAGAGGAGACAAAGGAGTCTCTGAAGAAGTCTACGAGCGAATAGGGAAGCCTCCCGTCTCGACAGGCGCCGCCGTGGTCGCCTCGCTCTAGCCTCGAGGAGCCCCGCAAGCGACCATCCTCCCGATGAATCTCTTGGCCCCGATCACTTGCTTCGTCGCCTTCTCGACGACCACCTCCGAAAACCGCACAAAAGCAAAAGCGTCAAAAAAAAAAAGAGGTGATGCTAAAGATGATGAAACAAAAGGAAAGAAAAGAAGGGGAAAAGGTGAAGCCATACCTTCATACCCGGACGAGGCCGTAAAGCTCGTGGAAGTCGCCGGCCGAGGGATCCGCACCCTCAATCGGACCCCATCCCGGGATATAGGAAAAATCCGTCCGAGGGTACCGCGGATCCCAAGCCCCTCCCTATCCGTAACCCGAGGCATCCTCGGCCTCCTCAAGACGAATGTCGCATATGGCTCAATCGCCACGAAATCCGAGAAGTGCTGGCCGGCTCGGTAATCATCCCAGGTCACGGACCGATCGCTCGGGTGCATCATATCGACGGGAGGCTCCACCGGTGTCCTCAAAGGCGAATTCACGCCATGCTGGCGCGTCACCCTCTCTCCCGCATAATATGCATCGCAGTCGGACCCTCAAAATCCTCCGCCGCAGTCCGGATCTCGGCGCCCTTCGCGCCACCTCAAAGCGATCCTGGGGAAGAATATCATCCCCTCATCCGTCTCGGCCTCCGTCAAAGGAAGGCAATCCGCGTACCTGAGAGTCGTACGCCCCATGGAGCTTATCTTCTCCCGAGCATGCTTGGACCAAGACTGCATGGCCGGATACGCCCCGACGTACTCCGCCGGCTGTCGCCACACCGTGACGTGAAAAAACTCCAACGCCCATACCTGCGAAAGGTAAAAATCCAATCAATCCAGTGCAAAAGAAAAGTGTGTGCTCAAAGAAAAAGAGTGAGAGGGAAAGCAAAAAGAGAGCTTATACCTCCAGGGCAAACTCAAAGCAGTACAAAGAGCTCACAGCCTTTCGACTGTACCTATCAAGAGCAAAATAAAGCTCGCCCGGCCTCTCCCCACGAGACATCTCCGGTCGTCTCCATGTCCTCCAAGGACCTCAACAAGGCAAAGACCGCCGTCCTCAAAGCATGTCCAAAGAGCGTGCTCGAAAAAGCAAACCACAAGAAGGCCCTGGCAATCTGATCGGCGCCTATCCTCTCCTCCCCAGCCTCGTAACTCGCTATGGTATCCACGATCTTGCCGTAGACCACGGCATACTCCATCCCCATCCCCTTTTTGGGAATAGGGGAAAATCCCAGAAGAGCCTCGCAGACGCATCGCCGTAGCTATCCCGCCACTCAATGCCGCGCCCATTAAAGGACAGCCCGTAATCGCAAAGCATAGTCGGAGGGCGTAACCGTAGACTCGCCCCGAAGAAGTGGAAGGTGTGGGTCGCGTCCCACCAATGCCGCGCCGCAGCAAACATCAAGCCCTTGCTCTTAGGGAACTTGACCAGTCCCCTCAAGCACTCGACAAACTCCCAGAGCCCCGTCTCGACAACAATCTGTCTCGGACTCGGCAAAGCTCCTCGGCCCGCATCCGGAAGCCGGTCCCACAAGTCAATCACAGACTCCACCGATCCTCGAGTCTTCATCTTGTTCAGCTGCTCCGTCACAAAACGGTTTCCGCCCTGTAATAAAAAAAAAGAGAAAGAGAAAATGTCAAAAAGATTGCATTTGCATTAAAAAAAAAAAAAAGAAATTTCGACAAAGATAACAAAGATACAATGAGCATAGCCCCATTTTTCTCGCATGAAAGAAAACAGTTTTCAGCAAGTCCCAATGCATTCATCAAAAAAAAAAGATGCATTCCTACGGAAGTAAAAACTCCGTCCCATTTTCATAAAATAACATGCACACCATCCATCGTCTCAAAAAAAAAAAATTTTTGCAATACATGCATATCATCCATCTTACATGCAACGGGAGGAAAAATCCGTCCCACCTTTAAAAAAAAAAAAATCCTAAACATACATACATCTCATATTGGCAAAATGCCCATTCTTTTCAAACAAAATGCATGCATTGCATCATCATTCATCAATATCAAAATTCAATTTCAAAAAAAAATCATCATCATCATCAACATGCAATATTCAATTTCAAAAAAAAAAATCACAATTCTTCGAATTTTCACATGTAATTTTCGAATTGAAAAAAAAAATGTGGCAAAAATGCCAATTCTTTTTCCCAAGCAAAGTGCACATTTTGGGTTACTCATATACTCATTACAACATGCAAAGCATCAAAACCAAGATTCAAAGCCAAGAATATCAATCATTCGAATTTTCAAAAAAAAAAAATTTCAAAAATCACCCAAAATTCAAATTTCAAGCAAGAAATCAACAAAGGGATCAAAGGGTTTCAAAGTATACCGTTCGGAGATTCAAATCCGAAGCCCAATGTTGCCAAGCATCGGGGTAATGCTCCTCCGCAACCGATTGCGAAAGATTGTAATGCCTCCTCATTCGGACGAGCTCCAATCGCCTCTCCGCTACCGGGCCACGTCCTTGGCCTTGAAAAGCGCCTTCCCCGTGTTCCATTGCTCAAAAAATCGAAGAAATCGGAAGATTTTTGAAGCTTCTAAGGCCAACAATGGCGGAATTGCCGATTTCTCTCTCTCCCTGCTCTCGGAATTTTTGAAAAAACTGAATGGGGAAGAGAAAGGGCGTTGGCCCTAATTAATACCCCTGGTTTTCAAACCCTATCCGCGCGGATAGGATTGCAAGGGTCAAAATGACCCTTTTGCCCCTTAAAATTCCAGGACTCGCAATTCCCCCCAACTTGACAGAGTTAACCAAAGATAACCAAAGTCAGCCCCTTGTCAAGAAAATATTCCCCGGCAGTCAAACGTAAGACCGAGTGCCCCGAGAAAGATAACGGATCCCGTATCTTTCATCAAAATCATTCCCCGGCAGTCAAACGTAAGACCGAGTGCCCCGAGAAAGATAACGGATCCCGTATCTTTCATCAAAACCTTCCCCGGCAGTCAAACGTAAGACCGAGTGCCCCGAGAAAGATAACGGATCCCGTATCTTTCATCAAAACTTTCCCCGGCAGTCAAACGTAAGACCGAGTGCCCCGAGAAAGATAACGGATTCCGTATCTTTCATCAAAATCATTCCCCGGCAGTCAAACGTAAGACCGAGTGCCCCGAGAAAGATAACGGATCCCGTATCTTTCATCAAAACCTTCCTCGGCAGTCAAATGTAAGACCGAGTGCCCCGAGAAAGATAACGGATCCCGTATCTTTCATCAAAATTACCTCCGGCAGTCAAACGTAAGACCGAGTGCCCCGAGAAAGATAACGGATCCCGTATCTTTCATCAAAATTACCCCTAAGCCAAACGTAAGACCAAGTGCCCCGAGAAAGATAACGGATTCCGTATCTTTCATCAAAATCATTCCCCGGCAGTCAAACGTAAGACCGAGTGCCCCGAGAAAGATAACGGATCCCGTATCTTTCATCAAAACTTTCCCCGGCAGTCAAACGTAAGACCGAGTGCCCCGAGAAAGATAACCAGATCCCGTATCTTTCATCAAAATCATTCCCTAGCCAAACGTAAGACCGAGTGCCCCGAGAAAGATAACGGATCCCGTATCTTTCATCAAAACCTTCCCCGGCAGTCAAACGTAAGACCGAGTGCCCCGAGAAAGATAACGAGATCCCGTATCTTCCATCAAAATCTTCCCCGGCAGTCAAACGTAAGACCGAGTGCCCCGAGAAAGATAACGAGATCCCGTATCTTTCATCAAAAATTTCCCCGACAGTCAAACGTAAGACCGATTTCCCAGACGAATACGTCCAATTTTTTCCCCAGCACAGGCTATCAAAATCCCCAGCAAAGTTAACGGAATCCCAAAAGCCAACGGAATCTCGAGTAGAACTCGAACTACGAAAGGGCTTGATTCCCACTAGGGATACGTAGGTAGCCTATCATTAGGTCCAGCCCCTCGACCAAAACGGTCACCCTCTCCTTCGGCAGCAGACAAAGTCCACCGAAAGGCCATTTCAAATTAAGGTCCGAGGCGCCTAAAAAGCCATCATCATCAAGGTTCGAGGCACCTAAAACGCCATCATCAAGATCCGAGGCATCTAAAAAGCCATCTCCAAGGTTCGAGGCACCTAAAACGCCATCTTCAAGGTTTGAGGCACCTAAGACGCTATCACTAGGAAAGCGATAAATCGCAATCATCCCCAGCAGAGACCGAAAGTGGTCATCCCTATCCCCAGCAGAGCGGATACCCATCAGACCGAAAATGGTCATCTCTTATCCCCCAGAAGTTTCTTTCCAAAGAAACGATCGTAGAACTCGCTCATCGTGTTCGAGGCACCTAAAATGCCATCATCTCCAGTGGTCAAAGACCCGAACTACGATCGGCTTGATTCCCATTCGGGATACGTAGGTAGCCTATCGCTAGGTTCGGCCCACCCGATCACTCGATCATCCTGCCAAACATGGAGCCTTACTCTTATCGACGACCCCGCTTCCTTCGAAAGCGCCGTCGCCGAGGGGATACTGTAAGTGCTCCAATTTGAGCTTGTTAGAATTTTCGTTAGAAAATTAACGAAAGTTATAACATTTCTAACAATTCCTAACTATCCTAACATTTCTAACAAAGTGAGGGTAAAATGGGCATTGTTATTTAAGGTTAAACCTTAAAAAGAATCTTAAAAAGCAAAACAAAAGAAGAAAACCAAATATAGCAATGGCCGGAAACAAAAAACTGGCCGTTAATTTGAATTTTGAAAAGAAATATTCTTCTTGTCCAAAGCCGGAGCCGCATTTAATGAACAAAGGCACGCCGACCGGATCCATCCGCGCGGACATCTTTGCATCTTCAGGAGGGCTATAAATTGAGCCCTCCGTCACAAAAATAAGGAGGAAGAACACATTTTGCACCGAACCTCGGCGAAATATAGAGAGAAAACAAAGTGAGAATTCTTCAAGAATTGTCACCATTTTCTCTCCAATCTTTCCCAACTCATACTCATCCACTCACTCTCATATTAAAGCCCTAAACACTCATACACTCAAGCCAAACACTCAAGAACACAAGGAAGATTGGTAAACCCTCCTCTTCCTAACCCTAAATCTCAACCATGCATGCATCTTCAAACTACAAAATGTAGTTCCTTCATCTTCTTGCTTTAGATCTAAGAAGATCACCATGGAAGACCATCTCCATGGATGATCTTCTACAAAGATCAACACTATTTTTAAGCTTTCTTACTTTCTTGCAAAGAAAACTCATTTTCAAAACCCTAAAATCCATTTTCAAGCATAAAATCTTGATTTCAAAGGATAAAATTCCCCTTCCCAAGCAAATGAAATACTTAGTCCTAATGTACCCCAAGGATGGTTTGGTATAGTTGATTCACCACTAAAATGTCTAGTGATCACTAACCAAAACCTAGGGAAATGGGGACAAGCATGGATGCAAAACCCCCTTTTAAAATCATATTTTCTTTCTTGAGAAGTTGCTGTCCAGTAGCAATTTTCTCAGACCTCAGTCCATGGTCTTAATTTTTGGACACAGATGAACTTGGAATTTGGTGTTGACTACAAAATACTTTTTGTAGCCAACATCCAGAGATTTCCAGAAATATTTTTACTTTATTTTTTGGGTGAGTAAAACTCCTCTTTTCAAATTTTCTTTCAGAGGCTAGTTCATCAGCTTCTGGGAATCCAGATCTCATATCTGAGGTTTCCAGAAGGTTTTGACCCCTCAAATCTTCTCTAAAATGAAAAATTCCTTCGCACAAACTTTATTTAAGGTGTCTAGAACAACTTTCATTCTCTGAGTTTATCCAGATTATGAAGTTTTAAGACCCTTGAATCCCTTTCAAAATCAAAGGTCCACTGCCTTTTTCATTCTGGCAGAAATGGCTCTCAACTTCAAAAGGTCTTTTGAGTACCAAATCTCAACCCAAAAATCTTCCAAAAAATCATGGGATCAGTTTAAAGTCTTAAAAAGATATCCCAATTTTTACTTTTCTGAGTTTCAACTTATTTTGGCCAAAACACACACACACACACACACACAAATGATTTTCAGCTTGGAAGACTCGTTTTACGAGGCGCGTCGGGTGCACACTAACGTCCTTCCCGACGCGTAACATGACCTCCGAACCTAAATCTCTGATCTCGGGCTTTTTTCAAAGTTTTGGCCCTCAAAATTAAAATGGCGTGGCGACTCCGTTTTCGTTGATTTTTTTCAAACATAAAAATGGGAAAATTTTCGAATCACACATCATCACAGTGGCGACTCATGTGGGACTAAGCTTTTTTTTAAAAAAAATGGTATTTGGTATATTGGTGGAAACCACTAAATTTCCCGTTATCGCCTCCTAACACGAGTCGGGGATAAATTGTGGTCTAACAATCCCAATGCACCGGTATCACCGTTTTCAAAAAAAAAAGCTTTTGAGGGTCAAGCTTCCGTCCCGGCTTTGAAAATCATTTTTTGTGTGTGTGTTGATTTTTGCACAGTTTTCATGTTGTTTTGGCCGCCTCGGAGAAAGTCAAAATTTTGACTGTCGGAATAATGTCCCTAACTGTCGGAATTTTCGTGCTTACGTGCTTATGTGCTCATAAAAAAAATCAAAAAAAAAAAGGATTTTCAAAAAAAAAAAGGAAAAATTCAAAAAAAAAAATCATGCATCATGCCTTTTTAAGACACATAAAAAATTTCTATTTTACTCAGAAAGAGAATATAGACTGCTTGCACACTACGCGCACGTGACCGTACACTGCACACTACGTCCTTAACCCGGGGAAATCCTTGTCGCGGTCCGTTTGGTCTTATTACGCCTCTCGGATGAGCACAGGACTACCCAAACATCCCATGGAGCCTCGTGTCGACCATGCACTTGTCCGTGACACACTTTGTCCGAGGCCCGGTTGGTTTTTAGTCTGGTCTGTGTCATGCCCTGTCCGTGTATAGACCTTTCCTTTCAAGCCTTTGTCGGCATACCGACTCAATATCTTTCGGGTCCCTAATCGCCAAAGTTCCGCCGGTTTTCCGCCGCGAGACTTTGACCAAGATATTGACCGGCGCCTTGACTTCGGCTCGATCGGCACAAATTATACACTGACTCCCAGCATTGACACTGAGTCATCAAGGATTAATGACTATTCCATGCCTAATTACGGCTTAACTGACGACAAGTCAAGATCAATCGTGGACGCTTATCAGTCCAAATCATGCCGACTTTTTGTCGAGCCCTCGGACATGACCTCCGAACCTAAATCTCTGATCTCGGGCTTTTTTCAAAGTTTTGGCCCTCAAAATTAAAATGGCGTGGCGACTCCGTTTTCGTTGATTTTTTTCAAACATAAAAATGGGAAAATTTTCGAATCACACATCATCACAGCAGCCCGACGGCACAAATCAGTGGGGGCAAAATCAGTACGGAATGTCTTCTCATGGTTGGGGCTATCTCGGAATGCCACAGCTAATCGGGATCCCGCCTCAGTTCGGAACCGATCAATCCGGACCTTCACAACAACAGCCACAGTTCGGAATGCCGCCGCAACTTGGTTCTCGGGGCCACGCCAGGAGCCCCTCCTCGTAATGCACTAGTTCACCGCTCCTCACACAAATCCATTCCTCACTCGAGACTTCTATGGGTTACTAAGCCTCCATCCCGGTGTCATCCGAATCACCAGGACCGCAGCATTCCTGTTACACACCTTCACCACAGCACCATGCAATTCAACAATCCGGATGCAGCTCCGCACTCAAGCCTACTTACGGGCCCCACTCTGGAAATCCAAGTTATCCGGCTACATCGGGGCTACCTCCACCTACTTTGCCAGTTGAAAATCAACATCAAGCCGCAAGGTTCTATCCTTTTGCTCATGCTCCTACTCATGCTCCCCAGGGTAAATTTCGGCCAGACAGTTTTCACCTACGTCCCCGGATCGGCCGTTCCCTCCACCCGCCCGCTCCGGTGGTAGCTCCTCTCTAGCTCGGCCACTAGCTTGAATGCCATGGTTCCGCCACAAGACCCTCATCCGGCCTGGTTCATGGAACAACACAAGGAAATGAAAGCGCAGATCGCCGAACCGATCGCCAAGAAGTCCGCCTTCCGGCCTACGCACCCGACTCCATTGTTCCTCCGCCCCACAAATTCGTGATGCCTAATTTGGATCTCTTTGATGGGACCGCATGCCCGAAAACCCATTTGGACACATATACCTTGGCGATGAAGGCCAAAGGATGTACCAATCGGCGGTTGCCGATTATTTCGATCTATCTTTGAAGTCCAGGCGCCTTAAAGTGGTTCTTCCGTTTGAAACCCGAAGCCGTGGCTACGTGGGACCAGATTACCAATGCCTTCACGTAAAAATATAAGGCCAACCTGGAATGGGAAACAAATAGGGTTGACCTACAAACAACAAAGATAGTCAGCCCCGATGAGAATGTTGGGGACTTTTACAAGCGGTGGAATCTGAAACTCAGTGAAATGGCCATCCCCCCTTCCGAAGAGGAACAACTGGACATCTTCCCGTCATGCTTGAAACCGCATCTGAGAGCCTCCCTCATTCACTTTCCGTACTCGTACTTACGGGCCATGGTTAACTTCTGCAAAGAAAGTTTGAAAAGGCTTACAATCCGCAAGCGCCGTTGCACTCGCCTACAGATATCGAGCTCCTCCGCAAACACGCTTCGCTACGCCAAAGGCAAAGAAATGATTAACTATGCGGGACGGGAATGTAATAACACAACTCCTTTTGCTCCCAGAAACCACTGAGCCTGCACCACGGGTCATGAATCTTGAAAACTTTGGAATGCCCCTAAACGACATCTTTAGGGGACTGGTGAAAGAAGGCTTGCTGCGGCCTTTGGAGAATTTCCAACCCAGGAATCCGAATGCTCCCGTGGATGTGTTAGTACCCGGTCCGAAAAAAGGGTATTCTAAATACTTGGGTCCGGTTTAATACAAAACCCTAAAAATCTATTCATTATTCTGTCTCCTCCGCCGTCATCCGCATGCGTGGAAAGTACGCCAGGAGATAGTGCCGATCGGCCCTTCTTCCTCTAAATGGCCGATCGAACCTTTTAATTCGTGCCGATCGACCCTTCCTTTATTGTGCCGATCGACCCTTATTATTAGGGCCGATCGACCCTTTATTTCGGTCCAGCCCAATTACCGAAACACTATAAATAGGGGTGCCCGGCTCCCTACTTTCACACACAATTTCATACGGGAGAAACGAGACTACACTTGTTTCACCCACAGTTCTTCTTATTCCCTTCGAATCGCCAAGATTCGACCCCAAAGTCTTGCTACAATTGGTAAGACTCTTTTTAATATTGTTGTTCTTTATTATTATTATTTATTGTTTGCATGCTTATTGTATTTTAATCACTTTATTTCTTGCCTATGTCCTATATGCTAGATTTAGGGTTGTTTTAATATATTTAATTATGCATAGCCGAGGATGATCTAAGGTTTCGCCCTAAGAAACCCAATGGATCTAGGAACTATTTCTTTCCTTCCACCTTAGTTATAATCATCCCATGATCAACAATCCCCCAAGGATGAACGTTGATTAGTGCACCTTCCGAGGTCCTAACTCAAAGGTTCTAGGGTGTGATCATCAATTAATTCTTTCTCTCCCCTCCTCCTTATGCATGATCCCGTTTCTTCTATCTATTCCTGTAAACACCGCACACAACCAACACCCCACATGCTAGAAAGACCGATCCGTCGGGCAATAGGAGTGATAGCATTTCTTCTTCTATTGTAACTTGACCCCCGAACCCAATTAACTGTTTAGCCTTTTTTCAAAGCTTTGGGCTATATCAAAGTGGCGTGGCGACTCTCAAAATTAAACTAATATTTTAATATGGTTTAAAACGAGTGTCACTAAATGAATATCCCATTTCGGTCCGACTTCCATGATTATTTATTTTAAACCTCCGAATGCGCGTTGCATCGGGACGGGGTATTCACAGTGGCGACTCTGCTGGGGACTGTTTTGAAATCTTTTCAAACTAAGTGGGTCAGACTTTCGTTTTCTTGTATGGTGTTGTATTTTTCGCTTTCTTTTTATTTTCTTTACTCTTAACTGTTGCATTGCATGCATGCATTTCATGTAAATAAAAAATCTTTCTCTTTTTTCTCTAAAAAAGAATTAGACTTCTTTACCTCACACTACCACTAGAGTCCGTGTCACACTGCACAGACACCCTTTTACCCTTCGGAGAAGCCAAAGTGCGGGAAGTGTGGTGATCATGTCGCCTCCCTTCTGAGTCTCACTTGGCCATCCACTCATCAGTGCGCTTCGGCTGCACGGTGGGAGCCTAAAACCTAACCCTTGCGTCACCCACTTTTCTAGGAATACACTCCATATGACCGGTTGGTTTGACTAGCTTTTTTATGTAGACAATTAATGGGGTCTTTATGTTAAGTCACCACGAACCAATGATAAGTCAAGATCTATCAAGAGATTAAAAGCACTAAAAAATTGATTTCCTTTTAAAAGGACGTGCTATGTAAGGTTGAGTGATATATTGTTAAAAGATCTTGTCCTATCATAGGTTTGTAAGACTTCCCATAAGTATCATATTAAGTGTCTATACGAGAAGGTTAGTCGTTAGGATCCACCACTTTAGGATATTTAGTTAGTTGCGAAAAAGGGGTATCCCTTCCAACCTTAGTAGGACTAAAATGTACAAAGCTTTTGTAAATAAAAAAGGTCAAGCTAGTACACTGCATTGAGTCAACCCTTGTCCTAAAACTGAGTCTTTTCTGATACTTCCGCAGAGCTAAGGTCGGGCCGCGTTCTTCATTCAACAATGACAACCTTGCCTCCATCAACTACTCCAAGCGCACCTGCTGCCTCTGCAACCGGCTCTACACCAGTCACGTCAATGGAAGGTCCCGCCAACCCCAACTTCAATGACATTCCGCCCGCTCCGCACGCCTACTTTGCAGGTTTAACCATGAGGGTTGAGAAACTTGAAGAGCAGAATCGCACTTTGAAGAACCACAATCAAGAGCTGAAGGATCATTTTGTTGAGGAACTCAGTAAAAGGGGACACAAGGTTATCTTAATGGGGAATGAAGTGGTCGATGTTGAAGATGAAACGGTCAATGCTCCTAATCCCGCCAACCCCAATGCACCTACCTTCCCTCTACCCAACTACGTTCCAAGCAGCTACAATAATGTTCCACCACCTGTCATGTATGGGAGCTCGAGCAAATCCAAAAGACCTTATCAACCTCCTGCCAACACACCCAAGGACCACTTTGCTAATCTACCTCCTCCCACTTTACCCTTCAATTATTCCGGCCATCATATTCCTACCTACTCCACCTCCCCTACCATCACTCAACCCCCAGCCATGCAGAACTCCAACATTGCTACAGACCCGACTGTGTTAGCATTGATTGAACAAGTGAAGGCATTGACCGAGCAAATGGGAAAGCAAGGTGTGTCCCCCATCAAGATGCTTAATCCGAGCAAAGTTGCACCCCTACCTCAAGATTTCAAGATGCCCAAGATGGCCATGTTTGGAGGAGTTACTTGCCCAAAGACACATTTAGACAGTTATACGTTGGCGATGAGGGCTAAAGATTGTACACTCCGAACAAATGGCAAGAATGTTCCATAGCACATTGGAAGGGGCCGCTCTCCGTTGGTTTGAAGTTGAACGAGGAGGAAAGGGACACATGGGACAAGGTTAGTAGGGTGTTCTATGAAAAGTATCAAGCAAACATGGATTGGCAAGTGAATCGAGCTGATTTGGAGCACACGCTTCAAAAGAATGGAGAGTCGATTTATGACTTCTACAAACGTTGGAATGATAAGTTGAGCGAAATTCAGTATCCGCCCAAAGAGAATGAACAGAAACAAATATTTTACAAGTGTTTGTTACCGGACACAAGTTGGCTTGGTAATGGTTATTTTCCCAATCTTAGGGAAATGGTGGATTCGGGCGTACGTTACGAGAGTGGCATCACCGGAATCACTCCACCAAAGGACACTGGGCCGCTAATAATTCATTCCGCTATAGAGCTCCCGCCAATACCGCAAAGAAAGAAAGAGCCCGTGGGGCAAGTAAATTATGTGCAAGGGGAAGCCGCTTTGGATGTTCAAGCCGTAATGAGGGGGAATAACGGTATTCACCGCGAGAGGGAAGTGTTTGATGATTTTGGAATGCCAATGGGCAAGGTTTTCGAAGTGCTAGTAAAGAAGGGCTTGGTCAAGCCGCTTGAGAATTATGAACCGTTAAACCCGAAGGAAGGCTTAGATGCTTCTAAGTATTGCCACTACCACAAGTACAAGGGTCACACTACGACACGCCTTCAGCTTCAAACGTTTAGTACAAGACTTGATTCGGCAAGGTAAGGTGGAGAAGCCAAAATCTCCTAATGTTGTGGGGAATCCCCTCCCTAACAATAGGATCCACATGGTGGAGGGTAATTTTATCAATTTGGTAGAGATGGGAGATGCTTTTGAGAAACCGGGCCGTCGACGAAGAAGTGTTCTCGGCTATTGTCGAAAGGGATTGCTTGTGCCGATTTGTCCGAGTATGTTGGTTTTGCTTTGAAAAGGGCCGTGCGAAGCTCATCATTGAAGGGAAGATAGAGAATCCTAGTAAGATAGTTGGTAGTGATATCGCTATGGTAGAGAAAGACCTCACCGATCCGCCGAGTCTGTTGTGACAACAAAGGAGGCAAGCTTGTGTCGGCTTTGTAATTTGAGTTCAATTTATAAAGAATTTTCTTGTTATATGCTTTGTCTTTTGAGGAACCTGTCCCGAGAAGTTGCCTCGTTAAATGATGATTATGTGGAAGAGAGTCCTAAACCTCTCTCGTTGGCTGAAATTCACGCAGAAGTATCTCGATATGGAAAAGAATGGGGTTAGTCTACTCACGAGGTCCGGAAGGGTGTATCAAGCGAGAGAAGATAAAGGGGCGAAGAAAGTCTTTGGTCCGAAAACTGAAGTAGTAAATCCCGATAAAGAAGACCCTATTCTCACTCAACTGAAGTTAACTCAAGCCAATATATCCTTATGGTCCTTGCTAACGTCCTCGTATGCCCACAGGATGATGTTGGAACAGAATCTTGCCGCGACTTTGGTGCCGTCTGATACAAAGCCGAAGATGTAACGCAGATGATCGGCAACATACACTTTGGGAATATCATTACATTTTCAGTAGTTGGACATGCCGGAGTTTGGATCGGATCATAATGAACCACTCGCACATTACTATTGAAGTCAACGGAAAAAGGTTGCCACGTATTTTCATTGATAACGGTTCTGCGGTGAACATACCGCCTTCCAGGATGATGGACGTCCTTGATCTAAGTCCCACGATTTGAGACCTTCGGTTCATTCCGTGCGAGGATACGATTCTACTAGCCGGTCGGTGTTGGGAATAATCGGTTTGCCTCTTACTTGCGGGACCACTACTATGATTGCTTTGAGTTTCAAGTCATAGACATACCTTCCACCTTCACCATGCCGCTTGGGTAGGCCATGGTTGCATCAAATGAATGGAGTCCCTTCCTCATTGCATCAATGTGTGAAATTCCCGGGCGATCAAGTGACACCATTTACAGCGATCCGGTAACATCTCAAGGATCAAGCACTGGGGGAAAGCCGGTCCTACGTATTCAAAGACGAAGAGGGTAGTTCAATGTTCGGCGGTTTTCGGCTAATAGCACAGTAAGGTTTGCGCGGTAGACCTCACAAAGACATCGACAGAGTACGACCACTGTTAGGATGATGAGGAACATGGGATTTGTACCAGATCGGGGCCGGGTGAACATCTCCAGGGACCTACGCAAGCAATGGAAGCTGCGATCATCGCAGCAGGCACGGTTTAGGCTATGTTATTACCCCCGAAGATCGGGTGAAGAGAAAAGAATTGAGTTCCTCAAGAGGGCAAAGCTACCCTACGAGAAGCCGGAGATGAGGCCATACCGCCTTTCCCTCAATAGTTACTTTGTCAAGGAGGGCGAAGAATTCTCTTGCATGGAGTTTAGCGAGCCTTGGTTTGATCACACGGGCGGCTGCAGAAGGTTTCGAAATCTTCAGAGATACGAGAGGTTGACCGATCGAAGCCGAAACAGTTCTCATGGATTCACGTCAAAAGAGAGGCAAGGTTGTCACGAGTCCAAGCCGGTACATCATCAAGGCGAAGATGAGTTGGCCAATCGGCTAGGGCGGGTATCTTTGGATGAGCCGTTGGTTGAGAACATTGCGGTTTCGAGAGGATGCGAAGGAATGGGATGGTCGAACCTACTACGGCATTTGGGGAATCTGAATATAGAAGATGATATGGTTGCAGTCATTGGAACAGAAGCGGGCGGACGATACGGATCCAAGGACGTTGGTGACACCCATGGTTGGAAAGGCGAAGAATTGGTGCGTATTTGGCGGACCCGTAGCCACGAAGGAATACATGGTTGAAGAGCTGGGACCGATGCCTCCTCTGTCGAGTCTCCTGGTTCCCCAAGTCCTCTACTTCTTGAGTCATCTTGTTTTGTTTGAGTCGATGTGTTTTCTTTTGAGTTTGAGTCTTCTTCCAAGTCTCGATGACCTCACGTCGAAGACTATGAATTAGTTGCAAATGTTGTTTTCCCTTTCGCTATGAATGAAAAACTAGATCTTTCTGAGTATCCCCTCATAGCCAATCTTCTTAATGATAAATTAACTAAAAATAATGCTCAACTTAATCAAATTAACTTAGTTAATAATGACTCATTAGAAGAAGCGGACACACTAAACAATGAATATATTAAAGAAATTTCTAAGCAAGTTATCAATCAAAAGGAATGTCGAGCCCAAAGCCGATGAGGTGTTATCATGTATTAATTTGGGAACGGAAGAAGAGCCGAGAGAGACAGATTGGAAGCTTCTTCGAAGGGGCGAAAGGGAAGCGTTGATTGAGCCGCTTAAAGAATATTCGGATGTGTTCGCATGGTCATACAAGGATATGCGGGCTGGATAACTCGATAGTGGAGCACGAGAATACCACTAACACCGCACGCCAAGCCTGGTCAAACGTAAATTGCGCCGCATTAAGCCAGAATGGTCTCTGCAAGTTAAAGAAGAGATAGAGAAGCTCCTCCGGGTGGGCTTTATCAGAGTTATTGAGTATCCGACGTGGTTATCTAATATTGTGACGGTCAGTAAATCGAATGGCAAGGTTAGAGTTTGTGTTGACTTCCGAGATCTCAACAAGGCTAGCCCAAAGGACGACTTCCCGTTGCCCAATATCGACATGCTAGTAGATGCCACCGCTAACTACGAGGTCAAGTCTTTTGTAGATGGTTTTGCGGGATATAATCAGATCAAGATGGCGGAGCGGACCGAGAAGACGGCTTTCACTACACCATGGGGAACATACTTGTTACACTTTGTAATGCCATTCGGATTGAAGAATGCGGGGGCTACATACCGAGAGCGGTCACGGCATTATTCCATGACATGATCCATAAGGAGATTGAGGTGTATGTCGACGATATGATCATTCATTCCAAGGGGTCGACGGTCGGCATTTCATTGATTTGAGAAAGTTCTTCGACGCTGCGTGAGCACGCAATGCGTCCGAATCCCGCCAAGTGTACATTTGGGGTTATTCGAGGAAAGGTCTGGGCTACATGGTCACCGAACGAGGGATTGAGGCGAGATCCAAGGAAGATTCAAGCCATCATGGAGATGAGGCCACCACGCACGAGAAAAAGAAGTTAAGGGATTCATGGGACGGTTACAATACATCGGCCGCTTCATTAATCAATTGACTACTATGTGTGAACCGATTTTCGGGATGAAGAAGACCGCAAGTATAGATTGGGATTTGGAAGTGTCAAGAAGCCTTTGAGGAAATCAAGAGATACTTGGTCAATCCCCTATCCTTCGCCCCCACATTCGGAGAAACCATTGCTATTGTACCTAACGATGGCGATACGGCCGTTGGGGCTATCTTGGCACAAGAAGCCAAGGACTCTCGGGTGGAGAACGCCGTTTATTTTGTTAGTCGAAAGTTGCGGGGAGTGAGCTAAACTACTCGGCATTGGAAAAAACTTGCTTAGGGCTAGTTTGGGTGGTTAATAAGCTCAAGCATTACTTGTCGGCGCATCCGATTACGCTAGTGTCAAAGATGGATCCAATTAAGTATTTGTTTGACAAACCTTCTCTGTCCATGAGATTAGCCAAGTGGTCGGTATTTGCGGGGGAATTCGATATCACCTATGTGCCGAAAGCGATTAAAGGGAGAGCCATGGCGGATCATTTAGCGAGTTTCCAAGCACGGAAGAACGAGGGCTTGAACCAGAATTCCCAGACGAGGGGATTTTTAGCATTGATACGAAAGAGAGATGGCAACTATTCTTTGATGGAGCCGCGAACAAGAGGGGAAATGGAGTGGGAATCCTTTTGGTTGATCCCAAAGATGAGCACACCCCCATCGCCATCAAGCTGAATTTTACAACCACCAATAACGCGGCTGAATACGAGGCTTGCATAGCTGGGTTAGAAGCTGACCTTGGAGCGTAATGTGAAAGAATTGGAAGTATATGGAGATTCGGCTTTAATTATCAATCAGGACGTCTAAGAAGTGGAAGGCTGTTGACCCCTACTTACAATGATATCGGACTCATATGGAAGAGCTTGTCAAGCAATTCAAGGAAGTGACATTCCATTATCTACCCGAGAGACGAGAAATAGATTTGCCGATGCTTTAGCTACGCTGGCTTCTTTGGTCGAAATTCCTCACGGGATATGTACGTAAAACCATTCGAGTTGGTCGGAGAGAGAACCCCGCTTGCGCTACGAAGCCTCTGCTGCGAGATTCAAGGCGACATCGAGGAGAATAAGGATCCGTGGTACGCACAAATCTATGAGTATCTCAAGAAGGGTGATGTGTCTTTTCTAGGAGACGTGAAAGCCAAAAGCTTGCGAGCATTGAAACGATTGGCCGGACGGTTTGTTCCTCTTGGATGATATGTTGTACAAAAGACACTACGATGGTCTCTGTTACTCTGTGTAGACGCGAAACGAGCGAAATGATCATGGAAGAAGTACACGATGGCTTATGCGGTCCACACATGAATGCCGAATGTTGAGACAGTAAAATCACACGGTTGGGTTATTATTGGGTCACTATAGAAGCCGGCGCATCCGGTTTGTGCGGAAATGTCCCAAATGCCAAATGTGTTCCAATTTGAACCATGTGCCCCCGCACGAGTTGTATAGCATGGTAACCCCTTGGCCATTTGCGACATGGGGGATCGATGTGATTGGCAAGATTACACCGCCGGGAAGCAATGGGCATTGTTTTGTATTAGTAGCTGTGGATTACTTCACCAAGTGGATCGAGGCAAAATCTTACAAGGTGTTGACTTCCAAAAAAGTGGCACAGTTCATTAAGGAGGACATCATGTGCAGATATGGAGTACCAAATGAGATTATCTCGGACAACGGGTCCCACTTCGGCGGAGATTGTGACAAATTACTGGCAGAGTTCAAGATTACCCGGCACAAGTCTTCCCTTATAGGCCTCAGACCAACGGAGCAGTCGAAGCAGCTAACAAAACGATTGAGCGAGATAATCGAAGACAGCGATTCGAGGTAGGGACTGGCCTGAGAAACTACCATTGGCACTTTGGGGATATATAACCTCCATTCGTACAGCTACAGGCGAAACTCCTTTTGCTCTGACATATGGGATGGAGGCAGTACTCCCGGTCGAGTTGGAAGTCCCGTCTTTGAGAATCTTATTAGAGAATCAAGTAGCGAAGTTGAATGGCTCCGCGATCGATATGATCAGTTGGCCACACTTGATGAGCGTAGGCTCAAAGCCATGGAACACATCCGAGCCTATCAAAGACGGACAGCAAGGGCTTTCAACAAAAAGGTGCAGCCCTTAGACATTAAGGAAGGAGATTTGGTTTTGAAGCAGCAACTTCCCAATAAGTTCAATCCTCTTGGGAAGTGGGCCCCTACATGGACCGGCCCGTATGTGATCAAGAAGATATTTTCGGGTGGAGCAGTTAAAATGGCAGATTTGGATGGCAACGAATTCAAGGAGCCCACCAACCTCAGCAAGCTCAGACGCTACTATGATTAAGCTCTTCCTCCCCTCTAAAAAAAAAAAAAAAAACGCAAAAAGAAGCCCGCTAGATTGAAAACCCGCAAAGGGCGGTCTAGCAATAAAAGAAAGGGTGCGTTCAAAAGCTCGCTAGATTGAAAACCCGTAAAGGGCGGTCTAGGCAAAAGTTAGAGCAAACAAATAAAATAAAAACATTGTCCCGCTTCTATCTCCCCTTTCTAAAAATAGTAGCTTGATGAAAATGAACTACGACGACCTGAGCCCCTTGGTTCTCATTGTAAAAGGGGAACGTAGGCAGCCTTAATCGGCGCGGTCCAAAAAATAAATAAAAATCCAATCTGTTTTTACTAAAGCAATAAACTTTTTCATTCCCACAATCAATGCATGATTACACTTATTTGATGAGTCTAAGCTCGACTATACTAATGACTAAATAACTTGCAAAAGAAACTAAAAATTAAAAGACAAAATAAATAACTAATGTGTCTGCATATGACTGTGGGTGGATACTCGGACATATAAGGTCTACTCCTTGGCACTAGGCCCCTCATCTCCGTCCTTCTTCTTCTTGGCAGCTCGTCGAGTCGGCTTCTTCTTATTCTCTCTCTTAAAATAAGGCGAAAACTTCTTCTTCAATGGGGGAACCTCCTCGATCGCCTTACCCTTCAACTTCCGCTCCATCTTCTTGGGAGGATTCTCCTCCACTGTGTCTAGAGAAATCCCCAAAGCCTACCTGTCTCTGAGAATACGGCTCGAAGATATGTTAGGGACCAATCTCCGTCTCAAGTCATACAAAGTCTCCCTCATCGGTCCCAAGTTTTCTTCATACCATGTCAAATAAGCATGCGAAAAATGAGTGCTAAGGGTCCGCTGTGCAAGATAGACTCGTGGCATCCCATGAGAAATCCATAAGCTTACCATCAAAACTGAAACACCAACGTCCATTGGAAGGACTTTGGCAGAATCATCAAACTCAGAAGTTCCCCAAGTTTGAGGACGGACCTGCTCCATGCCATATTGCCGAAGTACCCGCTCTGCATAGTAAAAGGTGGTGGTCTCAAAAGCTGGTACACGAATCGGGCATTGCCCAAGTGAAGGCTCCGAATGAAGGAGAGGCCCCATCTTTGTACTCGCCACTGAATCCTATCAGTATCCACCTCCGCCAAATACTTCTTCCACTCCCGTTCTGACAAGCCGGAAAGCGGATCAATCTTCCTCCTACAACCATGAAACCAAGGCCTAACACTCGAAGGGGGAATCTCTAGAACAAAAAGTCGAGCCTCGAGCCACGTGGTCAGTAATTTGGCACTTGCCCTAGTCATAAGCGGAGCACCCTAGCTATCGAGATATACCATGAAGTGTCTCGCCCAAGAGAACCGGAACAATGCTCCTCCTCGAACGGGCACGATCAACCATATCCAAGCATCCAGCTGGTAGCTACCCCCACGTAAGGAGAAAACAGAACCTTAGAAAATAAGCAGAGGGCCAGGCAATCCAAAGCAAAATCCGAGTCGAAGTCATCACCATAAGCAAACCTTCCCGGCAAATCACAGATATCTATGTCCACACCTTCAACCAAACCTCTAGCCACAGCCGTAGGGAGGTGCAGAAATTTGGCCACCCTTGTCACCAACGGAACTCGATCCTGCGGAACCGCTATCAAGCGACATCATCCCCTCCAGACAGAGCAAGAAAATCCTCGTAGGTGGGTGTAATCTCGTTGTAAGAAAAGTTGAAAACGTGATTGGATTCGTCCCAAAAAGCAGCTGCAGCATGTAAGAGATTCCAGTTGGGATGCATGGGCAAAAGAGACCAAATACACTTCACCCCAAAGCGTTTATCAAAGGCATGACGAACAGAGCGAGGTACCTTGGATACCCAAACAGCCAAATCACTCTCAAAATTGCTTTGTTTCTCCATCAAAACAGAGGGGTGGGAATTCATTGTGTTGTCGTCCCCGGAAAGAAAAAAGCGTTGCAAAGAAAAGAAAAGAGAAAATCTGTACTTTATGACCATCGGCTGACAAGGGTATTATATATAGGTTTTGGTATGGGAATCCGTACAGGAAAAGGACAGTGAAGAAATCCGTGCAGGAAAAGGAGATGTAGGGCCGATCGGCCCTTTACCCAGAAACAAAACCGCCGCCTTTTCAGCGAAAGGCCGATCGGAACTTTTAATTTGGGCCGATCGGACCTTTAAATTTGGGCCGATCGACCCTTTAACTCCCCCAAGTACAACACAGCCTCAGCAGATCTCAAGGCTCCACCTTTTTGTTTTATTTTATTTTTATCTTTATTCTTTATTTTTTTATTTTTCTGTTTCCAGTTTTTACTTTGTTCTATTTTTGTCCTCGTTTGATTCAGTGCAGTGTACAAAAATAGATAATGTCCAAAAATAGAAAATGTACATAAATAGAAAATGCTAACTCTTATATATTTAGACCATTACATAAAGCATTCATCAGTGAGTCAGCATAAAATCTAGAGTCTGCATGCTCCTACTTTTTCCCTACAGGTACTACATAAAAATGAAAAAAAATCCTAATGACCCCGACGGGAAGTCGAGGCACGACCGCGAGAAAACCCGGATGTCGAGCTACCATCACCCTGGGAGCGCTGTCTCCACTGCGCCGGATCCACATCTACTGATCTCCGGGATTGACAAGAAAGTGCCGACACTGCACTCCTCAGCAGACGGGTCAATACATTGCTATGCCTCACAGACCGCACATAAGACTCCCGAGTAACCTGCAAAAAAAATCAAGCGCGAGAGTTACATCACAGCTAAAGCATAAATATCAGTACATGAAGGAGAAGGGTAAAAGGCATACCCCGCCAGCACCGCCGGGAGGAAGCTGGGCACCCTCCACCTCATCGGCTTCTGTAGGAGCCAAGTCTACCCGCACCTCCCCGTCGGCCATATGCACATAGAAATGATCAGGAAAGGGAGGCATATCCACAATCTCGGGAGGTGCAGCACCCATCGGCTCAGGAATAACCGGACCCTGCTCCCCCATACCAGCAGCCTCGGCATCCGCAGCAGCCCGCCGCACCACCTGCGGTGATCTCAGAAAAAGAGCCACAAAATCTATATAAGGCATGTCAAGGCGAAAGTGATAAGCAGGGACCCCATACAGATACTCCATCCTCCTCGGCAATCGGTCCGGGTACCACATATTCTTGGGAGGGTGCTGAGGCGCATAAAGAGGAGCCCACGCATGGTGCTGTCTCGACACTCGCTCGCCCAGATACATCTCATCGGCAAGCAATCCAACCAGCAGTCTGCGGGAAGCAGTAACATCCCGAACGGCACCAACAGTCTCAGAAGCCTCAGGAGTCCAAGGATAGAGTAAAAACTCAGGTCTACTGGGACCATCAAACACAGCCCTCAAATCAGATTCACGAACCGTCTTCGGATACCCCTCAATCCGATTTTCCTTCCTCCAGTACCGCAAGACGGGCACATCCCGAGTCTGGTCCCGTAGAGTGAAAGGCGCAACGCCGAAGATCTCATAAACCCAGGCCTGCAAAAGACATAACAGATAGTTACGAAAAAACGGAAAGACAAGTAACAAATAAAAGGACAATGAGAATGACAAGAGTTAGCATACCTCCAGGACAAAGTGAAAAGCATCAAAAGAAGAGGTATTGGACCTCGAGACGGTGTCGAGGGCCGTGCGGCTCGGCCAAGCCGGCCCCTCCCCAGGAAATATCCCGCACTAAGCCCAAGTCAGACAAAGCACCCAATAAGGAGAATCGGCACACCGGGCCCGAGTTGGGAAAGAGGGCCACTGATAAGCCGTACCAAAGGAATCCGGACAAGCGCGTCCATCCCATACGGCCCGACTCTGTGCCGATCAATGGCGGTCTCAACAAGCTTGTACGGCTTTCTGCGTCAACACCGAAATTCTGCTCGGGCCAACGCTAGCGCCAAGCAGTTTGAATCGACGAGCCTTATCGAGTGTAGGGTCTCATCAAAAGGCAATGCTATATACGTAAATCTCAACCCGGTGAGGACGGCAAAGTCTGTAGGAGTGATCGTAGTCTCACCCCAACTCAGATGAAAAGTATGTGTCGTGTCCCACCAAAACTCACGACACACCTTCACCACTGACATTACACTTAGGGTCGACCCATCGGTGAAACCATATCAAAGAAGGGGCCCAACCCCAAGCTCCACACCATCTCGCGAGGACCACCCTCACCGTAGGCAAAAGCGCCCACAACTCACCAACCGCCTTAAGGGAACTACGTCCCTTCATCTTCTTCATCTGCAGGTAAACACAGCACAGGTATGTGTCATTACTCGCATTTTAAAATAATAAAACACTTTGCACATGTATTAATTATTATGTTGTTAAATAAAATTGTACCTTCATCCCGACGCGGGAGCGAAGACCAGTGGATCCATGAAAAGTCAGGCCCGCGTAAAAGTCCGACTGGTTGTGCAACAGAAAGAACAGTCTCGAAGGCCGATAATTACGCGAAGCTCGCCGCCTCCTAGCCTCAGCATTCCCGCCGGCGTCACTCCGGTCACTCTCCCCGGCATCAACATCAACCTCCTCTTCATCATCATCACCACCGCGACCACCACCATCATTTCCACCATTCCCGCCATGGCCGCCATCGTTGCCGCCATACCCACCGCCATCACCGCCATGGCTGCCGCCACCAGCACCACCGTGACCACCACCGCTGCCGCCATGGCTGCCACCTTCACCTCCTCCATAACCTCTATATCCACCATCAAAACCTCCACCCATTTGGCCATAACCGCCCCAACACCACCAAAGCTGCGGTGCCCCGTCGCCGTGTCCACTAGCTCCAACTCCTCCTCCATATCCATGAAAACCACCCATACCTCCGGTGTATGAGCCCAATGGTGAGTAATCCGGTTGATTGAGCAATCGTTCCAAAGCCGCAACGTCGGGATCCATGGCAAGCAAAACCTTAGCAAAATCTCGGCACAAATCGGTGGAACAAAAGAGTTTTTCCGGCGAAAACCTTCAAGAATTCGACGGAGAGGAAGAAATTCAGAGAAGAAGAAGAAGGTGTGTTGGAGAAGGAGAGTACACAGCTCTTAAGGCCGATCGGCCGACTTTTTAGGCCAATAGGAGTCAAGGGCCGATCGGCTCTTCCATTTTGTGCTTCTTTCAACCGATCGAACGGCCAGGATTCCATCCTGGCGACCCCGATCCTCGTCCAACGTCCTCAGCCAATCAGAGCATAGGGCCGATCGGCCCTTCAGCCTCTCCGCCTGATGCGTGTCTCCTCAGTCAGAGTGAGTTGACCGGTTAATTTAATAACCATTTCCTCTTCCCAAGAAACTCCCCCTTTTCAAAACAAATCCCCCCATTTTCAAAAAAAAATCTTCCCATTTTCAAAATATGACCGTTTTCAAGAAAACCCTTTTTAAAATAATTCCTCTTTTTTTCATAATTCCAAACATTTTTTGTTTAAATTAATATTTTTTCGGGGTGACTCCCGCAAAAGTCAAATACTTGGCTCCCACACAGTTTTTTCCCACATTGCCCCATACACTTTCTCTCGGTACGCGAATCAAGACTACACTTGATTTGTTCCATCACACACGATTTTCACGGAGAAATCAAGACTACACTTGATTTGTTCCATCACACACAATTTTCAAGAGGAAAATCAAGACTATACTTAAATTTCCTTTCCACACATTATCTCACAACATATCTTCACACAGAGAAATCAAGACTACACTTGATTTGTTCCATCACACACAATTTTCAAGGGAAAAATCAAGACTATACTTGAATTTCCTTTCCACACAACATATTTTCCCACGGAGAAGGCAAGACTATACTTGATTCTCCTTTCCGTACATCTCTCAATATTATTCGAATCGCCCTTAGATTTGATCCCCAAAGCCTTGCCACAAATCGCATCTTTGGCTTGAGACGCTGCACGTCCGCCACTCTCGGGTACTAAACGCCCACGTTTTCAAACTACGACTTGGCTTGATTCCTCTTGGGATACGTAGGTAGCCCGACGTGGGTCCAGCCACTTGACCTACCTGGTCATCCTTTTGCGACTCAGCTCGAGTCCAAAAAACCTCACATCCACAAGGTCACTTTCCTTACCTCCTGAAATCCCTTTTTTCAGGACGGATCCTATTCTTTTATCGTCGACCCCACTTGTCTTACAAGAAGCGTCGCCGAGGGGCTACTGTTAGTACCCGGTCCGAAAAAAGGCATTTTAAATGCTTGGCCCGGTTAACATTAAAGAAACCCTAAAAAACCCTAAAAATTCATTAAATCGTCCGTACCTGCGCCGTCATTGTTGGCGTGGAAGGTACGCCAGTTAGAAGTGCCGATCGGCCCTTTACCCGTGGTATGGCCGATCGACCCTTTTATATAGTGCCGATCGACCCTTTAACCCTTGTGCCGATCGACCCTTCAGTGGCCCAGCCCAAGTACCGAGGCATTATAAATAGGGGTGCCCGGCTCCCTACTTTCACACACAATTTCATACGGGAGAAGCGAGACTACACTTGCTTTACCCTCAGTTCTTCTTTTTCCTTTCGAATCGCCAAGATTCGACCCCAAAGTCTTGCTACAATTGGTAAGACTCTTTTTAATATTTTGTTCTTTATTATTATTGTCTTTATTATTATTGTTTGCATGCTTAGTATATTTTAATTACTTTATTTCTTGCTTATGTCATATATGCTAGATTTAGGGTTGTTTTAATATGTTTAATTATGCATAGCCGAGGATGATCTAAGGTTTCGCCCTAAGAAACCCAATGGATCTAGGAACTATTTCTTTCCTTCCACCTTAGTTATAATTATCCCATGATCAACAATCCCCCAAGGATGAACGTTGATTAGCGCACCTTCCGAGGTCCTAACTCAAAGGTTCTAGGGTGTGATCATCAATAAATTCTTTCTCTCCCCTCCTCCTTATGCATGATCCCGCTTCTTCTATCTATTCCCGTAAACACCGCACACAACCAACACCCCACATGCTAGAAAGACCGATTCGTCGGGCAATAGGAGTGATAACGTTTCTTCTTCTGTTGTAACTTGACCCCCGAACCCAATTATCTGTTTAGCCTTTTTTCAAAGCTTTGGGCTATATTAAAGTGGCGTGGCGACTCTCATAAAATTAAACTAATATTTTTAATATGGTTTAAATCGAGTGTCACTTAATGAATATCCCATTTCGGTCCGATTTCCATGATTATTTATTTCAAACTTCCGAATGCGCGTTGCATCGGGACGGGGTATTCACACCTCGTAGTGTCCACACTCTCTATACCACGTCGGTATAGAGAGTCTTCCAATCGGCGTCGGAAATCAGACTCGAACTCTCAGATTGAAGCAGCCTGTGAAGCTTCAAGTGTCTGCCTGTGATTGTGTAGAATCGGTATATGAGAGACAGAGAGAGAGCGCTATGAAGCTTCAACTGGCGTGGCAGCGGCGCCACCACCAAACACGGTGATGGAGTTGATACAAACTCCTTGACGAACGTTGTGTGAGGGTTTAGAGATGGAAGGGAAAACCAGAGGAATCAAAGGAGAAGAAATGGGCGATTTCTTAGTTGGGCATTTGTTGGTGGCGGCGAAGGATTGGGTCGGAGAGAACGGCAGTTGTAATGGAGATGAGTGAGAAATCCATGGGCGATTTGTAGTTGGTGAAGAGGAAGACGATTCAGGGGGCTATCATGGATTAGGTTGCCATTGTTGATAGAGAGAGAGAACTGGGTCCTTTGCGAGAGAGAAATGGGGAGGGCGCTGTTATTGCGTTTAGAGAAATAATGAGAGTGAGCGTCTGGTTTGGGTTTAGAGGGGAAGGGATTGATTTTGGGTTAGAGAGAAGCTAGGTCGCCATTGTTGGAGGTCGGACGGTGAGGGGCGATTGTGGCTTGGTGTTGATTTGGTTGAGGGGAAATCGGTGAGGAAGGGTTTAGGTTGGGAGACGATTTAGGGAGAGAGACGCTATTAGCGTCGCCATTAGAGAGATTAGGGAGAGAAAGCTGTGAGAATCGCCATTAGCGATTGAGAGAGGGAGACGCAGTAGCGTTTAGTGAGAGAAAAAATGAGAGAGAGAATGTGTCGTTGTGTGTCTCTTGTTTGTTTTGTGACTGTAAATTCCTCCCCCTGCCAAATGAGGATAATCCCTCTATTTACCGTTTTTTTTTTTTGGATTTATCAAGCCTAATCACCTTTCTTCTAGAAAGGTGCGAGGTGTCAATTTCTGGACCCTTCTTTCCAGCGAGGTCCTGCTTGGAATTTTAATTCCTTGCAGGTCCTTCCTTCCATGGAAAGCTAGGAAAAGTTCCCGAATGGCCCCTGAACTTTAGGAAAGTCCGGAAAATACCGGGAAACTTAACCGGGAGGCATTGAGCCAGATTTGGGTACTTACACATGCTTAAGTCTGTTAGAATTTTGATTGCCATAACTGCATATTATGACTATGAGATATGGCAAATGGATGTCAAAACCGTTTTCCTTAATGGAAAACTTCTTGAGGATGTGTATATGACACAACCCGAAGATTTTGTAGATCCACGAAATTCTAACAAGGTGTGCAAGTTGCAAAGATCCATTTATGGATTGAAGCAAGCTTCTAGGAGTTGGAATCTTCAGTTCGATGAGAAAATCAAAGAGTTTGGTTTTATCAAGAACGAAGATGAACCTTGTGTATACATAAAATTCAGTGGGAGCATTGTGCTATTTCTCTTATTGTATGTCGATGATATCTTACTCATTGGAAACGACATTCCTGCGCTTGAGACTGTCAAGTATTGGTTAGGGAAGTGTTTCTCAATGAAATATATGGGCGAAGCCGCTTACATCCTTGGTATCAAGATCTATAGAGATAGATCAAAGAGGATGATTGGTTTGGGTCAAAGTACCTACATTGACAAGGTTCTTAGAAGATTCAAAATGGAAAATTCTAAGAGAGGAAACTTGCCAATGGGTCATGGTGTTACTCTTAGTAAGACTCAGTGTCCTAAGACAATTGATGAATGAAAGAGGATGAATGAAGTTCCATACGCTTCGGCTGTTGGATCTATCATGTACGCTATGATTTGTAATAGACCCGACGTCTCGTATGCTTTGAGCATGACGAGTCGATACCAATCTGATCCTGGTGAGAACCATTGGATGGCAGTCAAGATGATCCTAAAGTACTTAAGAAGAACTAAGAATCCATTCTTGGTATTTGGAGGGATTGAAGAAGATCTTGTTGTAAGAGGTTACACAGATGCTAGCTTCCAACCGACAAGGATGATTTTCGATCGCAGTCGGGATTTGTGTTTATGCTTAACGGAGGTGCGATATGTTGGAAGTGTTCCAAGCAGAGTACTATTGCCAATTCTACTACTGAGGTCGAATATATAGCGGCATCTGAAGCGGCTAAGGAGGCGGTTTGGATCAAGAAGTTCATTAGTGACTTGGAAGTTATTCCAAGTATCAATAATTTGGTAGAACTTTATTGTGACAATAATGGTGCCATTACGTAAGCAAAGGAACCATGGTCACATCAGCGATCCAAACATATACTTAGACGTTTTCATCTCATTCGAGAGTTCATTGATCGGGGAGACGTTAAGATATGCAAAGTATCAACCGATGATAACATTGGGGATCCGCTTACAAAGCACCTCGCACAAGCAAAGCATGATGGTCATGTGAGGTCCATGGGTAATAGATACATAGATGGAGCCTAGTGCAAGTGGGAGATTGTCGGTGTAATTCCCTAGGCTATAGTTATGTTTAACTTGAACCGTTATGTATCATCTCTATCATTTATTATAGAACGTGTTTATTCTGTTCATTATATGTTTACATGTTGAGTATATTGAACTGCGTCCCTAGTTGTTGTGAACAACTAGTATAAGTTGGTAATAGATAATCATAGAGATGATTATATGCATGGAGATGCACATTACACTTATGGATACTTGATAGAGAATGAGTACTGGACTTGACCTACTTATGAGATTTATGACATGGTCTGTTGTCATGATTAAATCTCATGATAGTCGTGTTATAGAATCCTTTGTACCTGAGATTATCATCGTCTTCCACATGACGAAGACCGTGTTTGATATAGTCTAACACTATCTTTAATCGGATAGCAATAAGGGCTATGTTATCATGATTGAATTCATGTAGGGAGGAATGATAAGTCAAGACGAGATTTGTCCCTCTTATGAAGAGAGATGTTTGCTTGGGCCCCTCGATGAATGATGTTGATGAAATGTGTGGCCACACTTAAGTGATTTGATGGAGATCAAATGCATTTGGATTATCAACATATTCGGAATTGAGAAAGCATTGAACGGAATGAGTTGACTTAGATCATGACTCATGTTCAATTGGACATCGTGGACAAAGGGATTGTGACATTTGATTATCAAGGAATCAAGCTTTGATGTTATATTTAATTCGGTGGACATAATGATTTGCTAGAAGTCACTTATGCCTTGTGAGGTTGATGTTTCAACTCACTACCAGCATAAAATATAATTCCTAAAGGGTCACATACAAAAGAACGAATTCAAATTTGGCTTTATATGGAAATTTTGGGAATGGCCTCGGCCATGAGCAAGCGCCATAAAATCAGCCTTGGCTGGAAGTTATGGCCTTGGCTCATGGCATGCGCCATAAAATCAGCTTTGGTTAAAAGGTTTTGGCCTTGGCCTATGGCGTGCACCATAACATCAGCAAGTGTAAATTTCCTGGCTCGACTCGTCGCGTGGCAAACTTAGCCATTGGCTTAACTTGGCGTGCGACATACTTAGCCAGTACGTACGTGTTTTCCTTGGCTGATAAGGTTTTTGGTTTAAACAAGGTTTCTACCCTAATTGTTATGGGATTTATATGGGATATAAATACAACCTTTGTGCAGACAAAAACTATTCTCTAGATCATAATTCTAAGTTTATGAAACTCTATAATTTGATTATTGATTTTGAATCAAAAGGCTTCCAAATTATTCCATAGTTTTGCCATTGATTATTGAAAATCGTTTCAATAATCGAAGATCATCTAGCAATAAAACAAGAAGCGTTCTTGGTCCGTTCGAGTGTGGATTACCGATAGAGGGTGATTACATTATCACCAAAAGCTTGAAACCTTCGATCGTAGATTCATCACAAGGTAAAGAACGAAGGAAAATATCAAAAGCTTCATCAACGGGTTTTTGAGATTCGATTTTCAGATTCAAATTCAAACTAAACATAATCGCATTCAAGGTATGTAAAATCTAATTCATATATATTTCTAATATCTTCATGCTAGATAGATCATAGGGCTAGGGTTTTGTTGTTTTATTTGTAAATCTTCCGCTGCATTTGTAACACCAAATCCCAACAGGAGTGTTGAAGGAGATGTCCATGACTGAGTGCGCCTCCATCTTGACAAGATAGGGATTGACTTTTAGCGAACTAGGTTTGCCAGTAGGAGAGAACTTGGGAGATTTAGAAATTGACGACCCAAATGTTGTATCTTTTCATCTTTTTTCACGAGTTACTCGACCATCTAGCTCTATTCTATGTCAAGGATCCCAATATGCCCTCCTTCCTTAGAAATAGAAAGGGGTTTCCAGGGGAATCTACGTTGTCCTTAGATAGGTCGCCTGAATATGAACATAGGACTGATTCCCCTGTTTCTTCTTCTTCTTCTTCAGATATGGCAGCTCAAGAAGGAGCTACAGCTTCTACATCATCTAGCCCTTGGATTGTGGACGCGTTCGATTCCTCAGTGGCCAAAGGGAGGAATGAGAAAGGCTATGTGCAACCCAAGCCAATTCGAGGGAAAAGCCTTTGTATTTTGTGAAAATATGCTATACGACTTATGTGAGGTAGATAAGAAGGAATTTAGAGTGACACATTATTCCAAAAAGGTGTTCATGTCCCAATTCGGTGATACCTATACCACTGACCCTACTAGAGTGGCCTTTTTTTATTGCCAATTTGAGGCTGGCTTGCGGCTCCCTTTGGATCCTTTTGTGAATGAGTTTTTAGAGTGCACGGATGCTTTGACCCTTCAGCTAGGAGCCAACACTTGCAGAGTTCTGGTTTGTTTTGCTATGGTGCGTACATTTCTAGGATTTGAGCCCTGCCTTCATGTTTTTAGAATGTTCTTTAAGATTACCATCGATAAGGTAGACTTGGGGATTAGTACTCCATCTAGACCGCATGCTCCAAATCTTTTTATCAATCTCCCTAGCAAGGTTAGTAGCTGGAATATTCATGTCATGGTGGTTGAAAGTAGGAGAGGATGGGAGTTCCTGTTGCCCAATGCTGAATCTGAGGTGATGAAGGAAGAGGATTATTGGGTTCCTGATTGGAGCAAGGACATGTATAAGAAATTGGTTGAGCTAGCTGAGAGGGGCCCTATTAGCTGGGAGATTTTGGGGACCACAAAAAATAATTATATTCAAGCTGGCATGATGCTTGGTAAGGGGGATGTAGTTCCTTTGGTCCCCATAGTTAGATGCTTGAGGTATCCTGACTGGGTCACCCACGAGGGGGGTAGATTTAGGTTTTAAAGTCAGTGTCATGAGTGCAAGAAAGAGCCGGACCACTGCAGGCTGAAAGTGGTTCACTTTGGTGGTAAGTGTTTACTCGCGTTTATCCTTTGGCTCGTCAATTTATTGTTCGTACTGAACTTAACACTTGATTTTTTGGCCTCGCGCAGTTCTTACTCCCGAGCAAGAGGCTAACATGGGACATGTTGTCAACGTGAAAAAGAGAAAGAGGAGCTGTGGGGCTGCTAATGCCCGAGAAAACCGTCAGAAGGAGGCTGAGAACCAACAGAAGTTGTTTAAGGTGATTGATTAAAATACTAAGGGGCTGATCCCTATTGAGGAGGAGGAACTTGACCAAGTGGAGGCGGAGAAGACAGAGGGAGTGGTCCAAGAGACCTTTAATTCTGGAGTTGAGGTGGAGACTGAGCCAGTATGGGAGTTGGTGCAGGAGGCTCCTCGAACTAGGGCCAGGACCCCTGTTGTTGACCTGGAAGGTGATGAGGAGGAAGAAGATGATCGTCCCCTCCAGATGTCCAAAACGAACCCCCATCTCAAAAAGGGAAGGCCATTACCAGTAGCTCCCATCCTCCAACTATTCAAGTCTCATACCCTGAGCTAGTTTAAGCTCGCGTGGATAAGCTGAGCGATGTTGCTTTGCTCACCGGGGTGGACAGCTCTTGCAGGGAGTATCCGGAGCTCAAGTATGGCCAGGTGGTGGTGAGGAGAGCTGCAGACCAGGATCTGGTTAAAAATTTTACTGACAAGGGCTTGACCGCTGAAATGTTCAAAGCTAGATCGGGGCTGGTTCATTCTGAGGTAACACTTTTACACTTCTCACATGATTACAGTTTCTTCTTTTTGCTCGCATTTTCCTCTTGACCCAGTTTTAGCCGATCTGATTCTTGGGTTTTATTGTTGTAGGCTCTTTCTATGGTTGATCTAGCTACAAGCTACTGGAAAGCTTCTGAGGAGCAGGAGAAACTTGCGAAGAACATGCTGGATCGGAAGTCTAATGAGCTGGGGCTGTTGGAGAAGAAATACGCTGACCTTGAGGAGAGGCATGCTGATCTGGATTCAGCCTATGAGTCTCTCAAACTTGTGAAGGATAATGCTCTGAAGGCCAAGGAGGATACCTGGGGCGAGCTAGGTGACGCCAAAAAGGAGCTGGCAGGAGCCAAGTTGGGTAAAGAGAAGGTTGATGAGGATCTTGAAGTGGCGACCAAGATGCTGGAAGAGAGTACTGCCATGCTAGCTAAGCAAACTGAAGACCATAAACGAGCTCGGCAGCAATGGGAAGAGGAGGCCCAGGACAAGTTAAAGGTCGCAGTCAAGGATGCCATAGAAGCCTACAAAGAGAGTGATTTCTACCATAATTTTGTCACCGAGAAAGCAAGGTCCTTTGATGTAGGTCGGCGTCACATGACTCGATGCATCCTTGTGGACCCCTCCGTTAATTTGCCAATCGAGCAGCTAGCTAAGTGGGCATCAGAGGATCAATATGATGTGGCGGCTCATCAAGGCCACCCTCTGGTCCCTTATGATGAGAATGATTTGGCTGCCCTAGCGGAGGAAGATGCTGATTTGGAGGCAGAACCTTGGGTCGTACCTCCTGTTGAACCTGTCAACTTCAACACCATACTCAAATAACTTGAGGATTCTGACGATCTAGCATTCGAGGGAGACACCCCCAAGTACGGCTTCACTGAATTAGGCAAACTTAACGACCTTCAATAACAAGAGAAAGATTTGGGTGATCAAGCTACTACCAGTGATCAAATTGAAACCGATCCAGCTGCTTGACCTTTCTTGAGCATTTAGTTGGTTGTGTAACAAGACAAGTTCCCAAACAATTTTTTTTGGTTTTTATTTATGTAATCAATGCCTGGCCCTATTTTTGGGAGGCATTTTTAACTTGACATGTTCTTTGATTGTACAAGTTCTAGCCCGCTTTGGGAGGGACTTGCTTTTGTTTTAATCGTAGTTGACTTTTTATACTTGAATCTTTTGCTTTTGATCCTTGTATGAATGTATGTCGAACTAGATTTGATAGGATAAACGAGATCGCTAAGAGTCTTTGGTCGGACTGCTTTTAGAAATAATGTCGACCTAATACTTGGATCATTTGATAATGAGATTGACTAAGAGTCGAATCCTATTTAGATCAAGGTCAACTGAGAGTCGGACCTGTTTAAAGGAATGATACTGAATAAGAGTCGAGCCTGTTAGAACGAAGTTGACTAAAAGTCGGACTTGTTAAATGAACGAGACTGATTGAGAATCGAGCCTGTTTAAAGGAACGAGGCTGACTAAGAGTTGAGCCTGTTAGAACGAAGTTGAATAAAAGTCGGACTTGTTAAATGAACGAGACTGATTAAGAATCGAGCCTGTTTAAAGTTACGAGGCTGACTAAGAGTCGAGCCTGTTAGAAGGAACGAGGCTGACTAAGAGTCGAGCCCGTTAGAACGAATTCGACTAAGAGTCAGACTTGTTAAATGAACGAGACTGATTAAGAATCGAGCCTATTTAAAGGAACGAGGCTGACTTAGAGTCGAGCCTGTTAGAATCGATGCAAAAACGTAACACAATTTTAGGTTGAATAGAACTGCAACTTTATTGAAGTAGTAGCATGATTACATAGAAAACAGAGAGCTAGAACTAGAACTAAACTCAAACTTGAAAACGGAAACTAACTTTGAAACTGAACTAGAAAACTGAACTAGAAGACGGAACTAGAAGTAGTATCTGATAAGGTGGGTAGCATGCTACGGGTGCTTCAACTCTTCACCATCTAGATGGGCGATCATGTAAGTTCCCTCCTTAATAACTCGAGTAACGATGTAGGGACCTTCCCAGTTGGAAGATAACTTGTTCATCTGAGTTCTCCTTTCAGTTGACTCGATCCTCCTTAACTCATGGTCGCCTACTTGGAACGATCTTATCTTTACTTTGTTATCGTGATAGCTCTTAGTTTTCTGCTTATGGTTGATCATCCGTAACTGAGCTGTATCTTGCTTCTCGTCGAGCAAATCCAAGTTGATCAACCTGTTGATGTCGTTCTTCTCCTTATCAAAGAAAATTACCCTTGCTGTGGGGAATTGTAGCTCGGCCAGTGCCATGGCTTCTGATCCATATGCAAGAGAGAAAGGGGTTTCACCCGTGGACCCTCGAGTGGTTGTGCGGACTGCCCAGAGAGCGATGGAGAGTTCATCCAACCAGTTGCTACGTCAACCAACTAAACCTATCTTGAGTGCGGAGAGGACCAACTTGTTCGCTGCTTCAGCTTGCCCGTTGCCTTGAGGATAGGCGATTGAAGATTTCCAATGCTTGACTCCTACTCTGTTCATTTCATCTTCGAAAGCTGCGGATAACTGTTGCCCATTATCCGACACTATAGCTCATGGAATCCCAAATTGACACCAATTGAAGTCGTGAATGAAGTTGATGGCGTTCTCCTCTGTAATCCTGGCTAATGGCTTGGCCTCGACCCAGTTTGTAAAGTAATCAATAGCAATGATCACATACTTGCAATTTCCTCGGGCAGGTGGGAAGGGACCAATCAAATCTACCCCCCACATATCGAAGGGCCAAGTTGCGACCACTGGAGTTTGCTCGGTGGTAGGCAAGTGAGGTAGATTGGCAAACCTTTGACACTGATTACACCCTTGAACAATGTCGTGAGCGTCAGCCCTCATGTGCGGCCAATAATAACCCAATGTAATCAATTTGTCGGCCAAAGTTCTGGCCCCCAGGTGTCCACCACAAACCCCACTATGCACCTCGTACATCAGTTGGGTAACTTCTTGGGGATGGACACATCTCAGTAAAGGCTTAGTGATGAACCTCCTGAATAACGAGTTTCCTTGAATAACATACCTCGGAGCCTTTTTCTTGATAGCTCGAGCTGCTTTCTCGTCATCAGGTAGCTCGCCGATTTCTAAGTAGGCTCGCATTTCCTCGATCCAGCACATGGTGTAGACCCAATCTCTAGTAGTATCCTCCAGGCATTGAATCTGAACCCTCTCATAAGCTGGATGTTCAAGGTAAGAGATAGATTCCACATGATGCTCGTCCGATGTAGCTAGTTTTGAGAGTAGGTCGGCCAATTCATTATCATCTCGATCAACCCTCTGTATCTCCCAAAATTCCAGATCTTTGATCAGCTCCTTCACCAGGTCCCAGTACTTGAACAAGGTGGGATTCAGGACTTCATACTCTCCTCTAACTTGATTTACTATCAACTGCGAGTCACAGTAAGCCACGATCTTGGTTGCCCTAAAGCACTTTTCATATTCGGTGGCTGTGACCAAGGCTTCATACTCGGCCTGGTTGTTAGATGCTTCAAATTTGAATCTCAATGCTTCCTCGTAGACTGTCCCTGATTTTGGCTCGACCAATACAATCCCAGCACCACTAACGTTCTTTGTTGCCGACCCATCAGATATCTTTCCAGCAATCGTCGGGCAAACTTATGGTGAAATTGAGTTCTTTGGTTCCTTTCCCTTTGCTTTCTCCTTCTGAGCTCGTACTTCGCTATCTTCCTTGGTGAACGTAAGCTCGACCAAGAAGTCTGCCAAAGCTTGAGCTTTCAATGCCTTTCGAGGCCAATACTCAATTTCTAATTCTGTTAGAGCAATTGACCAGTTGAGTAATCGGCCTGAACTTTCTGGCTTATGTAAGATTTTTCTCAGGGGTGCATTAGTTAGCACGACAATATGATGAGCCAAAAAATATGCTCGCAACTTCCTGGATGCTACGACCAAGGAGTAGGCCACCTTCTCTGCATTATATTATCTGCCTTCCACGTCCGATAAAGCCTTGCTTACATAATACATGGGCTTCTGAAGCCCTCCTTCTTCTCGAACTAGAACAGCGGACACGGCTTGATCGCTAACAGACAAATAAACGAACAAAGTCTCCCCCATGACCGGGCTGCTCAATAACGGTGGGGAGGCGAGATACTCCTTAAGCTGCTGGAACAACGAATGACATTCGACCGTCCACTCAAAATTTTTTGTCCCCCTCAAAGATTTAAAGAAGGGGAGAGGCCTTTCTGCCGACTTAGCAATAAAACGACCTAGGGCTGCCAATCTACCATTGAGTCGCTGCATCTCCTTGATACTCGTAGGCTCCTTCATGTCTACCAGAGCCTTGATCTTTTCTGGATTTCTTTAATACCTCATTGAGAAACCATAAAACCCAGAAACTTCCATGCTGCTACTCCGAACACACATTTGCTAGGGTTGAGCTTCATGTCGTTAGCTCGCAACTTGGCGAATGTTTCCCTTAGGTCGACCACGTGACGTCCGACCTTTGTTTTGATGACCATATCGTTGACGTAGGCCTTCATGTTTCGGCCAATTTGGGAAGCAAAGACTTTGTTGAGATTCCTCTCATGGGTCGCTCCTGCATTCTTCAAGCCGAATGGCATCATATTGTAACAGTAGATACCCCAGCAGCTTGGAAGGACGTCTTCACTATATCATCCTTGTGCATCTTAATCTGGTGGTAGCCTGAATAGGCGTCGAGGAAGCTCAATGTGGTGTGTCCAGCTATAGAATCTATGAGCTTGTCGATTCGAGGTAGAGGATAGCAATCCTTTGGGCAGGCTAGATTAAGGTTGGTGAAGTCAACACACATACGACATTTGCCGTTTGATATCTTTACCATCACCACGTTTGCTAGCCAGGTGGTATGAGTGGCCTCCTTAATGATACCTGCACTTAAAAGTTTTTGTACCTCAAGTTTGATCTCCTCCTCTTTGTCGCGAGCAAAGCTTCGTAGCTTCTGTGCCTTATGTTTCATAGTCGGATTAACTTTCGGTCTGTGAACAACAACCTCCTCCATGATTCCTTTCATGTCTTCCACACGCCAAGCAAAAACATCACTGTGTTCTCCCAGTAGCTTGACAATCTCTGTTCTTTCCTCAGCTGACAACTGCTTTCCGATTTGAATTTTTCGATTGGGATAGGAGGGATTAGTCGCCACTGCTTCTAGCTCGTCCACAGCTTCTAACTCCGGACCATCTCTGAACTGTAGCGTCTCAATAATGATCTCACAAACCCTCTTTCTTTCTTCGGCCCCCAAGTGGGGAGCTTCTTCAACAATCATGCCATCTAGCTCAGCTGCAATTTCGTCGCTGGTGGCCCCCGAGTTTTGGTCGATCTGTAGGCATAGGTCGCCTATGATGACTTGGTCGATCATAACTGCATCCGAATCGACCATAGTATATTGGGAGGGACGTGTCGGCTCAGTCATAACATTGTCATGTGAGTGATAGGTCGCCTCATCCATGTAGGTGATTGCAGATAGTCGTGAAGTTGTGGTGACAGATTTAGAAAGCTTTAAGTATCCCTCAGGAGTATCAACTTCTAGTTCCCTCTTCTTCCTTGTTCGAAGGACATGATCAAGGTAAGCTCGAGCTGTACTTTGCACGCAGCCTATTCCAGCTATCGTCAGGAACTTAACTCGCTGATGGGGGATAGAGGCCACCATTCCAAGTGCGACCTGGCCAGGGATACCCAAAATAGTAGCATAATCACTATTTACATTAATGACAATAAATGTTACCTTGGTCGTGACCCTGAATGGATGCTGGCTTATGTCGAAGTCCAGCTCGATCTGTCCTCTAGCGTCCACCCTATGGTTGGTGAAGCCTTCAAGTCGACCATTATAGGGCAACAACTGCTCCTTTGTAAGTCCCATTTCTTTGAATGTCTTGTAGAAAAGGATATCTTTGCAGGCCCCCGTGTCTAGCAAGAGTCTGCTCGTCGTACACCCATCAATTAATCCTGGGATAACGAGAACTTGCTCTCTGGATGCCATGTTTGTTGCTAGCTCATCTGGATAGAAACTGATAACCTCATCCTTGATGTAGCATCTAGGAGGCACGTGAGGGGCTTTATTGAGCTGGAAAATCATGTGCTTCAGAGCAGTGTTGCTAGCTTGCTCAGTAATCACTCCCAAATTCAGTCGAGGTTGCCTTGGCTCTTGCATACCTCCATTTGCTCGCTCACCTCCTGGTAAGTACCCAAATCCGGAGCATAAAAATCCGTTAAAATTTAGTCAAAATCCGTTAACTGGCCTTTTCCAGGTTAACCGGAACTCGTTAAACTCCCCATTCGCGAGTCAACGAGACATCCCAGGACTGCCCCGTGCATCCCAACACCAAAGTGTACTTAACACATGTTATCATACGTAAAAGTACCACTTTCCTCAAAAAATGCACTTTTCGAGACCTTCCGGGGGCATTTTGGACATTTTCCGGACAGTTATTTAAAAAACGGGCAAAATCGGGAATAACAGGACAATAACCGTAGCTTCGGTGACTCACTAGGACACATGGCACGCATGCATGGCCTCCCCCATCCCCATCAATCAAATTCAAGGGTGAAAATACCAACATGCCCTTGAAACTGGGAGTTAGGCCGTCCAGCCTGTTTTACTTGAAAAACCAAAATTCTCTTCAAGTCCCTGCAATTTCCAAAATACCCCAAAACCCCCCAAATTGAGCCTTAGGCCGTCCGACCTGTTTTACAGTTTCACCCCTATAAATATAAGGACTATCATTTTGTTTTAAAAAGAAAGTAATATTATCCCTCTCCCAAAACCCCACGGTTCTAGGCAGCCTACCCCCCTCCCAACCCCGTTTTGTCTCGATTTGCGTGAAAATCCCATTTTCCGACCAAACACGAGCCAAACACCTTCAAAACACTTTCCAAACACCAAACTGTATCCCGTATACGTCCTTCCAAGCTAAAGAGTCAACCCCTAGCCATATGTAACACTCTCTTTCTCTCTAAAACTTCGTTTTGCCTCGATTTACGCGTCAAACGCTACTTTCGATCCGATCGAAACTACCAAAATGTAGACGTAACGCCGTCTACGGCGCTCGATACGTTTTACCCCCTAATAATCTTCTCTTCCGTAAGAGAAGTAATTTCGGGTTAAAACGGCGTTCAAGTCCCGTTTTTACGTTTCTGTCATTTACAGTCCGGATCGTTCGATCCGTCGATTCGTTCTTTACCGTCCGAATCGTTTGGTTCGTGATCATCATTTACAAAGTCCGAATCGTTTGATCCGTCGATATTGTTCTTTAATTTACGCAACTTTACAAATTCGAGCCATTTGGCTCGTCGATCGTATCTTTACTGCCCGGATCGTTCGATTCCATTGATACCGCACTTTTAAATACTGTCATTTACGAGTCCAAGCCGTTTGGCTTGTGATAGTATTTACTTATGAAATTCCGAGTCACAAAATGACTCGTTGATCGCATATCATTTAATGTTTTTTTTTCATAAAATTGGTAACAATGTAATGCCCGATTCAAAACCGGAGTTCGTCATTCGAACTCCTTTTTAAAACAACTCGAAACCCGATGTTTGACATTCAAACGCTTTTTTCATTAAAATCAACGTTTGTCATTCAAACTAAAGATTTAATTTCGTCATTCGAACCCCCTTTTCAAAATAACTCAAAATCGACGTTTGACATTCAAACGCTCATTTCCGACTCTAAACCCGACGTTTGAAATTCAAACGCTCTTTTCACTAAAATCAACGTTTGTCATTCAAACTAAAGATTTAAGTTCGACATTCGAACCCTCTCTTCAAAACTCAAAACCGACTTTTGTCATTCAAACGCTCACTTTTTACCACAAATCAACGTTTGTCATTCAAACCAAGATTAAAGCTTGTCATTCAAGCTCCTTTTCAAAATGCAACACACACACGCACACAATTTCGAGAAAGGTAGAAAGACTCGTCATACGAGGCATTTCGGGTGATCTCTACATACTCTTCCCAAAACGTAACGTGACCTACGAACCTAACAATCTCTGGTCTTAAAAGCCTTTTTTCAAGTTTTGGCTTCCAATCAAAACGTTCCATATTCAAAGCCTTTTTTTCAAGTTTTGGCTACCAATCAAAACGTTCCATTTTCAAAGTATTTTTTCAAGTATTGGCTACCAATCAAAACGTTCCATTTTCAAAGCCTTTTTCAAGTTTTGGCTACCAATCAAAACGACACCATTTCATAAAACCAGCCATTTTCAAAGCTTGGGCGCATAATACAAAACGGCGTGGTGACTCTCCCTTTCATTTTCCAAGCGAGGTCCCAAGTCCGCGAAATGCCGCTCGCCTCGTCCCCCCGCGCGCGATCCGGGTAATTTCACCTCCGCCGGGTTGAGCTCCTTTCACATATCTGTCGAGCTTCCCACTGTCGACCCACTTATGAATGATACGTTTAAGACTCATACAGTCCTCTGTAGTGTGGCCCGTATCCTTGTGATAATCACAGTATTTGCTGTTATCCCTTTTGAACTTATTTCCTGGGTTCATTGGGGCAGGTGGGCCTAGCTCGACCGTATTCAAAATTTTAGTGAGACTTACTTCAACGGGGTAAAAGTCTCGAGCACTCTCTCAGTCTCCCTAGTTCTGTTTTTCCCGTTCTTGTTGTTACTTCCATTCTTTGCGGGGTCCTTCTTATCGATATCTGCGGCCTCGAACTTGGGACCCTTTTCTTTCTTCTTTTTCTTCCTCTCTTCTGCTATGGCCACATTGTAGGCCCTTTCGAACAGTTCTTGATGGGTCTTCACGCTCCTGACTTGTAGCTTGTAATCTAAGTCTGCAGAGGTCACCCCATTCCTGAAGCAATTTATCACTTTCCTATCTGTCAGGTCCTCTTCAATTTGGTCGACCATCTCCTTAAACTTGGTATAGTAGCTCATTGCGCTTTCATTCTTTCCCTGAGTCAAATTGTTGAGGTCGGTGACTGTTAACTTTCGGGCTCCAGCTGTCGACAAGTGATCTAGAAACTTTCTCCTCATATACTCCCATGTGGTAATACAACCCGGCGCTAAACCACGAAACCAGGTCAATACTGCCCCTGTAAGGGTGCTGGTTAGTGCTTTGCACATCATATCATCTTCGGTAGAGACGAAACACATGGTAGCTTCCAGATGCTGCATATGGTTCTGTGCATTGGTCGCTCCCGAATATTTGTCAAGATTTGGCAACTCGAAACCTTTAGGAGGTCATCGCTCGAGCAATTCTCTGGACAAGGGGCGAAGAGTAAAGTCATTTTGTTCGCCCTTTCCAGTATCCTCCTTCCTGTTGGCCTCCCATTGCTCCAACCTCTTTTTCCACTGTAACCATTCCCTAGCATCTGGATTGTCGTTTCTTGACGGTGAGATATTATTGGATCTCTGTCGCTCGTCCCGGTGAGGCTCTCTTCTTGAGTTGGCCCTATGCCTCTCACTTCTAGGAAGAGTAATTTCTCTACCTCGTCGACCTCTTTGAGAAGGCGACCTTACTGAGTTTACTGGCGACCTCCGCCTATCTTCCTTGACTGGCGACCTGCGCCCATTCCTATCTCGATGAGATTGCGACCTAACTGATCTCACAGGGGACCTAGCTGATCTGACTGGCGACCTGCGCCCATCTCTCTCGCGGTGAGACTGCGGTCTCTCTATTCTAACAGGCGACCTATGCCTAGTCCTTTCAGCCTCCCTTTGTCGCCTCAACTCCGACTCAGCCTCCTGCTCCCTATTATTATTGAGGTGACTACGCAGGTCGTCAGGTGGGACCGGTATGTGGGTGCGAATATGAGGTACGATCTGTCGCTCGCCATTCTGCCTGGCACTCCCGCTTTGCCTAGCACTTCCGTCAGGCTGCCTGTAAGAAACCTGGGAGGGGATTGCCCTTTTCGACCTTCTGTCATTCTGCTCGGGCTCTTCCTCCATCTCTAGTAGTTCTGCTAAAATTCTAGCTCGCTCCACTAGCATCTCATTCCTACTGAGGGGATTGGTTGAGGGACCTGGTCTGTCGCCTGCAGCCATTCTCCCTGCTTGTTGGTGCTTTGGAGGGGGCTGTGCTTCTTGTTCCTCCATATGTCTTTTCTCCCTTCTGCCATCAGCAACGCTGTTCGAACGTGTCGCCCTCCTGGGTTGACGCAGCGGGGGAGGAGGAGGCGGCATGTTGACATTTCGATTACTAGCGTACGTATTAGCACCAGTGTTTCCTTCATTATGCTCATTCGAGGCTTCTGAAACATGACCGTCAGAAGTCACCATGATGATGGGTTGTAAGAAATTTCGAGGTCAAAAAGCAACGATTCCCGGCAATGGAACCAAACTAATGCTGCAGGAATCGTGCTGTAATCAATCTCCGTCTAGCTGCAAGACTGATCACCTGGCTTCTGACCTGAAAATAGAACCCACGTCTAGCCGAAATGGTCTCCAGCGAAGACCCTCGGGCGTGAGAGTAAGTACGGTGTATATGAGAGCTGATAAGTTATAAAGAACAATGTATTCAGAATAACAAATAGCAATTACCTTGGAACGGTTGATATTGTCATGTATTTATAGTTGTAGATGAGAGTTATATTTGTAATAGGATTGTGCTAGATCCCTAGAATCGTGGATCTGATTAGCGTTAGAGATCTTGTCCATAAATAACTCCTGATTTGTAGGGAGTCCATTATGGAAAGAATTGTTTTCACGCCTGGACTCTGTAGGTCGACGTAGCATCGTAGGTCGAGGTCGCCTGTTTGGATCCAGGTCGACCTGACTGATGGATAGGGTCGGACCATACCCGAGTAGAATCTGGATCGTATGTCGGACGATAGCTAGGTCGGGACCACGTAGGTCGGACAATGAGCTAGGTCGACTGGTCTTACTGATGGGCCTTAGGCCTGGTAATAATTGGGCCTAGCCCACTGAAAATGTAGTGGCAATAATAAGTAAGTAACTGGGCTTGCTCGTTGGGCCTAGCCCGTCACTTTTATTTCGTTTATTAACCATGTTAGTATTAAAAATACTATTTATCTAATCTTGTAAAAATTTATATTATTTAAGAAAAACAATAACTGAATAAGAAGCGGATTAAGTTATGACTATTTTGTTGTACTCTAATAAATGTTAAAAAGGATTTTTTTTTTGGAAATTTTGTCATATTTTTTTAGATCATTTCACTTCGGCTCCGTTTGTTTAGCGTAAAACATTTTTCGAAAAATGATTTCCTGCAAAATATTTTCCGAAAAATGAAAATGTTTTTCGAAAAATAAGATAAACGTGTTTTAGACAGTTTGGTAAGGAAAATATTTTCCGAAAAATGTTCAATTTAGTTGACTACAAATTTATCCACCCCAATCACCACCACTACCACCCTACTCACCACTACCAACCCACCCCCCTCCCCCCTGCGCGCGCGCATCGAGTAAAAAAAAATAATTAATCATTTTAAATTTATTTTTAATAACTCCTCTCCCAATCCACTCACCACCCCTGACACCCTATCCCACCCAACCCCCACACACACACACACACACACACACACACCCACCCACCCTCACCCCTTATTCTTTTTAATTAGCCATTGCACTATTTGGGCAACACAGATCACATAGACGTTGTTACCTGTGAAGGTAAAAAAGGTTGCCCTTTCCTGCAAAATGAAAAAGAAGTTAATTAGGATCTCTGTAACATGGCTTACTTGAGAATCTTATTGATTTTACAATAACATTTCATTTGGATTAATCTTCCAGCTTCTTTTTTTTTCACGGGGGTGGGGGGGGGGTAGTGGTGGTGGTGGTGGTGAGTGGATTGGGGGAGGAGTTTTTAAAAATAAATTTAAAATGATTTTTTTTTTTACTCGACGAGAGGGGGGGGGGGAGGTTGGCAGGGGGTGGTGACGGTGATGGGTTAGGGGTGATTGATGTGGGGTGGGTAACGTGGGGGGTGTGTATGTGAGGGTGTTACCATTTTCCGAAAAATGTTTTACTTAGGAAAAATCCGTAAATCATTTTACTTAGAAAAGTAGGGAAAATATTTTTCGGAAAACATTTTCCCTATTTTCCGGTGCTAAATAAACATCGAAAAATGGGGAAAATGTTTTCCGAAAAACATTTTTCCCCAAACAAATGGAGCCTTAATTGAAATATTAATTATATGACATATTTTTAGTATTGAAAACTAGTGTTGTACAATCATATTCATGTGCCTCTTCTATTCTATGTACCGATGTATAACCAACTTGATGATAATTGAGAAAATTGTTTGAGAATAAATTGTTCAATCTATTGTTAATTATTTTGATAAGAAAAGTGACAAAATAAGTTACATAAGATGAAAAAGCGGAAAACGTTACTTAATATATCTCAAAATTTATAATTACTTAGTACTCCCTCCATTCCAGTTTAATTTTCTTACTTTCCTATTTAATTTATCCCAATTTAAGATTTTTAGTTGCTTTATTACTTAATATAGACAATGAGACCCACTTGTTATTCTCATAAAAAAACTCTCTATCCACTTTCTCTCTCTTACTTACTTTTCATAATCACAACAGTTATTTATTTAAAACTCCGTGTCAAATCAAAATAAAAACATTAAACCGGAACGAAGGGAGTAGTTAGTAAATATATAAGTAAGAGTGCAATTCGCTGCTGATAAAATATTGTGTATATTTATATAGGAAAAATTGCATCAAAAGTACCCCAACTATTTAGGTTGTGTGGATTTCATATCTAAACTCATTTTTGTTGCATAAATATACCTCAACTAATTTTTTGTAGCATCTAAGTTACCTGAGGCTAACGATATCCATTTTTTCCGATTAAATATGCATGTGACGTACATATGACCCATTTTTTAAGGGTAAAATAGGAAAATTATTAAAAAGTATGCTAACACAATCACTAAAAGTTTTATATGTAAAATAGTAAAGTAGAAGGCAAAGTAAAATTCAAGCTTAAATAAAGGAATTTACTGATAACATTAAGAATTATGGGAACTAAAATGCAAAATTTCACCTCTCAACCTCCTTAGGTCGTGCTTCATCCCTCCCCTCTTCCCCATTACAGACCTCCTTCCATAAATATAACCATCTACCCACCCACCACCACCTCCTCGCCCCCACCAATCCTACACCGGCCGCTACCCTCCTATGCATACCCCACCCCAAACCGCCACCCTTCTCCATCACCCAACCCCATCCCCATCTCCGGCCAACCATACACTGCCATTCTTACCTCAATTTCACCATTATTTCTTTTCTCCCCTTCCCCTAACAACTTCCCTTCCAGATTTCCCTTCTCCCTAGATCTCACCATTTTTTGATTTCTTGCCCATCAATTCCTTTTCTTGGTTGTACTTTTGAAATCGAAAGCTCCGTCTTCTACATCATCATCGTCGAGATTGATATCGAAACATTTGATGCGGATGGTATCGTCAGAAATTGTTTTTTTGTTTAAGAAATTGGGGTTTCACTGTGGAGAAGATTCGATTCTAAGGGTCCGCTCCTGAGATTTAAAGGAAGAGAAAAAAGAGGAAGAGGAGGGAATTTAATATTTTCAAGACATGCTCCTAAGTTAGGAATGAAGAGGAAAGAAATTAAAGTAAATTACATTTATATCCTTAATAAAAGAGAAAAAATGTTATATTTGAAGGGTAAAATAGGTATAGCAAAAAGATTTGTTAATGAAATTTTTTTCTTTCCAATTTCTCCCACTTTTGGAAGGAAAGTGTAGGAGGGAAAATCCATAAAATTTTCCTTTCATTTCCTTCCATTTCTTCCCTTAAAAAACTCGGGAGCACACCTTGGGAGGAAAATTTATTAGATTTCCTCCCACTTCCTTTCCTTTCTCTCATTTTTTGAACTCGGGAGCACACCCTAAATGTGAGCATTTTCCGGCAAGGATCCACGGAGGCTGGAGAGAGAAGTTCAGATTGAGAAGCATGCATTCGCAATTTGCGTCGAGGTGTCCAAAGCTGCCGGAGCTGTTATAATTGCTTGTACTGCTGACGTTGCTAGTGGAAGGATTAAATGGAGATCTCAGATTTCGATTTGGGTTGGAAGAGGAAACAAATTTATTTTCCACTTGCAGAGAATATTATCTTCCTCGGTGAGTAGTGTCATAGTGGACTCAAAACTTTGCACATGGTCCCGTGCATCGTTGGTTCCCGCATATTTTTCAAAGCTTGGGATTTTAAAAGCAGGATTAGGAGGTAGATCATTAATTCGATGGGAGAAATGACGAGTGGCAATGGTATCATCATCATCCACTCCTTCCTCCCGATTTCCATTCTATATCTTGCATCGATCCCTAAGCTAATATGAGAACTATGGTGGGTCCTTTCTTTCTCTTTGTGTCCATTCACCCTACTGTGTTCCTCATGTTCCTGGTGATTATCCCCATATCCAGATGGTGCTATGTCCCTTGTAGGTGTCATTCCTGGATGAGGAGGTGATCTGTGATGAGTAGGGCTCCTTGGGACGAGGAGGGCTCATAGGTCGAGGAGGGGTATTACGACGAGGAGGGGTTTTCTGTCTTATATGACTGAGCCTTGTTCTCAAGTCAGCAGAATTAACCTCCTGTTCCCTTTGGTGGTTCAAATGACTATTCAAGTATACTTCATTTCTGGTGTTACCATGACCATGTGCCTTATGACGAGTATGGACATATTGGTGGTTTTGCTTTGATCTACCAGCAATGCCATGATAAGGGAGGTATTGGTCAGGAGGAAGATTTTCTCTATTCCCCCGACTACCACACCTGTCAGCATGACTTTCCCCTACAAGGGAATTTTCAATAATCGTAGGCCTCATGAATTCAGCCAGGGAGTGCTTAGGATCCAATTGTAGCCAGGAATTTTGCGTTTCATAAATTCGTTGCAAAGTTTACATATGTTGATACAAGAGAGTTATCAGATCAATCTGTTGAGGGGAGGCTACAGTTCCCCCTGGGCGGTGTTTCTCGTCGTCTGGCTCCCATCAGGCCTTTCTCGACACCGACGACGAGGAGGTTTAGTCAGTACTATTTCGGTCACTGGCTGTTCCCTATAACGCAGATTCATTTATAGGGGAGGCAGCCGATCAATCAATGGCGGAGTAGCAGGCAGTTCCCCATTGGGAAAGGAAAAGCAGTGCTAGTGTTGCTATGAGTCTCCTCCACATGAATATTATCCGGATCAGGAGTAACAGTAGCAGTATTTCCGTCTTTTATTAGGATTAGGAGAGCGGAGTAGAATTTTTCAAGCTATTCAATGGATGATTTGAATCGCTTTTCGATAATGGAACAAAACTGATGATGATAAAAACATTTGTATCAGCCCAAATTCAGCGACAGGTTGTATCATGTATAAAAACTTTGTTATTTTAAGTTGTCTCAACTTGTGGGACAGGCAAAAAACTAAAATAAATCTTCGTGAAACGGAGGAATTATATGATACTCCCTCCGTCCCACTTCAAGGTTCCTACTTTCCCTTTTGGTCCGTTCCACTTCAAGGTTTCCTTCCATAAATGACAATTTTTGAATATATTTATACCCTTATAATTTAATATATTTATAAAAAAACCAATCATTATACTCTTATAAAGTTAACATATTTACAAAAAAATCAATCATTAACTACTATTCCCTATCCTACATTTAACTTTTACATTCTCTCTCCTCTAATCTTCTACCCACTTTTAAAAAATCCAATCATTAACTACTATTTCATATCCCATATTTAACTTTTATATTCTCTCTCCTCTAATCTTCTACCCACTTATAATTCTTTTTTCATTTTTTAAAAAATTTCTTAAGAAGCGTGAAATCTCACTAAAAAAAACTTGATCTGGGGCGGATGGAGTATTATTTTGTTTTGATACCTCTATATAGAGTGTTGTAGCAAAGTGTTCGTGTGGTGGTTCCACGTCGTCCTAGGATGATGTGAGTGAGAATGGGCCGTGTCTAACATTCACCTGTGTTTTGGTAGAAAAAAACAATAATGTCGAATCTTAACTTAGAGAGTGTATGGATTTAAACTACAAGGAGGGGACTTTGGAATTCAATTAAATGGAACAAGTGCATGAAGATAAAGTTGGACACGAGAATTTTGTTAACGAGGAAAACCTTAGAGATGACAACCTCTTCGGAAAAAATCCCGGGAGTTAGGTCTCTAACCTTAAATGTTTCACTATAAGAATCGTGGTTACAAGTTTGGAAGATAATGGAGAGGTTTACAAGCCGTGTGTATGTAGAGTGATCGAGAATGTGTGTGTTTTCCATCTCCATATCCCCTTTAAATAACAAAAGCTCTAAACGGATAATAACAATTTCCTACAATCTCAGCATGCATAGTTATCTTCACAACGTCCAAAGACCAAGTCCTCTTTAACGTTGAAGAAAAGTTGATCGTGCTTGGTCATATCCGGTTTTATCTCTTCTGTTTTACTGTAAAATAATAATGAATAATATTAAATAAAATGAATAAGTAAATATTATGCAATACTTACAGTGGGATATCATCTTGACATGCAGGAACAACTGAGGATGTCACCATGCTGAAAATGCCCATAACAATTTGTCCCCAAAAATATTTGTCTATCACGGAAATTGAAGAGGCAAATGTTTTTCAAAAAAGCCATATGTCTTCTGCAAGATTTGACAACCATAATTAAACGTGGAGGAATTTGGACGGTTGGGGAGTTTAATTAGAAAAAGCAGTTTTTTTGGAAAAAGAGCTCTCTTTGGTTTAAACAACCGCTTGGTTAATTTTAAAAGCTTCCAAAACCTTCCAATTGTTTCTTCTCACGACGGCACCCTCTGTAAGGTAACTTCTTCGCTCCTTCTTTCTTCTCTTGACTCCATTGTTTCCGTTCTCGTTTACTTGTTACCATGGGTAGGACTAGATGGAGTTCTTCAAAGACTATACGTAAGCCTTCTCCACAAGAGCCCATAGAGGTTGATTTTGAGGATTTCGAATGTGAGAACCTCCTTTCTAAGCCAGACGAGGAGACATGCGTGTTCAGCGACACCCAGATTGAGTCGCTAAATCGGCAATGTTGCTTCCTTGAAGGTGCTATCTTTCACCCCTTCTCAGTCAATCTTAGGTCTGACCTTGTTTCTCAAAAAATGGATTTGCTTTCTGGAATATCCCTTCCTCCTAGGGTTTAGCTATCCTTTTCCTTCCTTAATTACTGAATTTTTCCAAATGACCCAACTTGCCTATGTCTAGTTAATGCCTATGGCATGGAGAATTTTCGCATTTGTGATCAAAGTAAATAGGGAAAACGGCTTGAGCCTAGGGCTTAGTGAGATAGCTTATTCGTATGATTTCCAGCCATTTGGTTCTAAAAGTTATATTTTTAAGAAAAGGTCAGGTAGGAGTTCCCTAATGACAACGACGTCTTCAAATGATAGAGGCTGGAAGAATAGGTTTTTCTTTGTTGATAGAGCATCAATTGAAGGAGGGGACGAAATACCAAGCAAATGGAATAAGGGAGGTATTTCAATTTCTGACTTTGTGATTTCTCCCTTTTGAGTTAGACTGAAATCGTAATTTTTTCTATCTTTTTGCAGACAATGACTGGGAGAACTCTTTTCACCGGAGGAGGACACCTTAGCAAAACTTGAAGAATTCTTCAAACTACCCCTAGACAAGAGGTCACCCAGAGGTCTAGTGGAAGCACCTTTGGCTGCTCGGGAAGACGATAGAGCATCTCCCTCTGTTATCATGTCCACATGTAAGCATGTTTTCTTTTTATCCTGTTTCTTTAACTAACACAAACTTTTTCTTGACATTCTTCATATTTTTGTGCAGTTTCCAAGCCAGTTGCCTCGGGATCAGATTTTGATCTGGATGTGTAAGTACCCAAATCCGGATCGTCAAAATTCGTTAGAAAGTTAACCGGAATCCATTAACTTGCCCACTCCAGGTTAACCGGAACCCGTTAAGCTCCCCGTTGCCATGCCAACAAGACGTCCCGGGACTACCCCGTGCATCTCGACGTCGAAGCATACTTAACACACGTCATCGCACGTGAAAGTATGGCTTTCCCTGAAAAACGCACTTTTCGGCACTTTCCGGGGGCATTTCAGACATTTTCCGGACCGTTATTTAAAAAACGGACAAAACCGGGACCCGAGAACGAAATTCCACATGGCTGGTGACTCATTGGGACACTTGGCACGCATGCCACCTCCATCTAGTCAACTTTCAATCAATTTCAGAGTGAAAAGACTAAAATATCCCTGGTATGCAGTCTAAGTCCGGCCGGACTCCTTTGCAGACTCTCAGAAATTGCCAGCAAGTCCCTCAAATTTCCAAAGTTTCACAAAACCCCCTGGATTTCAGGCTAAGTCCGGCCGGACTCATGCTGAATTTTCACCTATAAATAGAAGGGCTGTCAAAGCCATTTAGAACAACATTTTTACTCTCCAAAATCACCACAGCCACGACCCAAACCAAATCCTCCCTCTCCCGAGCTCCCGTTTTGCCTCGATTTGCGTGAAAACTCCGCGTTTCAACCAAACACGAACCAAAACACCTCGATACACCATTCCAAACCACTTTTCGTATCCCGTATACACCCCTCGAGCCAAAGGAGTCGACCCTAGCCATATGTATAACTCCCTCTCTCTAAATCTTTCGTTCCGCCTCGGTTTACGCGCCAGTCGCTATAACCGTTTCGGAAGAACACCGTTGAAATGTAGACGCCTCCGTCTAACGGGGTCCGATACGTTTTAGCCCCTTGATCCTCTTCTCTTCCCGTAAGAGAAGTAATCACGGGTTAAAACGGCGTTCCGACCCCGTTCCGTTTAAATTTCTGTCATTTACAATTCCGGATCGATCGATCCGTTGACCGTCCTTTAAATTCCTGTCATTTACCATTTCGAGCCGTTTTGGCTCATTGAACGTCATTTATAATTCTAAGCCATTTTGGCTCGTCGATCGTCATTTACAATTCCGAGTCGTTTGGCTCGTTGATCGTCATTTACGATTCCGGATCGTTTGATTCCGTTGATACCGCATCTTTAAATACTGTCATTTACAAAGTCCGACCCGTTTGGATCGTGATAGTATTTACCTTTCAAAGTCCGAGTCGCAACCCGATTCGTTGATTGCATGTCATTTAATATGTTTTTTCCCGTAAAAATCGTTAACAATGTAATGCCCGGTTAAAAACCGGAGTTCGACCTTCGAACTCTCTTTCAAAATGCGTGAATTGACGTTTGACATCCAAACGCTCATCTTCAAACTAAAAGCCGACTTTTGACATTCAAAATCATTTAATACGTTTTTCCCGTAAAAATCGTTAACAATGATTCGCCCGGTTCAAAACCGGAGTTCGACCTTCGAACTCTCTTTCAAAACTCAAAACCGACGTTTGTCATTCAAACGCTCGTCTTTTCAAACAAAGTCACCTTGTTGGTCCCAAAGGTGGCAACAAGGGTGAAAATACAGCTAGAGGGAGGGTGAATAGCTGTTTAAAATTTTTCGCCCTCTTTTAAAAACTAAACCTCTTGCTTACAAAATCCTCCTGCAGTTGATAATGCATCGCAAGTGATGGTGTAAAATGCACAGCGGAATTATAGAGTGTAAAGCGGTTTTAGAGGCGGTTTGTAAAATGCGGTTTTGCTAGCGGTTTTGGTAAGTGCAGTTTTACAAACACGTGTGGTTTTGACTTTGTTAACTCCAAACACTATTTCACAATAGTGGATAACTATATAAAGATCAAACAGAGAAACAGAAAGATAATTAGTAAGCACAAGTAAATATAAATGCGAGAAAATAAGAACACAATATTTGGAGTGGTTCAATCGATAAACGATCTACGTCCACTACCAAGATGGTTAGTCTTGGATTTCTAAGAGAGATTTTATATTAAGTATTTGAGAGATTACAAAGTACAATAAAATCTTTTCTATGAAGAACAAATCCTAGACTATAACCTGTGTATCTCAAATGTATAATCTATGTGATTAAACAAGTGAGGTGTGTGTGTGAGAACAAGATCAAGGCTCTTTAAATGCGTGAGATGTAGAGCTCAATGATTCTTGAATGTGTTAAGGCTTGATTTACGGGTGGGAATATTTCTTGAAGTATGAAGATGAAGATTCAAAGGGTTGAATAATTTACGGCGAGCTTCGGCTTCTATGAACACGGCACTTCTCAATTTTTCAAGCAATCTTCAAATGGTGAAGATTAGGGGTATTTATACCCAAGCATCAAGAAACTAGCCGTTGGATACTGTTTGTGTAAGGACGGTACTTGATGCAATCCTATTGGTCCACAATATCCACTTTTGTCCTTTGAATGCAGTGCTGCAGATAAAGGCGATCGGGCTCCACCGCAAGCAATGAGGTTAGGACACTGTCACCTTTTCAAGATCCTTGCGAGATCTTCTCGACATTGAATCACGTGACAAGATTTGGTGGTTGACTTTTGATATTGCTTTGACGTGGATTCCAACGGATAAAAAGTGGTTCACTTCAAGTAGCCAATCATTGGATGCGGTTGGTGAGGAGCGGTTTGACAAGAGCGGTTTCACCGGCGTTTGAGGATCCTTCGGTGCGGTTGAGATTTGGAAGGCTGCAATGCGGTTGCATGTGCGGTTCAACAAGGCGGTTTACTGCTTGGAGTTCAGGAGCGGTTCTTTACCAAGAATTCCACTAGGCGGTTTTGAACTTCTGAACTGCATATCCTTAGATCCAATGAGTCTTGTGCCAGTCTTGAAGCCTAAATTTAACCTATTCTATAAAATGGACTTAGCTAAAAAATTGAAGTCTAAGCTTCATTACATAGGGTCCTAAAGTCCTTAAAATAGACAGGGAGGTTATGGTATCAATCAAATCTAATACAAAATAGGAGGGTTAAAACATGCATACCCAACAATCTCCCCCTATTTGATTGATGCCATTACCTACTATAACTAAAGCAAACATTGTACTTGGTAAAAACATGTCCATAAGAATTAACATGGTAATTCATGTCCCAAGTCAATGCACACAGCTTAAGCTATAGATTTCTATACTTTCTAAAAGATAAAAACTTACAATATGGAAAGTTATAGAAATGCATTCAGTGCACTTAAAAATTGTGAGTTTAAGTTCAAAGTGCGGTTTAAACTGAATGTTTAAACATCAATTCAAAATAGTGATATTAAGTTAGAAAATATTTGAATGAGGTTATAAACCATAAGAGGTTTCATTGTTCTACAAACAAGCAGTTTGATATGAACAAGGTTTTGGAACCAATGATGCATTTTCCATTACTACCAATGCGGTTACACTTACAATGGTAGAGAAGCAAAATACAAAGGTTACAAAAAAAAGGAAGTTGGACAAAAATACATGGAGTGCGGTCCAACAAATCAAAAAGGAGTTCAGCAAAAAGGATAAGAGGAATTACAAAAGAGAAGTCCTATTCTTTGGCGCGGTCGATGATGAGGCGGTTGATGATGATGACGCGGTTTGCTCTCTTGGTTGATTCACTTCTGGTTGGGCAGCTGTGGTCCCGATGATGGTCACGAAGGCTGAGCTTTCACCTCGATATTTCTTCTTAAAGCTCGAGGTCTTCAACCTGCCAGCAAGAGTGGTTTCAACAGATTTGAGAGCGGTTCTGATTCGGCGGCGGTTCTAACGGCATCAGCGATCTGGTGTTTGCAGCAACATTTTCCTTGATCTCAGTTGTAAATCCTTCAATGCAGGCCTTCAAGGAATTGTAGAATGTGAAGATCTCATCACGAATGGCTCTTGTTTGATTAGATAGAGCATCTCTAAGCGGTTCCGGATCAACGGTCACATTCGAGGTTGGACTTAAATTCCTTGATGGAGTTGTCAAGTTTGAGGTTGAAGCACGCCTTGAGGTTTTCAAACTGAAGGAGATATCATCATCAAAATTCTTTACCTGCTCCTTGATCTTGTCTCCCACTATGTTGAGGTCAACATTGATTCTTTCTTTGAGGGAGTCCCGTTCAGAAAAGATTTTGAGCTGCAGGTCATCCAAGGCGGTTTGAGTAGGGCGGCTGAGGTGGATGCTTCTTTGCGGTTGTGGTTGAGGATGGGAATCTTCAAGGGTTTTCATTAAGGATACCAGAGCAGCATTGGTTGAAGAAACAAACTCATCAGATAGCTTGGAGAGCATCTCTTGGAGTTGAGTCTTTGAGACCGCATCACCCATTGCTTTAAGCACTCCTCTGGCTAGATCTTCTTTAAAAGCTTGAAAGCACTCAGTAGCTGCGGTTTTGACAGCTTCTGTGGAAACTCTCTCCCCCTTAATGGCATCAATCAATTGGGCTTTCATGATTGTCAGTTCAGTGGCTTGAGAGTCCACTTTGGAAAGAAGAGTGCGGTTGGAGGCTTCAAGGTTGGCATTGGATGCGGTTAAGGCTAGGTTAGATTCAGCAAGTTTAAGCATATGGCCTTGGTTTACAACCAACTGTGATTGAATCAGTTGGAGGGTGGAAAGAATTTGGAGGTAGTCTGAAGGGGCGGTTGGGATGGATGGAATTTGGGTAATTGAGGGAGGCGATTGTGATTGGGTTGTTGGGGCGGTTTGAGGTAAAGGGGATAGGAGGGTTTGGAATATACGGGTGGCTGAGACAGTGAATTGTGAAGTGGTTGAGGGGTGTATGGGTAGTGTTTGGGGTAAAGTGGAAGGTGCGGTTGAAAGTGGTATGGAAGGAATGTGTGCGGTTGAAATATGTGCGGTTGGAGGAGGAGGATTGTTAGAAGTAGGGATTCCAGAAGTGATTGGGTTAGAATTGGAGGAGGAACTGGTAGTGTGAACTTCGAACGAGAGGAGTTTTCTGTTGAATAGGTGTAGTTTCTGGAATGGGGGAAGTTTGAGGAGGTGGAGTAGGAAGGCGGTCAGGAGTAGGGGATTTATGTTGGGGGGAATATTCAGGAGGTGGAGTAGTATTGACGCGGAAACGCGGTGAAGAAAGCGTTTGGGGCCTTTGATAGGGGTCCTTTTCTGGGCTATTTGCTTAACCCTCTTTGGTTTCTCCCCCTGAGCAGTTGCAGCTCTTTGCGGTTGGGGAGGAGAATGCGGTTTAGGAGTTGGGGCTTTGGCAGGGGATTTTTCAGGGGATGGCTGATGGGAATGGATGGGAGATTGAGGAGGGGTTTGAACAAGCGGTTGGGTTTGGGGCGGTTTAGAAGGAGGCGGTTTGGGAATTGGATCCTTGAATTTTCCTTTGACTGCTTCCCTCTCAGCCCTTTCCCTCTCAAGTCTCTCAAATTCAGCTTTGTAAAATATTGATAGCTCCTCATTAGTCATCTTCGCCAGATCAATCTGAGTCTGCTTGGCCTTCTTAGCCCTGGCCACTAATGTACCAATGGAATTATCTTCTTCCTCTTCTTCATCATCCTCATCAATAAGGGACATCTTCTCTTTCTCTTTCTCTTTCCTTGGCTTCTTCTGGCTTGGGCCTGCATCAGCTGAACCACGCGGTTTAGAGGGTGCGGTTGAGGTTGGATTAGGGAGCGGTTCTGCAGGGGCCTTCCTCTTCCTTAAGGCCTTCTTTATTGCTTTTCTCAGAGCGGTTGAAGCAGTAGCAGGATTCATCTCTACGTACATCTCCTTATTTTGAGAATTATCAGCATCATATATGGCTTTATAATCATCATTCCCAAAATATCTTCTGAAGGAATGCATAGCTTTTAGGCCAAAGGATTCTTCAATACCCCAATTGATACATAATTCTGGGGTGGCAATCCTAAGTTCCTCCAGATGCTGATAGTTCCCAAAGATTGCGGTCAGCACTCTCCCAAAAGGTCTCCATCTGATCTTCTCATTCTTGACCTTTAGCTGATAAGCATCTATGCTGCTAGCAATCTCTCTCATCGGAATCTTGGGCGAATGGAGCTTCATGCCGTTGAAGATGTCACAACAATACTGCCATTGGGAAGAGGTGAAGTTGTTGTGGTTTCCAGTCTTCCCACACACAGACTTCCCTACAAGATAACAGAGATGGCTCATAATCTCACCAAAATCTCTCCTTGGCGTAGTCTTGTAATGGCCAGAAAGAGAATCTAGCTTTCCTGTCAGAGTTGAGCAGGTAGCATCTTGAACCTCCTGAGTAACTTCAACAGGGGCACCAGAGACATGGAAATCGTAGGTGCTTCGGATATCCAAATAGTCAATTGAGACTCTGAATCCTTCAACTACTCCCACTAAGTTGGGGATCTTGGTACCATCAGAAAGCTCAGTTTCTCCCTTCACAACAGTTTCATAAAATTGGTCAATGAAGGAAGGGATGGTATAGGTTTGTTGTTTGTTGAATAAGGGAAGGATTCCAGAAGCTTGCATCTTTCTCATCATCTCTCTTCCCAGAGCATCGACCGCATGACTACGGTTCATTTATCTCCCAACACAGCGGGAAATACTTGGTATTCTACAAATAAAACACACAAGTTAGAACACTTTAGGAAAATCACAGTTCACATGCGGTTGGTGCACACATGCGGTTGGCAATAGTGCGGTTTTGGAAATGAAAAAATTTCCAACCACAATGAAACTGTGAACACAGGTAGGAAACAAATAAGAAAAACACAAAAGTATATACTTAGTACGTGGCATTGTAATCCAAAATTATCCCACACTGCAAGCAGTGCTTAGAGAGGAAATTTATGGTGTCCAGCCTATATACTTAGTAAAACTTAAGTAGTTTTCAAGCATGTGGTTTCAAAAATAATATGTATGCGGTTTTGAAATCACGGCATGCGGTTTCAAGAATGCGGTTGTTAAACCAAAAACAGATGCGGTTTTGAAATTATAAATTAGCAACTGCAAGTGCGGTTTCAAAACGAATATCATGCGGTTTTAAGGATGCGGTTCAAACATGCAATAGGCAAAATTTTCAGAAATTTTCTAAGTATGGAAAAACAAATTTGAAAAATTAGGTCAAACCAAAACATAAGAACTTTTCTGAAAATGGAGATGAACAGTCATATGAATGCATGAAGAACACGAAGAACACCAAGAACAGAGATTTGAAAAATGTTAACCAAAATGAACAAATAACATGTCAAAATGATCACATTGAGCAGTAGATTAACAATATAACAATAAAAACCTCTACTTTACTCAGAATCACCCAGAAAATGGAAAAATCAGAAAGTGGGTTTCGAAACTTAGAAAGTTTAAAATTCAAAATCAGTGCTCAAGATGTTGATTGATCCTAAAACAGAGTTTAGAAACTTAATCTATGCAAGATTCCGAATAAAACCTAACAAATATCATGCAAAATGATCAAGATTTGAAGCATATATGAACAAAAGTTAGATAGGGTTGTTCGAAGCTTGGAAATGTTCATCAATGGCAGAAACAATTCAATAGCATGTATGATTTGCAGTAGATAATAGAGTTTAAAGTTCAGAAATCATACCATGTCTTCGATGGGTTGCTTAGGTGCCATTGAAGAAGAAAAAATTAAAGCTTTATGAATTTTTGAAGGTTAGAGAGAGAAAGTGAGTTGGTAGAGAAACTGACAAAGGTACGGTGCCAGAGAGAGAAGACAGTTGAAAAGTTTGAAAAGGTAAGGTATGTCTTCTATAAATAGGAAAGGATTAGGGTTTGGCAGTTGAAAGGTCAGACTGATTTACCAACTCAGTGAATCATTGCAAACATAGCACCCTTTCAGCTTCATCTCATCAACCAATGATGGCTGACATGAAGGCCATTAAATGCCAATGTTCCCTTTGCATTAAATGCTCTCAAAATTTAAATTTTCATGGGAAAACATTTGCAAATAAACCCTTAAGGAAAAATATTAGGACTGAAAAATAAATAAAAGAAATTTGAACATTTTTTTTTAAATAACTGTAAGTAAAAGTAAAGATAGAAAATACTCCAGGTTGAACTGAGGTTGAGATCCAAGCGGTTGAGCTGCAGCATGCGGTTTGAGTGAAGCGGTTGGCTGCAGTGCGGTTGGATATACTTGCGGTTTGATGCACGCGGTTCAACAGTGGAATTGAAACTATACTTAACACACAAGTTAGTTAATAAAAAGTATGGAATTTATTTAAGTTCAAGCATACCCATTTCTCCTCTAAGGAATGAAAACCTCTTGGAGTCAAGAGATTTGGTGAGGATATCAGCAATCTAGTTGTCTGTCCCCACGTACTCTAAATGGATATTCCTCTTCTCCACATGGTCTTTGAGGAAATGATACTTGATATCAATATGCTTGGTCTTTGAATGCATGACAGGGTTGTTGGAGACTGAAATAGTTGAAGTGTTGTCACACATGATAGGGCAATTCCCTTCATGGATTCCATAGTCTACCAAGCTATTTGCTTCATCGAAAGGATTTGTGACAACAACTACCAATGACAATATACTCGGCCTCTGTGGTTGACACTTTGAAGCGAAGTTTGCTTCTTGCTGGCCCAAGCAACTAGTCTATTCTGAGGAAATGACAAGTACCGCTAGTGCTTTTCTGTCAATAGTACAAGTTGCATAATCTGCATCTGAATAACCTACAAGATCGAAGTTCGAATCTTTGGAATACCAAAGTCCAAGGTTAGTGGTTCCGGATAAATAGCGGATTATACGCTTGGGCTGCAATAAGATGTGCTTCTCTAGGATGCGCTTGATAGCAAGCACATACACAGACACTAAACATAATATACGGCCTACTAGCAGTTAAGTAAAGTAATGAGCCGATCATACCTCGATATAAAGTTTGATCAACCTTCTTACCTTTGAGATCCTTATCTAGCTTATTGCCGGTGACCATAGGAGTATCATATGCTTTAGCATTTTCTAATCCAAACTTCTTTATCAACTCCTTGGTGTACTTGGCTTGGATGATGAAGATACCTTCTTCGCATTGCTTGATTTGAAGCCCGAGGAAGAAAGTTAATTCTCCCATCATGCTCATTTCAAACTTGCTTTTCATTAGCTTCTCGAAGCGCTTACAAAGTAACTCATTAGTAGAACCAAAAATAATATCATCGACATATATTTGAACAAGTAAAGTATGCTCATTATATTTGGCAATAAAAAGAGTTGTATCAATTTTACCACGTTTAAATCCTTTTTCTAGTAAAAATTTAGAAAGAGTCTCATACCATGCCCTTGGAGCTTGCTTAAGTCCATACAAAGCTTTCTGGAGTTTGTAGACATGATTGGGAAACTTGGAGTCTTCAAATCCAGGTGGTTGGGCAACATACACGGTCTCTTGCAGTTCGCCGTTGAGGAATGCACTCTTTACGTCCATTTGATATAACTTGAAATTCTTGAAAGAGGCGTAGGCTAGAAAGATTCTGATAGCTTCCAATCTTGCAACTGGAGCAAAGGTTTCATCATAATCAATTCCTTCTTCTTGCCTATATCCTTGTGCAACCAACCTTGCTTTATTCCTAGTGATGCTTCCATTCTCGTCCATCTTATTCCTAAATACCCACTTAGTTCCTATCACTCCTTGATCCTGAGGTCTAGGCACCAAAGTCCAGACCTTGCATCTTTCAAACTGGTTGAGTTCTTCTTGCATAGCAATGACCCAACTGGAATCTTGGAGTGCTTCATCAATCTTCTTGGGTTCAACTTGAGATAAAAGTGAAGTATGCTCGTCATAGTTCGATCTCGTTGTTTGAACACCGGAAAACAGATCCCCAATCACATTTGTGAGGGGGTGACTGCTGACTTCACGAACCTCTGGGGGTAAGTCTGGTTGGGCGAGGTTTCTTGAAGATCTTCAATTGGAACGTCATTAGATCCTTGGCGAAGTCATGGAATGTAAGTTGACGAAGAGGTGCTATAAGTTGGATAGGGGAATTCTCAACTTCTTCTTCCCTAGGAGTTGCATGCGGAGTAGGAACTTGGTGCGGTTTCAAAGGTGCGGTTTGAGGAATTTCGGTTGAGGGTCTTTGGATTTTGCGGTTGAGGTTCAAGTGCGGTTTGAGATGGTTCACTGTTTCATTATGCTCAACCAAATCATCAGCAACATTTGGAGCCAAATGTGGCTCAAGGAGAGAATGCTCATCAAAAGTAACATGGACAGACTCAACTATTTTTAAACTAGTTATATTGAAAACACGAAAAGCTTTTGAATGTTTAGCATACCCAACAAAAATACCTTCGTCGGCCTTGGCTCCGAATTTACCTCTATTTTCTCTTCCGTTGTAGAGGACAAAACATTTGCAGCCAAAGATCTTGAAGAATGCAATGTTGGGGGTTCTTCCTCACCAAAGCTCATAGGGAGTCTTATTATAGGTTTTGTTGATGAGGGAGCGGTTCTGAGTGAAGCATGCAGTGTTGATTGCTTCGGCCCAAAAATGCGAGGTAGCTTCGCTTCAGATATCATTGTCTTTCCAGCCTCAATCAACGTCCTATTCTTCCTTTCCACAACCCCATTTTGTTGTGGAACACCATCGGTTGAAAAATTGTGATCAATCCCATGGTCATCACAATACTGAGCAACACCGTTGTTCTTAAATTCCGTTCCATTATACGATCGAACACTAACGATGTCGTCTTCTTTTTGAGTTTGGAGCCGTCTAAAGAGTGCGGTGAGAATCTCATAGCTTGATCATCTTTGGAAATCATCATCTCAACCCACGTATATCTTGAGTAATCATCCACCACCACTAAGGTATATCTATTTCCTCCAATCTTTGGCGGTGGTTACGGGTCCAAACAAATCTATGTGAAGCGGTTGTAAGCATCTTGAAGTTGATGGAGCGGTCTTCTTTGGTGAAAGACGACGCGCGGGCCTTACAGGCGGCATGCCTTGCATTTCTCTGGATGGTGGTCGGCCACTTTGGGTAAACCACGAACGAGGTTTTCCCTACCAATCTTTGCAAGATACTTGAAGTTCAAGTGGCTCAACCTCTTGTGCCATAGCCAACTATTTTCGCTCACATTCTTAGCTACAAAACAGAGATTAGTAATACTACATGCAAAATTTAGATCAATAATGTAAATATTACTCTTACGAATCCTGTGAGTAGGGTGACGCCGGAAATGCTATCTTTGATAAAGCAGTTTGATGACGTGAAGTTGCAAAGCATTCCTTTGTCGCAAAATTGAGAAATTGAAAGGAGGTTGTGCTTGAGTCCTTCAACAAGAGAAACCTTCTCAATGGTTAGGTTTCATCTCCTTATAACACCATATCCAATGGTCTTGCCTTTGTTGTTGTCACCAAAGGTTACGGACGGACCACTTGCTTCAACGACATCTTCAAGTAATGATCTATCTCCGGTCATATGTCTTGAGCGACCCTTTGTCAAGATACCATTCATTATCCTTGGAGTGACCGGCCATGAAGCGAGAGGACCTGAAATGTAAACATTAAGAATGAGGTCCCCCTTTATTCCTTGGGTCTGAAGTTAGCAACCCTTTATGACCCACACACGCTTGACGGAAGGAGATTTACTCTTCCTGGCATTGGATGTGAACCGCAAAAGGCATTCTGCGGCCTTGTGACCTAAACCATCACACGAACATTTATAATAGCTACAAGCTTCATGAGGTTTTACTAACTCCTTACTCTTCTTAGGAGTTGCATGCGGTTTGGGACAAGGAAGCGGTTTTGGAGGAGCGGTTCCAGCTAAAAGTCCGGCTGAGATAAAGGGAACAGGCTTTGGTTTGACTGCGTATTTCCTGGGAACGCTATTCCTGCTTTTGAAGGCAGGAGGAGCGGTCGAAGAAGAAGCGCGGTCGGACACAGAGTTAGCGGCACCACCTTTTCCACCGGGAGCGGTTGGAGCGGTATGCGACCAATTCCATAAGCCATTTCCTCTTGGTGCTTCCACAGAATCCTTAGGTTTCAACACAGAATTCTTTCCATATTGCTTTCCTTTAGGGTAGACATAATTAATTTGTCGTTCTTTACCCTTTCCTTTAGCATGCTTCCCCTTAGGAATTTCTTTAGTTAGTTCCAAAATTTCCTCATCCTTTTCACTTGAGGATGCACACTTCTCCTCTTCCTCAGATCCAAAACCTAGGCCTTCCTTAATTACAGGAGGAACTTGGAAATCCATGATTTTATCCTTGGTGGATTGAGACTTGAGCCACGAATCAATAATCTTTTGGCGATCGTTGATTTGGGTTACCAAGTCATCATTTCGGAGTTGAAGTGCAGCAACCTTAGTTTCAAGGATGCGGTTCTGATCAGCAAGAGGAGTCATACTTCTGATTTGGTCCTTAAGATTTGAAATTTCGGACTTCATCACAGTTTTCTCCGTCTTGTACAGATTTAGTTCATCATGAGCTAAGCTTAAGGCTTTCTTAAGATTAGAGAATTGATGGATCACCATTTCAGCTTCCTTGAACATCCTTTCATGTTCCATGGGAGAAACCTCTTCCACCACCTTTTTAAAATTTTTCTTCTTTGGAATTGTTTTTGAAGGTGGAGCATTTGTAGGAGGAAAAATGGGACGTGAATACGAGCAATTTCCTATCTTAATGCTAGGAGTAAGTTTGATATCATCATCCAATTTAAAATTTGGAAGTTTTGTAGAAACCTCTTTCTCTTCCATATCTTGCGACTCGATTGACTCAGAATCTGACTCATCGGAAGTGCGCAATTAGCAGAGATTAACCTCTTCGGTTTCATCATCACTTCCATCATCAGAATCTGTTTCAATCCATGTAGCCAATTCCTTGGAATTCTCTTCCTCCTCAGCAACCATTCCCTTGCGATGAGAAAATTTCGCAGGAGAGGTTTTCTTTTTCATGTATTCATATTTAGGTTGTGGACACTAAGATGCGAAGTGACCGGGTTTTCTACAATTGTAGCAAACTAGATCACTCTTTTTCTTTGTATCTCCGGCCTTAGAAAACGTTGCGGGGAGGTTTGCCTTTTGAAAATGATTTTGTGAAAGGTTTTGAAGATTTTCTAAATTTTTGAAATCTTTTCACAAACATGGCAAAATCATCATCATCCATCTCGATGAGTGATGAGGTTGATATGGAAGGATCAGTGGTTTGGTTGGATGTAGATGGTTTCTCCTCATGTTCCACGACGGACATTGATAGCGATTTGGTTTTCCCTTCAATCTCTTCAATATGATTTAATTTTAATTCATAGACTCTAAGATTGGCGTACAAGTTACTTAACGACCAAGTACCCAAAACTTTGGAGTCTTCTAAAGAGGTAGCCTTATTTACCCATTTAGAACCTAAAGCAGATAGGAAAGTCATATTGATTTCCTTATCGGTTAAAGTTTTGCCAAGAGATCTACAAGCATTAACTACCTCAACATATCGGTCGTAGGTTTGACGCAAGATTTCGTTGGATTTTCTGTTGAAGTTGTTGTATGATCTTTCAACAGCATATAATTTGCTTTCCTTGCATTCGGCATCACCTTCGAGGTAGCTCTCAATGGCATCCCACATACGCTGCGGTTTTGAGGTACATCACTTTACAGTAGAGTTGATACGGGGAGGGTTCCGTAAATGATGTGCCTAGCCTTGCTGTCCAAGGCAACCAATCTCTTCTCTTCATCCGACCACTCTTCTTTTGGCTTTTTGACCTCTGGAATTGTTGCACTGGTGGTTGCATCTGTGTTGGCCTTCATTGGAACTAACGGGCCATTGATCACGCACTCCACCAGCATTTCATCTATAGTTTCCAAATGAATAAGCATTCGGCACTTCCAGATGTCAAAGTGGTCTTCGTCCAAGATTGGAATGTGTGAATAGTTAACAGTAGTCATTGTCTTTGTATTTGCCATATCGAATCGGCACACAAGCTGTTAAGCTTGAAAAACAGTGGTTTTAAAATGTGTTAGCTTTGATACCACTTGTTGGTCCCAAAGGTGGCAACAAGGGTGAAAATACAGCTAGAGGGGGGGTGAATAGCTGTTTAAAATTTTTCGCCCTCTTTTAAAAACTAAACCTCTTGCTTACAAAATCCTCCTGCAGTTGATAACAGACTGCAAGTGATGGTGTAAAATGCACAGCGGAATTATAGAGTGTAAAGCGGTTTTAGAGGCGGTTTGTAAAATGCGGTTTTGCTAGCGGTTTTGGTAAGTGCAGTTTTACAAACACGTGTGGTTTTGACTTTGTTAACTCCAAACACTATTTCACAATAATGGATAACTATATAAAGATCAAACAGAGAAACAGAAAGATAATTAGTAAGCACAAGTAAATATAAATGCAGAAAATAAGAACACAATATTTGGAGTGGTTCAATCGATAAACGATCTACGTCCACTACCAAGATGGTTAGTCTTGGATTTCTAAGAGAGATTTTATATTAAGTATTTGAGAGATTACAAAGTACAATAAAATCTTTTCTATGAAGAACAAATCCTAGACTATAACCAGTGTATCTCAAATGTATAATCTATGTGATTAAACAAGTGAGGTGTGTGTGTGAGAACAAGATCAAGGCTCTTTAAATGCCGTGAGATGTAGAGCTCAATGATTCTTGAATGTGTTAAGGCTTGATTTACGGGTGGGGAATATTTCTTGAAGTATGAAGATGAAGATTCAAAGGGTTGAATAATTTACGGGCGAGCTTCGGCTTATGAACACAACACTTCTCAATTTTTCAAGCAATCTTCAAATGGTGAAGATTAGGGGTATTTATACCCAAGCATCAAGAAACTAGCCGTTGGATACAGTGTGTAAGGACGGTTACTTGATGCAATCCTATTGGTCCACAATATCCACTTTTGTCCTTTGGTACAGCTGCTGCAGATAAAGCCGATCGGGCTCAGCTGCAAGCAATGAGGTTAGGACACCTGTCACCTTTTCAAGATCCTTGCATCTTCTCGACATTGAATCACGTGACAAGATTTGGTGGTTGACTTTTGATATTGCTGACGTGGATTCCAACGGATAAAAAGTGGTTCACTTCAAGTAGCCAATCATTGGATGCGGTTGGTGAGGAGCGGTTTGACAAGAGCGGTTTCACCAGCGTTTGAGGATCCTTCAGTGCGGTTGAGATTTGGAACTGCAATGCGGTTGCATGTGCGGTTCAACAAGGCGATTTGCACACTGGAGTTCAGGAGCGGTTCTTCACCAAGAATTCCACTAGGCGGTTTTGAACTTCTGAACTGCATATCCTTAGATCCAATGAGTCTTGTGCCAGTCTTCAAGCCTAAATTTAACCTATTCTATAAAATGGACTTAGCTAAAAAATTGAAGTCTAAGCTTCATTACATAGGGTCCTAAAGTCCTTAAAATAGACAGGAGGTTATGGTATCAATCAAATCTAATACAAAATAGGAGGGTTAAAACATGCATACCCAACACACCTAATCAACGTTTGACATTCAAACCAAGATTAAGCTTGTCATTCAAGCCCCCATTTAAAAAATGCAAACACACACACACACGCACACATTTTCGAGAAAGGTAGAAAGACTCGTCATACGAGGCGTTTCGGGTGATCTCGTAATACTCTTCCCGAAATGTAATGTGATCTCCGAACCTAACAATCTCTGGTACTCAAAATAGCTTTTTACTCATTTTTGCTACTAATAAAAATGACTCCCCATTTTCAAAGCATTTTCCTAAGTTTTTGCTATCAATAAAAAGGACACCTTTTTCACTATAGCCATTTCTCAACGTTTGGGCTCAAAATACCAAAACCGCGTGGCGAATCCTCATTCCTTCCCGAAAAGCGAGGTCTCAGACACCAACCCTCCGCGAAAGACAACCGCGTTTTCTGCGTCTGCGCGAAAAGCCCCGGGTAATTTCAGTTGGCGACTCCGCTGGGGATCCGATACTTTTTTCAAAACTGCCGATGTTTTCAAAAAAGCCTTCCGTGGGTCAAACTTTCGTTTACCCTTCCTCGTTTTCGTGTGCGTGTGTTACTTTAAACCTCGAACGGTTTTTTTCAAAGGCATTACATTGTCGTCTTTTCAAAATCATACCATGTTTGTGCATCCCCATTCATGTTTAATTTTCATGCTATCTTTTGAACTGCGCATCAAAATTCTTTAAGACACATTCTGAAAAATCTCTGTTTTACTCAGAAAAAGAATTTTAGTGACCGCACACTACTCGCACTTGCTGCCTCGGTACACCGCACTTCACGTGCACTTGCTGCCTCGGTACACTGCACACTACGACCCGTAACCCGGGATGGCCTTATCAGTTGCACCTCGATTGGTCTGCCAGACACCTTTCGAGGGCGCACGAGGTCGTCCCAAACAGCCCATCCTAGCCCGTGTAAGCCATGCACTCTTTGTGTCACACTTTTTCCAAGACCCCGGTTGGTTTTTGGCTTAGTTCGTGTCATAAAGTCTAAGTGTATGTTTTTTACGTCAGTTTCCGCCCCGAGTCAAGCTCGAGAGGTTGAGACCGAAGGTCGTTCCCGACCCGAAGTCTTGAGCTTTTCAGCCTTGACTTTGACGCGGAGCTCTGCCGAAAAATATACCCGAAGGTTCAATGTGACACCGTGTCACCAAACCTCACCGTATGCACCGTGCCAGCCACAACTTGGCCAACGCCAAAAGCTAAGGTCTCTCGCACAAGCGAGTCAGGAGAGGTCATGCCGAAATTTTGGCACGATCCCCGCCTTAACTTAAGGACGTTAGCTTCGACTGTGGCCCGTGCATCACATACGTTGGAAGTTTGCGTGATCAGCTAGCCTTAAGTTCACTTTTTCCTTTGTCGGTGGAACTTGCTTGCCTTATAGGACCTCGCTCGGGATAGTCCGTCCCGAGAAAGATGATCTACAAATGGAAACGAGGGGCTTATAAGCGTAGTGACGAGATCCACTGATTAGAGCTCTAGGATTAGTTGCGAAAAAGAAGACACGCTCTTTTCCAACCGATTAGGACTCTGAGAAAACGCGTTTTAAGTAAACATTAATCGATAACTACACATTGCACAAGCCCGAAACCTTGAGCCAAATACCCCTTTCCGAAGCCTAAACCCTTCCTTTCGTTCCTTGTAGCGAGCAGAAAGTGGTTCAGATTTTTGGGTCAGCGCCTCGCCAGAATTACAGTTACGGCAGCGTCAGACAGTTCTTCGGTTCCCTCAGCCAGAATATCCGACATGTCTAGCTCACCGAGAAATCGTGACGGGGACGGACCCCCGCCACCGGTAACAGATATGACTTTGGAAGAAGCATCCGTTCACAAGAGGCAGAAAGAAGATCAACAGAATTTCGTGGTACAGCTTCTGAATGAGCGAGGTATAGCAGCTATCCCCCAGTCAGACGGTACTTTCGTCCTAGTCGAGGATGACGATTCCCCGAAACCAGTTCCTCAAACCTTCAACCAGGTTCCTCCCCCGCCAACTTACGGGATTCCTTCGAACCAAGGAAACAGCCGACCTAGGCTTCACGTTGCCACCTCCCAGGGCAACTCTGTCATATTTGTCCAAGCCAGTGCTACTCCCATCATTGAATACCACCAGCGCACCGCTGGACCATCTCAAACAGATGCCAATATCCTTCAATACCCTCCCGGGTTCATCCCGTTGCCTATACACGAATCCCAAAACACCGGGGACAAACCCCGATACAGTTCAGAAAAGGCCCCCATATATCCACATATATCAAGCCTTCCACCTCCAATCACTACCGCTCACGTGGTAGCACCCGGCGCCGAGCCTCATAATCCACCACTGGACCCAACCTTAGCCTGGATGGTCGAACAGATGAAAGACCTGAAAGCCACCATGAGCAGCTCAAAGCATGAAACGCTCAAATCCACAGATCCGGGAATGGTCACGCCTCTCCCTGCCATGTTCAGAATGCGGAGATGGACCGATTCGACGAAACTGAATGTCCTCAAATGCATGTCGACACCTACGTTCTCGGCATGAGAGCGAAAGGAGCAACCCTCCAACAAATGGCCGACCACTTCCGGCATACGCTCAAGAGTTCAGCGTTACGATGGTTTCTGAGGGTCAAGCCTGCGGATCGCCACACACAGGATCGGATCGGTAACATCTTCTGGAGCAGGTCAGATCCAACTTAGAATGGGAAACAAGTCGTGAGGACTTAATTACCACCGAGCGAAAGCGGATGAAAGCGTCGGAGAATTCTACAAAAGGTGGAGTTGGAAACTCTCCGAAATCATGGAGCCACTCTCCAAGGATGAACGGATGCGGATCTTCAAGTCACGCTTAAGACCGTCCATTAGAACTCTCATCGGTCATCATTTCTTCCCGGATCTCCGGGCCATGGTCAATGCCGGCTCACGGTTCGAGAAGGATCTCAAGGAGAAGTTGGCTCTTGCACGGCCATACAGATACCGATCGGCGGTTGCATTCAATCCGCACCGGCCCCGGCAAAGGAAAGATACGTCTGTCAACTACATCCATCGGGGACGGCGGTCGGGCAACGAAACCCGGTCCCACAAAGCAACAATTCTACTCGAAGCGGCTGCCGTGCACTTCGACAAGTTTGACATGCCACTGAGCAAGATCTTTGGAAGGGTTAATCAAGGAAGGTCTCCTTAAACCCGTTGCAAATTACAAACCCAAGAATCCCGTAGTCAATGCGACAAGAGCAAATCTTGCGCCTTCCATCGATATCACGGCCATACCACCGACAAGCTGCGTGGGGTTACGATACGAAATCGAACTTGATAGAGGAAGGAAAATTGGAGCGTCCCCGTGGACCCAATACGGTCGGAAATCCTTTCCGAACAACAATAACGGTGTGAATTCCATTGAATGGGTGCCCAAGAAGATTGCCGCGAGCCGGTTCCTCCGCCTCTTCCAGTAGGGTCCTCATCAAATGTCCACATCGGCTACGATGTTTGTGGCGCTCCGCATGCACGGAGTACGAGTCCCAAGACATGGTCGGAGCAATCCTCAGAAAACGAGAAGAAGAAGTCCTCTCAACGAGGCGAGAGAAAGATACGAAGTTTGGAGACACCGGTGTGGGTACACTCGGAGAGCCATCGGGAGGTTCGACTACTACGTACTCTACTCCGGCCAGTCCTCCCTTCCTCCCGGGCCATGCGGCTTTAGAGCAGCGGGGGTGGGAAAGCCGAAAAGTCCTGGCGACATCGAGTTCGGACCTTGGGACACCGGAATACCTCGAGATCTTGGTAATCTTAATGCCGGTCGAAGCCTAACCCCGCGGGATCGGCCAAGGTTCAATTTGTCCGGCTTAGAGCACGGACCGGCAAGGAAGATCAAAATCGGCTTGGCACTCGCACTCGATCAACGTGCTAACCAAGGGCGGCAATCGCCACAAACGGCCTCAACGTAATCTCGAGGCTCCGGCAAAGGCTTTACCTCGCAAGAGGAAACGGGGAAACGGATGGCTTGATGACTCTCCTTCTCCGGATAGAGATCGAGATCTACGATTCCCGGCTGTATGGCGGTATGATCACGTTACGTGACGAAGACCTACCGAGAGATGCCTCGGGGCACAATGAAGCTGCATACATCACTCTCAAGCTCAACACCATAACACTCCCGGAGTATTGGTAGACAACGGGTCAGCCGTTAATGTTCTCCCTCTCGGCATGATGCGAGCCCTACGTATCAACGAAAGCCATGATTCCGTCAGCAGGACTATCAAGGCCTACGATAGCACGTCTCGTCCCATCACGGGGACGGTGACTCTGGAGCTACGGTTCGAAACCCAAATGGTACCAGCAAAATTCCACATGATGGACATTCCATCCGAATTCACAGCTCTGTTGGGATGCCCTTGGCTACATCACATGAAAGCCATAGCCTCCACTCTCCATCAGTGCGTTAAGTTCATTAACCGGCAGGGAGATCTTTAAGTCATTAGAGGAGACATTTTCCTCATAGGAAACGAAGCTGAGATAGCAGCCAAGCGTGCCCGCAGCCAGGCACCGGGGTTACCTCCTTCAAATCAACCAAGGGACTACCGGGGCAAATCTCATCAGAATCCCTCGGAGTCGGAGATGCTAACTATGTCAACGTACTCGGCGGGCGGACCAAAGCGATCCGATACATCAAGTTCAAGCTGTCGTTTCCAACATTTGGAGGCGAGATTGGAAAGAAACAGCGAGCATCGCCATGATGCGGGCACATAAACCCCTGTCTCCAATCGGAGATTTGTCGGCATTCTTCAAGCCAACTCTACGGCCCCGCAGTGAAGAGATTTTTGTGATAAAGGTCAACAAGCACCGTCATACTCGTCTTGAATGCATGGACGTCGTATGGGATGTCCTCCACGAGGAATTACCCATTGAACCCCTCTTCTCCAGCGAAGGGCATGATGTTTTCCTAGCAGCTCCGGCGCGCACCGGACGCAATACGTCCCTACGTTTGGGTTGAGCCGTCGAGACGGCGACGAATCGGGACTCTCCGGAGTCGAGGACGCGGCAGACCCGCAAGAATATCTCTGCATTCATATGCCCAGTTTCGAGGACGGCACCCGCTTCGATCGGGTCACCTACGACCGGGGCTCCAACACTATGGAGATTGTCAAGCTCAACGTCCGGTACGGGCGGTTATCCGACAATTGGAAGCAAGCGGTTGACACGACAAAGAACCCCTCGATCAAGTGGCCGACGACGACTTTGTCAACATCATCTATTCGAGATATCTGATGATACCAAGGATCCGGTCCTTATTGTCGAGATTTTGTAACGCCAAAGTTACCCTCGGCATTTGCCTGCTCATGGTAAACGAGGCCCTGGCTAACCGAGCTCAGAGCTCCTCATCACTTCCGACTAACAGGCCCAGTGGCAACCGGCCCATGCCGTCAGTCAAGCTTAAAGCCACAAGCGCTGCCAAGGCCAAGGGCAACAACGAAGGAGACAAATCTCCTCACCCCGCTACAAGTCAGATCAACCTCGGGAACGCTTGGCGGCACCCCAAAAACATCTGAAGGTCTTCCCCGCAAGACAGTCGGCTTTCGACGCGGAAATGACCACCTCGGCATCAACATGCTCCGGTTCGATTCTGCTCCCGGTCGTCACGGCCGCGGATTCGAGACATCCCGCAACAGCTGCTAGCTCTGATAGACTTGGCGATCCAACGAGATCACGAGACTATCAACATCGCAGAATTCAACACCCCCGTGTGTTCAATCAAGCATATATGGGCGAACTTCTTGGTGACCGAGATCAAAGAAGGCCGCATGGAATGTCCCAGCTCGACTTCCTTCGTCAACATAATCCAAGTGTTCCCGCCATTCGGCGATTTGGATGTGATCACAGTTCTAGACACTAGCCAGACGGCACGCACCTACGGAGACTGTTTAGCTCTCGCTAGGAAGGCCCTCATGGAACTAGCCGCTCAAGAGAACCGTCTCTGGGATGAAAACCAAGCTCGAAAGACCGACAGGGATCAAGCCCTTAAAGTGTCACAAGCAGCTTCAGACAGAAAGCTAGAGGCCTCTCTAGACCAGTTCGACCTCAGGGGGTTTTGCTCATGGCAACTTCCTCGACTACCGTCTGTTCTCATCCAACCCCCTCAACCAAACGAGGGTGGTCAACGGTCCCGATGACCTAGGAGATGGAACGGCACAACAGAACGAATACCAGCGCTTATCTCCCCGGGGAAAGCAAGTTCTCTGCGAAAGTGACGACGAAGACGATGAAACCATTCTCTTCCGTGCCGGGCATGAAGTCAACAAAACCGGACTCCCAAGGGTCCTGGGAGGATGGGGACGGATCATTTCCGCACTCAAATTGAAAGGCCAACTGAGAGAGGAAGGTCTATTCAAAAGAAACAAGAGAAAGATAGAAATTCATCTCGAGCAACTGCTCGGGGAGATTCCACAGTCTTCGGCATTCGTTTACAGAAACGATCAACTGGGTCAGCAACCAGTCACATGGGCAGATGTTCGGGAGGCCGTGTACTCACCTTCCGACATACCCGCCACTCAGATAAGGAGGAAAGGAAAGCTCTCCCTGATGGAGGTTTACCTAGACTGCCGCGCGCAGTTCAAAGAAGCACTGACCATTCTCACATGGGAAGAAACACAGGCGCTAACTCTCGACGCAGGCTCTGCTGCAAGAAAGATAATTTGGGCCAAGAGTGGAGGAAAACTAGCAAACCACGAGTATCGCCAGATCCAACTCCAGAACGCCCTGAGTATGCTCAGCAAGAAGGAAAGGAGCGCGGTATACCGTGAAGAGATCAAGGAGACTATTCGCCTGAACCAAGAACTCTCCAACCTCCCCCGGAGGGTCAGCAACGCATAGTTCAGTCCTGGCAACCACTGTTGCGCATTGACGTTCGAACAGCTGTGTCAAACTATAGGCTACCTCCTCGGAGAGGCACCCAAGCCAGTATCCTGGGACAGAATCCGTAAAGCTGCCGAAGCTCCCGAGAACACGTCCACAGTCAATGAATTAAGGGAAGACATGTGGCCCTACGCTACGAGGAATCCTCCTCTAACTATGGCTCAACTCAGAGCGGCCTGTTCAGAAGGAACCAAGCTTGATGTCAGTATTCTAACCCTATCGGGTCAAATCCATGCATTACCACCTAAGGCCAACAAAAAGCCGACGGAGCAGGCGCAACCCGGCCTGCCCGAAGACGCAAGTTCCCTGAAAGAGGACCCGATCCTCACTCAGCTCAAGCAGACCCAGGCGAACATTTCCCTTTGGTCCATACTCACATCTTCGTATCCTCACAAGCTCAAGTTAGAGGAAAGTCTAGCCCGTACCATGGTCCCCGTGGGCCTTGACCCCAGCAACGAAGTCATTCGGATGATCGGCAACATCCACTACGGCAACATTATCACCTTCACAGATTTGGACCTTCCAAAATTTGGGGCTGATCACAATGAGCCGCTCTACATCACGATCCAGTTGGACGGCGTCGCCTTCCGCGTGTTGGTAGACGGAGGTTCGGAATGAATGTCTTGCCCGCCAAGATGATGGACTGCTTGACATCAAGCCTACGAATCTGAAGCCTTCGATCCACCTTTGTCAAGGCCTATGACTCTACTTCCCGTACGGTTCTCGGGGTTGCTACTCTTAATATACGGTTCGGCAAGCGGGTGATCCCCACCGAATTCCAAGTGTTGGACATTCCAATCACTTTCCACGGCCATCTGGGCGTCCACGGCTGCATCAAATCAATGGCGTGGCATCCACCCTTCACCAATGCCTCAAGTTCATGCAAGGCAACGAGCTAACCAAAGTCTACGGCGACAGGCGTCACCATAGGGGACCGGCACCAACGACATTCCGGTGTTAGAAATCAAGCATAATGACGACATGGCATTAGCTGGATTCACTACGGAGACCTCCAAGATCCAAATATGCAACGTGGACCTTCCACTATCTCACGACAAGATTCCTCCCGCCATGAAGATGATGAAACTCATGAACTTCATCCCGGGGCCCGGGGCTCGGCAAAAAGGTTACGAGGCCAACACCAAGTCATCGAAGTCAAGGACCACACCACGGTCCGGGGCTTGGTTACGTGCCAACACCGGGCGACATTAGGGATAACAAAAGGCTCGCCCGCACCAAGGCGGCGGCCCGCAAAAGGGAACCTCAGACGGCACACCCAACCTCCGGCCTTACAGTTTCGACCTCGCTCATTACTTCACCAAGGGAACCAGCAGGGCGAGGGACCGACAAGGGAACCGGCAAGAGAGCGAGGGGACCGACAAAGGAACCGACGAAGCGGGAAGGAACCGACAACGGAACCGCAGAACCGAGGGGACCGACAATGAACCGATGAAGATGAGAAAGAAGCGGGGATAGTCGGCACGAGACTACGAAAGGATGGAAAAGCTAGCACGGGACCTCAGCGTTTCGAGAGGACTCAAGGCTAATCCGATAAAGGGGAGCGTTCCTCGACATCACGGCTCTATCTGGACCAAGCGCCACCACAGTCCGGCACGAGTACACATTCAGGTATCCCGGACTTGGAGGAGCAACTCAAGGTACTCTCCATGGGAAACAGTTGTTCGGATCGGCCGCCGAGGCCACATTCGAGACGGTAACTCCAAAGCATAAGGAACCGGGAATTCATAGAAGACGCTCTCGGTGGACCGGCTCTACAAAGTCTTTTTGAAGACGTCATGGAGGTGCCAAACCCGATTGACACGGGCTCGAAAACAGCATGATCGCCATGATTGGGACAGCGAAGCCAAGCCTCTCGATCCCAGAGACCCTCATCAAGCATCCGGCAATGCGCGAAGAAGCTGGGTAACTTTCACCGGACCAAGGGCAAGCCGGGCGAAATGGAAGACAAGGCCGGGCACTGCACCCACATCTCCCTAAACCCGGTCTCGAACCCTCGAGTCGAGTCCTTGTAAAAGTCCAGTCCTGCGAGTCGTCCAGCGGCCTTACGCCGGAAGACTATGATAATGTAGCCAACCATGTATTTCCTTTCTCGTTTAATGAAAAGTCGACCTTTCGGAGTATCCTCTCATTGCCACTTTAACAGCGATAAGTTAACAAACAACTTAAAAGACGTTAATAAATCAATTGATAAAGAAGCAGACACATTAAATGAACAATACATTAAAGAAGTTCTCGAGCGTGTAGTTGATCAAGAGGACAACCGGGCCCAAGCTGCCGAAGAGGTTATGACCAAAGAGAACATGGGGTCAGCGCAAGAGCCTAAAGAGACACAAGTGGGCGGTTTCTTCGCCGATGCGAGAAAAATAAGCCACGATAAGCCTCCTCCGGGAGTATGTTGACGTGTTCGCTGGTCATACCGGGACATGCCGGGACTCGATCCCTCGATCGTGGAGCACGAGAATTCCCTGGATCTCAAGTCCAAGCCTATCAAACGAAGGCTGCGCAAGATCAAGCGAGTGGTCCTTGCAAGTTAAAGAAGAAATTGAGAAAATGCTCCGAGTTGGTTTCATCGAGTGATTGAGTACCCTACTTGGCTCTCCAACATCGTGACGGTCACCAAGGCCAATGGAAAGGTCGAGATCTTTGTGTGGATTTCGGGATCTCAACAAGGCCGGCCCTAAGGATGATTTCCCACTTTGCCTAACATCGACATGCTAGTCGACACCACGGCAAATTTCGAAGTAAAGTCCTTCGTGGACGGGTTCCTGGATACAACCAGATCAAAATGTTCGAGGAGGATCAAGCCAAGGCTTGCTTTCACCGCTCAGTGGGGGACATCTTGCTACCTGGTCATGTCGTTCGGTCGAAGAACGCGGGGCTACTTACAACGGCCGCAATGTACCCTCTTCCATGACATGATTCACAAAGAAATCAAAGTATATGTCGACGACATGATCATCCACTCCGAGAGGATCGGACATGCAGCACATGACAGATCTGAGAAAGTTCTTCAACAGACTCAGAAAGCACTCCATGATATTGAACCCTGCGAAGTGCACCTTCGGCGTCAAGCGCGGCAAGGTACTGGGGTACATGGTTACAGAAAGAGGTATCGAAGCCGATCCCAAGAAAATCAAGGTCATCATCGACATGAAGCCGCCTCAGACTCTAACAGAAGTGAAGAGCTTCATGGGAAGACTTCAATACATCAGTCGCTTCATCAACCAGTTGACATCTCTCTGCGAGCCAATGTTCAAACTAATGAAGAAGAATGTCGTCATCAACCCCGAGTGCCAAACAGCTTTCGAGAAAATCATGACCTACTTGGTAAATCCCCCAATTCTGTGCCCGCCACATGAAGACACGCCACTACTCCTATATCTGACAGTAACAAACACGTCAATCGGAGCAATGCTGGCACAAGAACAGAAGGATTCCAAGGTTGAGCATACAATCTACTTCGTAAGCCGGAAGCTTCAAGGAAGTGAACTCAGCTACTCAGCATTAGAGAAAACTTGTACCGCCTTGGTATGGGTAGTCGGGAAACTGAAACACTACATGCAGTCACATTCAGTGCTCATGGTCTCCAAAATGGACCCCATCCAATACCTCTTTGACAAGCCATCCCTGTCAATGCGACTATCCAAGTGGTCATTCTTCCTGGCTGAGTTCGACATCAAGTACATGGTCAGAAAATCAACAAAGGGCAGAGTAATGGCAGATCAGCTGGCAGACTTCCCAAGCAGTGAACCCAAGGGTCCTGATCCGCAATTTCCGGACGACGGAATCTTCTCACTCGACAGCTCAAACCGCTGGTAACTCTTCTTCGATGGGGCAGCCAACAAGAAGGGAAATGGTATTGGAATGCTCCTTGTCGATCCCAAGGACGAGCATACTCCCATAGCCATCAAGTTGAATTTTGAAACAACCAACAATGCAGCAGAATATGAAGCTCGCGGTCGGTGCCGGAAGCCGCCCTCGAGCGCAACATTTCAGAACTGGATGTATACGGAGACTCAGCATTGATCATCAATCAAGTGTCCAACAAATGGAAGACGGTAGATTCTGGCCTCCAGAAGTACCACACGTACATGGAGGAGCTCATTGCTCAGTTCAAGGACATCACTTTTCACTATTTGCCAAGAGAGAGGAATCGCTTCGCAGACGCCCTGCCAACGCTCACCTCTCTTGTTGAAATTCCCGATGGGAAAGCAGTAAAACCCCTCAGAATAGGCAGACGGGAAACACCCACCTATTGCTGTGAGATCGAAATAAAAAATGAAAATATCGACGAACCCTGGTATAATCAAGTATACCAGTACCTCCAAAACGGAGAAGCTTCCTTCACAAATGAAGATGGAAAATACAAAGAAGGGATCAAAGCCAAAAACATGATGGCATGAAAACACCTGGCATCCCATTTCGTCATTCTGGGGGGTATGTTGTACAAGAAGCGCCACCAAGGGCCACTCCTTCGGTGTGTAAACAAAGAAAAAGCCAGCGAGCTAATGAACGAAGTTCACAACGGAACCTGCGGTCCACATATGAACGCCCGAGCATTGACACAGATCATTCTCCGTATGGGATACTATTGGATATCAATGGAAACAGACTGCATCTAGTTCGTCTGAAGCTGCGACAAATGTCAACGGTTCTTCAACCTCAATCACATCCCTCCTCATGAACTCTATTGCATGACTACACCATGGCCTTTCGCCACATGGGGAATCGATGTCATCGACAAGATCACTCCACCAGGGAGCAATGGTCACGAGTTCATTCTAGTCGCAGTCGACTACTTCACCAAGTGGGTAGAAGCCAGATCGTACAAGATACTGAATTCTAAGGTGGCCGAGTTCATCAAAGAGAACATCATGTGCCGATACGGAGTGCCCAACGAGATTATATCCGACAATGGGACTCATTTCGAAGGAGATTGTGACCAACTACTGACCGAATTCAGAGTCACACGTCACAAGTCTTCTCCTTACAGACCACAAACCAATGGTGCAGTAGAGGCAGCAAACAAGACTCTCGCCATGATAATCAGGAAGATGACCACCAGAGGTCGGGACTGGCCCGAAAAGATACATCTAGCCCTCTGGGGATACAGAACATCAGTCAGAACCGCCACAGGAGAGACTCCATTCGCGCTTACCTACGGAATGGAAGCAATGCTACCCGTGAAATTGGAAATTCCATCCCTCCGAGTCCTCTTGGAAAATGGGATCAATGAAGTCGAATGGCTACAGAGCCGCCACGACGAACTTGCTCTACTCGACGAGCGCAGATTGAAAGCCATGGAACACACTTGAGCCTACCAGAGCAGAATGGCCCGAGCATTCGATAAGAAAGTCAAGATCCGAGACATCAGAGAAGGCGACTTGGTGCTAAAGGAAAAGCCTCCTACGCAGACCAATCCCCTCGGAAAGTGGGAGCCTACATGGATAGGACCGTTCGTGGTACAAAGAATCTTCTCCAGAGGAGCCATGAAGTTAGCAGATTTGGACGGGAACCCTTTCGTTAACCCCGTAAACGGAAGCAAGCTCCGCAGATACTTCATTTGAGGAAGAGCATGAGTCAACTCTCCTTCCCCATACACCACCCCTCAGTAAAATTAAAGTGCTAAAAGAGTAATACCCAACTGGATACATTCCCTCTAATGATCCAGGTAAAAAACAGGGTCACACTTTTTTTGTCTTTGTTTTTCTCAAATTCACCTAGAAGTGTCGAACTACGGTGACCTGAGCCCCTTAGTCCAATTGTAAAAGGGGAACGTAGGTAGCTATCATTGGTTCGGTCTCAAAAACAAAAAAAATACAATAAGCATCAATTGCTTGTGTTTCGAAGAACTCTTTTCAATTAACCTACAAATTCATTACGGTTAAAAAAATCTTTGATGAGTTCAAGCACGGTCAACTCTTGACTCGCTACAAGCTATCAAAACTACAATAAAACATTAATCACTTAATGTGTCTCCAATTACAATGGGCGGATACTCTGGACAGCAAGGTCAACCTAGTTCCCGAACTTGGTCCTTCATCCTTCTTCCCCTTACCTTTCCCACGGCGAGTGTTCTTCACCTTCACAGGGAATATTTCGGTAGTCCTTCTACCTGTCTCAGGGACCCTTCCCGACGCCTCCGTCAAACCTGTAGCTATCAACGCAGCCCTTTCCCTAGCTCTATCTCGAGCTGCCTCGCTTCGAGCCGTCAGGACCGTGCTTTGATTGGCCTCCCGATCAGCATTGGCCTCATAGTCAGCCATGTCATTCCCAGTACGATCCTGAAGGTTAGCCCCCGCTTCAGTCCTCCTCAAGGTCGAGCTGTCAAGGGGATTTGCACCCAACAGCTCACTCTGTCTCCACAAGATAGCCATCTGTGTCTCCCCTATACACTCTTCATACCCGCCCGTATACCGGCGACGTACCGGTGCCCTCTCCGTGAAAGAGAACCCCGGCAGAAAGGACGTGTATTGCCACCACCGTGTGAGCAAAGCAATAGTGTCGAAGGATCTTCCATCGCAGAGATCCCACCTCGAAGGTAGCAAAGCATGACTCAAGCCCGTCAATGGCACCTCGCTCCACCCGCATCGTCGCAGTAACCAACGATGGAATGTAGAAAGACGTGCGAGACAGCCCCGGCACTCGACAACCAATAGACCCTCCCGAGCGGTCCGACAAGTCTCGTAACTTCCAGGGGGAACCCACCATCGCAAGTGATGCGTGCGGAGTTCGGCCATCCAGAGCTTCGGCCACTCGATTGCCCCTATCACCAGGACGTCGAGAGAAGGACCAAGCGTCACAAGACATTGGCACCTCGGGCATCATCTGCAGCCTCTCCTCAACCACATGGTAAGCATAGCGGGACTCCCTCCCCACATGTATCGGCCGCGGCCGCCATTCGACCTATGCCTGTGAACGTCTCGCCCATCCAACGGCACGATGTCTCCCCGCTCCGCATCGCTCACAAGGTCCAGTACACTGTGATGGCACACACCCAGGGATGTGAACGTGAACAGAGTAGCGATCGCGCACAAAGCAAACGCATCCCACTCAAAGACGCTCCCCTCAGCTCCGGTAAATCTATCGGGCAGTCCCGAAATGTTGACATAATCAGTGTTCAATATTAGCATCCCGTATGCTTATCCAGCCGAGATACCAAGCAGAGACACTAGCTTCTCAACAGTGGCCATGCCACCATCATACGGAAGAACTAGCTGTTCCGTCTCAGGTCCTCCCAGAATGGCCCAAAAATCTTCGACTGTAGGAGTGATTTCGTTGTACGAAAAGTTGTACACATTCCTCCGTATGTCCTAGAAGCGAGCCGCTGCTCTCAAAAGATCCCAATCTGGCATGAGCTCCTTCAAAGCCCAAACAGATTTCATCCCGTAACAGCCTTCGAAAAACCCCTTATTTTGCCTCGTGTGGTTCCGTACCCACGACTGAAAATTTTCCAAGTATCGCTCTTGCATCCGAGACGATATCTTAGGAAAGGGAGCCATGAAAGAAAGTGAAAGAAGCCTAAGGAATTTGAAAGAAATTCAGCCAACTGATCAAAGCAATGCCCAGTTTCTTACGAATTGCAAAGCTGAAACTGCAATTTAAAAGACTCTGGAAATTCATTCTCAGTCCGGCCGAACTCCCTCTGCAGTTGACTTGGTCAACTCTGCAGCCAGCTGCTCCTAAATTGGAAGCAATTCCAAACAAGGCCCTGTTCATCCTTTATGAATCTGCGTGCTGCCCCTAGTTTCAATCAACCAATGCCAACACCTCTTCCGCCCCGGGCTCGTGCAACAGTGCAATTAATTAATAATCAGTGCATATAGGCTTAAACTTTGACCCGTTCAATTTTTAATGCATGTTTCATATTGTTTATTTTTTGATTAACCTACTTCCTTATTTGCCGAAAATAAAAGAAGGTGATCACAGAATAGATGCGCGAAGTGCAGGTTCCGCCCCACGGGCGCCTTTTCAAATACAGTTCAAGTCAAATTTCTCCAAACAATACATACATTTTGTCAAAAAAAAAAGAAGCAATAAAGGAAGGACTACTCCGCGTCCTGCTCGTTATTCGAGCACTCGACGCACTTCTCCGCAGCCGCCGGATCCGTCAAGAACAGATAATCCCCGAATTCCTCCAGGCGGGAATATGCAAAAGGCCTCCTCGGCGTCTGCGAACTCGAAGACTCTCCCCTCTCGTACCCAGAGTGCGAAGGAGGATAAGCTCCAAACCCAGCCGTTCCGCCCGCGAACTGGCCAAATCCCTGCGCGAAGTCCTCTCCACCAGCCGTGGGAGCAGACGAACCACTCGGCCTAGACGGCCTCGGCTCACGAACATCCACGCTCCTCCGGGAACAACACCTCATGAATGCCACGAGCCTCCTAGTGTAGGTGGCCCACGCGTCCAACTGTCTCATGGCCAGATTATACGTACGGCCAGATACCTGCGAACTAGGAAAATCATCAAAAGACAAGCAGAAAGTACAGAAGCAACATTTGCAGAATGCTACTATCGAATGCAGAAAATCAAAAAGTGCTCACCGAAGCGTTGGATCCACCCTATACTGAGGTCTCGGCTCCTCCGGGATCGGGATCACCAGTCGCCTGCGCGAACCGTCCAGCCCCTCGTACGCCAGCCTAACGCGTGGGAGCGGGAGATCTCAGGGATATCCAGGGCCCTCGCCCTCCCTGTGCTGCACCTCCGGGCTCCTCAGCCTCATCCTCAAGAAAGTGTCATAGTCGGCTCCCGCTATGACGTACTCGGTATAGAACACACCCTGTCTATACCTCTCCAACTCCTCCATCGGCATCGACAGAGGATGCTGCATGTGCATAGGAGGATCCACCGGCACCATCGGAAGGGACCCCGGGCCATGCTGACGGGTCACCCTCTCCCCCAGATACATCACATCGCAGTGAAGTCCCACCAGGAGCTTCCGCCGCCGCGTAACCTCGCTAGCAACCTGAACCACGCCCATGTGGAACCACTCCACCAGGTCAGTTGGATCCGCTAGGAGAACTCACGGCTCAGGGCCTGGGACACCTCCTCGTACGTCAACCGAGTACCCACTCTCGATGACACCGCCTTCTTCGACCTCTTCTGCCAAACCAGCATGGCAGGGAACAGGGGTCGGTACGCCTCCTTAATATCCCACAGCTGCGGGCTGAACACCTCATAGCACCAGACCTGTCAAGCAAATGGAAAGTTATGTCAGCTACAGAGCAGATACATACGAGTACATAAAAGAGATAATGAAGAGAAAAAGATGTAAAACGTACATCCAAAGCAAACGAGAAATAGCTTAAGGAACTCTCCTCCCCCCGCGAGAATCTGTCCAGGGAATGGTAGAGCTCGGCCAGTCCAGCCTCCCCCCATGCAAACCCCCTCACGGCATCCAAGTCTGTCAGCGACCCGAGCTGAGGGAAGTGACAGGATGTGTCGGAAGTCGGGAACAAAGTCGCTGACAACGCGAACCAAATGAACCCTCGAGCCAGGCGCTCCGCGGTCATCCTCAGAGACCCATCCAAGTAATCTGCAATACCCGTCTGCAGATGCCTCTCCATCGGCCTGTACCGAATGCCTAAGCCCTTGGCATCGGTGATATCAAAACCCAGCAGCTCCGACAACTGCCCCGGGGTATAGCCATCTACCCACACCAGCGTGTTGCTATAGGTCGGCAACCCGGTGATAGCAGCAAAGTTAGTGAGAGTCACCGTCGCCTCCCCCTATCTGAAATGAAAAGTGTGGGTCCTATCCCACCAGTACTCATTCAGAGCTACGTACATGGACCTGGCCCTCTGCGTCGCAGCTATCGCAGCTACCGCAGCTACCGCAGCTACCGCAGCTACCGCACTGATGAATCCAGCCAATCCGGAGTCAAGCACCAGCTGCCGTGGACTCCTCTCTCCATATCGAGCATCGTCCGGGAATATCTCCCACAGCGCTCTCACTGCCTCGAAGGCTCCCCGACTCTTCTGGTTGCGAACATCAACCGTCCCTCGCCCCTGCAGGTGAACAAAGCAAGAATACGTTAAGCACAGAAGCAACGTCAACAGAATGCACGAACGCATGTCAAGAGGATGCAATGCAGATACGATTCTCATTCATTTCCTAAAATATTTCCATCACTTTGAAAACTCCGTCGAATCCGGAACTTTCAAAGCATTTCGAAAACTCCAACTTTCAAAGCACTTCGAAAACTCCGTCGAATCCGAAACTTTCAAAGCACTTCGAAAACTTCGTCGAATCCGGAACTTTCAAAGCATTTCGAAAACTCCGTCGAATCCGGAACTTTCAAAACCCTTCGAAAACTCCGTTGAATCCGGAACTTTCAAAATTCTTTCGAACATTTCAAAAATTTACTCCGTCCCGAATTAAAGCTACTTTAATTTTGGAAAATGCATCTAGACATGGAATTTTGCAACCCAAAACTTTTATGTCATCTACCCATGGTGTCAATTGAACTACATCCTAGTCAATTTTGACAAAGGTTCATAGCAAAGTCAAAAGCCCCAATTCGGGCACCAAAATCCCTAACTCATTCCTAGTCAAATTTCTAACATTTAAAGAATGCACATTCTTAAAATTAATGGAATTTGAGGGAAGCTTACTTGTCTCGCGATCCCTCCCTTGGAGTTGTGGTTCTCCCTAGCCGGGTAGAACTCCGCCGGATTCAATGGATGAATGTTGGTTCGAATGGTCCGAACCAACCGCGTTCTTTCGTCATCGGTCCTTCCATGACGAGACTTTGGTTCCCAATCACCTTCCATAGCAATTTTCCTTCACAAATTTGAGCAAACCTCACAATTTGGGGTGAAAATTCTCTCCTCCTTTCTCTCTTCCTCGTCGGAAATAATGAAAGAAAATGGCCACTTTTTCTTCTGCCTCGGTGCTGATGACAACCTGGTCAAACTCAGTCCAAGTCAGGCCGGACTCTTGCTGCACCAGAAAGATTCCTTGCCACTTTGACCCCTCAGCTTTTCACAGTTTCAATTTTACCCCTTTTGGCCCCCAAAAGTGTAAAATTTCCCCCCAGTTAGACATTTCTAACACCCCATCCCCCGAGGATAAATCCCTAGTTAGTTTTCACTAACGCTCGTCTCCAGACGTTAAATTCCCAGTTAGTTTTCACTAACGCTCGTCTCCAGACGTTAAATTCCCAGTTAGTCCTCACTAATGCTCGTCTCCAGATGTTAAATTCCCAGTTAGTTTTCACTAACGCTCGTCTCCAGACGTTAAATTCCCTGTTAGTTTTCACTAACGCTCATCTCCAGACATTAAATTCCAAGTTAGTCCTCACTAACGCCCGTCTCCATACGTTAAATTCCCCGTTAGTTTTCACTAGCGCCCGTCTCCAGACGTTAAATTCAATCCTCAGTTGACGTTTGACATTCAAACGCTCAATCATGTCTCCGGACATTCAAGTTGCAATTCCGTCTCCAGACGTTAAATTCAAACGCTCAACCCTGTCTCCGGACATTCAAGTCACATTTCCATCTCCTGACGTTAAAATTTCTAGTGGTTTTCACCATCGTTCACTTCCCCGGCCACCAGTCGTAAGCCCGATCGTCCCACTGCAGCGGCCATCAAGGTAAGCCCGCACAATAATCCCTCTTCGGCCATCAAGGTAAGCTCGAATGCTCATCATCCCCAGCAGGATTCTAAAGAAGAAACGTCAATCCTTCCGAGTTGTTAATAACGCCAGTTTAACACAACCATTCCCATCGTTGCCACCCTATCCCCAGCAGGATGAACCTGGCCGTCATCATAAGCCCATCACTCAAGGCACAAACGCCTTCATCTCAGGATAAACGTATGTTCCAGCAACTCCAGTTTGAGGCGCCACACGCCCTCGTATGTTCCAGAAACTCCGGTTTGAGGTGCCACACGCCCTCATTTGTTCCAGCAACTCCGGTTTGAGGCGCCACACGCCCTCGTATGTTCCACCAACTCCAGTTTAAGGCACCACACGCCCTCGTATGATCCAGTAACTCCGGTTTGAGGCGCCACACGCCCTCATATGTTCAGCCACTCTGGTTTGAGGCACCACACGCCCTCGAAGGTGTCAGAAATCCCAGGTTCAGACACCTCACAATAGTCTCCATTCGGGTCCAGGTACCTCGCGATGATCTCCCTCAGGTTCAGACGCCTCCCAACAGTCTCGCTCAGGTCAAGGTTCCCACGTGCGGCCCCTTGCACCTACGAACTATGACCGGCTTGATTCCCGCTCGGGATACGTAGGAATCCTTTCGCTAAGGGTCCAGCCACCTGACCGCCCAGGTCTTTCAAAGTAAGGCATCCCGATTTGGATCCTTATCTTTTTCAACGATCCCACTTCCTTCAGAAGAGACGTCGCTGAGGGGCTAACTGTAAGTACCCAAATCCAGATCGTCAAAATTCGTTAGAAAGTTAACCAGAATCCGTTAACTGGCCCGCTCCAGGTTAACCGAAACCCGTTAAGCTCCCCGTTGCCATGCCAACAAGACGTCCCGGGACTGCCCCGTGCATCCCGACGTCGAAACGTACTTAACACACGTCATCACACGTGAAAGTACGGCTTTCCCTGAAAAACGCACTTTCCAGCACTTTTCGGGGGCATTTCGGACATTTTTCGGACTGTTATTTAAAAAACGGACAAAACCGGGACCCGGGACCGAAATCCCACATGGCTGGTGACTCATTGGGACACTTGGCACGCATGCCACCTCCCTCTAGTCACCTTTCAATCAATTTCAGAGTGAAAACACTAAAATAACCCTGGTTTGCAGTCCAAGTCCGGCCGGACTCCTTTGCAGACTCTTAGAAATTGCCAGCAAGTCCCTCAAATTTCAAAAGTTTCACAAAACCCCCTGGATTTCAGGCTAAGTCCTGCCGGACTCATACTGAATTTTCACCTATAAATAGAAGGGCTGTCAAAGCCATTTAGAACAACATTTTTACTCTCCAAAATCACCACAGCCACGGCCTAAACTAAATCCTCCCTCTCTCGAGCTCTCGTTTTGCCTCGATTTGGGTGAAAACTCCGCATTTCAATCGAACACGAACCAAAACACCTCAAAACACCATTTCAAACCACTTTTCGTATCCCGTATACACCCCCCGAGCCAAAGGAGTCGACCCTAGCCATAGGTATAACTCCCACTCTCTAAATCTTTCGTTCCGCCTCGGTTTACTCGCCAGTCGCCATAACCGTTTCAGATGAACACCGTTGAAATGTAGACGCCTCCGTCTAACGGGATCCGATACGTTTTAGCCCCTCGATCCTCTTCTCTTCCCGTAAGAGAAGTAATCACGGGTTAAAACGGCGTTCCGACCCCGTTCCGTTTAAATTTCTGTCATTTACAATTCCGGATCGATCGATCCGTTGATCGTCCTTTAAATTCCTATCATTAACCATTCCGAGCCATTTTGGCTCGTTGAACATCATTTACAATTCTGAGCCATTTTGGCTCGTCGATCGTCATTTACAATTTCGAGTCGTTTGGCTCGTTGATCGTCATTTACGATTTCGGATCGTTTGATTCCGTTGATACCGCATCTTTAAATACTATCATTTACAAAGTCCGACCCATTTGGATCGTGATAGTATTTACCTTTCAAAGTCCGAGTCGCAGCCCGATTCGTTGATTTCATGTCATTTAATACGTTTTTTCCCGTAAAAATCGTTAACAATGTAAAGCCCGGTTAAAAACCGGAGTTTGACCTTCGAACTCTCTTTCAAAATGCGCGAATTGACGTTTGGCATCCGCTCATCTTCAAACTAAAAGTCGACTTTTGACATTCAAAATCATTTAATACGTTTTTCCCGTAAAAATCGTTAACAATGATTCGCCCGGTTCAAAACCGGAGTTCGACCTTCGAACTCTCTTTCAAAACTCAAAACCGACGTTTGTCATTCAAACGCTCGTCTTTTCAAACAAAGTCACCTAATCAACATTTGACATTCAAATCAAGATTAAGCTATCATTCAAGCTCCCATTTCAAAAATGCAAACACACACACACACACACACACACACACACACGTTTTCCAGAAAGGTAGAAAGACTCGTCATACGAGGCATTTCGGGTGATCTCGTAATACTCTTCCTGAAACGTAATGTGACCTCCGAACCTAACAATCTCTGGTACTCAAAATAGCTTTTTACTCGATTTTGCTACTAATAAAAATGACTCCCCATTTTCAAAGCCTTTTCCTAAGTATTTGCTACCAATAAAAATGACACCTTTTTCACTATAGCCGTTTCTCAACGTTTGGGCTCAAAATACAAAAACCGCGTGGCGACTCCTCATTCCTTCCCGAAAAGCGAGGTCTCAGACACCAACCCTCCGTGAAAGACAACCGCATTTTCCGCGTCCGCACGAAAAGCCCTGAGTAATTTCAGGATGACATTGATGCTATGTTTGGAGATTCTCCTCCTAAGATAGAGACGAAGCCACCAATGATTCCCAAGAAGATCCCTGCAATAGAGGATAGTGCTGGAATCTGTTCTAGAGTGAGAAAGAGGAAGGCTATCCAAGAAGAGGTGATTGAAGTAGGAGACGTGTTTGAAGGAATGCCCATGGGGGAGTTTAAGAAGAAATATATGAGCTTTACAACTGGGGTAAGGTGTTACTAACTAATTTTTGACCGATTCATAGCTTTTATGATATCCTTTGATGTCAACTCTTTATGTCATAGGTGGTGGGATATTTGAAAGACTTTTTGAAGGAAAATGAGATGGTTAAGAAGAAGTCCAAGTCAGAGGCAGCTCTGGCTAGGAAAGAAAAGGCTCTGCTGGAGAATAAAGTGAAGGAACAGGGGAATACTTTGGAAAAGCAAGTGAAGACTTTGGAGGAGCAAGAGAAGATGGTAAAGGATCTTCTAGACAGCCTAGCCAAGAGTGAGGGTGATCATCTTAAGGAGATTGATGATGTGAGGAAGTCTTGCAAGATTGCAGCTGCGAAGAATGTTGTTCAAAGCAAGATCAAAATGATGAAGGAACACCAAGACGATAAATCTCAAGGTTGGGACATCAAAAAAGAGTATGCCAATCTGGCCAAATTACCAGGGGAGCTGGTGGATGAAGGTGAGGTGTCATCCAGTCCTCAGGAAGAAATGGTGAAAGAAGGAACAATGGTTGGAGAGGAGGCTCCAAAGGCAACATCTGAGGCAGCTGCCATCTGAAAAGGTAAACATGTTCGTTTGTTTTGCTGGAAATTTGTGGGTGGAAACCCAAAGACAATTTTATTTAGTTGGTATGTAATCGGTTCATAAGGACCAAAGACAATTTATTTCAAGTGTTGGGCTGGTTCAACACTTTTGCTTTTTAGTTTTAGTAGTTTGGATATTGGTACAACATCTTGACTTTTGGGAGCGTTTTTATGGTAGCTTTAGAAAAACTCCGATTTGGTAGTTTTCAAGTATGTCAGGACTTGGTATAATTATGATGAAGTTTTCTTGAATGATCATATGTTAACTTCGTAAGGTGACATGAAAAATGTCAAAACTGTAGGTACTTTAAGATGACACGTATATGCCATAACCATATGAACAAAACTTAAGATCAATCATTTAATTGTGTGGGAATGGGTAAGCTATATAATTTTACTCATATAGGCCCACCCCACACCTCAATTAAAGAGATATCTTGCGCTCCAGACGAAGGTGTGGCAACCTAACATTCTTAGAAAGAGGTAATTAACTCTTTAAACCTTAGAAGGGATTGTGTATAATTACTTTAGAAGAGATGGCCAGTCTCTAGTGAAGGAGAGTTCGTTGTTATTTTGATTTGAGCACTTTTGATATGTCCCCACTTTCATATGTCAACATCTTGCAAGACAGAGACATGTTAGAGATGGGCGTCAACTATGTTGACGCCCCTCCACAGGTTGTGTTAACGACATCTTATTTTGAAGTAAAAAATGAAAAATGAAAGATTATTCATATTCAATAAATGAAAAGATCAATAGAGGATTGTCTATGTTAGTGTTATGCCCTAGGCCTATAGTTGATAGACCTATATGTTGACATTATTTATTATTATATGAAAAGCTTATTATTTGATTATTATATATTTTACATATTTATTGTAATAATCTCCGTCCCTAATTATTAAGTGAATAATTAGTATAATTGTTAATGGATAATCATATGATGATTATATGCATAGAGATCCACATTGAAATTATGGGTACTTGTTAGTGAACAAGTGACTGGACTTGACCCGTATGAGATTTATGTCATGGTCAAATGTCATAATTAAACTCATATGGTCACTTAATTTAGTCCCTAGACCTGAGATTATCATGACCTAACATATGATATGTTTGATTTTAGTCAAACGATATCTTAACACGATATTTATAAAGGCTATCTTTGGCATGATCGGATTCATGATGGGAAGGATGATAAGTCAAGATGGAATTTGTCCCTCGAAAGAGAGATGTTTTGCTTGGGCCCCTCGATGAGTGATAATGATGAAAGTGTATGACCATACCCCAATGTGATTGGATTATCATTATACTCAATATCGAGAAAGCATTGAAAAAATACAAGTTGACGTGGACCATGACTTGTGTTCAATATAACATCGTGAGACAAAGGGAGAAATGGAAGTGTACCATTGGAAACGTGAACTCTTACGTTATATTAATTGGGTAGACATAATGACTTGCTAGAGTCCGCTTATGTTTTATGAGGATCGATATGATCGGGCTCATTGCCAACATAATATAATCCTATTGGGTCACACACAATTGGAATGAATTGGTTAAATCAAAGGAAGAAAATTGAGAGTTCCTGATCTGGCAAGAGTCATCGAGCAACAGAGAGTTCCTGATCTGGCAAAATTCATCACGCGATAGAACTTGCCCAGAGGCAGTTTACAACCTTGTTTCCTAATACGATTAGGGCACAAATATTAATACTATTGTAGTATAAATATGAGGTCTTTGAACAGCCGAAAAATAGACGAATTTTTGAAAAAAAAATCACCATAAAGGTCTCTCAATTTCTTTCTAAGGTTTAAGGATCTAGCAATCCTCAAGAACCGTTCTTAATTCATTCAAAGGTGTGGATACTACTAGAGGGTCTTCGCTCGTTCGACGATCAAGGCCTAGATTTCTAATCCAAAGATTCAAGTTTTTGAAGATCGAAGTTTGTGATTCAAAATCACATTGATAAATTGTTCGATAGCTCAAGAACGGAAAGCATTTAAGGTTGGTAAATTCTATCTCATAGGAATTCAATTTAATCGTATAGAACGGATCTTAGGGCTCTTGGGTTTTGTGTTATTTAGATGCTAATTCCGCTGCACATGGACCCATAAAACCCAACAGTGGTATCAGAGCCCCGTTCGTATGGTTAAGTTTGAATTAACATGCTAGAATGTTTATATAAATTGTTTATATGTTCGTTGTATGTTTTTGTATGCGATAGTTTTTTATTGTTTTTTAAAAAATGTGCCAAAATCGGTTTCTGTTCATATTGAATTAAATCTGTTAAAAGCAGTTTATTTGATTTAATTGCTTTATGATTGGAATTGATTGAAGCTGGAAAAATCTGCAAGTCTGGCAACTCTATTCACGCGACAGAGTTGGCCATGGGCAGTCAGATTGGCTCGTCTGGTCGCACGACGGATCCGGCCTTCTGAAAGTTTCTGTTACGCGACAGACTTTGCCAAATCTGGGCATAATCAGTTTGTTAAATTTTCCTGCTAATCTGTGATTATGTTTACAGTCTGATATATTTCTGTTTTAATCTGGTGGTGTAAATTTCTGAAAAATAAATTTATAGGACTATGCTAGATTAATTCATGGTTTATGCATGCTTAATTAATTTAAATGTGATTTTATTAATTGTTGCGATGCATGAATTATATGTTCTTATGTGTTAAGAGCTTTGTTAGATGTTTAGTTGAAACATTGAATTATAATTTCCTAAATGTTTAAATTGAAACATTAAAATTTTATTTTTCTGATTGTTTATGAGAAACAAGTCAGTTTACGCAAAATTTGAAGGAATATGATTGTTTGTGAGAAACTAGTCAGTATACAAAGTATTGATCATGTTGCAAATCAGAGCTGATATTGTAATTGTGCATGTCTAGGAGAGTTCTGTCGAAAGAAATATTTGGTACTTAAGCAGTCCTGTTGGCTCACCTATTTTCCTGGAAACTTACCTGGTGTACATTATGATTATCTTTGTTGATATGCTTATAATCTGCTTTAAAGAACCTTCATTTAACTTTTAAGTTCTTTATGCCAATCCATGATTAAAATACTTGAGACCACTCGAATAGTTTTGGGTGGGCTTGCCATAGCAAGGTACTTTGATTCTATTTGTTTGCGAGCAAGATGAGGAAATGGTGGTTCCTATACGTTTAAAGTGGATGAACTTAATTGGGTTATCAAAATGGTTTTGGACCCAAGGCATAAGATGAGATTAAAATATGCTTAGACATATGGTGTCTTAAATAAATCTCATAAAAAATCTAAGAGTCATATATGATATGATTGATGTTTTCTACCTAATTAATTTTAATCTTGAGCGGTGCGCCATAGCGTTGATATTAAATTAAAGTTGGATCTTAGCCCATCAAATGTATATTATGCTTATTTGCATTGGAAGGTGTATAATTTAGTGGGATCATTTATTTTCATATAAATGCATTATACTTTTCATATAATATGTGTTACTTATATGTGTTCATATTTTATGTATATCCTTTTGTAGAATAGATGGCATCAAACAATAATCATCTGTCACTGCGATCTATCCCTGAGAAATAAAAGTTGAAAGAGAATGGTACAAACTATATGGATTGGATCCGTAGCGTGAGAATTGTTCTCAGGCAAGAGGAAAAATTGTACGTTCTCGAGGAACTTGTTACACATGAACCTGCTGCCAATACTACTAGGGCAGTGAGGGATCAATATCTGAAGCATAAGCGTGATGCTACTGATGTTGGTTGCCTCATGCTCTCCGCCATGTGCAAGATCCTTCAGAAGGATCTTGAGCACTTGGGGACAGTTGATCTAAACAATCGACTGATGGAAATGTTTCAAGTTCAAGCAAGGCAGGAAAGGTATAATACATTTAAAGCCCTAACCTCATGCAAGATGAGTGAAGGACAAGTTGTTGGTCTCCATGCTCTAAAGATGAAGGGCCACATCGAGCATCTTGAGAGGCTCGATTTTCCAATTAACCAAGAGCTGGCTATTGACATGATATTGAATTAATTGCCCGAAAGTTTTAGTAATTTCATAATGAACTATAACATGGGGGCATGCATAAGAACCTTTCCGAGCTAATTCAAATGTTGAACACTGCGGAAACCAATATCGTCAAAAAGAAAACCGATCAAGTGTTGATGGTTAACAAAGGGAAAGGTTTCAAGGGTAAGGGAAAGGCAAAAGTTGCTAATCCTAAGGCAAGTGTTGCCAAACCCAAAGAGGCTGCCAAACCCAAAGAGACTAAGCCCAAGTCCCAAGAGGATGCGGTCTGCTTCCATTGCAATGAGATTGGGCATTGGAGGAGAAACTGCAAGAAATATCAGGAAGCACTGAAGAAGAGCAAAGGTGTTGCCTCGACTTCAGGTATCTTTGTTATATATATATTTCTATCTACTTCTTGTTCTTGGGTATTATATACCGGATGTGGATCTCACATTTGTTTAAATGTGCAGGGTCTAAAGAACAGAAGGATGCTTGAAGATGGTGAAGTGGACCTACGTGTGGAAAATGGAGCAAGATTTGATGCATTAGCCGTAGGAACTTATGAAGTTACTTTACCTAGTAGACTAATACTTGTTTTGAACAATTGCTATTACGTTCCAGCTTTAAGTAGGAATATTATTTCGATTTCAAGTTTGGATAATGAAGGTTTTAATTTTCTTATATGTGATAAGAAGTTTTCTATTTACAAGTGTGATATGCATTATTGTACTGCTATTTCATTCAATGGTCTTTATATCCTTGATGTTGAAAATCGTGATAATGACATCTATAACATTAACAAGAAATCTAAACCCAATGATGTAAACCACACTTACTTATGGCATTGTCGTCTTGGCCATATAAATGAGAAACGCATTTTTAAACTCCATAAAGATGGATTTTTAGACTCACATGATTATGAATCATATGAGACATGCGAATCTTGTTTACTAGGCAAGACGACCAAGGACCCATTTACCAAAACTGGTGAAAGGGCGGGCGACTTATTAGGCCTCGTACATACTGATGTATGTGGACCTATGAGTAGCAATGCTAGGGGAGGATTTCAGTACTTCATTACATTCACTGATGATTATAGTAGATTTGGATATGTTTATCTAATGAAACATAAAAGTGAATCGTTTGAGATATTTCGAATATTTCAAAATGAGGTGCAAAATCAACTTGGCAAAACTATTAAAGTATCTCGATCCGATCGAGGTGGCGAATATTTGAGCCAAGAATTTGACAGTCATCTTAAGAGTTGTGGAATTGTTTCAGAACTCTTTCCACCCGGAATACCACAATGGAATGGTGTGTCTGAAAGGAGGAATAGAACTTTGTTGGACATGGTTCGTTCAATGATGAGTCAAATTGAGCTTCCTTTATCCTTTTGGGGACATGCACTAGAAACTGCTGCTTTCACTATAAACAGAGTTCCTACCAAATCAGTTCAAAAGACCCCATATGAGATGTGGCATGGAAGAAAACCCAGTTTATCTTTCATGAAGATTTGGGGTTGCGATGCATATGTCAAGAAGTAAACTTCTGACAAGCTAGCACCTAAGTCTGATAAATGTGTTTTCGTGGGTTATCCTAAGGAAACTAAAGGATACTATTTCTACAATCGGAACGAGAACAAAGTGTTTGTTGCTCGAAATGGTACCTTTTTAGAAAAGAAGTTTCTTTGCAAAGGAACCAGTGGGAGTAAAATAGATCTCGAAGAAGTTCGAGAACCCGAAAACAACATTGAACCAATGGTAGAAACTGAACCAAGTTCACAAGGAGTTGTGGAATCGGTTCAAGATGCACAAGTCCTTCGCAGAGGTGGTAGGTCACGATCCGAGCCTGAGAGATATGGATTTCTCGTTACGGAAAGTGATGAAGTGGAGTTCATCGAAAATGATGAGCCTACTTGCTATCAAGAAGCGATGTCCTCTCCTGATTCAAAAAAATGGCAAGAGGCCATGAAGTCTGAATTACAATCCATGGCTGATAATCAAGTTTGAAACTTGATTGATCCACCCGAAGGTGTAAAAAACCATAGGGTGCAAATGGGTCTTCAAGAAAAAGACCGACATGGATGGGAAGGTGCACACCTATAAGGCTAGGCTTGTAGCTAAGGGATATAGGCAGATTCATGGTATCGACTATGATGAAACCTTTTCGCCTGTAGCTATGCTCAAGTCTATTAGAATTTTAATTGCCATAGCCGCATATTATGACTATGAGATATGGCAAATGGATGTCAAGACAACTTTCCTAAATGGGAAGTTACTTGAGGATGTATACTTGATACAACCTGAAGGTTTTGTCAGTTCAGAAAATTCTAATAAGGTGTGTAAGTTGCAGAGATCCATCTATGGATTGAAGCAAGCTTCTAGGAGTTGGAATCTACGTTTTGACGAAGCAATCAAAGAGTTTGGCTTTATCAAGAACGAAGATGAACCTTGTGTATACAAGAAAATTAGTGGGAGCGTAGCACTATTTCTAGTGTTGTATGTCGATGATATCTTACTCATTGAAAATGACATTCCTGCACTACAGACTGTCAAGTCTTGGTTGGGAAAGTGCTTTTCAATGAAAGATATGGGCGAAGCTGCATATATCCTTGGTATCAAGATCTATAGAGATAGATCTAAAAGGATTATTGGTTTAAGTTAAAGTACTTTCATTGACAAGGTTCTTAGAAGATTCCAAATGGAAAATTCTAAAAGAGGAAACTTGCCAATGTTGCATGGTGTATCTCTTAGCAAGACTCAAAGTCCTAAGACTAATGATGAGCGAAAGAGAATGAATGGTATTCCATATGCTTCGGCAATTGGATCTATCATGTATGATATGTTATATACTAGACCCAATGTCTCGTTTGCCCTAAGCATGATGAGTAGATACCAATCAGATCCCGGTGAACCACATTGGATAGCAGTCAAGAATATCCTCAAGTACTTACGAAGAACTAAGGATGTATTCTTGGTCTTTGGAGGAATGGAAGAAGATCTTGTTGTAAGAGGTTACACAGATGCTAGCTTCCAAACCGACAAAGATGATTACAGATCGCAGACAGGATTTTTGTTTACGCTGAATGGAGGCACTGTCAGTTGGAAAAGTTCCAAGCAAAGTACCGTCGCTGATTCTACAACCGAAGCTGAGTACATAGCAGCATCTGATGCAGCTAAGGAAGCTGTTTGGATCAAAAAGTTCATTAGTGATTTGGAAGTCGTTCCAAGTATCAATGATCCTATTGAACTTTATTGTGACAATAATGGTGCCATTGCACAAGCAAAGGAACCAAGGTCACATCAAAGATCCACTACAAGAAAAATGGCTTTTCCCGGCACTTTTAATCCGACACTTAATTTTGTGCCACCAATTTCCGGCACTTTTTTAATAAGTGCCACAAATTTCCGGCACTTTCGAAGCGCCACAAATATCCAAAGACACTTTTTAGAAGTGCCGCTAATTTCCGGCACTTTTACAAAAGTGCCGCTAATTTTCCGACACTTTTTTAAAAGTGCCGCTAATTTTTCGGCACTTCTTTAAAAGTGCCGCTAATTTTTCGGCACTTTCTTAAAAGTGCCGCTAAATTTCTGGCACTTTTGAAAAAGTGCCGCTAAATTCTCGGCACTTTTGAAAAAGTGCCGCTAATTTCCCGACACTTTTACAAAAGTGCCGCTAATTTTTCGGCACTTTTTTAAAAGTGCCGCTAATTTTTCGGCATTTTTTTGTGAAATATAAATAAATATAAGAGGTGACAATATTTCATTGGACACACAAGCATTCACGTGGATCACTAGCTCAACACATATTCACCATTAAATACATTACATCCAATGGTCCAAATTCATCCCACAAAAATAAAAGCATACTTTTCTTTGATTCGCTCATTATTGTTCACATGAATTGCCAATAAATCAATCTATACCATTAATTTTACACTCAAATTCAATGGTCCTAATTCACCCACTTTTTCTAAACAAAACCCTACCCACATCACTACTCCCTCATCTCTCCTTCTCCCTCATCTCTCTCTGCGCCTCCCTCATTTCCACGCCTCCCTCATTTTTCCTTCAACCTAAATTGCATCTTCTTCTCCCCTAATGCACCCACTTTTCTTGCTGGCACCCTCATCTCTCCTTCTCCCTCATTCTGCGCCTCCCTCTTCTTCCTAGAAACCTTCATCTTCTTCTCCCTCTTTCTGTCCTACTCTGACGAACATAACTCTTTCTCCTCTGATTATTTTCTGATCTCCACCGTTCAGAATTGGCACCTAGGGGTTGCGAACAAACTCTGAAATTTTGAAGAAGATCCAACGGTTAACGAAGCGGAAAATCGCTTTTTTTCTGGGTATGGTTTGAGCAGTTCTTCTCCCTCTTTATGTCCTACTCCGACAAACATAAATCTTTCCGACAAACATAAATCTTTCTCCGATAATTATTTTCTGATCTCCACTGTTCAGAATGGGCGCATAGGGGTTGCTAACAAACCCTGAAATTTTAAAGAAGATCCAACGGTTAACGAAGCGGGAAATCGCTTTTTTCTGGGTATCGTTTGAGCAGTGACGGGAATTCTCGTTTTTTTTGTTTGAATTTTTTAGGTATGTTTAATGTTGTTTTTTAGATCTATATTTCAAGATCTGATTTTTGAATTAAAAATCTGATTTTTGAATTTTTAGAGATGGATTGTTGAGGTGGATGGATGGTGGTGTATGAATGGTGGTGGTTCAAAGTGTAATTGTTGATTTGTTGTATATATTTCCAGATATGTGTGCTTGCTAATGAACTTTTGTTTGTGACTTTTTGCATCATTGAGGTGGTTAGTGGCGGTGGTGGTGTTTGGTGGTGGCTTTGGGTGATTAAATATTGACAGCCAAATGAAATTGTAGTTGATTTTAGACTTAATTTATTTGTAAGGGATTAAATTGAAAAGAAAAAATATATAAAGACTAATTTGAGTATATGAGAAGTTGAGGAGCAAAGTGTAACTCTTGAAATAACAAAGACTGATTTGAGAACAAAAAAATTAAGGGACTGATTTGAGATTAAATTGGGGAAGGGGTAAAATTAATTTTATTTTTTTATTTAATTGCAGTTCACAACGTTTCTAAAAAGTGCCGGAAAATTGTGGCACTTTTCAAAGTGCCAGAAATTATGGCATTTCTGAAAGTGCCGAAAATTGTGGCATTTCTGAAAGTGCCGGAAATTGTGGCATTTCTGAAAGTGCCGGAAATTGTGGCACTTTTAAAAGTGCCGGAAAATTGTGGCACTTTTCAAAGTGCCGGAAAATTGTGGCACTTTTAAGTGCCGGAAAGTATTGTCGACGCGACTTATTATGGCACTTATAAAAGTGCCGGAAAATGTGCCGGAAATAGCTTTTATGGCACTTTTTTCTCATTTGTGGCACTTAAAAAAGTGCCACAAAAACCTGTTTTTGTTGTAGTGATCTAAACATATACTTCGACCTTTCCATATTATCCGAGAGATATGCCAAAGGGAAGACGTAAAGATATGCAGAGTAGACACTAATGACAACGTGGCGGACCCATTGACTAAGGATCTTTCACAAGCTAAGCATGATTGTCATGTTAGGTCCATGGATATTCGATACATGGGAGATTGGGTCTAGTGCAAGTGGGAGACTGTTAGTGTTATGCCAAGGCCTATAGTTGATAGACCTATATGTTGACATTATTTATTATTATATGAAAAGTTTATTATTTGATTATTATATATTTTGCATATTTATTGTAATAATCTCTGTCCCTAATTATTAAGTGAATAATTAGTATAATTGTAAATGGATAATCATATGATGATTATATGCATAGAGTTGCACATTAAAATTATGGGTACTTGTTAGTGAACAAGTGACTTGACTTGACCCGTATGAGATTTATGTCATGGTCAAATGTCATAATTAAATTTCATATGGTCACTTCATTTAGTCCCTAGACCTGAGATTATCATGACCTGACATATGATGAAAGTTATGTTTGATTTTAGTCAAACGATATCTTAACACGATATTTATAAAGGCTATCTTTGGCATGATCGGATTCATGATGGGAAGGATGATAAGTCAAGATGGAATTTATCCCTCGAAAGAGAGATGTTTTGCTTGGGCCCCTCGATGAGTGATAATGATGAAAGTGTATGGCCATACCCCAATGCGATTGGATTATCATTATACTCAATATCGAGAAAGCATTGAACAAATACAAGTTGATGTGGACCATGACTTGTGTTCAATATAACATCGTGAGACAAAGGGAGAAATGGAGGTGTACCATTGGAAACGTGAACTCTTACGTTATATTAATTGGGTAGACATAATGGCTTGCTAGAGTTCGCTTATGTTTTATGAGGGTCGATATGATCGGGCTCATTGCCAACATAATATAATCCTATTGGGTCACACACAATTGGAATGAATTGGTTAAACCAAAGGAAGAAGATTGAGAGTTCCTGATCTGGCAAGAGTCATCGCGCGACAGAGAGTTCCTGATCTGGCAAAAGTCATCGCGCGATAGAACTTGCCCAGAGGCGGTTTACAGCCTTGTTTCCTAATACGATTAGGGCACAAATATTAATACTATTGTAGTATAAATATGAGGTCTGTGAACAGTCGAAAAACAGATGAATTTTAGAAAAAAAAAATCACCATAAAGGTCTCTCAATTTCTTTCTAAGGTTTAAGGATCTAGCAATCCTCAAGAACCGTTCTTGGTTCATTCAAAGGTGTGGATACTACTAGAGGGTCTTTGCTCGTACGACGATCAAGGCCTAGAGTTCTAATCTAAAGATTCAAGTTTTTGAAGATCGAAGTTTGTGATTCAAAATCACATTGATAAATTGTTCGATAGCTCAAGAACGGAAAGCATTTAAGGTTGGTAAATTCTATCTCATAGGAATTCAATTTAATCGTATAGAACGGATCTTAGGGCTCTTGGGTTTTTGTTATTTAGATGCTAATTCTGCTGCGCATGGACCCATAAAACCCAACAGTCCATACCTGGGATGAGGTGAGGTTTAGGAAGACATTGCTCAGATGTAATATCAGGTTTAGGAAGACATTGCTTAGATGTAATACCTTTTAAGACGAATGGCATTCCAACTTCGTGGGATCATTTGGCCATCCAAGGTTGATAAACGATATGCTCCTTTCCCGGCCTATGCATCAATCAGGTAGGGGCCTTCCCATTTTGGGGCAAGCTTGCCTGCGTTGAGCTCTTTTGTATTTTGAAATGCCTTTCGTAGGACTAAATCTCCTACCTGGAATCTTCTAACCCTTACATTTCTGTTGTAAGACCTGGATACCCTTTGTTGATATGCTGCCATCCGTATTTTAGCCATATCTCTTAGCTCATCTACAGTATCCAAATCATGTGTCAAGATGTCACTATTATGCTCAGGTGTCAACAAACCATATCTAGCTATAGGTACTAGAACTTCTGCTGGGATGACGGACTCTGTCCCAAATACTAGTGAATAGGGAGTCTGACCAGTAGCATTCTTAGATGTCATCCTGTCCGCCCATAAAACCAATGGTAACTCTTCCGCCCATCTCCCTTTCTTTTGGTTCAGTCTCCTTTTTAGATTGCGTATAATAATCTTATTGCTGGATTCTGCCTGTCCATTTGCTTGAGGGTGAACAGGTGAAGATGTCACCATCTTGACTCCCCATCTTCTCAAGAAATCTTGTGTTTTCCGACTGATAAACTGGGAGCCATTGTCACATATTATCTCTGAAGTATCCCAAACCTGCTAAATATGTTTCTTTTTATGAAGGAGATAACTTCCTTGTCACGGACCTGTACGTACGCTTCGGCTTCTACCCATTTGGAAAAGTAGTCTGTCATGGCTAGTAGAAATACTTTTTCTCCTGGAGCCCTGGGCAATTTCCCTACGATATCCATTCCCCAAATCATGAATGGCCATGGCGACAGGATAGGATGTAGCAATTCGGCTGGTTGATGTAGGATGTCGCTGTGGCGTTGACAGGAATCACATTTCTTTGCATATTTTGCAGTGTCTCTTCGCATTGTGTGCCAAAAATAGCCCATATTTAAAGCCTTGGCATACATGCCTCTGCCCCCGGTATGATTTCCACACTGTCCTTCATGCAGCTCCTTCAAAACCTGTTGGGCTCGGTCTGCTTCTAGACACCTCAAGTAGTGACCTGCAGCAGATTTCCTAAACAAGAAGTTGTCAATAAGCAAATACTTAGATGATCTTACCCTAAATGCTCGAGCGTTTTTCTCTTCAGCTGGGATTGTATCATCTTGGAAGTATTTGATTATAGGGGCCATCCAAGAGGTCACTGCTGGACTGGGAAGGATGTCGACATCTAGGTCGAACAGCTCGAGACGATCAAATGCTGGGATGTCAACATGCACAATTGGGATACTTGTCTGTGAAATGCTTTTGAAGACTGAGCCTAAATTTGCCAGAGCATCTGCTTGTGAGTTTTCTTCTCACGGCACCTGCTCTAAAGTGAAGGTTTTGAATTTGGCCGCTAGGATTTTCACAATTTCCAAATATGTTGTCATCTTTGAATTTTTTGCTATGTAGGACCCGTTGTAATGATTGACAATTAGCAAATAATCCATAAACACCCGAATGTGCTTGATGTCTAGGTCCTGGGCTACTGTTAAACCTGCAATTAATGCCTCATACTCTGCTTCATTATTAGTGGCCTTAAAACTGCATCTGATGGACTGTGGTATTATGTCCCCTTGTGGCGATTTTAGTACAACTCCAAGTCCTGTGCCTCTCATATTGGAAGCACCATCTGTATAAAGTGTCCACACCTTCAAGATGTCATCATCTTGCATTTCCTGAACCTCCAACTCTACTTCTTGTTGCATGGTTGGACTAAAGTCAGCCACAAAATCAGCTAGAGCCTGAGATTTTATTGTCGTTCTTGGCTCATAATTGATGTCGTAAGTGCTTAAATGTACGGACCATTTGGCCATCCTACCTGACATCTCTGGTTTTCTCATGACATTCTTAATAGGATAGTTAGTACGCATAATGATAGTATGTGTTTTGAAATAGTGTCTCAATTTAATAGATGCAGTTATTAAAGCCAGAATTAATTTTTGTAAATGAGAATACATGGTCTCCACGTCTAAAAGTGTCTTACTTATATAATAGATGGGTAGCTGAATGCCATCTCGTTCGGTCACTAGGACCGCACTTACAGCGCTTTCTGATACCGCTAGGTAGATGAATAGTTATTCGCCCTCCTGAGGTTTGGCCAATAATGGAGGTGTCAACAGGTAACTTTTAAGGTCTTGAAAAGCTTGCTCATGCTGATCTTCCCACTGGAACTTCTTATTCTTTCTTAAGATGTCATAAAAAGGCTTGCATCGATCAGATGATTTGGAAATGAACCTGGTGAGTGCAACAACTTTTCCTGTCAACCTCTGGACGTCTTTGACAGATTGAGGTGATGACAGGTTAATAATGGCACAAATTTTCTCTGGGCGGCTTCAATCCCCCTTTTAGTCACCATGTAGCCCAAAAACTTTCTTGCCTTCATTTCGAAATTGCATTTTGCTGGATTAAGTTTCATATTGAAACAATCCAAGATGTCAAAGGCTTGGGATAGATGACTTATGTGGTCTTCAGATTTCTTGGATTTCACTGCCATATCGTCAATATATACCTCCATCGTGTCCCCAATCTGGTCTTTAAACATTTTATTCACTAGCCTCTGATATGTTGCACCTGCATTTTTTAGTCCAAAAGGCATAGCAATATAACAATAAATACCTGTGGGTGTTATGAAGGTGGTGTCCTCTTGATCGGATGGCTCCATCTAGATTTGTTGGAATCCTGAAGATGCGTCCATAAAAGTGAGAAGTTCATGACCTGAAGTGGCATCAACCAATGAGTCGATGTGAGGCAATGGGAAGGGATCCTTGGGACAAGCTTTGTTCAAGTCGGTGAAGTCGACACAGACTCGCCATTTTCCCTTTTTCTTCTTGACCACAACCACGTTTGCTAACCATCTTGGATATTCTACCTCCCGTATCATGTTGGCTTTAAGTAAACGCTCTACTTCTTCCTTGATTATCTGGTTTCTTGTTTCTGCAAACTTCCTACACTTCTGATGCACTGGCTTGAAACTGGGATCGACATTGAGCTTGTGCGTGATGACATCTTTGCTGATTCCGGTCATGTCATCATGCTTCCATGCAAAGTTCTTCATTCTGTTTCTCAATAGGTCCACAAGTTTTTCTTCTATATCTGGTGGAATATCACTGCCAATAAGTACCTTGATGTCTGGATTTGAAGGGTCTAGCAATATTTCTTTCACATCGTTCCCCCTAGCTTCCAGAACCTCACGTACTTTTTTCTGTAATTGCTATGCTTGTTTAGGAGATGTCGACGCCTTCATTGAGTCTTATAGCACTCCTTAGCCACTTGCTGATCACTGTATATTTTAGCGACACCCCAAGGTGTTGGGAACTTCACGCATTGATGGTAAGTGGAAGGTACAACTTTCAATCCATGAATCCACGGCCTTCCAAGAATCACATTGTAAGATGTCGCATAATCAATTACGCAGAACCGCTCCATTGTGTTGAGTCCCTTTGAGTAGATTGGAAGTTTTATTTCACCCACTGTTTCTTTGACTTCGCCACTGAAGCCTACCAACACGGAGGATTTCTTAACGATGTCCGATTCTGGGATATTCATTTCTTTAAGGGTGCTCAACATAATGAGATTGACGGAGCTACCCCCATCGACCAAGATGCGCCTGATGGTGCAATTAGCAATCTGCAAGGAAATGACTAGGCCATCATGATGGGGTTCTAGCAAATTATCTCGATCGCTCTCGTCAAAGGTGATTGGCTCCTGGCAGGATGTCGACATCCTGGATGGTCTTTCTGGCTTCTCCTCTTTAGACTCCTTAGCATGTCGCTTTGCGGCAGAATAGGAAGTGCCACAAATTTCTGACCCTCCACTAATGAAATTGATCACCTTTGTTGATGCTGGAGGAGAAAGTGGTCGCTCAACTTCATGTGGAACCTCTGCGTTCTCTGCCTTCTTCTTTCTGGATCCAAGCAACTCCTTGAGATGTCCCTTCGAGAGCAGGTAGCTGATCTCCTTTCTTAGCGCGATGAAATCCTCCGTGATATGCCCAAAGTCCTTATGGTAGGCACACCACTTTGACTTGTCACGCCATCCTGTCATTTTTTCTGTCTTCTTCGGCCATCTTGCTTTGTCTCCCAGGTTGCCCATTGCACAGAGTACACTTGAAATGTCAACAAAAAAGCAATAATCAGAAATATTAGGTATATTATCATTATCTTCATCCTCACCCTCGATTGAATTAATTTTGCTGTTGTCAACTCTCGGATAAGGATTTGATCGGTTGTTTCTGCGGTGGGATGATTCAGTCTTCCTGTCCGAGTTGTCATATGTCGACATCTTGCCTGAGGACTTTGACCTTCGTAGCTCATCTTCCTCCAACCTTATGAATCTCAGGGCCCTGCTTCTGACTTCTTCCAACCGCTTACAGGGAGTCATCACCAAGTCTTGATAATATTGGGAATCTTTCTTCAGCCCCATTTTGAATGCTTCTGTGACTGTCGACATATCAAGATTGGGAATTTCTAGCACTTCTCTATTGAACCGGTGGACCTATTCCTTCAGAGTCTCATTAGGCTGCTGGGTCACATTATAGAGGTCACTTGTCAGCTTCTCGAATTGTCGACTGCATGAGAACTGATTATAGAACATGTTGATAAGCTGGGCGAATGAGCCAATTGAGCCTAGGGGTTGCCTAATCAACCATTTGAGAGCTGGCCCAACCAAGGTTGACCCGAATCCTCTGCACAGACAAGCCTCTCTGAATTGAAGTGGGATATGCACTATGTCCATCTTCTCTTGATAATGGGCGACATGTTCAATGGATGCATCTGTAGTCATATAACTTCATGGATGGAACACTGAAACGCTTTGGGATGTCAACATTTGCGATTGCTGGGACAAACCAAGACTGATTGTGGCAATTCTGAGATACCGGCTGGATTGGAGGGGTTATGCCTGGCACGTTCATTATCAGCTCCCTGAGATCCTGCATCTGCTTGGCTAGTGGGTTTCCTGCAAAAGGGTCAGCCATAGGAATACGATTGAAAGTATTATTATTGAAAAGATTATTCAGCAAACCAGTGTTGTCCGTGGTGGTTGTGACAGTGGTGTTGTTAATGAATGGGATGAACGGGGAGAATCCTGCTGAAGGTGTCGTCAATAAGGTGTCACCGGGCAAGGATGGCGACATCATTAAGGATGTCGACTGATGGGTTTGAGATGGACCACCCATTGGAATAAATTCAATCTGAAACGTAGATCCTTCGGTGGTGTCGAAATTGAGGTTCCTTGCGCGCAATAGTGAGATGTTGTCAAGCTGGGAAACGATGAGCTGTTGATCCTTCTACATCTTGATCATGAAATTGGCCAGCAACTTCGAATTGCTATCTTGATGATCAGCCTCTGATTCAGCTTGGTCAGGATACTCCGGATGTCGGCATCCACGTTGGAAGAGGTCCCTTCTTTTTGCGGAGTCTTTGAAGGTTGCATCTGTTGAGGTCCTGACTGAGGAGGTGGTGGCAATAAGGTGGTTCTGCCTCCGGATGACGGAGTGACGGCGACACCCTTGCCGACGGCGAAAACATTGGGGTTGGTTGACATGATGAATCCCTTTAGGAAATGATCTAAATAATCAATAGACCAAGTGGCCCCTCGGTGGGCGTCAAATTGTTTTGATAGAAAAAAAACAATAATGTCGAATCTTAACTTAGAGAGTGTATGAATTTAAACTACAAGGAGGGGACTTTGGAATTCAATTAAATGGAACAAGTGCATGACGATAAAGTTGGACACGAGAATTTTGTTAACGAGGAAAATCTTAGAGATGACAACCTCTTCGGAAAAAACTCCGGGAGTTAGGTCTCCAACCTTAAATGTTTCACTATAAGAATCATGGTTACAAGTTTGGAAGATAATTGAGAGGTTTACAAGCCGTGTGTATGTAGAGTGATCGTGAATGTGTGTTTTCCATCTCCATATCCCCTTTAAATAACAAAAGCTCTAAACGGATAATAACAATTTCATATAATCTCGGCATGCATAGTTATCTTCACAATGTCCAAAGACCAAGTTCTCCTTAACTTTGAATAAAAGTTGATCGTGCTTGGTCATATTCAATTTTATCTCTTCAGTTTTACTGTAAAATAATAATGAATAATATTAAATAAAATGAATAAGTAAATATTATGTAATACTTACAGTGTAATATCATTTTGACATTCAGAAACAATTGAGAATATCATCATGTTGAAAATATCCGTAACAACCTGCTGATCTGCATGTACTGAATCTGAATTTCCACCCCCAACTATGACGTGGCTAGTGTAGTGGTAGCACAGATTCTGCCATCAACTGTCGCATGTCTGCCCCTACCCGCTTCATCTAATGTTTTAACGGCTATCGTTATCTACTTCGGCCTCTTGCCTCGCGTCGTTTAAAAGCTGCCGTCATATAACGGCCGGTTGTCCGCACGTCACGCCAAAATGCTTCCCGGACGCAAACAGTCTCATTCAATTGGATTTTATTGTCTTATTCGTTAGTGTAGTGGAACGTGGAATTAACATTTTATTGTGCAGAATCGTTGCGGGGTGTTAACTCGTTGCAACAAGATTTGTAAAGAAATTTGTCAATTTTTTATTTTTTTTAAAATTATAAATATAGGTCCAAAGAAAAGAATAGGAGACGTTTGAACTGTTCGGTTCTATGTTTCACTTTTTATAATTCATGATTCAAACTTACCAAAAATTTGTAGTTAAGGTTTTTTTTTTTACAAAATTATTAAAAATTGTCGTTAAATAATCACAATTTAAGGTTAAAAGTGATCAAGTATTAACAAATAAGAGCTTGAATTTATCGGTTATTATCAAATACAAGTCTTATTTAACGGTAATTTTTAACGATTTCGTCAAAATACCTATAAATAACAACTTTGTATAAGTTTGGACTATTACTCAACAAAAATAAAACAGTGGTGGACCTAGTAGTACAAACAACCCCCCAAACTTTTTACCCCTATTTATAATTTACTTTTTTTTTTTTTTTAATATTTATTTCATCCCGTTTGAAATTAAATACTTGGATTGGGTACGAAATACTCTCTCCGTTCCAAAATGTTTGTCTCATATGATTTTTTTTGTTGAACTTTAACCATAAATATATGACATTTTAATTATGTTCATGAAATTCTAAAAATTCTTATTGATTCACCATTAATAATATTATCAACAACAACTTTTAGAATTTCATGATCATGATTAAGCTCTCCTAAATTTGTGGTCAAAGTTTAACAAAAAAGTCAAATGGGACAAATATTTTGAGACGGATGTAGTAAAAAACAAATGTTGGTATATTAGGTGTTGTGAGTATGAAAAGTAAGATAAAACAGAGAAAGTGTGATAGTGAATATTAAGTAAAAAGTTGTTTTGAATGTGAAAGGAGTTTTCATTGATTAAAAAAAGTATAATAAAATTTTCTAAAATGAAAGTGTACTTTCAAATGTGACAAACTTTTGAATAAAATATGTAGTTTCAAACTTCACAAATGGAGTAATATTTGTTTGTCTCAATAAAAAGTGAGAATAAAATTGAACAAGAGACAATTAAAAAAAGTAATCTATCCATCCCATACTAAAAAAATGACCAAAGCAAAAGCCCCTAAATTTTATTAATAGAAAAAAAATACTCCCTCCGTCCCGGTAATTACTTCACCATTTTGGCTCCGGCGCGCAAATTAAGGTGGAGAAAATGTTGTGAGTGTAATTTGAAAATAGGAGAGAGAATGAGTGGAGGGAATAGTAAATTATAATGGTGTTGCGAGTATTAAAATAATGTAGGAGAGAGAATGAGTGGAGGGAATAGTAAAGATTCCTTTGCCAAAAAAGGAAAGGTGAAGCTTTCAATGGAACACCCAAAATGGCAAAAAGTGAAGTTATCAACGGGACGGAGGGAGTATATAATAAAACTACAAGAAGCGACACGCAAAGTCTTACCTCAAAAAATATTTTAAAAAATAGAAAAGAAGGACGACGGGATTATCCCCATTTACTCACCTTTTTGCCTCCGCACCTCCTTCGGCACCAATGGAAACCTAGAGGGAACAGTAAATTCTCATCTTAGCCTGCTCTCCACCTTAATCACATGATTGATTTACCCCGACACTTTGAGTGACACCGAGTATATGAGCTTGAGACGTTTGAGATCACTTCTTACCAATATGACATGGGTGTCCTCTTTATAACTCACAAGAAAAATTTATGTAAGGCAGATTGACGTGGTTCAAACTCTAAAATAAGGCAAAGAACGATGAAGCCCATCAAATGCCTCACATCATTGGCTCCTATCATGGCCGGGACAACATTTATATCCTTAATGTTAGGCCCAATTGGTTGGAAAACAGGCTAGATGGGGTGAATAGTCTGGTTAACTTCTTTTTCAAAACCTTTATAAAATGTCCAAGTAACTTATCAATTGCTAAACCGATGGAAATCAGTTACGTAGCGGATAAAATATTACTGATTTGACTCACAAAAAAGTGATATGTTAAGTGAAAGGTTTGTAGTAAAGGGTAAGTTAAAATCTCATACAAGTATATATTCCAATATAGAAAGCAAACAAGCAGTAAAAGGAATAAAATGTTGTAACCAGTTGATAGAGTTCAACTGGTTACAAGGACAAGATAAATGAACAAACAAACAAACAAAGGGACACGATTATTTGGAGAGGTTCACAGTGTTAAATAACTTCTACGTCCTCTATCAAGTTTGGTCAAAACTTGAATTTGTGAAAGGTGCACTATTAATGTCACTAATCTATTACAAATTGCAAGCCTTATGATTGAAGGCCGCAAATAAGAAAGTGATCACTAATTGAAATTACCCGCGCTGGCTCGGGGTCGTGAGGGCATCGAGCGGCTTGAATTTCACGAAAAGAAGAGAGTTGCCACGCCATTTTTATTATGAGCCAAAACTTTGAAAAAGGCTTTTGAACAAGGATCGTTTTTATTATGAGCCAAAACTTAAGAAAGATTTTTGAACAAGCATCGTTTTTTATTATGAGCCAAAACTTAAGAAAAGTCTTTTGAACAGAGATTGTTAGGTTCGGAGGTCACGTTACACCTCGGGAAAAGATAAATTGGGCTCACGCGAGATGCCTCGTATTGACGAGTCTTTCTACCTTTCTCGAAAATTGTGCGTGTGTGTGTTTGTGTTTTACTTGAAAACAAGTTTGAATGATAGGTTTTTGGATTGAAAATGAGTTTGAATGGCGAGTTTTGAAATGAGTTGGGCATTATAACGTTACCATTTTTTTGATAAAATGACAATAAAGAAAAGACATTTAAAGTAAATGACAGTAATGAAATGATGATTGACAAGTCAATTTCTTGATTCAGATGTTAAAAGTAAATACGATAAACAAACCAAACGGTTTGGATTGTAAAAGACAGTATTGAAACGACGGTATCAACGAATCAAACGATTCGGACGGTAAAAGATGCGATCAACGAATCAAATGATTCGGATGGTAAAAAACGTTATTTAAATGAAAATATCAACGAATCAAACGATTCAGACGGTAGAAATGACAATCAACGAACCAAACGGGTCGGACGGTAAATGACAATCAACGAACCAAACGGTTCAGACGGTAAATGGCGTAAAATTGATAAAGTGATAAAAATGAGTCAAGATCTCCGATTTAACCCTTAATCACTCTTTTCGAAAGAGAAAAGTGACAGAGAGAGGATCATTTCTTGACCCGTAGACAACGTAGTGTCTACATTTTGAAAAGTTTGATTGGAACAAAAATAGTGAAAAGTGCGTAAAAAGAGATGAAACGGAAGATTAAGAAGGAGAGTTTACCAATGACTCGGTTTTGACTCTATCTCTCGAGGGATCGTATATCGAATACGAGAAGTGTTTGGATTGTGTTTGGTTTGGGAAAAATGTTGTTTTCACAAAAATCGAGACATTTCCGAGGCTTTCGAATGGGTTTGGGGTGCTGGAATCGAGGTAATGGGGCAGGAGGGTTAAAATTTCTTCACCATTTGTGAAATGACTGAGGCTGTATTTATAGGCAGTATAACTGCAAAACAAGCCGGCCGACCTTTCCTTCAAGTTTGAGGGCATTTTAGGGTATTTCAAAAAATGATGTGACTGGTTGTTGACTGGCTGGTTAAACAAGTAAAACAGGCCGAACGGCCAGTTCTTTAGTTTGGGGGTATTTTGGTCATTTTTGGTTTTGGATTTGATTGATTTGACCCTAGGTTTGTGCATGTGTGACACGTGTCCTACTTAGTCACTAAGTAAGGGTATTTTGGTCCTTTGGGCCATGTTTTGACTGTTTTTTAAAATAACTGTCCGAATAAATGTCGAAAACAGTCCCGGAAATTGCGTATTTTTGGTAAAGTGATATTTTTCACGTGTTCGAACGTGTTTTTAATACACTTTAATTTTGAATGATCGGGACAGTCCTGGAAAGTCTCGTTAACTTGGAAAGTGTGAGTTAACGGATTCTAACGATTCAGATTTTGGTACTTATTGTAGCCCCTCGGCGACGTCACTTACGGAGGAAGTGGGGTCATCGAAAAAAAAAAGATAAGGATCCCAATTTGGTGAGATGCCTTACGGAGTGACCTGAACGGTCAAATGGCTGGACCCTAAAGCAAGGATTCCTACGTATCCACGGGGGAATCAAGCCGATCGTAGTTCTCGTCCGTTAAGGAAAAGAGACTTAACTGATTGACTTTAGGTCATGGGACCTCATGCTGGGGATTTGGCGGAATGATAGGAATGGTTGTGTTAAACAGATGTTTATGACAACACGGTCTAAGTCTGATGAAGATATTGAAGTTCTAACCATGAGGTTAGAAATGGAATTTAACCTCAGGAGAGGATGGTATATTGCTGGGGAAAAGCGTCCAAAGTTCTAACGAAAGCGGTTAGAAAGGGAGGAAAATGTTTTAACCTTCTAACGAAAGCAGTTAGAAACAGGGAAAACGTTTGGAGTTTCGATGAAAGCGGTTAGAAACAGAGTAAATGACTGACGTTCTAACAAAATAGTTAGAAACAAAAGAGATGATTGGCGTTCTAACAAAGCAGTTAGGAACGGGGAAATGATTGACGTTCTAACAAAGCAGTTAGGAACGGGGAAATGAATGTTCTAACAAAGCATTTTAGGAACGAGGAAATGATTGCACTCTTGTTAAAAGGATGGGCTTATGATTCTATTGGGGAGAAGTGTTCGGGCTTACGTTGACGGCCGAAGAAGGATTGTTGTTCGGGCTTACAATGATTGCAGTTGAGATAAGATGGTCGAGCTTACGATGACGGCAGAAGAAGGATTGTTGTACAGGCTTTACAATGAATGCCGTTGAGATAAGATGGTCGGGCTTACGATGACGGCCGAAATTTAACCTCGGGAGAGGGGACGTTAGAGAAATTTAACGGGAAATTTAACCTCGGGAGAGGGTACGTTAGAGAAATCTAACGGTAAATTTAACCTCGAGAAAGGGAACGTTAGAGAAATCTGACGGGAAATTTAACTTCGGGAGAGGGCACGTTAGTGAAATCTAACAGGAAATTTAACCCTCGGGAGAGGGTACGTAAGTGAAATCTAACAAGAAATTTAACCTCGGGAGAGGGGACGTTAGAGAAATCTAACGGAAAATTTAACCTCGGTAGAGGGGACGTTAGAGAAATCTAACGGAAAATTTAACCTCGCGAGAGGGGACGTTAGAGAAATTTAACGAGTAATTTAACCTCGGGAGAGGGGACGTGAGAGCAAGAAAGTTATAGGAGCATTTGAGCAAACGCATCAAATTTGAAAATATGAGGGGCTGAATGGTCATTTGGCAAAAAATGGCCTTCTGGTAAAAGAGGCCGTCTGACCTTTCCTTCAATTTGGCTGATTTAAATCAGCCGCCGGATAGAAAGAAAGAAAGAAAGAGAAAATTTGAGAGTTTTGGCCGAGAGAGAAAAGAGAGAAAAATCTTGCCATTTTCTCGATTCTTTGCCGAAACTTTGAGAGATTAACGCTATGGAAGGGAGATTAGGACGACGAGGTCCCCATAAGAGGACCGACAACGAGAGGAAGAAGCTCAAGAGGATGGTGCAAGCGACCGAGCTTCCTTTGGATCCATCCAAGTTTTACAAGGCTCGGGATAACCACAAATCCAAGGCGGGGATCGAAAGAAGGGTAAGCCTTCTTGAATTTCTTTGAACGTTTTCGAATTTTAAATTTTGAATTTTGAATCGATTTTGTGAGGTTAGGGTTCTTGTTGCCCGATTTGGGGCTTTCGATATTGTTATGCCCCTTTGATGAAATTGACTGTTGTTTGATGCAATTGAGGGTATAGGTAGACAATGTAGAAAATTTGGTAAAGAAATTCTATGCCTAGCTATGTTTTCCAAATTTAAAATGTGTTAATTTGAGGCAGAGATTTAAAATGATATGGAAATAAATTTTTGAATTGAGATGAAAAAATTTGTAATGATTCCGAACTGAGACGGAAAATTTTGAAATGATTTCGAACTGACACGATTTTTTTTTGAAACGATTCCAAATTGAGACGAAAATTTTGAAATTTGAACCGTTAATACTCTGAATTGGGACGGGAATATTTTTAGGAAGACTCCAAACTGAAACGGAAATTTTGAAATTTGAACCGTAAATACTCCGAGTTGGGACGGAAATATTTTTAGGAAGACTTCGAACTGAAACGAAAATTTTGAAATTTGAACCGTAAATACTCCGAATTGGGACGGAAATATTTTTAGGAAGACTCCGAACTGAAACGGAAATTTTGAAATTTGAACCGTAAATACTCCTAATTGGGACGGAAATATTTTTAGGAAGACTCCGAACTGAAACGGAAATTTTGAAATTTGAACCGTAAATACTCCGAATTGAGACGAAAATATGTTTAGGAAGTAATTGGATTATATCTTTGTGGTGATATAATTATGTGATTTTGTTTCATGGCATGTACATTTTGCGTACGTTATTTGGGTACTAACATACCTTTGCTTTGTCTAACCTGCAAGGGCGAGGGCAGATAGACTTGTCCACTACCAAGAGTAGGGAGAACGTTGAGGCGGTGAGCGAGTTGTGGGGGATGCTCCCAGACGTAGGTCGGGGCGAAGAGAGAAGTCCTCGACAGATGGTAGTAGATTCCGGTCTTAGGGGCTTCATTAGTGTCGTGGCTGTAGTGGTGTTGACGCAGAGGGTCAAACTTGTTCACGTGGCCTTGAGCGAGCACTGGTGGGATACGACCCACACTTTTCATTTCAGGTGGGGGGAGGCAACGATTACTCCCACGAACTTCGCAGCTATCACCGGGTTGTCCTTATGAGGTAATCCCATAGAGTGGTTTGAGGAGTTCACTACGGAGCAGCTCACGGATCTGCTGGGCTTCGATATCACGGATGCCAAAGGCACTGGCATTCTGTACGGTCCGATGGAGGGATACCTTAGAAGAGGATTTGATGCGCATCTGGCTGGTTCCGAGAGGATGACAGCCGATCGATTGGCTCGGGCATTTTTATGATTTGCTCTGTCAGCAACCATTTTCCCAATGCTGAGACGAAGTGTCAGTTTGCCTTGCTTGGCTCTTTGACTGACTTGGAGGCGGTGAGAGGATTCGACTGGGGAGAAGCTGGCTTGGCCGAGCTCTATTTTGCCCTGGATAAATATTCCCGGGGGGAAGAGAATTCTCTCTGCTACTTCCAATTCGCTTTGGATGTGAGTCTTCTTTTCCTCTTCATTATCTCGTTTTTCACTTGTGTGTATCTGTTTGTAGTTGACACTCTTTCCTGTCTTCTTTTTAGGTGTAGTGCTTTGAGGTGTTCCATCCACAGAGGTGGGATATTAAGGAGGAGTATGCTATCGTATTTCCTTTTATGTTGACCTGGCAGAACGAGGCCAGGAAACCGGGGAGGACGAGTGATAGCACCAGGGTTACTTATGAGGAGGTGTCCGAGGCTTTGGAGCCGGACTTCTCGCCGAGGGTGAACCTGACTTGGTGGGATGGCTTAATCAGGCGGTTATTGATCCCATGGTTCCTAGGGATCCTCCTGTTTTCATCCTTCATCCTTTGCTTATGGACGGGGAAGCGTTGCACCGGTGCAGGCTGAGAGTGCCTTTTGCTGAGAATGTCCTCAAGGATGCTGACTATGACATCTTCTGAAGGATGAGGATGAGGATGAGGAGCTCGCAAGTGATGGCTAGAGAGGGGTAAGACCCTTCACGTCCCAGAGATCCTCCTATCCCCCGCACTTGTTTCGTGTATGAGGGCGTTGGTGGCTCCGGCAGCGGTTGATGGTCCCAATTCCTGAGCAGGCGAGACCTCTACATCAAGTCGATCCCGGTGCTACTATGAGTGTCTTGTTGATTTCATGTACTGTACTCACTTTCTTCATATGCATATATGCGTTGTTCTTTCCATCATTTGATTGTTTCCCTGATTTGCACGTCTAGGGACGTACCCATGATTTGACGTTCTGACGTCTGGAGGGTGTGACAGGTTTTGCCCGGCGACTTCTGGATTACATACGGTGTGGCTCCAGAAGAAGTGCGACTGTTCACGAGCCTATGCCCTCTAGGCCGTCTGTTGCTAGGGAACCATTTGCTTCCAAGACTGGCGGGAGGGATGCAGAGCGGAGCTTCGGTCGGTCTCCTGATTGTCAGGGTGAGACTTCTGGATCGCAGGTCCGTCATTCTTCTTACTCGGGATTTGAGCATGGGGGACCTTCGGGAACACAGGCACAGGGCCTTCATTCTTCGTACACCGGAGTGGATGACTTCATGAGTTACCTGTTTGTCACAGATCCTGTTGCGGCAACACAGTTTGTTGAGTGTTCGGATGACGAGCATGATTCGGAGTAGCCCTGTGATATCTTAGATAGCTATATGTATTGCTTATCTCAGACATTGTTTGTATTCGGGATGCCCTTGTTCTGGGGTGAAATTTTGTACAACTTATTGTTATCATGATTGATTTCATTTATTTTTGGCATTTAACGGAACCAGATAAGCAAGTAAATTAATCAAAATAAATAATGACAGAAAATGCAGTGAATAATAGATTTGAACAAGTAAAATTTACTGCTATCATGCATTATTATTATTATTATTTGTACTGTTGCACGAGCCCGGAATGGATTTGGCATTGCAAAGGGGGATGGTTCACGGGTGTTTGGCTGATTTGGATAGAAGGTGAATAGGGCGAATTTTGGAATGGACAAGGGGACATTGATGCAGCAAGGCTGCAGTTTGACTATGTCAAACTGCAAGACAGGCTGGGCGGCCAGTTCTTCAATTTCGACTCCTTTAAATTGCAGTTTAGTTTTGCTGATTTCAGACATCCCAAGCTGTTTCCATTGATCCTTGAAGCTGGAAATCTATTTTTCCTTTCAAAACATGAAATTTCCCTTTTTTTTCATGGCCACGTTTCCGAATTTCCCTACTCAGATGCAAGAGCGATTCTTGGTTAGGTTCAAGACGAGGGCGAGGCATCATATGAGGCATAATAAAGAGTTCTTCGAAAGTTGCTGTAGGGTAAATTCGATTTGGGTTTGAAGAAACCTTCCCCTGACTGGGATCTTCTGAGAGCTGCGGCTCATTTTTGGGATGCGAGAAGGCACGTGTACAGTTTCTCATACAACGAGATCACACCCACGGTCGAAGATTTCCGTGCTATCCTCGGAGGACCGAGGTGGAGCAGGTTGCGCTTCCTTTGACGGTAGGAATGATAACCGTTGAGAAGATGACGTCTCTTCTTGGCATTTCTGTCGAAGAAGCTTACGGGATGTTGATACCTCACACTGACTATGTCGACATCTCCGGGATTCCAAATAGGTTTATGAGCACTGACTGGAGCGTTGCTGCATGGGATGCTTTTGCTTTGTGCGTGATAGGCACTCTGTTCACTTTTACGTCATTATGAGTATGCCACCACAGGGTTCTGGACATGGTGGGTCATTTTCGGGGTGGAGAGGATATCATTGCCTTGATCTTAGGCGAGACCTTTCACGGTATTGTAAGTACCCCAATCCGGACTGCTCTCCATCCAAGCATACGGAAAAAAACTAAGGACGAACTTCCGGAGGTCATAACTCCTTCATACGAACTCCGATTGAGACGTGCCATATATGGTTGGAAAGCTCTCGATGAGAACTAGCTTGCCAATAGTCAGCTTGAATAATGGTCCGCACGAACCATTTTTCACACAGACATCATAATTGCAAAATCCTCTTAAAGTCCACGAGATTTCCTTAAATCCTGGAAAACCAAAAATTTGGTTTTCCTATAAAGGTCTGCACGGATCATTTTTCCATTTTTCCAAGACTATAAATAGAGGGCCCCCCTCTCATTTTCTTCCCACCTCCCTTCTCTCCTCTCTCCCCCTTGCCTTCTGGCAGCCCCTCTCAGCCCTTAGAGGCAATCCCGGTCCCTTTCGGTTCCTTCCGGGGCCTTTCGAGGCGCTCCGAAGCCCTGTCGAGTGCTCTGGAGACACTCTCGAGCCACCCCGAGGTGCACCCAAAGCATCTCAAAGCCTTGCCGGTCCATCTCGAGGCATTCCGATCCATCCCGATGCGTCCCGGTCCATCCCGAAGCCATGCCGAACAATCCCGAGGCATCCCGAAGCAAGCCGGAGCTCTGCACGAGTACAACCAACAATCTCGAGGCATACCGAACCTCTGTCCGAGTACAACCAACAATCCCGATGCACGCCGGAGCTCTGCCCGAGTATAACCAACTGAAATTACCCGGGATTTCGCGCGGACGCGAAACACGGTTGTCTTTCGCGGAGGGTTGGTGTCTGAGACCTCGCTTCATGGGAAGGAAATGAGGAGTCGCCACGCGGTTTTGTATTTTGAGCCCAAACGTTGAGAAACGGCTATTGTGAAAATGGTGTCGTTTTTATTGGTAGCAAAAACTTAGGAAAAGGCTTTGAAAACAGGGAATCATTTTTATTGGTAGCAAAAACGAGTAAAAAGCTTTTTTGAGTACCAGAAATTGTTAGGTTCGGAGGTCACATTACGTTTCGGGAAGAGTATTACGAGATCACCCAAAACGCCTCGTATGACGAGTCTTTCTACCTTTCTCGAAATCGTGTGTGTGTGTGTGTGTGTTTTGAAATGGGGGGCTTGAATGACAAGCTTAATCTTGGTTTGAATGTCAAACGTTGATTAGGTGACTTTGTTTGAATAGACGAGCGTTTGAATGACAAACGTCGATTTTGAGTTTGAAATGAGCGTTTGCGTGGCAAATGTCGATTTTGAGTTTGAAATGAGCGTTTGCGTGGTAAACGTCGATTTTGAGTTTGAAAAGGAGTTCGAAGGTCGAACTCCGGTTTTTTGAACCGGGCGAGTCATTGTTAACGATTTTTACGGAAAAAAGCGTATTAAATGATTTTGAATGTCAAAAGTCGGCTTTTAGTTTGAAGATGAGCGTTTGGATGCCAAACGTCATTTCGCACGTTTTTGAAAGAGAGTTCGAAGGACGAACTCCGGTTTTGAACCGGGCATTACATTGTTAATGATTTTTAAGGGAAAAAGCGTATTAAATGATTTTGAATGTCAAAAGTCGGCTTTTAGTTTGAAGATGAGCGTTTGGATGCCAAACGTCATTTCGCGCGTTTTTGAAAGAGAGTTCGAAGGACGAACTCCGGTTTTGAACCGGACATTACATTGTTAAGGATTTTTACGGGAAAAAGCGTATTAAATGATTTGCGATCAACGAATCAGGTTGCGACTCGGACTTTGAAAAGTAAATACTATCACGATCCAAACGGATTGGACTTGTAAATGATAGTATTTAAATGCGGTATCGACGGAATCGAACGATTCGGAATCATAAATGACGATCGACGAGCCAAACGACTCGGAAATGTAAATGACGATCGACGAGCCAAAACGGCTCGGAGTGGTAAAGTTGCATGAAATTTAAAAGATGTTCAACGGATCAAATGGTCCGGAATTGTAAATGGCAGAAAAGTAAATGACGATCGACGGATCGATCGATCCGGAGTTGTAAATGACAAAAAAAAGTAAACGGAACGCCGTTTTAACCCGTGATTACTTCTCTTACGGGAAGAGAAGAGGATCGAGGGGCTAAAACGTATCGGACCCCGTTATATGGAGGCGTCTACATTTCGATAGCGTTGTTCGAAACGGCTGTAGCGACTGACGCGTAAACCGAGACGAAACGAGAGATTAGAGAGAGGGAGTTATACCTATGGCTAGGGTCGACTCCTTTGGCTCGAGAGGTGTATACGGGATACGGAAAGTAGTTTGGAACGGTGTTTCAGAGTGGAGGAGGGCGTATTTGATCAAAATACGGAGTTTTCATGCAAAACGAGGTAAAACCGAGGCTCGGGAGGGGTGAGGATCAGTTTAGGCCGTGAGGTTTTGGTGGAGGGGAGTTATTTTTTGTTCTTACAAATGGCTTTGACAGCCTCTCTATTTATAGGTGAAATTTCAGTAGGAGTCCGGTCGGATTTAGACTGAAATCCAGGGGGTTTTGTGGTACTTTGGAAATTTGATGGACTTACTGGCAACTTCTGAAATCTGCACAGGGAGTCCGGCCGGAATGAGACTGTATACCAGGGATATTTTAGTCTTTTGGCCTTGATTTTTGATTGAAAGGTGACTAGAGGGTGGTGGCATGCTTACCACGGGTCCCATGAGTCACCAAATGCGTGGGAGTTCGTTCCTGGGTCCCGGTTTTGTCCGTTTTTTAAATAACAGTCCGAAAAATGTCCGAAACGCCCCCGGAAAGTGTCGAAAAGTGCGTTTTTCAGGGAAAGTCGTACTTTTACGTGCGATGACGTGTGTCAAGTACGTTTCGACGTCAGGATGATCGGGGCAGTCCCGGGACGTCTCGTTGGCATGGCAACGGGGAGTTTAACGAGTTCCGGCACCCGGAGCGCGCTTAACGGATTTTGGTTAACTTTCTGACGGATTTTGACGATCCGGATTTGGGTACTTACACCAACGATCCCGAGGCACGCCGAAACTCTGCCCGAGTACAACCAACAATCTCGAGGCACGCCGAAACACTGCCCAAGTACAATCGACAATACCGAGGCACGCCTAACCTCTACCCGAGGACACACCTAGTACTCCCAAGGCATGTCGAAGCTCTGTCCGCAGACACCGGTATATCCCGAAGCATTCCCGGTCCATCCCGGAGCACTATTCACACCCAAACACTATTTCCAAGCGAAAGATAGACACGAACCAACATTGGTAAGGCCTCTTTCCCAAACTATTTCAATTCATTACAATACATATCATACAATGTAGACATCATATTCAGCATGCATTTTTAAAAGCACATACACACACACAACTTTAAAGAAAGAGGGGTATCGAAAGACTCGTGTATACGAGGCGACTCGGGTGAGCTCTTGTATTCTCTTTCCGAGGCATAACCTGACCTCCGAACTCAAAATCTCATCACACAACAACCTTTTTAAACAAAGCCTTTTCTCAATGTTTTGGGCTAAATCAAAACGGCGTGGCGACTCTACAAACAAACGCAGCGACACCTCCCGACGAAATTTGCGAGATGACGGGGCCCGCGCAGCCAGATCCGGGTAATTTCAGGTATTGATCGAACGGCGACCGGCAGCCAGTACATGTGGGGAGGAAGTCCCGCTCTGCTTACTCTGTGACTGAGGGAGAGGCTGCAAGTTATGCCCAAGGTTCCAATGACGTATGATCCTTGGTTCTTCTATCGGCGACCCTTGGAGATAGAAGGCAGTCAGACTGACTTGGAACTTTGGATGGCCAAGCTTTGCACACATCATTTGCGATGGTGGGTTCCCCATTAGAAGTTGCAGACGTGTCGGACCGTTCAGGATGGACTTCTAATTGTCAGAGTTCCGGAGCTTTCCCTGTCTTCTTTCTATATCCCGTCTTTGGTATTACGACAGTTTGGGATGGAACAGGTTCCTTTGATGGGCTTGAGCGATGTTGCTACCCTTGAAGTGGGATCACTTTTCATGGACGATCCTTCGACGTTCTTGCTTCTCATGCGGTTGTAGCAATATTCGTCTTTTACAGTTAGGGTTCTCTTTCACCAGAGAGGGGGTACTAATCTGTCCACTGGCTACTTGAACTGGTATGAGGAATGTATGGGGGAGACACAAATGGCACTTTTGTGGAGGCGAAGTTAGCTTTTGGGCCTTAACTGCCATGACAGCTCAACTTTGAGGAGGGCCGAAGCTAAGGCTAACCCTCAAGATATTACGGGGGATGACATGGCAGACTATGAGGTCAACGCGAACCGATTGGCTGACAAGAGTACGAATAAGATGGCTCGAAGGGAGGCAGCTCTTAGTAGAGCTAGGGAAAGGGCTGCATTAGCGACAACGGGTTTGACATAGGAGTCAGGAAGGATCCCAGAGCCTGGAAGGAGAATGACAGGGATATTTCATGTGAAAGCGAAGAATACCCGCCGCGGAAAAGGGAAGGGAAGGAAAGATGAAGAGCCGAGCATGAGTGGCTAGATTGACTTTGTAGTATGGAGTATCTACCCACTGTCATTGCAGACACATTAGGTTTAATTAAGTTTTTTATTTTGCTTTGCTAGTATGTAGTGAGTTGAGAGTAGACCGTGCTTGAACTCATCAAAAAGTGTTTTAACTATAATGAATTCGCGGGTTAATTTAAGAGTTTTTTGAGACACAAGTGATTGGTGCCAAATTTGAAATTTTATTTATTTTTTAGACCTAACCAATGATGGCTGCCTACGTTTTCCTTTTAAAAATGGACTAAGGGGCTCAAGTCATCGTAGTTTGACTCTTTTGAGAGAGGGAAAAATAGATATGGGATGAATAGTGCACCCCTGATTTTTACCTAGGCCATTTTGAGGATGTGTCTAGTTAGGTATTACTCTTTTAGAACTTTGATTTTACTGTTTGGGAAATAGGGGTGGAGGGAAAGAGAGTTGACTCGATTTCTTCCTCAAACGAAGTATCTGCGGAGCTTGCTTCCATTTACTGGGTTGACGAAAGGGTTTCCATTCAAATCGGCTAGCTTCATTGCTCCTCCTGAGAAGATCTTCTGTACCACGAACGGGCCTATCCAGGTAGGTTCCCACTTTCCGAGGGGATTGGTCTGTGTAGGAGGCTTTTCTTCAAGCACTAAGTCACCTTCTCTGATGTCTCGGGTCTTGACTTTTTTATCAAACGCTCGGGCCATTCGGCTTTGGTAGGCACGAGTATGTTCCATGGCTTTCAATCTTCGTTCATCGAGTAGAGCCAGTTCGTCATGACGGCTTTGGAGACATTCGACTTCGTTGATCCCGTTTTCCAAGAGGACTCGTAGAGAGGGGATTTCTAGTTCAACTGGCAACATGGCCTCCATTCTATAGGTTAGCGCAAAAGGAGTTTCCCCAATGGCGGTTCTGACTGATGTTCAGTATCCCCAAAGTGCCAAATGTAGCTTTTCGGGCCAATCCCGTCCTCGTACGACCATCTTTTTTATTATCCTTGCAAGAGTCTTGTTTCCTGCCTCTACTGCGCCATTAGTCTGTGGCTTGTAGGGAGAAGATTTGTGGCGTGTAACTCTGAACTCGGTTAACAGCTGGTTGTAATCTCCTTCGAAGTGGGTCCCGTTATCGGATATGATCTCATTGGGCACTCCGTATCTGCACATGATGTTTTCCTTGATGAACTCGGCCACCTTCTTGGAATTCAGTACTTTGTAGGATCTGCTGAAAATACCCGGATCGCGCGCGGAAATGCGGCGAGCGACTTTCGCACTTGGGCCTCTCTTCGGGGAAGAGAGAGTCGCCACGCCATTTTGTATTATGAGCCTAAACTATGAAAAAGGCTGGTTTGAAAAAGGAGGTCATTTTTATTGGTATCCCAAACTTAGGAAAAGGCTTTGAAAAGGAGGTTGTTTTGATTGGTAGCCAAAACTTAGGAAAAGGCTTCGAAAAGGAGGTCGTTTTGATTGGTAGCCAAAACTTAGGAAAAGGCTTTGAAAAGGAGGTCGTTTATATTGGTATTTAAAACTTAGGAAAAGGTTTTTTTTGAACAGAGATTGTTAGGTTCGGAGGTCAGGTTACGTTTCGGGAAGAGTATATGGAGATCACCCGAAACGCCTCGCATGACGAGTCTTTCTACCTTTCTAAAAAAGTTTGCGTGTGTGTGTGTTCGTGTTGCTTTTGAAAATGAGCTTGAATGACAAGCTTTAATCTTTGTTTGAATGACAAATGTTGATTTTGGTAAAAGAGCGTTTGAATGACAAACATCGGTTTTGAGTTTGAAAAGGAGTTCGGTTGACGAACTGGAATCTTTAGTTTGAATGACAAACGTTGATTTTGGTAAAGGAGCATTTGAATGTCAAACGTCGGTTTTGAGTCGGAAATAAGCGTTTGAATGTCATACGTCGGTTTTGAGTTGGAAATGAGCGTTTGAATGACGAACATCTGTTTTGAGTTGGAAATGAGCGTTTGAATGTCAAGCGTCGGTTTTGAGTTGGAAATGAGCGTTTGAATGACAAAAGTCGATTTTGAGTTGGAAATGAGCGTTTGAATGTCAAACCTCGGTTTTGAGTTGGAAATGAGCGTTTGAATGTCAAACGTCGGTTTTAGCCGGGCATTACGATGTTACCCATTTTGATGAAAATGATGGCAAGTAAGATGCGATCAACGAGTCATTTTGTGACTCGGACATTTGTAAGTAAATACTATCAAAAAACCAAACGGCTTGGACTTGTAAATGACAGTATTGAAAATGCGATATCAACGGATCGAACGATCCGGGCGGTAAAAATGCGCTCGACGATCCAAATGACTCGGATTTGTAAAGTGCGTAAATTAAGTGCGATATCAACGGATCAAACGAACCAGACTTGTAAATGACAATCATGAACCAAATGGTTCGGACAGTAAAAGTGCGAATCAACGGATCGAATGATCCGGACGATAAATGACAGAAAAGTAAAAATGGGACTCGAACGCCGTTTTAACCCGAAATTACTTCTCTTACGGGAGAGAAGATGATTAAGGACTAAAACGTATCAAGTCTCATAGACGGCGTTTCATTTACATTTTGAGAACTTCTTCGGATCGAAAGTAGCATTTGATGCGTAAATCGAGACAAAATAGAGTAATATTTTTTGAACTTTTTTACTGAAGGGGAGGGACTGTATTTATAGGGGGTGAAATTGCAATACAGGCCGTTCGTCCCTTTCCTCAGTTTGGGGGACCTTTGAGGTATTTTGGAAATTGCTGAGACTAGTCAATCAAATGACTCAAACCTGAAGAACAGGCCGGCCGGCCAGTCTCTCAGTTTCAGGGGTATTTTTATCTTTTCACCCTTGAATCTGATTGATGGAGATGTGGGGAGGCTTGCATGTTGGCCACGTGTCCCGTTGAGTCACCAAGATTGGATTTTTGCTCAGTTAATCCCGATTTTGACTGTTTTCTAAATAACTGTCCGAGAAAATGTCCGGAACAGTCCCAAAAATTGGGTATTTCGAGGAAAGTGGTACTTTTACGTGTGATAACGTGTGTTGAGTACAATTTAGAATTTGGATGCACGGGGCAGTCCTAGGAAGTCTCGTTGACTCGAAAAGGGAGAGTTAGCAGATTTTGATTGGAAAAGGCCAGTTAACGGATTCCGATTAACTTTAACAAATTGTAACGATCCGGATTAGGGTACTTACAGTAGCCCCTCAGCGACGTCACTTTCGAAGGAAGTTCATTGAAAAAGATAAGGATCCCAAATCGGGGAGATGCCTTATGGAGAGACCTGGACGGTCAAATGGCTGGACCCTATAGTAAGGATTTCTACGTATCCACGGGGGAATCAAGACGATCGTAGTTCATGGGTGCGAGGGAAATTCGTAGGGGCCTCGACCTGTGGGGAATGATTAGGAGGAGTTCGTCCTGGTTGAGACTGATTTGAAGGTGTTTAAACCTGAGTGCGACTATTTGGAGGCGTCTGAACCTACGGGAGACTATTCGGAGGCGTTTTAACCTACGGGAGACTGTTCGGAGGCATTCTAACCTGAGAGGGACTGTTCGGAGGCGTCTAAACCTACGGGAGACTATTCGTAGGCATTCTAACCTGAGGTGGAGGCGTTTGTGCCTTGGATGCTGGACTAATGTTGACAGCCATGTTTTATTTGCTGGGGATACGGTGGAAATGACGGGGATGGTTGTGTTAAACTGGCATTTTTAACAACACGAAAGGATTGACGTTCTAACATCGGGGTTAGGAACGGAATTATAGGAGTGGTTGTGTTAAACTGGCATTTTTAACAACACGTAAGGATTGATGTTCTAACGACGGGGTTAGGAACAGAATGTGATCTTAGTAGAGACTAACACATTGTTGGAGAAAAGCGTCCATAGTTCTAACCAATCCATTTAGGAACTGAGGAGATTGATTGACGTTCCTTTAGAAGGATGGTCTTATGGTCCTGCTGGGGAGGGATTTTTGGGCTTACGATGGCGGCCGAAGAGGGATTGTTGTGCGGGCTTACATTGATTGCCACTGAGATGGGATGGTCAGGCTTACGATTGACGGCCGGGGAAGTGATTCATTGAACGGGCTTACAGTGATTGCCGTTGAGATGAGATGGTCGGGCTTACGATAACTGTCGGGGAGAAGATTGTTTACCTGCTGGGGAAAAAGATACTCGTACTTACTATGATGGTCGAAGAGGGATTATTGTACGGGCTTACATTGATTGCCGCTAAGATGAGATGGTCGGGATTACGATGACGGCCGGAATTAACCTCGGGAGAGGGGCATTTAGAAATGTCTCACTGGGATTTAACATCGGGAGAGGGGAATTAGAAATGTTTAATTGGGATTTAACCTCGGGAGAGGGGCATTTAGAAATGTCTAACTGGAATTTAACCTCGGGAGAAGGGCGCTAGAAATGTCTAACTGGGATTTTAACCTAGGGAGAGGGGCGTTAGAAATGTCTAACTGGAATTTAACCTCGGGAGAGGGGCGTTAGAAATGTCTAACTGGAATTTAACCTCGGGAGAGGGGCGTTAGAAATGTCTAACTGGGATTTTAACCTCGGGAGAGGGGCATTAGAAATGTCTAACTGGAATTTAACCTCGGGAGAGGGGCGTTAGAAATGTCTGGAATAGCCAAAACTTGAAAAGAGGCTTTTAGGACCAGAGATTGTTGTGTGTGTGTGTGTGTTGTATTTTGAAAAGAAGCTTGAATGACAAGCTTTTAATCTTGGTTTGAATGACAAATGTTGATTTGTGGTAAAAAATGAGTGTTTGAATGACAAACGTCGGTTTTGAGTTTGAAAAGAGGGTTTGAATGACGAACTTAAATCTTTAGTTTGAATGACAAACGATGATTTTGGTAAAAAGAGCCCGTTTGAATGTCAAACGTCGAGTTTCGTGTCGGAAATGAGCGTTTGAATGTCAAACGTCGGGTTTTGATTAAGAAATTAGCGTTTGAATGTCTAACATCGATTTTGAGTCGTTTTGAAAACGGAGTTCGAATGACGAACTTGAATATTTAGTTTGAATGACAAACGTTGATTTTAGTAAAAAGAGCGTTTGAATGTCAAACGTCGAGTTTTGAGTCGGAAATGAGCGTTTGAATGTCAAAAGTCGGGTTTTGAGTCGGAAATGAGCATTTGAATGTCAAACGTCGAGTTTGAGTCGTTTTGAAAATGGGGTTCGAATGACGAACTTGAATCTTTAGTTTGAATGACAAACGTTGATTTTAGTAAAAAGAGCGTTTGAATGTCAAACGTCGGGTTTTGAGTGGGAAATGAGCGTTTGAATGTCAAACGTCGATTTTGATTCGTTTTGAAAACGAAGTTCGAATGACGAATTTGAATCTTTAGTTTGAATAACAAACGTTGATTTTAGTAAAAAGAGCGTTTGAATGTCAAACATCGTGATTTACGTTGTTTTGAAAAGGAGTTCGCATGACGAACTCCGGTTTTGAACTGGGCATTATATTGTTACCAATTTTATGAAAAAAAGTAGTAAATGATATGCGATCAACGAGTCATTTTGTGACTCTAACTTTTATAAGTAAATACTATCACAAGCCAAACGGCTCGGACTTGTAAATGACAGTATTTAAAGTGCGGTATCAACGAAATCGAACGATCCGGACAGTAAAGATACGATCGACGAGCCAAACGGCTCAGATTTGTAAAGTTGCATAAATTAAATAGAAATATCAACGGATTTAACGATCCGGACTTTGTAAATGACTATCACGAACCAAACGGTTCGGACGGTAAAAAGCGAATCAACCGATCGAACGATCCGGACTGTAAATGATAGAAACGTAAAAACGGGACTGGAACACCATTTTAACCCGAAATCGCTTCTCTTACGGGAGAGAAGATGATTAGGGACTAAAACGTATCGAGTCCCGTAGACAGCGTTATGTCTACATTTTGAGAGTTTCAACCGGATCGAACATAGCGTTTGACTCGTAAATCGAGGTGAAATGGAGTTTTAGAGAGAGAAAGTGTTACCTATGGCTAGGGATTGACTCTTTGGCTCAGAAAGACGAATACGGGATATGATTTGGTGTTTGGGAGGTGTTTTGAAAGTGTTTGGCTCGTGTTTGGTCGGAAAATGGGATTTTCACGTAAATCGAGACGAAATGGGGCTCGGGAGGGGGTTAAACTGCCTAGAATCGTGGGGTATTTGGAGAGGGGTAATATTTTTCTCTCTTTCTCACTGAATGACAGCCCTTGTATTTATAGGGATAAATTTGTAAAACAGGCCGGATGGCCTAAGCTTCAATTTGGGGGGTTTTTGGGTATTTTGGAAATTGTAGGGACTTGATGAGAATTCTGGTTTTACATGTAAAATAGGCCGGACGGCCTAACTATCAATTTCAGGGGTATTTTGGTCTTTTCACCCCTGAATTTGATTGATGGGGAAGGGGGAGGCCATGCATGCGTGCCATGTGTCCCTGTGAGTCACCAAAGCTAGGGTTTTTGTCCCGTTAATCCCGGTTTTAACTGTTTTCTAAATAACTATCCGAAAAATGTCTGAAACGCCCCCAGAAAGTCCCGAAAAGTGTGTTTTTCGAGGAAAGTAGTACTTTTACGTGTGATAACGTGTGTTGAGTACACTTTGGTGTCGGGATGCACATGGCAGTCCTGGGATGTCTCGTTGACTCGGGAATGGGGAGTTTAACCGATTCCAGTTAACCTAGAAAGGGCCAGTTAACGGATTCTGATTAACTTTTAACGGATTTTAATGATACGGATTTGGGTACTTACAGTAGCCCCTCAGTGATGTCACTTTCGATGTTGAAAAAGATAAGGATCCAAATCGGAGGATGCCTTATTTGGAAAGACCTGAGTAGCCAAATGGCTGGACCCTTAGCGAAAGGATTCCTACGTATCCCGAGCGGGAATCAAACCGATCGTAGTTCGTAGGTGCGAGGGCTTTTTGTAGGGGCCTCGACCTCTGGGGAATGATTAGGAGGAGTTCGTCCTGGTTGAGACTGATTTGAAGGTGTCTAGACCTGAGTGAGACTGTTCGGAGGCGTCTGAACCTGCGTGAGACTGTTCGGAGGCGTATTAACCTAAGTGAGACTGTTCGGAGGCGTCTTAACCTAAGTGAGACTGTTCGGAGGCATCTTAACCTAAGTGAGACTGTTCGGAGGCGGCTGAACCTAAGTGAGACTGTTTGGAGGCGTCTGAACCTAAGTGAGACTGTTCGGAGGAGTCTTAACCTAAGTGAGACTGTTCGGAGGCGTCTTGACCTAAGTGAGACTGTTCGGAGGCGTCTGAACCTAAGTGAGACTGTTCGGAGGCGTCCGAACCTAAGTGAGACTGTTCGGAGGCGTCTTAACCTAAGTGAGACTGAGGCGTCTGAACCTAAGTGAGACTGTTCGGAGGTGTCATAACCTAAGTGAGACTGTTCGGAGGCGTCTGAACTTAAGTGCGACTGTTCGGAGGCGTCTGAACTTAAGTGAGACTGTTTGGAGGCTTCTGAACCTAAGTGAGACTGTTTGGAGGCGTTTGAACCTAATTGAGACTGTTCGGAGGTGTCTTAACCTAAGTGGAAGGCGTTTCAGCCTTGGGATTGAAATTTGTAAGGCGTTTGTGCCTTAGGTGTTGGACTTATGATGACAGCTAGGGTTTGCCTGCTGGGGATACGGTGGAGATGGTGGGACTGGTTGCATTAAACTGGCATTTTTAACAACAGGAAAAGATTGACGTTCCAACATCGGGGTCAGGAACGGAATGTGATCCCGGGAGAGAATGGCACATTGCTGGGGAAAAGCGTCCAGAGTTAAGAAAGTCGGTTAGGAACTGAGGAGATTGATCGACGTTCCTTTAGAAGGAGTGTCTTAGGATCCTGCTGGGGATAAATATTCGGGCTTGGGACGGTGGCCGAAGAGGGATTGTTGTGCGGGCTTACACTGATTGCCGCTGGAATGAGATGGTCGGGCATACGATTGATGGCCGGGGAAGTGATTGTTCACCTGTGGGGGAAAAGAATACTCGGATATACTATGATGGCCGAAGAGGGATTGTTGTGCGGGCTTTCCTTGATTGCCGCTGAAAGGGGATGGTCGGGCTTACGATTGACGACCAGGATTTAACCTTTGGAGAGGGGCGTTAGAAATGTCTAACTGGAATTTAACCTTGGGAGAGGGGGCGTTAGAAATGTCTAACTGGAATTTAACCTCGGGAGAGGGGCGTTAGAAATGTCTAACTGGGATTTAACCTCGGGAGAGGGGGCGTTAAAATGTCTAATTGGAATTTAACCTCGGGAGAGGGGATGTTAGAAATGTCTAACTGGGGAATTTTAAACTTTTGAGGAAAAGTGTCAAATTCGAAAAGATGAGGGGCTGAATTGGCATTTGGGCCAAAATGGCCCATCACGTAAAAGAGGCCGGACGGCCTATGTCTCAAATTGGCCATTTTTAAGTCAGCCGTCGGCCATTAGAGGAGAGAAAGAGAAAATTTTCATTTTCTGTCAAGAGGAAGAGAGAAAAGAGAGAAAATTTTGTCACTTTTCTTCGATTTTTGGTGAAATCTTCGAGAGATTATCGCTATATATGGAAGCGGGATTGGGGCGAAGGGGTCGACATAGGAGGACCGGCAACAAGAGGAAGAGGCTCAAGAGGACGGTGCGAATGACCACTCTTCCCATGGATCCGACCGAGTTTTACAAATCTCGGGATAGCCATAAATCCAAGGAGGGGATTGAGAGGAAGGTAAGCATCCTCTAAATTCCATCAAATTTTAGAATTTGCATTCTTGAAATTTTCGAATTTTGACTTGAATTGAGTTAGGGTTCTTGGTGCCCAATTTGGGACAACAGAAGACCCCAGAGAAACAAAGATTGGCAGCTTCTTCAAGGGGGAAGACAGAGAAACCTTAACACAGCTCCTCAGAGAATATGTCGACGTCTTCACTTGGTCCTGCAAACATATGCTGGGGTTAAGTCAGTCGATCATAGAGCATAAGATACCGCTGCTAACCAACGCCAAACCAGTCAAACAGAAACTATGCAGAATTAAGCCCGAATGGTCAATGCAAGTAAAAGAAGAGTTCACGAAACTCTTGAACGTAGGGTTTATCAAGGTGATTGAGTATCCGGAATGGCTGGCCAACACAGTACAAGTGGCCAAGTCAAATGGGAAAATACGAGTCTGTGTTGACTTCAGAGACTTGAACAAGGCATCCCCTAAAGATGACTTCCCGCTACCAAACATAGACATGTTGGTCGACGCCACCGCACCATACGAAGTCCGCTCATTTGTAGATGGCTTCGCAGAGTATAACCAAATCCTCATTGCAGAGGAAGACCAACACAAAACATCATTCACCACACCTTGGGGGACGTTCTGTTATACGGTCATACCGTTTGGTCTGAAAAACACTGGGGCTACTTATCAAAGGGCAGTCACGACGCTATTTCATGACATGATCCACAAGGAAATAGAGGAATACGTGGACGATATTATTATCCACTCAAGGGGGACAGATGGTCAGCACTTCAGAGATCTCAGAAAATTCTTCAATCGACTGAGACAACACAAAATGAGGCTCAACCCCGCAAAATGCTCATTCGGAGTGATCTAAGGGAAAGTCTTAGGATACATGGTCACCGAACGTGGCATAGAAGCAGATCCCGCAAAGATAAAGGCCATCATAGACATTCCTCCACCTCAAAGACAGAAAGAAGAAAAGGGATTCATGGGCAGACTCCAATACATCAGTCAATTCATCAATCAACTGACTATAATGTGCAATCCTATCTTCAAGTTACTCAAGAAAAACGCACCTTAAGAATGTACAGAGGAATGCAAGAGGCATTCGAGAAAGTCAAGCACTACTTGACTTCTCCACCTATCCTAGTTCCACCGCTCAAGGAGAAACCCTTAAAGCTATAACTCACGGTTACTAAAAGTGCGCTAGGGGCTATGCTGACTCAAGAACAGCCAGCTTCACGCACAAAGAATGCAATCTACTTTGTCAGTCGCAGATTCTAAGGCAGCGAAATTAACTACTCTCCACTCGAAAAGTCTTGTGCTGCTCTCATCTGGGTAACACAGAGACTAAAGCACTACATGGAAGCCTTCCCGGTTCATCTCATAGCACGAATGGATCCTTTGAAGTACATCCTAGACAAATCAAATTTGTCTTCGCGACTGGCTAAGTGGTATTTCATGCTCGCGGGATATGATATCACTTACGTCACTCAGAAATCCGTTAGGGGCAGTGTATTCGCAGATCAGTTGGCCAAATTTCCTTGCGACGAAGTGAAGGGGGAAGACCCGAGATTCCCTGATGAGGACATCATGAGTATAGAAGACGAAAATAACTAGCAATTATTTTTCGATGGCGCAGCCAATAAGAAAGGTTTCGGCATCGGAATGTTGTTAGTGGATCCTAACGACATCTATACTCCACTAGCAATCCGTCTTGACTTTAGCGCCACTAATAACACTGCCGAATATGAAGCTTGCATAGTGGGACTCGAAGCAGCCCTGGAACGTAACGTGACCAAACTCGAGGTATTTGGGGACTCCCAGTTGATCATCAATCACACCCTCCTCCAAGAGTTGGTGCAACAATTCCAAGATGTCTCATTCCACTATCTCCCTAGAGACAAAAATCGGTTTGCTGACGCATTGGCTACACTTGCCTCCTTGGTCGAGATCCCTGCAGGAAAGGCCGTAAAACCCTTCAAAATAACTCGGCGAGCGACTCTTGCCTACTGCGCTGTCATAGACCTCCATGACTGCAAAGACAAATGGTTATCCGAATGCACCACCGTCAAAGACTCCGAAAAGAAACCATGGTACTATGACATTTGGCATTTCATCCTAGATGGAACCATTCCACCTGAGGCCGACAAGAAAACTCAAATTGCCCTTAGGAGACTGGCAGCTAATTATGTCATCATTGCTGGTCTTCTATTAAAAAAATACTCCCAGGGGAACCTCCATTGTGCCACAAAAGAAGAGGCCCAAGAAATAATGGACCATGTTCATCAAGGAGTATGTGGAACCCACATGAGCGGAAATATGCTCGCCAAAAAGATCATTAGACAAGGGTACTTTTGGTTAACCATGGAAGTCGACTGTACCAGCATGGCCAACAAATGCCATAAGTGTCGGATACACGCCAACCTTCAGCACGCACCACCTTCCTTGTTGTACCCTATGACATCCCCTTGGCCATTCTCAACATGGGGCATAGATTTGATTGGAAAGGTTACACCCGCAGGAGCCAACAGGCACAGTTTCATCTTTGTAGCCATTGACTATTTCACTAAATGGATCGAGGCCGCCTCCTACAATGTTTTGAATGCCAGAAAGGTGGCAGAATTCATCAAGCACAACATCATTTGCCGATATGGGGTTCCCCAAGAGATGATATCGGATAATGGTTCCCATTTCGAGAAGGAAACTGATCACCTCTTAACAGAGTACAAAATTGTAAGGCATAAGTCATCTCCTTACAGGCCTCAAACGAATGGAGCAGTTGAAGCAGCAAACAAAACGATCGAAACCATCATCAGAAAAATGGCAGTCACTGGAAAAGATTGGCCCGACAAGCTACCCTTCGCACTTTGGGGATACCGCACTTCAGTCCGAACAGCTACAAGAGAAACTCCATACGCCCTCACATACGGAATGGAAGTTGTTCTACCAATAGAATTGGAAATACTATCACTAAGGGTTCTCCTAGAAAACCAAGTGAATGAAGTCGACTGGTTAGACAGCAGACACGAAGAGCTAGCCCTGCTAAACGAAAGAAGGCTGAAAGTAGCCGAGCACACTCAAGCTTACCAAAGAAGAATGGCAAGAGCTTTCAAAAAAAAGGTCAAGACAAGAAACATCAGAGTAGGCGACATGGTTCTCCGCGAGCACCGCCCTGGACCTTTCAGCCCTCTAGGCAAGTGGGGACCGAGATGGATAGGACCCTACATCATGAAGAAGCCCGCTAGATTGAAAACCTAAAAGGGCGATCTAGGCAAAAGCAAGGTGTGCATCAAAAAAAAAGAGGAGGCCTTGTCTCGCGCAAGACTCCCCTTCGGTCTGAAGTCAACTTTGTCTTTTCCTCTAAAAAATGAACTACGTTAGACCTGAGCCTCTTATTTAATTGCTGTAAAAGAGGAACGTAGGCAGCCTTCGGGTTCGGTCTAATCAAATGAATAAATCAAATTTTGTCCTTTTATTAATCGAATGCATTTTATTAATAACAAAGGGAAAATCCTAACGACAATGACTAATTTGCTAAGCTAACAATCTGAAAAAAAATACTAATAAATAAAGCTAATGATCCATCAAAGCAATCTCTTGGTACTCCCTAGGATCTAGCCTTTCATTGACTTGGTAGGCCGGTGGACATGATAACCCCCGTCATCTCGATCTCTCTTGTGCTTCGGGCCCTTTGAAGCAGAACATCCCTCAAGGCGAGTGGAAATGGATTCCGAAAGCCGTTTGAAGACAATGGGCCTATCCAAAGCTTGCATCTTTCCGGGAAGACCCTTACCTCGTCTCTCGTACCAATCCCCATCGAGAAAATCTTGGGTGGGATCAGTCCGCACATTAGCAGGATCAGACTGAGCCTCGCTCCTTCTCAAAATACTACTCGCAACGAAGGAATCTCCTAGTAGTGAAATTCGCAGATAATCAATCTTCTCCAGACTTGGGTAACCAGTATGAAGGAACCAATCCAAGTTCTTGTCAGATAAGAAGATACTTGCATCAAAAGTCCGAAGGTTTGACCAACGATCTCGATTAGTTCCTTCACCCAATGCTTGAGCTAGCACCTTCGCAAACTCCACACCAATATAGGACACCTCGCGAGAGGTTCCTTCGAAAAGATAAGTGTCCTGCTGTTGGCCAAACTGACGTAGCACCCGCTTGGGAAAATAGAAAGAGGAATCTCGCAAACTCGGAAGAACAACCCTATCAAAGCCCTTGGTATTGGCAATATACTTGTTCAGCCGCCAATAAGGTGGACACCAAATAATATCGACAGTGGCGGTTTTTGCAATCAACTTGGCCCACTCATCCACCGAAAGATCCTTGATCAGCAACTTCCTCGTATGATACGTAAAGGGAGAATAATCCAACGGAGGAGCTACCAACTTGAGATGCTCCCTAAACCAAATAGTCAACAAAAGAGGACTCCCTTGAGTCATGGCACCGGTCCTATGCAACTCATCAAGACCATGAAGGGTCTCACCCAAGATTAGCGAAATAATGTTCCTAGAACATTTCCTAGCCTGCAGAACAATCTCCACCAATTGGGAGTCAACCAAGCCATCCCTGCACGTGAACAAAACATCTCCGAAAAGAGAGAGAGCCTGAAAGCTCCGTTTGTAAACATGGAAGGCCTCATCATCTGAATCTCCACTAAAGCGTTCAGGAAAAGAAGAGCAATCTACCCATCTGCGGTGAACCAAATCATAGCAAGCATCGAGGGGGATCCCTAGCAACTCGTTCAAAGATTCTAAATGGTTCCTATTGAATTTAGGAACATCAATCTCACCAGTCAAAGGCATATCCAAGATAATAGCAAATTCCTCGACGGTAGGAACCATCTCATTAAGAGAGAAATTAAAGAGATGAACAGAGGGATCCCAAAATTGAGCAGCGCCCTGCAGAAGATTCCAATCCGGTTGGAGGTTCTTCAAAGTGAAAAGGATTCTGAATCCAAATTCTGCAATAAACTTATTGCGAGATCGATTATGAAATGACCTCACAAAATTCCTCGATGCTTGCTTGAACGCTTCGACTACATCGGATGACAGAGAAAAATCATCGACTATCATGGACGTTGGGACAATCTCCTTGGAAGCCATGGATCACAGGGTTGGAAAAGAAGGCAAGAATTCGACCCTAACAAAATATCTCTATGATTTGAGAGGCCTAAATGGGTTATCTGGCCAGACTACAGGGTGATTATATAGGGAAAACTGATAGAATCCTGTTCTAAGAAGAAAAGAACTCTTCCTGAGTAGCGTGTCTCGCGCGAGATACCTTGTCCCGCGTGATACAACCCTTCGGCAATTCCTGCAGCATTCCCGAATAAATAAGCAATCTAGCCCCGACTTGTCGAAGCAAGTCTCGAATCCTGCAAATGCAGTTTCCAATATGCAATACAGGCATCAAAATCAAGCTCAAAACTTTGACCTAAATGGTCATTTCATTTCAACACGGAAGTCGAGAAAGTTAAAAAAATTAACTAGACCTAGGATTAGGAATTAAGAAAATCTTGTTGTTGTGCTACCTACGCATTAACAGATGCAAGAAAAGAAAATTGTCTGGGCCCACCTGGCCAATATTTACAAGTTCTCAAGAGATAAATAGGGAGAAAGGGGGGATCACGCCATCAAGTTGCCCGAGCTGCCGGCACCTCCATCATCTTTATCGCCGCTGGGGCTACCGTCCCTCCTCGACCGCTTGTCTCCACAAGATGGGGTCACTGCAGAGGCTATCGTTGACGCCGCCGAACCCCGCCTTTTGAAACAGCCGCTCTGACAAATCCGACACCATGGACATCAGACCAGCCATCCTGCTTGCACTACGATCATAATCCTCCACAGACATGATGACCTGTTAAACAAAGAAAAGAAGCTCGGATGAAGGCGGACATATACACATATATGGACGACTACGAGAAATAGTATAAACAGAAGTGTACTGAAGATGCATGGGGATGGTGACGATAACCCTCCAGAATCTAATCTGGGGTCATAATATGACCCACCATCTGCATGCCTCCCATCATGTATGTGAAGTTCGGAGGACCAAGATTCAGTACAAAAGTCACGGGACCCGCATACTGTAATGAAGAGCTGGGGGCTGACGAACTAGACGCAGAGGCTGAAGCAGAAGCTTGTGCACGTGACCGCCTGCCACCAACCACAAGAGGACCTCAGAAATCCTCATATGAAGCCCCTCGGATATGCAATCCGCCGCAACATAGCCATTCACCAGATGGGCATAATCCCTGTCAGGAATGAAGTGGGTGGGGTGCATCGCCCTAGGCAGATCCTCTGGCACCCTATAGGGAAGCGAACCCCGGTCATGCTGAGGGAAGACTCTCTCATCCAGATACATGGTATCCCCCTCCAGAGATACCAAAATCCTCTGTATCTCGATGACATCCTAGGCATGATGAACCTCTTGCTTCAATAAGGCCCACGGATATAGGCCCAGCTGCTCAAACTCAAAACTATCCAGCATGGCCCGCGCCTCCTCAACAGTCAGGGTCCAGTCCTGATCCCCCTCCTTCTCGTCCACTGTGCAATTGTAGTGGCTCCACCTCCTAATGTCCGAAAACTAAGGGTTTCGATTATCCAGCTCAAACTTATGCAACTGAAAGGTAGGATAGCCCCATATCTGTAAATGAAAGCAGAACAAATTTAGTACAAAGCGCAAGCAAAAAGTGCAGATAAATGACAAAGACAGAATCAGAAGGTGTACCTCCTAAACATAGGAATACCCTGACAGGGTATCCTTGGTATGCCGACATGCCTCATCGATGGCATGATAACAGAAGGTCAGTCCGGCTGAGCCCCAATCATATGTCCTCACCATATCCAGATCAACCAACAATCCCAAGAGAGCAAGGCGAGCCATGGAGGAGTGGTTAGAAAAGATGGTCTCTGATAAGATATACCAGAGAACACCCCTCACCAACCGATCCGTATCTGCATTAAGCTTTTCAGCATAAGCCTCGAGCTGAGTGCGAAGAGGCGACAACTCAGCAGCAAACCCCTTAACCTTGGTAGGGGCAAAACCAATCAACTGCCTCCATTTAGCTGGATTCGCATGCTTGTAACCCGCAGTCTTCGGGAGGGTAACCCCGGTGAACTCCAACCTGGTAATAGCAAGAAAATCAGTCGGGGTCATCGAAGCTTCCCCGAAGCGAAGATGGACCGTATGGGTAGTGTCCCACCACCTCTCCCTAATTGCCTGAAGGACTTGAGGAGTCTGCCTCATTCCCCGGGTGTTATCGACAAAAGTAAGGAGCCCCGTCTGAGCCATCCTAGCCCGGAATCCGTTCAAGCCCTTGACCTTGTCCCACAGAGCCTTAGCAAATTTAGCACTCCCCTGACAGTTCTTGGTCGCCCTATACGAGTGCAAAATAGAGAATAACCAAGGGAGCAATGTCAGAAATCATTCCATGGAAAAACTTCAAAGAAATAAGAGAAAATTTTTATTGAGGCATTTCATCAAACACTTGGCGTGCATATTAGAAGGTCATGTTCAAGGAAGAATTTGGCTACCCGAATCAACCACTCCTACAACCCATGATGTGTAGGGAACTCACATACATGCCAATGTAACAACAATAGCCAACAACGTCAAAAAAATGAGCATGCAATGATAGAACCTAGTTCTAAGACAAAGAAAGAAAATAGCCAATTTTGATGAAATTGGGGGAATTTAAAAACACGGATTCAATGCAATGCAAAACATGAAATGAGATTGAGAGAAAGCATTCTTGCCAAACCCTCACGGATGGCATGGGAAATGTGCATAGGCCAATCGAAAGTGAGGTCATCCCTCGGATAATCCTTCCCGAGCAAGTAGCTACCGAAAGTCGAATTCTTCTCTTGAGCCATAGATGATGGAAGAGGAAAGGATTGAAATGTTGATTGGGGAGCGATATCAACAAGAAACATACAAAAAATCTCAGGGAAAAATGCCTTGGCTCGGACTTGAAGAGAAATTTTGAAAATGGGTATTTCAAAATAAAGAGCAGCTACTGTTATATTGCCTCGACAGACCTTGTCCCGCGTGATACAACCTATCCCGCAAGAGACAACCCCTCGGGAAATGTACGAAATTGTCCTCGATAATAAGCGTCCACGCAACGACAAAATTCAAAATTTTGACACATTTACCCTTGAAAGTGATACCCTAGCAAGGAAACATGGAAAAATCGATACCGCAAGTTACGGAACAAGCCGAACATGGCACCCGCACAATTGCCCAATACGGCATCAATCACCCAAAAATGATTGATCCAGAGATCAAGTCATCCTAGCCCGATTCAGAGCCCAGACAGGTGAATCGTCAAAATCAAAAGCCCGATTCAATGCCTAGACAGGTGAATCGTCATCACAAAAGCCCGATTCAATGCCCAGACAGGTGAATCGTCAAAATCAAAATCCCGATTCAATGCCCAAACAAGTGAATCGTCAAAATCAAAAGCCCAATTCAATGCCCAGACAGGTGAATCATCAAATCAAAAAGCCCGATTCAACGCCCCGACAGGTGAATCATCATCCCCAGCAAATGCCCGATTCGGAGCCCAGACAGGCGAATCGTCAAAAAACCAACATGACTCAAAGGACTGGACAGGTAAGCCTTTGTTTTTTACATCTTTCCCCATAGGTTCAGAGCTCAGACAGGCGAATCTTAAGACAGACAGGTATATTCAGAATTAGGTCTTGATTTGATTCCTCATTATGAATTTACCTTTTCAAAAAACAAAATCTTCTCGATTTTCAAAATGATTTTCAAAATACCTAAAGCAGCCTTTTCGAGTTTTGGAGTTGAACTACGTTATGGTCTGATTCTCCGATAGAGATACGTAGGAAGCCGTGCGGCTCGACCATCCCGATGTCCAGAATGATGTCTTTTCTATCGTCGATATGACTACTTCCATAAGACTTATCAACGAGGGGCTCTGTAGACACCCCATTCTGAACCCATCAAAGCAGATTAATACCACTCTAAGTCTCGCCTTGAGTCAAGAGTAAAAATCCACCATTTCGTCATGGTTAAGTTTTGACTAACGACCGTTAGTTTGAACTAAACTGCATACGAGATAATGAGGGAAGGACAGAATTGTCCACTGATAGCCTTGTTCCGTGCGGAACAGTCATGTCTCGCATGATACTAAGCTTCTGCAGGCATAAAAAAGCTAGTTTCCTCATCGATTTCAACCTCTTTCTTGATAAAATCTTATCAATCCGGTTATCCAATAGAATTTGGGTTATGAAACCTTCCCAAGGTATTTTACCTCTCCACCTTCACCTCTCCAACACCTATAAATACTTGAAGACTTTCAATATTTCAGATCCCTGACTTTCTTGTCAACCCCCCGACATTTACTGGTTTCTCTCCCTGAACGATTCCTGTAAATCACTCTAAAATCACCTAAAGTTTGTTTATCAACCTTATTGATCAACAAACAATGAAGATTGAATCAAGGACCGAGGCGAAGCTCTGTCCACATCAAGGTTCGACTCTAAACTTGAGTCGAAATTCTGTCCGAATCTCTTCACACAAGGTAATCTTCCTTTCCCTTTCTAATTGATTATTAGAGAGGTATAATACATCAAACCTAGAATCGGCCTAGAGCCTCCCCAAACCATGGGGACGGTCTCGAAGAAATCGATCCTATATTCCGTTTAACATAGTTAAATGGATTCTTTTACTTGTTTCTTTAAATAAAATGTCTTTTCTTTGAAAACCTCTTTCTTTTTCGCAAGACCGATATCCGGATTGGGTGGAATGGGTGCTCCTTGACCTTTCCATTCCATAACCTAAGCCCTGAATCCAAAAATCTTTTCAAATGGTTTTTTCTATATTTCAAAGTAAATAATATAGGTGGCGACTCCAAGATGTTAAAGAAAATTCATGCATCGCTACACCTTGCCAGAAGGGGTTTGTTGAGAAGTGATGGTAATCCAAGAAGTTTCTGTGGGCAAAACCTTTGAGGCCGAATTGGTTTAGAGTGGCCTCTAGCTTTCTGTCTGAAACTGCTTGTGACGCTTTAAGGGCTTGGTCCCTGTGAGTATTCTGAGCTTTGTTTTCATCCCAGAGGTGATTTTCTTGTGCAGCTAGTTACAGGAGGGCTTTTCTTGTGAGAGCTAAGCAGTCTCCGTAGGTGCGTGATGTCTGACTGGTGTCTAGAACTGTCATCACATCCAAATCTCTGAATGGCGGAAACACTTGGATTATATTGATGAAGGAAGTCATTCTTGGACATTCCATGCGGCCTTCTTTGATTTCGGTTACCAAGAAGTCTTCCCATATCTGCTTGATCAAACCAACGGGGGTGTTGAACTCTGCAATGTTGATGGTCTCGTGATCTCATTCGAGAGCCAAGTCTATCAGAGCTAGCAGCTTGCTGGCGGGATGCTTGAATATGTGGCCGTGATGGCTGGGAACAGGGTTGAACTTGAGCATGTTGATGCTGAGGTGATCGTTCCTTTCTTCGGAAGCTTAATCTGTCTCGCTGGGAGGACTTTCGCAGACGTTCTCAGGGTGGATGCTGGAGGCATTCCCGAGGCTGATCTAATTTGTAACAAGGTGAGGAGCTCTGTCTCCTTTTTCAATGCCTTTGACCCTGGCAGTGCTCTTGGCTGTGAGTTTGACTGACGGCACGGGCCGGTTGCCGCTGGGCTGATAACTAGAAATGATGATGAGCCTTGAGCTCTCTTGGCAAGGACCTTGTTTACCATGATTAGGCAATCGTCGAGGGTAAATTTGGCATTTCAGAATCTAAAAATAAGGACTGGATCCTTGGTATCGTTGGGATATCTGGAGAAGATGATGGTGACGAAGTCATCGTTGGTTACATGGTCAGAAGGGTTCTTTTTCACGTCAATCAGTTGTTTCCACTCGCTGGATAACTGTCCGTACTGGACATTAAGTTTGATGATTTCCATAGTATTGGAGCCCTCATCGTAGGTGACCTCGTTGGAACTGGTGTCATCCCCGAAACTGAGCATGTGTATGTAAGGATCTTCCTGCGGATCAGCCACGTCTTCTACTCCGGAGAGCCCTGATTCGTTTCCGTCTGACGGTTCAACCCAGACCAAAGGACGTCTCGCGCCCTGTTGTGAAGCTGGTGTTGCTAGAAAAACTTCATGCCCTTCATTTGAGAAAAGGGGCTCGGCAGGAAATTATGCGTGTAAAACATCCCAGACGACTGCCATACATTCATCACGAGTGTGCCGGTTCCTGTTGACCATTATCGTGAAGATTTCTTTGTCTGGCGAGGCCAAAGAGTTTGCTCGAAGGATGTTGACAAATCTTCGACCGAAGATAGGGGGTTTGTGTGCCCGTATCATTGAGATGCTCAAGGTTTCTTTCCAGTCTGAATCCATGTTTCGAAAATGGCAGTTGAACTTGATGAATCTGACTGCTTCAGGATCTTTCAGCTCGAGGGCGTTGATATAGTCAGCACCTCCGAACTCAGAGGGATTCTGATGAGATTGGCCCAGGTTGTCCTTTGGTCGGTTTGCAGGAGGTAACCACGGTGCCTGGCTGCGGCCACGCTTAGTTAGCATTTCGGCTTTGTTGCCTATAAGGAAATTGTCTCCTCTGATGACCTCGAGATCTCCTTGTTGGTTTATGAACTTGACACAGTGATGGAGAGTGGAGGCTATGGCCTTCATGTGATGTAGCCTTGGGCATCCCAGCAGAGCTGTAAATTCGGACGAAATGTCCATCACGTGGAACTTTACTGGCGCCATTTGGGTTTCGAACCAGAGCTCCAGAGTCACCGTTCCCAAGATGGGATGAGACGTGCTATCGTAGGCTTTGATAGTTCGGGCAGATGGGATCATATGGCCTTCATTGATGCATAAGGCTCGCATCATGCTTAGGGTAAGGACGTTGACTGCTGATCCGTTGTCTTCCAGGACTCCAAGGAAGGAGATAGTGTTGAGTCGAACAGTGATGTGCAGATCTTCATTGTGTCCCGAGGCCCCTTTCGGTAGGTCTTCATCACAGAAGGTGAGCATGCTTCCATACAATCCGAAATCATAGATTTGATCTCTTTCTGGAGAGGGAGAATCATCAAGCCATCCATTTCCAGTCTTCCTCTTGAGAGGCAAAGGTTTTGGTGGCGCCTCGGGATTGCACTGAGGTTGCTTGTGGCGGTGGCCGCCCTTTGTCAGCACGTTGATTGAGTGCGAGTGCCAAGTTGGTTTTGACTTTCCTTTGCCGGCCCGTGCTCTAAAGTTGGGCAAGTTGAACCTTGGCTGATCCTGCATGGGATTAGGCTTCTGGCTGGCAGTAAGGTTGCCGAGATTTGAGATCTTCTTATGTCCTGAGGCCTGAACTTTGTTGTCAGCAGGATATTTCGGCTTTTCCACCCCTGTCTGTTCTGAAGCTGTGTTGCTCGAAGGAAGGGAAGACTTGCTGGAGTAGAGTACATAGTAGTCAAACTTCCCGGATGGCTCTCCGAGTGTACCCACGCTGGTGTCTCCGGCTTCGTATCTTTCTTTCAATTTTTGCTTAGAAGACTATTTCTTCTTCTTTCTGGGAGAATCACCCCTGATCATGTCCTGAAACTCATATTCCAGGCACTCTGAGCAGTCACATACATCGTACCAGATGTGGACTTCTGATGAGGGCTTGACTGGAAGAGGCGAAGGAACTGGCTCTGCAGCAATCTTCTTTAGCACCCACTCGATGGAGTTTACACTATTGTTGTTCAAAAAAGGGTTTCTGACTGTATTAGGTCCACGGGGATGCTTCAACTTTCCTTCTTCTATCTGATTCTGGATCTCATATCGTAACCCGAGGTAGTTGTCAGTTGTGTGCCCATAGTATTGGTGGAAGGTGCAGTACTTGCTTTGGTCGACATTGGCTACAGGATTCTTAGGATTGTTGTTTTCAACAGGCTTGAGGAGGCCTTCTTTGACTAGTCCTTCTAGCATTTTACTCTGAGGCATATCCAACTTGTCGAAGCATATGGAAGGTTGCTTCTTGGAGGAGTCGCTGCTTTGCAGGGATGGGTTTCTGTTGCTTGACTGTTGTCTCTGATGGATGTAGTTGACAGAAGTATATTTCCCTTTGTTGGGGGCCGATGCAGGATTGAATGCAGTTGTTGATCTATATCTGTAAGACGGAACTGTAGCCATCTTTTCTTTGAGGTCCTTCTCGAATTGTGAGCCCGCATTGACCATGGCTCAGAGATCCGGGAAGAAGTGATGGCTGATGAGTGTTCTGATAGACGGCCTCAAGCAGGACTTGAAGATCCGCATCTGTTCGTCTTTGAGAGTGGCTCCATGATTTCGGAGAGTTTCCAGCTCCACCTTTTGTAAAATTCTCCAACACTTTCGTCTGCTTTCTATTCGGTGGTGATTAAGTCTTCACGACTTGTTTCCCATTCCAGGTTGGATCGTTACCGATCCAAGAAGATGTTGCTGATCTGATCCCAGGTATGACGATCTGCAGGCTTGACCCTTAGGAACCACCGTAATGCTGAACTTTTGAGAGTATGCTGAAAATGGTCGGCCATTTGCTAGAGGGTTTCTCCTTTTGCTCTCATGCCGAGAACATAAGTGTCACATGTGTCTCAGGGCATTCGGTCCCGTCGAATCTGTCCATTTCTGGCATTCTGAACTTGGCAGGGAGAGGCGTGACCATTCCCGAATCAGTAGATTTGAGCGTTTCTTTCTTGGAGCTGCCCATGCTAGCTTTCAGGTCCTTCATTTGTTCGACCATCTATGCCAGGGTTGGGTCCAGTGGTAGACTTTGAGGCTATGTGTCGGGTGCTGCTATTAGAGAAGCAGTAATTAAAGGTGGAAGGCTTGATATATGTGAATACATGGGGGCCTTTTCTGGGTTATATCGGGGTTTTACCCCGGTATTTTGAGGTTCGTGTATAGGCAACGGGTTGAATCCAGGAGGATACTGGAGGATGTTGGGATTTGTTTGAGATGGTCCAACGCTGCGCTGGATGTATTGAATGATGGGGGTAGAACCTGCTTGGCCGTATAGAATGGAGGTGCCTTGAGAGGTGGCAATATGAAGCCTTGGTCGGCTATTTCCTTGATTTGAAGGATTCCCGTAGTTTGACGAGGGAGGAACCTGGTTGAAGGTTTGAGGAGCTGGTCGGGGAGGATCATCGTCCTCGATTAGAACGAAAGTATCATCTGGTTGAGGGATAGCGGCTATACCCCGTTCATTCAGAAGCTATACCACGAAATTCTGCTGATCCTCTTTCTGTTTCTTGTGAACCTCACAGACCCGGATGGCTTCTTCCAGTGTCATATCGGTTACCGGTGGTGGGGTTCCGTTCCCATCACGATTTCTCAGTGAGTCTGACATATCGGAGAGCCTGGCTGAAGGAACTGAGGGAACCAAAGAACTGCCTGTTGCTGCCGTAACTGTAACTCTAGCGAGGTACTGAGCCGGGATTCTGAACAACTCTCTGTTCGTGCAGGGAACGAAAGGTAGGGCTTAGGTTTCGAAAAGGGTATTTGGCTCAGGGCTTTGGGCTTGTGCAATGTGCAGTTACCGTGTCACGACCCTAAACCTAGGCACTATTTTGGTCACATGTTGGGCACGTGGGGGTGGGGTGCATTGCCTCTCATGTTAGGCATTATATGATAATTGGATTGGTTATGTGTTTATTTTGAGGTTTTGATAACTTACGTGATTTTAGAATGTTAATAAATTAATTTCAATTATATAATGTCTAAATGGAATAAATAGGAATTTTGTAGTAAAATTATAATATTTTAAATTTTAAATAAAAGGGTTATAAAAAGTGTTGAGGAGCTTGAGTGTAAATGTAAATTTAAGGTAGTTGATTGTAAGGATTCAAAACTTGGAGGATCTAAAGTGTAAATTATCAATATAAATCCTCATAAATATGCCAGAAGCTTCATTTCTCTGGTTAATTTTTTCCTTCTTCTCTACGTTCCTTAAACCTAGGGCTACCTTCTAAAAATCCTTATAAATCAACCGTTGTTCCTTTCTTCAATTTGATTTCAAATAAACGCTCAGGGAATCGAGTGGAACATTTCTAACCGATTAAAGTTTTTATTATTTTCGAAATATTTTGGTAAGTTATTATGATTTTTTTCAATAATTGTTCATGCTTTGTTAAATGATGATATAAATGATCCTTGGTATTTTTGGTACTTTAATTGGCCTTGGGAATGAATGGAAATATAGGTTGGAATGAGTAGGGTAAAGGGTTGGTATAACTATGCTATATGGCTTGGAGGGAACATGTTAGGGGGTTTGAGATGTGTAGAAATTGATATGGGAAAGGTTCATGCTGAGTAGGAAGCTTAAAATGAGTAGAAATGACACTTTCCTTCCTTGGCTGATGATGAATAACATCAGTAGGAAATTCTGGGCAAGGGCCGATTCGTGCCCTGGAGCACGAGTCATTCCCATGCCTTTTCATTTGTGGTCACTAGTCGTGAGGAATAATGCAGTCGTGCTGGGGTAGGGCATGAGTCTTGCCCAGTGCTGTTCACTTGGTATCAGTTTTAAAGCATCTTAAACCTAATCAACCTAGTATGGATTTAATCCCTTTTTTACTATAATTCCAGTACAACATTAGGGCTTTACAATGAAGTCTTGAATTGTCCAAAATGTTATAGGGAAGGTCTTTAAATATGGTCCTGAAAATGGTTGAAAGTGAAATTACCCGGATTTCGCGCGGAGGCGAAAGGCGGTTGTCTTTCGCGGAGGGGTTGGTGTCTGAGACCTCGCTTCATGGGAAGGAAAAATGAGGAGTCGCCACGCGGTTTTTGTATTTTGAGCCCAAACGTTGAGAAACGGCTATTGTGAAAAGGTGTCATTTTTATTGGTAGCAAAAACTTAGGAAAAGGCTTTGCAGGATCATTTTTATTGGCAGCAAAAACGAGTAAAAAGCTTTTTTGTACCAGAGATTGTTAGGTTCGGAGGTCAAGTTACGTTTCGGGTAGAGTATGACGAGATCGCCCGAAACGCCTCGCATGACGAGTCTTTCTACCTTTCTCGAAATCGTGTGTGTGTGTGTGTTTGTCTTTTGAAATGGGGGCTTGAATGACAAGCTTAATCTTGGTTTGAATGACAAACGTTGATTAGGTGACTTTGTTTGAAAAGACGAGCGTTTGAATGACAAACGTTGGTTTTGAGAGGGAAATGAGCGTTTGCGTGGCAAACGTCGATTTTGAGTTTGAAAGGAGCGTTTGCGTGGCAAACGTCGACTTTGAGTTGAAATGAGCGTTTGCGTGGCAAACGTCGACTTTGAGTTTGAAAAGAGCGTTTGCATGGAAAACGTCGATTTTGAGTTGAAATGAGCATTTGCGTGGCAAACGTCGATTTCGAGTTTGAAATGAGCGTTTGCGTGGCAAACGAAGATTTTGAGTTTGAAATGAGCGTTCGCGTGGCAAACGTCGATTTTGAGCCGTGCGAGTCATTGTTAACGATTTTTACGGGAAAAATGCGTATTAAATGATTTTGAATGTCAAATGGCGGCTTTTAGTTTGAAGATGAGCATTCGGAGGCCGAACGTCATTTCGCGCGTTTTGAAAGAGAGTTCGACGGACGAACTCTGGTTTTGAACCGGGCATTACATTGTTAATGATTTTTACGGGAAAAATGCGTTTTAAATGATATGCGATCAACGAATCGGGTTGCGACTCGGACTTTGAAAAGTAAATACTATCACGATCCAAACGGGTCGGACTTTGTAAATAGCCGAGTATTTAAAGTGCGGTATCAACGAAATCAAACGATCGGATTCGTAAATGACGATCAGCGAGGCGAAGCGGCTCAGGTTTGTAAATGACGATCAACGAGGCCAAACAGCTCGGATTTGTAAATGACGAAATTAAAATGACGATTGTGGATCGATCGATCCGAAAGTGGTAAATGACAATAAAAGTAAACGAAACGGGGGTCGGAACGCCGTTTTAACCCGTGATTACTTCTCTTTACGGAAAGAGAAGAGGATTGAGGGCTAAAGCGTATCGGACCCCGTTAGACGGAGAGCATCTACATTTCGATAACGACGTTCGAAACGGTTTTAGCGGCTGGCGCGTAGCAGAGACGAAAGATTTAGAGAGGGAGTTATACCTATTGCTAGGGTTGACTCCTTTGGCTCGGGAGGTGTGTACGGGACACGGAAAGTGATTCGAAAGGTTGTTTCGAAGTAGTAAGGTGCGTATTTGATCGAAATACAAAGGTTTCACGCGAATCGAGACGAAACGGGAGCTCGGAAGGGGTGAAAACTGCTTAGGACCGTGAGGTAGTGAATTTTTGGTGTTCAAAATTTTTCCTCTTGCCTTTGACAACAACTTCTATTTATAGGGTGAAAATTGCAGTAGGAGTCCGGACGGACTTGGGTGAATCGGGGGTTTTGGGTATTTTGGAAATGCTGGGGGACTTCTTGGCAATTTCGGGGAAAAGTGCAAGAAGGGAGTCCGTGGACTTTATTTGTATACCGAGGGTATTTTAGTCTTTTCCATTTGAATTTGATTGAAGGGTGACTAGAGGGAGGTGGCATGCGTGCCAAGTGTCCCTACGAGTCACGACCATGTGGGATTTTGTCCCCGGTCCGGTTTTGTCCGTTTTTAAAATAACGATCAGGAAAATGTCTGAAACGCCCGGGAAAGTGCGGAAAATGCATTTTGAGGAAAGCCATACTTTACGTGAGATGACACGTGTTAAGTACGGTTCGGCGTCGGGATGCAGGGCAGTCCAGGACGTCTCGTTACGGCAGGGAGTTTAACGAGTTCCGGTTAACCTGGAGCGGGCCAGTTAACGGATTTCGGTTAACTTTCTGACGGATTTGGACGATCCGGATTTGGGTACTTACAGAAAGTCATAATGAAATCTTAGCCAATGTTGTCAAAACTTGGTAAATTAATCTGGAACTTTTATAGAAGGTACTCAATGTTATGTCATGAATATGTAGGGCTTATTTGTGTTACATTGTGCCTATACGTGGTTGCATATTCATGGTTGTTGGTTCAAATAGTGTGTGAAATACATGTTGCACTATTTTCTTGGTTGGAAAATGAGTATTAGTACCATGTTATTGGATTGTTATTATTCAATAGTGTATGAAATATATGTTGCACTATTGTGATGGTTTAACATGAATAATAGTACCATGTTATGTATTGATATCCCAAAGTGTGGATTTATTTTCAAGTATCTATTATGTGCTTGAATGTGGTTATATCAGCTGATGAGTAGGGGTATAATGGAATACGATCAATTATGAGAAATTGTTCCATAAGGTGATCAGATTACATTATACATGTGACTGTCCCCTTCTGTGGCCACAGAATGGGGTTGAATGCTTCTGTATCGAGCCAAAAGCCTTACAGATAGCTGCGATCTTATATGGTTCTCAGAATTATGAGTCTTATAATATGTGAATATGCTTAAGCAGTTCACAAATGAGTGGAGTTTTACTCCCGACGTTGTACAACTTATTATCCAGACGGGAATGGTAAAATGAGGTAACGTAATGTGTTTACCGCTTTACCAATGTGATTATGAGCAACCTGGTTATGTGTTGCATTTTATATGGCATATTGTTGCATCCATAATAACTTATTGAGATTTATTCACACCCTTTCTCCCTTTTCTGTTTTAGATCCTGCTGAGACAGGTGGACCAGACCGGTGAGGCCGGAAAGGAGTTTGGACTTCATTCTTTTGGGTTGTCAGGGTATGTATATGGTTTGGGAGTTGGGAGTAGTTTTGGATGTTATTATTTTGGGGAGGTTGTATATAGAACTTTTATAACCATTTTTAGTTGTGTTATGTTGTAACTAAATATGGGGTTGGGTTTCTTTTAAAGTGGCTTTTGGAAGCCTTTACGTTTGTAGTTTTGTAACTAAACATGTTACGTCTTTTCTAAGATGGTTTATATATCACCTCCAAGTGGAGATACTTATGTTGGTTTGTTAAAGTTTATTGTTACTTTTCAAGTTAAACAAAAGTTTAAATTTTTTAAATGGAGGTGGTTGGGACGCTCCAGCTCGGGGCAGGAGGTAGAGGTCCCGGGTTGGGTTGCCCCACAGTTGGTATCAGAGCATTGGTTTAGAAGTCAAGGGTAGATGTCTAGTCTAAGGGGGAGTGTGTGATATCTGACGACGAGTGTTTAATGCATGGTTTTTTCCAATGGTGGGAACTGGTGATGACCAACAAAGAGATCAAGGAAATGTGGGTAATATGGGAGCCGGAGGAAACCAAAATGCAGAAATGATGAATATGTTCAGGGTTTTCCTACAAAATATGGCAGCTCAGGGTCAGGCTCAATAGCAACCTGAGGGAAGACAAGGACATGGGTTAGAGAAGTTTGTCAAGATGGCTCCACCAAGCTACAATGGGGATCCTGATCCGGTGAAGGCAGAAAGATGGTTGGAAGCTATGAATAAAATTTTTGTGAAAATGGAAAGTCCGAACGAGGAGAAGGTTAGATGTGCTGTTTTCAAGCTGGAAGGTCCTGCAGAACACTGGTGGCAGATACTTAAGGAGAGTTGGGAGCGGGACCATACACCCCAAACTTGGGACAATTTCACCAGGAAGTTTAAAGAACATTTTATTCCTTTGATTACACGGGACAAGAAAGAGATTGAGTTTCTAAGGCTCGAGCAAGGGACGATGACAGTGGCTCAATATTCGGCGAAGTTCACAGAGTTAGCGAGGTATTGTCCTCATTTGGTACCAGAAGAGGAGAGGAGAGTCTATAGGTTTGTGAAAGGGTTGAGAGTGGAGTTCCGGAAGCAGCTGTTGACGCATGATTTCCCCAACTATCAAGCAGCAGTGAACATGGCGTATAGAATTGAAAATTATATTGAAGAGCATCGGGGCAGACCTGAAAGTAGTAGTGGAAGCAAGCCCAAGTTTCCAGGCCAAGGTTCAGGGCATAACAGGGGCCAGTCGAAGTCTTCAGCTCCAGGAGTGGGTCGAGGAGGAAATGATACAGTTTCTACTCGTCCAGTATCCAGCCAATTTGGGAATGTTTGCAACTTTTGTAAGAAGGTGGGACATTCTGAAGACAGATGTTGGAGCAAGCAGGGTAAATGTAGTGAGCGTGGAGCAATGGGGCCCTTCAGGAAGAATTGTCCTAGATTGCAACGGGGTCCATCTCCGGGTAACGGGCAGCAGGGTGGTCAACCAAGAGGTGGTGTGAAGAGGGATGTTGAGGGGAAACCTAAGGAGAGAGTGCAAGGTAGAGTTTTTGCCTTGGGTCGAGGCGAGGTAGATCCCACCGCTGTTATTAGAGGTATAGTACCTGTCTCAAGAGTCAGGGCTCGTATTCTTATAGACCCTGGGTCGTCCCATTCTTATGTGGCATCTAATTTTACATTCACTTTGCATGAATTGCCTAAATTTTTGCCTTATGTGCTGGAGGTCTCTACTCCTATAGGAGAGTGCCTCGAATCTTCTTTGATTTATAATGATTGTGAGGTGATCATATGTGGGCATGTATTGCCAGTAGATTTGGTAGAGTTACCAATTTGTGATTTTGATGTCATTCTAGGCATGGATTGGTTGAGTAATTTTCATGCCTTGGTAGACTATCTCAAGAAGCGAGTCTCCTTTTCTATGCCTGATGTGCCTGTGTTTATATTTGATGCGGATAAGTCCTTATTTGGCATTCATGTTATATCTGCATTAAAGGCTAGAAAATTGTTGTCAAAAGGGTGCGAGGGGTACTTGGCGTATGTGTTAGACTCGAGTAAGAAGTCTCCCGAGCTATCTCATGTCCCAGTTGTGAATGAATTTATTGATGTATTTTCAACTGAATATTCTATGCCTCCGGATAGAGAGGTGGAGTTCTGTATTGACTTATTGCCAGGTACTTCACCAATTTTCAAAGCAGCTTACAGAATGGCTCCAGCTGAGTTAAAAGAATTGAAAATTCAGTTGCAGGAGTTGTTAGATAGCGGTTTCATTCGTCTGAGTGTTTCACCTTGGGGATCACCGGTCTTGTTTGTAAGGAAGAAGGATGGTACCTTGAGATTGTGCATTGATTATAGACTGTTGAATCAGGCTACTATCAAGAATAAATATCCCCTTCCTCGTATTGATGACTTATTTGATCAGCTTCAAGGTTCCATTATCTATTCCAAGCTTCACTTGCGTAGCGGATACCATCATTTGAAAATCCGACCGGATGACATTTCTAAGACGGCCTTCAGAACGAGGTATGGTCATTATGAATTTGTTGTTATGCCTTTCGGGTTGACTAATGCACCGACAGTATTTATGGACATGATGAACAGAATTTTCAAGCCTTATCTTGACGGTTTTGTTGTGGTTTTTATTGATGACATTTTGGTATATTCAAAATCCCGGGAAGACCATGAATAGCATTTGCAAATAGTGTTGTCTATCCTTCGTGAGAAACAGTTATTTGCCAAGTTCAGCAAATGTGAGTTTTGGCTTGAACAGATTTCTTTCTTGGGTCATGTGGTGTCGAGTATGGGTATTGCCGTGGATCCTACGAATATTGAGGCCGTAGTCAACTGGAAACAACCTTCAACAGTGACTGAGGTCCGTAGTTTCCTTGGGTTAGCGGGGTATTATCGATGATTTATAGAGGGATTTTCGAGAATTGCAACTCCATTGACCAGATTGACTCGAAAAGACATATCTTTTGTGTGGGATGCTAAGTGTGAAGCTAGATTTTCTGAGTTGAAAAAGAGATTGACTTCAGATCCAATTCTTACCCTTCCAGACGGATGCGAGAATTTTGTGATTTTCAGTTACGCCTCCAAAGAAGGATTGGGTTGTGTTCTTATGCAAAATGGGAAAGTAATTGTGTATGCTTCGAGGAAGTTATCGCCAGCAGAGCAGAACTATCCTACTCACGACATGGAGTTGGCTGCAATTATCTTTGCGTTGCATAAGTGGAAGCATTATTTATATGGAGCAAAATTTTAGATTTTCAATGATCACAAGAGTCTGAAATACTTTTTTACCCAGAAATAACTGAACAACGGGCAGAGGCATTGGTTAGAGCTGCTGAAAGACTATGATTGTGTCATTTCCTATCATCCAGGGAAGGCTAATGTGGTAGCAGATGCGATTAGCCGAAAGGCTCATTTATCAACATTGGTGTCCCGTGAATTGAGAGGTGAGATGCTATTTACGAATGTCCGAGCAATTCCTACTATATATGGAGATCTTATGGAAGCTCAGCAAAGTGACATTGAATTGAAGATAATTTTGGGGAAATTACAAGATGGAAAGACCGGGGAGTTTGTGTTGAACAAAGACGGGATTTTAACATTCCGAGGCAGACTTTGCGTACCTTCTTCCCCAGAGATCAATAGGCAAGTATTAGAGGAAGGCCACAAGTCCAGATTTGCTATTCATCCTGGAAGCACGAAGATGTACCAGGACTTGAAGAGAGGGTATTGGTGGTATTGCATGAAAAAGGAAATTGCTGAGTTTGTCTCAAAGTGCTTGACTTGTCAGGAGATTAAAACTGATTTGCGCCGTTGATGGCAAACCAAAAGTGCTTGGAACATTCAAACTATTATCCAACAAGCTAACTGAACTTGGTATCGGAGCAGACATTACTAAAACTGATTTGCGCCGGATAGCGGACAAAATTGAACATTCTGGACTGACGGATTTTGAAACGGAATACTGACTGCTAGATACGAAGCTGACCCTGGATATTGAGTTGAACCAAAGCCAAGAGATGCGCCTATCATAGATTGAGAAAATCCACCCTGGAACTGGGATTGATCAACAGGAACTTCACGATTAAACTGGCTGCCAGAGAACTGATACTGGGAACCATCCTGTACCCGAGGACCCTGGAATTGACCATACTAAAGTTGCCTTATTGCTGAGAGCTTGGAGTCCAAAAACTCTATGAGTTTTGTTGAAACTGAGGATGAGAATCACTTGGAAATTGCAATCCAAGCGGACGAAACCGAACATTCCCGGCTCCTAGTTTACTATCATTAGCATCAGTGATTTCCTCATAAGAACCATCTACACGATGAATCACAGCAATACCTTGGTTGCGCATTGCTTCCTCAAACCTAGCATGCACTTCATCCTCTCTAGCCTTAGTAGCTTGTTCTCGAGCCCGTGCAGCTCGGGCGAGCAATTGAGCCTCACACTCATGAACCAAGGCGGCCTCAAGGGAAGGTCGCAACTCAACAACAGACATATCATTCAAGCCCGGCTGACCCCTAGCAGATGATACTCCAGACTGGGTGGACAACACATCCTCTGCACCTTACATCTTGGATCCTGAATCAGAAGAATAACACTCGGACACTTGAACTGTCTCCGCCTCGGAAATACGGACCAATCGAACGCTGGGAACAGGAGCACACACCCAACTTATCGCAGCTGTAGAGGTGAAGAGGTGTATAAGGTGGTAGAGGAAAGAACCTTGAGAAGGATGGGAGAGGGAAGAATGGGAAATGAGACGGACTCGTGCAAGCATTTTATTTATGTTCAAGTAGAAATCAATGTCTTTTAAGTCCTAGGAACGGTTGGAAAAGGATAAGCCTTCTTTTTCGCATTCTAAACCTCGAGCGGGAACCTAAGGACGCACCATTCAAATGATACCAAATGTTTTGTGAAGAAATTAATAATAGGTAATAACACCTAAACAAGACCTAAGCTCATATGAGACAAATGAGCAATCCAAATTTCTGGGGAAATTTGGGCAGCATGACGGGCATTCTTGAAGAATTTCAAAGAAAAAATCCGGCATGACCTCTCGTCGGTGCACGGTGACAATGCGGCATGATCTCTCGTTAGGACATGTCACGAGAGCGACATGTCTATACGTGAAACCATGTTGCATTGGCAACATGCCCACACGTGCTAGGTTTTGGGATAGGTATGTATATCCTATTATAAATTTCGAAACAATTCATTTTAGCATAATTTAAAAATGTTGTGTCAAAAACCAACCATTGGGTAAGCTGAAAAAGTGTGGCTCCACCTGTGATGCACTAGGGGGATAGGATTGATTTTAGGCGCTCAAGCGTAGGCGACATACATCACCGTTCGCGTTGCCGTCAATCGCACCAAATGGATCTATATCTAATGATGTAGTGTGCGGATGACTAGATTCCTTTATTTGCGAAAATGATTTTTTATTATTTTTATTTTTATTTGAAAAGGGGTGATAAACGGAAAATAACGCACACACACACAAAGAAACTAACAAGGTACAAAAGCAACCAATCATGCTTGATCAAGGGACTGCCCTTAACCAGAAACTGAACAACTGCATAGTGGCCAGTTCTGTCGCGTGACACAGGACAGACTTGGCTAAGACTGTCGCACGACTGAGCCGGCCACAGAACCAGAACCTTAAGCAGGAATGAAGCACCAACCTCCTCAAGGCAAGGAACAAACTTATAGCCCCAATACACAGCAACAGGAAGCATACAAAGTCATAAAAATCTCAAAACAAATAAAATGCATATATCACATGGAGTCATTAACGATGCACACAAAATGAACAAATTGGATGTTTAAAAGAACGAACGCTTGACCCTCTTATTTTGAAAACAAGTTTCAAATGTCCCCAGCAGAGTCGCCACTGAACATACCCCATATGAAAAAATGAATGTTTTATTGTTTTGGAAAATGGGACGGGTGATATGTTAAAGTGAATTAAATGGAGTCACCACGCCATGTTTTAAGAGGTACACTTTGAAAACCTTTTAAAATCAGAAAAAGGGTTCGGGGGTCAGGTTACGTGTTGGGAAGAACCGAGAGTTCACCCAACACGCCTCGTAAACGAGTCTTTCAACAATAAACATCCAAGGTATTCATAAATGTGTGCAAACGTATAAAACGAGAAACGTGATAAATGTATTTTATTGATGAAATGAGATAGATACAACTCGTGAACCACTTGGTGCAAAGGGGGGCCACATCCTAGTTACAAAACTAAGAACAGATTACAATTGGAAAAGGAGCTTCTGCAAAGTGGCAAGATGTGTCGCGTGACACAGGATCTGCTTGGCTAGTTGTGTCGCGTGACACAGGACTCAGCCTGGCAGGTTGTGTCGCGTGACACAGGACGCCAATATGCAGAAACCTTACAGGCTGAAACGCAGAATGAACAGAGATCTATCCATATTGAATTATATCAGCAATTTAGCTCAGAAAACACATGAATCAACATCCAATCGATCAAGGGGGTGTGGATATGGGATAATCCACACTCCCTTGATGAACAAACCACAATTACTCCAAAATTAACCCATAAACATGAAGTAATACCAAACAAAGTAACTTAAACAGAGAGATTGCGATTGTAACTTAACAATTAGAGCAGATGGAGCCTAATTATCAAATCAAATGAATAGAAATTGCATGAATTATGAAAAGAGCAAATATATGAGAGAGAAGGAAGGAGGGAGTTTGTTACCCTTGTAGATCCACAATCCTTATACCAAGTTAGGTAAAAGGACCTTCAGTTATCAGCTACAGGACCGGATTGAACTCAGGAAGGATGGTGGATGAGGATCTAGGTGATGGTGTATGAATTTTATTGAATTGAGAGAGAAAAGGAGAGAGTTGTATGTGATATAGAGAGAGTTGTATATGTTTTACTGTGTGTGTTATGCCAATATTCGGGCAGAGTAACAATAGGTCGAAAAGGGATCCCTAAATTAGAGGGGGAGGGTCTTATTTATAACCTGCTGGAGAGTGGCTAGTTGCGTTGCATGACCCACCGCTGTGACTATCCGTGACTCGTTATGTCGCACGACGAGACGAGCCAATAACCGCTTCTGGCGCCAAAAACCTGTTCTGGAACATTCCGGAATAATTCCTCCTAGGTCCAAAATGAATAATTCTCTATAGGTCCTTTTGCATGGAGAAAAAAAACTTAAAAGTACTTCCTTCGCAAGAAACTTATAAAAAGTTCCCGGAAGTCTCGGAATGGACCGAAAATTTACCAAAATGCCCCTAATGCAATTTTATTATATTAAAAGGCGCTAATAAAGGGTCCCGAGGGTACTCACAATAACATCGACATACAATAAGAGAAATAATACTACGATCCCACTGAATTTCATGTATACACAAGGTTCATCTTCGTTCTTGACAAAGCCAAACTCTTTGATTTTCTCGTCAAAATGAAGATTCCAACTCCTAGAAGCTTGCTTCAATCCATAAATGGATCTCTGCAACTTGCAAACCTTGTTAGAATTTCTTAAATCGACAAAACCTTCGGGTTGTGTCATATACACATCCTCAAGCAGTTTTCCATTTAGGAAAGCAGTTTTGACATCCATTTGCCATATCTCATAGTCATAATACACAGTTATGGCAATCAAAATTCTAACAGACTTAAGCATAGCAACAGGCGAGAAGGTTTCATCATAGTCTACACCATGAGTTTGCCTATATCCCTTTGCTACAAGCCTAGCCTTGTAAGTATGCACTTTCCCATCCATGTCAGTCTTCTATTTGAAGACCCGCTTGCACATTATGGTTTTTACACCTTCGGGTGGCTCAATCAAGTTCCAAACTTGATTATCCGACATGGATTGCAATTCAGATTCCATGGCTTCTAACCATTTATCCGAATTGAGATCGGACATCGCCTCTTGATAGGAAGTAGGTTCGTCATTCTCAATGACCTCCACTTCATTACTTTCCGACATAAGAAACCCATATCTCTCGGGTGCAGATCGTAACCTATCTGATCTACGATGGACTTATGGATCATGAACCGGTTCCACAACTTCTTGTGGACTTGGTTCAGTCTCCACTATCGGTTCCATGTTATTTTCGGGTTCTTGAACTTCTTCAAGATCAACTTTACTCCCACTAGTTCCTTTATTGAGAAATTGTTTCTCAAGAAAGGTACCATATTGAGCAACAAACACTTTGTTCTCATTGCGGTTGTAAAAGTAATACCCTTTGGTTTCCTTAGGGTAACCAACAAAAATAACCTTGTCAGATTTAGGTGCTAACTTATCAGAGATAAGTCTCTTCACATAAGCTTCGCAACCCCAAATCTTCATGAAAGACAAACTAGGTTTTCTTCCTTGACACATCTCATGTGGGGTCTTAGGAGCCGATTTAGTAGGGACTCTGTTCAGTGTGAACACAACAGTCTCTAATGCATGTCCCCAAAAGGATATAGGAAGGTCTACTTGATTCATCATCGAACGAACCATATCTAATAGGATTCTATTCCTCCTCTTGGAAACACCATTCCATTGTGGCATTCCGGGTGGAGTCAACTCTGAAACAATTCCACAGTTTTTGAGATGATTGTCAAACTCTTGGCTCAATACTCACCACCACGATCGGATCGAAGTGCTTTACTTGTTTTGCCAAGTTAATTTTGTACTTCATTTTGAAATGTTCTAAACATCTCAAACGATTCACTTTTGGACTTCATCAGATAGACATAGCCATATCTAGATAAGTCATCAGTGAATGTAATGAAATACCGAAATCCTCCCCTAGCAATGCTACTCATTGGTCCACATACATCGGTATGTATTAGGCCTAATAAGTCACTAGCCCTTTCACTACTCTTAGTGTAGGGTGGTTTGGTTATTTTGCCCAATAAACAAGATTCGCATATCTCATATGATTCATAATCATATGAGTCTAACATTCCATCCTTGTGGAGTTTAGAGATGCATTTCTCGTTTATATGACCAACCCGGAAATGCCACATGAACGAGTTGTTCACGTCATTCGGTTTAGACTTCTTGTCCACATTATAAACATTTTCAACACTATTTTGTTTCTCATCAACATCAAGAACATAAAGGCCATTAAATGAATTTGAAATACCATAAAGCATATCATTTAAATAAATATAAAACTTCTTATTTTTAATAAGAAAATTATATCCTTCATTATCCAAACAAGAAACAGAAATAATATTTCTACTCAAATACGGTACATAGTAACAATTGTTCAAAACAAGTACTAAGCCACTAGGTAAAGTTACATCATATGTCCCTACGGCTAATGCAGCAACTCTTTCTCCATTCCCCACACGTAAGTCAACTTCACCTTGTTTAAGTAGCTTTCTATTCCTTAGTCCCTGCACATTTAAACAAATGTGAGATCCACATCCGATATCTAATACCCATGAACTAGAAATAGAAAGGAAAATATCTATCATATAGATACCTGAATCAAAAGCAATCGTATTACCCTTCTTCGCCTTTAGGCCTTCCTTTTAAGCCTTTCAGTTGCGCTTCCAATGACCAACCTCTTGGCAATGGTAGCAAACCGCATCCTTTTGAGACACTTTGGGAGCCTCTCCGGCAACGAAAACTTTTGCCTTAGGTTTAGCAACACTTGTTTTACCTTTGCCATCTTTCTTGAACCCTTTGCCTTTGTTAACCATTAACACAATATCGGTTTGGAGCTTCTTGATATTCTTCTCTGCGATCTTAAGCATCGCATGCAATTTTGAGAGATTCTTATCCATGCCAGTCATGTGATAGTGCATAATGAAATGACCATAACTTTCAGGCAATGAATTCAATATCAAATCCGTGGCGAGTTCCAAACTTATCGGATTTCCAAGCCTTTCGATACGCTCATTGTGACCCTTCATCTTAAGGACATGAGAACCAACCGATTGCCCCTCTTGCATCTTGCATGCAGTTAGGGCCTTAACCACATCAAACCGCTCATTTCTTGCTTGCACTTGGAACATTTCCTTTAAGCGCTCCACAAGATCAAATGATGTCTCTATGTGCTCAGGGTCCTTCTGAAGAGCCTTAGACATAGTGGCAAGCATAAGGCATGCAACATCTGTAGAATCATTAGTATGTTTCTTATGTGCATCCCTATCTGCCCTAGAAGCATTTGCAGCAGGTTGAGGTGGAAGGGGTTCATCGAGAACGTACAGTTACTTCTCTTGCCTTAGAAAAACTTTAAGGCTTCTGATTCAATCAGAATAGTTTTTACCGCTCTCTTCAAGCTTGTCCTTCTCTAGGACTGATCGAATTGACAGGGGTTGGTTATTGTGATTAGCCATTCTACAATAAAATATGCAAACAATATAAGCATATATCAATATCAACTCATTTATCATCTAAGAGCAAATAATGTATTTCATAAATACTCCCACTAAATTATACACCTTCAAATACAAACATGTATCATATAATCATAGTAGGCTAAGATCCATATTTCACTTGATATTGGTTTAACTGAGTCAATGCCCGAAATCAAGCTATTTAGGTAGAAACATCAATCATATCACTATACGACTCTTAGATCTTTTATGAGATTTCAATAGACATCATATGTCAAAAATATATTTTAAATCTCATCTATGCCTTGGGTCAAATCTTATTTGAAAGCACCAATTAAGTCAAAACCTTTTTCAAACGTATGAGACATGGAACGATGCACCTAACTGAGTCAAAACTACATCAACCATAATCTCATCTTGATCACAAATTAAGATATAAGATGCACCCAACTGAGTCGAAACTACATCAAATACCCTAAAATATCACAAGTGTTCTAATCAAGGAATGGCATAAGACTTAAATATTTAGAAGGTTTTCTCATTGTAACAAACATCGCATGGTTGTAACATAAATCTCATGTGTACATAATTATGAACGTAGGGCTTCACAAAATTTCATACAAACAATTTCATTCAATTTTGAGAAATTACAAATTTAATTTTAATCATATTAAACAAATCATCAACCTATGTGATAAACCAATCATATCAATCCATCATAAATCGTAATCATGGCATATCTCAGATACTTGTTTTCATAAAACAAAACAAATAAAATCTAGATCTATTTCATATAGCATGGATAGCAAATAATCAAATTAAATCTAGCATGCCAATTTCAATCCTAATCATGGCAAGACAGGGCTCTGATACCACTGTTGGGTTTTGGGATTACAAATGCAGCGGAAGAACTTAAAATAACAACATCAAAACCCTAGCCCTTAAATCTGTCTAGCATAAAGAGATAAGAAAAACATGAAATAGAATTACATACCTTGAATGCGATTATGTTTGCTTGAAATCGAATCTGAAATCGAATCTCAAAAACGAGTCTCAAAACGAATCTCAAAACCGTTGACGAAGGTTTTGATCTTCTCCTTGTTCTAGGCCTTTTGATGAATCAACGATTGAAGTCTTCAAGCTTTTGGTGATAACTTAATCACCCTCTATCGGTAATTCACACACGAATGGACCAAGAACGCTTCTTGTTTGATTGCTAGATGATCTCCGATTATTGAAACGTTTTTCAATAATCAATGGCTAAAAGTATTTTGATTTTTGATTCTCAATCTAGATCTCTATTTTAGTGTTTCATAAACCCTAAAATAACATGTGTTTTTGGCTAACCAAAGGATTGTATTTATATCAAATATAAATCCCTAACTATTAAGGAAAGAATCCTTGTCAAAACCAAAACCAATTCTGCCAAGGAAAACGTGTACGGACAGATTTTGACCGCTGGCACGAGTCGTGCCCAGTGGAAAAGTCTGTCGCGCGACACAACGAGCCATAAAGCCAGTTTTGCAGATCAAAGGGCACGAGTCGTGAGCACGTCTCGTCCCATAGGGCATGAGTCTTCCCCCAATGATCGCTCTTTGATACAGTCGTCCCTTCACAAGGCACAACTTGGGCTAAAGCGGGACGAGTCGTCTCCTGAGCCCAGATTTCACCCTTTTAGCCATTTTCAATCCGTTCTTTTGTGTGTGACCCTTTAGGAATTATATTTTATGTTGGTAGTGAGTTGAAACATCAACCTCACAAGACATAAGTGACTTCTAGCAAATCATTATGTCCACCCAATTAAATATAACATCAAAGTTTGATTCCTTGATAATCAAATGTCACAATCCCTTTGTCCACGATGTCCAATTGAACATGAGTCATGGTCTATGTCAACTCATTTCGTTCAATGCTTTCTCGATTCCGAATATGTTGATAATCCAAATGCATTTGATCTCTATCAAATCACTTGAGTGTGGCCACACATTTCATCAACATCATTCATCGAGGGGCCCAAGCAAACATCTCTCTCAACGAGAGGGACAAATCCCATCTTGACTTATCATTCTTCCCTACAAGAATCCAATCGTGCCAACATAGCCCGTATTGCTATCCGATTAAAGATAGTGTTAGACTACATCAAACACAATGTTTATCATGTGGAAGACGATGATAATCTCAGGTATAAAAGGATTCAATAACACGACTATCATGAGATTTAATCATGACAACATACCATGTCATAAATCTCATAAGTAGGTCATGTCCAATACTTATTCTCTAGCAAGTATCCATAAGTGTAATGTGCATCTCCATGCATATAATCATCTCTATGATTATCCATTACCAACTTATACTAGTTATTCATAATAACTAGGGACACAGTTCAATATAATAAACATGTAAACATATAATGAACAAATAAACATGCTCTATAACAAATGATAAAGATGATACATAACGGTTCAAGTTTAAACATAATTATAGCCTAGGGAACTACACCAACAATTCCTCCCAAGGAAGTTTCCAAAACTCAAATATCATTGGAGAACCGGATTAAGTAGGGACTCTGTTAAGTGTAAATGCAGCAGTCTCTAATGCATTTCCCCAAAAGGATATAGGAAGGTCTACTTGATTCATAATCGAACGAACCATATCTAATATGATTCTATTCTTCCTCTCGAAAACACCATTCCATTGTGGCATTCCGGGTGGAGTCAACTCTGAAACAATTACACAGTTTTTGAGATGATTGTCAAACTCTTGGCTCAAATGCTCACCACCACGATCGGATCGAAGTGCTTTAATTGTTTTGCCAAGTTAATTTTGTACTTCATTTTGAAATGTTCTAAACATCTCAAACGATTCACTTTTGGACTTCATCAGATAGACATATCCATATCTAGATAAGTCATCGATGAATGTAATGAAATACCGAGATCCTCCCCTAGCAATGCTGCTCATTGGTCCACATACATATGTATGTATTAGGCCCAATAAGTCACTAGCCCTTTCACTACTCTTAGTGTAGGGTGGTTTGGTTATTTTTCCCAATAAACAAGATTGTATATCTCATATGATTCATAATCATGTGAGTCTAACATTCCATCCTTGTGGATTTTAGAGATGCATTTCTCGTTTATGTGACCAAGCCGAAAATGCTACATGAACGAGTTGTTCACATCATTCGGTTTAGACTTCTTGTCCACATGATAAACATTTTCAACACTATTTTGTTTCTCATCAACATCAAGAACATAAAGGCCATTAAATGAATTTGAAATACCATAAAGCATATCATTTAAATAAATATAAAACTTCTTATTTTTAATAATAAAATTATATCCTTCATTATCCAAACAAGAAACAGAAATAATATTTCTACTCAAATCCGGAATATAGTAACAATTGTTCAAAACAAGTACTAAGCCACTAGGTAAAGTTACATCATATGTCCCTACGGCTAATGCAGTAACTCTTGCTCCATTCCCCACACGTAGGTCAACTTCACCTTGTTTGAGTAGCTTTCTATTCCTTAGTCCCTGCACATTTAAACAAATGTGAGATCCACATCTGGTATCTAATACCCATGAACTAGAAATAGAAAGGAAAATATATATCATATAGATACCTGAATCAGAAGCAATCGTATTTCCCTTCTTCGCCTTTAGGCATTCCTTGTAAGCCTTGCAGTTGCGCTTCCAATGACCAACCTCTTGGAAATGGTAGCAAACCGCATCCTTTTGAGATACTTTGGGAGCCTCTCCGGCAACGAAAACTTTTGCCTTAGGTTTAGCAACACTTGCTTTACCTTTGCCATCTTTCTTGAACCCTTTGCCTTTCTTAACCATTAACACAGTATTGGTTCGGGGCTTCTTGATATTCTTCTCTGCGATCTTAAGCATCGCATGCAATTCCGAGAGATTCTTATCCATGCCAGTCATGTGATAGTGCATAATGAAATGACCATAACTTTCAGGCAATGAATTCAATATCAAATCCGTGGCACTACAGGAAACAGGCTTATTTACGACGGATTTTAATCGTCGTATATAGAACGCGGCCCGCCGTATATGTCATCTACGGCAGACTATCCGCCGTATATAGTGCACCGTATAAAGCATCGTCGTATATAGTATATATGGCGGATATCCCGTCGTAAATACTATATACGGCGGAAATACAACCGCCGTATATAATTGAGTACAAATACGGCGGCTTATGGACCGCCGTATATAATAAAATACAAATACACTGTATGTATAACAGGCGTATTTGAGGAAGCTTTTTACGGCTGTATATAACTGCCGTATATAATGAAAATTATATACAACGGTGTATATCCTCTGTATATAATAGACGAGTCGTCCAATATAGCACGAGTCATCCCATTTGCACCCCACCCAGATTCCCTCGTCCCCCTTTGGGGACGAGTCGTCCATTATACTTATATACGGTGGATATAGGGATCCGCCGTAAATAACTAGTTATGAGACGAGTCGTCCAATATAGCACGAGTCGTCCCATTTGCACCCCACCCAGATTCCCTCGTCCCCCTTTGGGGACGAGTCGTCTAATGACCTATTTACGGCGGTTTTCAAAAATCTGCCGTAAATAACTATATTTTTTTCCTACCAGCCCTATATAATTCACTTTCCCCAAAAATACACCCGCAAAAACCAAATTCAACCAGTACACACACAAATGCAACCTGTATATAACCAAAAATACACCCGCAGAAGCCAAATTCAACCTATATATAAAATAACTAGGCTTCGTAAATGTATATATAACACAATATCAACATAATAACCATTAACACAAAAAAGATAGTTGCATGTATCCAAAACTCAATATATACAACACAATATCAATGTTTACAATCCAAAACTTTGAGAAAACATACCACCGCCTATTCATTGCTGCCATTTCCACGTTGTTGCATAAAACAACATTTCAAATCATCTAGTTGCTTTTGAAAATCTGATTGGATCTGTTGGCGTTGATCCTCAAGTTGCTTTTGAAAATCTGTTTTGAGGGATGACACCGTCTCCTCAAGTTCAGCAATAGGGGCTGCAGAAGCACTTTGAGAAGTTGAGGCTTTACCAAACACCCTAGTTTTGGTAAGACCTTGTCCCATACAGCGCACTCTCCCATGGTCATCATTTCCCATAAGATTTGTGAATATCTGTTCTCGCTTGCTGGGAGAGTTTTGTTCCTCCTCTGGTAGCTCTTCAATTGCATCATTTAACGTTAACTGTAACAAAAAACAACATGTTCAATATAATTGTTTTAACTTTAATTAATATTATGAAAATGAAGTTAGAAATGGAAAAAGTATTCTATACAAGAACAAAAATGAAACAGAAAAGATTGAAACTTTAACTTACGATCATACGAGAGGTGGTTTGATCTGGGACCTGACCACTTTTGTCCGTGCGTGTAGCTATGAACACGCTTACGCGATCAGTTGGTAATCCCTCGTCTCCTCTCTACCATTTATAATATAATCATTTGACCAAAAAAATATTTATATACGATACAAAAAGAAGCATTAATTGACAACTGAGAACTAAATTGAACGATGACAAACCTCTTTTATGATAGAGCAATGGGACTTTTTTCCAGTCCTGTTCAGGCACTCTTGCTTTCCTCGATTCGCTTGATTTATTAGTGATAATTCCTGAAGAAAAAAAAGAAGATAATATTAGTATTAATTTGACTACTTATATAAGACATTCACGATAATAGATTGAGATTAATTTGAAATATACCCGAGTCTTATCTGTACTCCACATTGCAACAAGTTCAGCCTATTGATTCGCAACACACGCATGGGGTGGGTGAGCCAATCGCTCCTCGTCGGATTCATACATATTATACATACATTTCACCTGACATTTCCATATTACAAAGTCATAATCATAAATGTGAGTAAAATTGCATAGTAAGCAAATGAGATCTAAATAAATACATATTACAAGTAAATAAATTCGTCTGTTGCATACTTATTATATGCTTGTCTCACCTGATTTTTCCAGTCTCGCTATTGTTTATTGAGAGCTAGATTCATAACTGGTTCATACTCCGGAGGCGCATTGGTATTATCCTATATATACAATTCAACAAAGAAAAAGAACAATTGTTAGAGAATCATAAGACTTTTGACTACTTACTAGAATACAAAACTAAAGCCAAGAAAAAATAATCAAGTAAACGTGAGATTTATGTAAGGAATATGGATTACAACTTACTAGAACTGCATGTTCCATCTGACACCACTCTCTAGTTAATGGAAAATGTTTCCCATTTCTAACAAAATGTCCTAGCTGAGTAGCTAGTTTTGCCTGTTCCCCACCAACGGGTTGTCCATATTCATTCCATATTATATTAAGCTTTTCTTTACCCCATTTTTTTGTTGATTTTGCCAGCTCTCTTCCTTTCCTTCTTGAGCCCTCACCTGTTAATTCCTTCCTTGGCGGCATATCTGGCTAAAAAACTTCATACAAAAGAAATTTTACCAATGAACCACACCTAAAGGTAAAACATAGCAAAGCCACAAATATAGAGACTGAAACAACAATAACTGCACCAAGGCGAAGTTTTTCATTTAAAATGGAAAATGCTATAAATTAAACATTTTCACAGAAAGGAAAAAGAGTACAAATTCAGAAGTGGTGCTTAAATGGGTTAAAAACTGAATCCCAGATACGTATAAATTTAAACTTCGGGTCAGTGGTCCAATGTTGTGTCAAGTTCAATATATGATCATACTCATTAGAATTATACCGTGTATATATGCAAGACTGGGACCATTTTCGATTATATCGGGTATCTTAGAAATAGATAACATGAGCAAGAGAATAGAAATACGTAATACATTGTATTTAATCCAACTTATACAAATAAACAACATCCAACATTCGTGACAGGCCTGACGGCTGACGAGCCTCAAGAAACAGCATAATTGCCTCAAATGAATGAAACTGAAATATTATCAGCTCAAAACCAAAAAGGCCAAACACATTTAACAATCAAAGAAACAGCATAGTTGTCTCAGTTCTAGATCGATCAAGTAAGAGAAGTAGTATTAGAGAATGGTCAATAGCTCAACATTACGCTCCTGGAAACTCCATTTTAGTACATTAATTCAAGAATTACGTGGGTCAGATCCACTTGAAATGCATCAATGCAAACCTATCAACACAAAGATGTTTAAGGAAACTTAATGGCTCACAAATTGGGTAATGAAAATTAGGTAAGGAAGGTTTCAGCTCCAGATTGATCAAGTAAGAGTAGAAGCATTAGAGAATGGTCAATAGCTTAATATAATGCTCGACAAAGCTCCATTTTAGTACATTTCAAGTGTTACTTGGGTCAGGTCCACTTAAAATGCATCAATGCAAACTAAAAATGTCCAAGCAATCCAAATAAGCCGTACAAATTTTAGTTTGTAGTTTCAAATAGCATTTGAAACAGACTTGTTAACGCGCAATATTTATTCCGCATGCTTCAGAACCACTATACACATGCATCCAATTGAGTGAAACAGACCAACCATTTGATAATTAAAAATCCATAATTGTAGAATTGATATCAAACAAACAACCACAACAAGAAGAAGAAGCTCCAGAATAGTTTATACTTTATAATGATTATAAGCAGGATTAGAAGGAGACAAGAAAGTCGAGTAAGGCAATTTGATGCACAGATTATATGAAAATGATGCACCTACAGAGGAAGAGTTCAGTTCTGACTAAATGCAACACTTAACATTACTGCAACCAAGTCAACCCAGCAATCAAATTAAATGCACCTACAAAGGAAGAGTTCAGTCTGGAGAATGATAGAACATCAGGAGCTGTGATTGTTAGTGCCAGTGAGGCAGAATCCTTTTACATTTAGTCAATATTCATAGAAAAGTGAACATAAACACGACTAATGTAACAGAAACAGCAACAACAACAACAACAACAACAGCAACAGCAACAGCAACAACAACAACAACAACAGCAACAGCAACAGCAACAACAACAACAGCAACAACAACAACAACAACAACAACAACAACCTCAACCAAGTAGATGACTGATGTAACAGTAATTATTATAGCATATACTTGAATGAGATTGCTAATGTATTGAAATGAGAGTTCTAGCAATCCATGTTGCACTTATTTATATTATTCCAACATATAATCATTTACAACAATTAACTTGCACCCAAACATAAAACATAAGAACTTACGAGAACTAATATCTCTACAAATGTTATTACAAAAAAGTATAAAATAGTATGGGGGGAGGGCAGGGGCTCCCGCGGGTACCAAATCGGTGGGGAAGCGGGGAGGGGACATCCCAAAGTGAAAATTGGATATTCATTTAATATATTCAAATTTATACAGACATCAAAGGAGTGCCTAGAGAAGCAGATGACAGAGGTGGAAAGTAACTTGAGAGAGCTGCTGCAACAAGATCCTGTAGGAAATAAGATATAAAATGATTGATAAACTTCCATCATTACTAAGAAAAGGTAGCATAAACCATATCTATAGCCCAAAAAAAAAAATTTCTAGCATACTATACAATTGTCAAATGTATCAAAATAAAAATTAAGAGTTTAATCAAAAGAAGCAGAACAAATACATATTACAATTAACAATATTAATATTCAACCATACAAAATAACAAGTTTGATTGAAATATGAAACATAAGTAATAACATTGTCTTATTAATAGTATGCAAATAAGATCTAAACATTTACATATTACAATTAACAATATTAATATTCAACCATACAAAATAACAAGTTTGATTGAAACATGAAACATAAGTAATAACATCACTGATGAGAGCCGAAGGCTTGTCCCTGATAGTAGGTCTGACGGGAAGAACGCCTCTGTGCACGAGCAGTGGCTCTCGAATGCATCATAGCCAAATAATCCTCTGAAACTGGCTCGTAACTTCGGGTCTCTGTCTGCATCGCCCAAGCCTCCAGCTGCCTAGACTGGGCTCCCAAAATGGCAGTTTCATCCTCCAACCCCTCAAAACGATCCTGCACCTCCTCCCATCTAACATCCTCTAAAGCCTGTCTACTCTGCTCCCGAGCGATAACCTCCTCCCATCTAACATCCTCTAAAATCTGTCGACTCTGCTCCCGAGCGATCCTTAATCTCTCCTGCTCATCCAAATAGGCCTTCATCATAGCCCATTGATCCAAAGAACCTTGCGGGTTCTGGTTTTGCTCTCCACTTTGATCTCCCTGCCTTTCCTGTTTATGCTCTTTGTCTTCCTCCTCATCAACCGGATCCAATTCATCCTCCACTCCTGGCATACGCCAATGCCTGGCCTGCGTACCACTCGAAAAGGTGGCCCCTACTTTGCAAGAGATCATTCTTTTGGGAACACCATATTCAAATAATAAGTCCCTATTGTCTCCCGTCACAGGGTCCCTCACAAACTTATCATATTGCACAAACCAATCCCGAGAATAAATGCCCATGCCCCCCGTCAATTTCATCGCTTCGGGCTTTAGGTTTCCCAAACACGCTTCCGCAAGAAACGTAATCATCCCCCCTATTGATATGTTTCCCTTTTTGCTAAGAGCAAATGCCTCTCATCTACTAACAAAAATATCAACCCAGTCCGGGATCACTTGCACACTCCTCAACCCCGTTCTCAAGAGGTTCACCATCATAACATTAAGTTGGGCTGGCTCTCCATTTGCCAACCAAGACATCGATAATCCTCTGTAAAATAACTTCCAGGCCGGGTGAGATAGAGAGGAAGCCCGCAGATGCTTCTTATTACACGGTAATCCCGTGAGCTCAGAAAAGAAAAAAACATCCCGCCCCATCAACTTCCAACAAGTTTCCCCTTGGCTGATCAACACCAAAGACTTCCCTCAACTCATCATAGGTCAATCTATATGCTTTATCATCCAAATTAAATCGAATTGAGTTTGCTTGTGACCCCTTACCTGCCTCCAACGTTGAAAGTAACTCTAGGGAGTATCTTAAATAGGTATCGGCCCTCTTCCCTATGAAGTTACCTAACCCGGCCTGCGTCATCAACTCTGTTACTAATGTGTCTAAACCCAAATCCCTCAAAATCGGCATATGAAGGAAAGTGGTGACTTGAAATTTTCTACCCTCCAAAATCTTCCATTTCTTCTTCTGAGCAGAGGTCAATTGGGTTAAACCCATATACGGCAATGATGCATTAGGGGGAGTGAGAACATTAGGGACTACGGATTGCGGGTTTTGTCTAACCCTCTTGTTGCTACTTCCACCCCCTCTAGCGTCTCTCTCCTTAGGAGGCATAATTATCACCACAAAATTCACAAAATGCAACAATAAACACACCACCACAATCAAATTCTCTTTCCAATTCCCAACCGAACCACCACACTACAGTTTCAGCACAACCCACCTATATATAAGACGGAGAGAAACAATTTTAAGTAATTACATTGTCTTAGTAAATAGTAAGCAAATAAGATCTAAAAAATACTTATTATATAGAAGTAACAATATTAATATTCAACCATACAAAAATAACAAGTTTGATTGAAACATGAAACATAAGTAATAACATTGTCTTAGTAAATAGTAAGAAAATAAGATCTAAACAAATACTACTCAAACTAATCATCATCATTATCGGCCATATCAACATCATCATTATCGGCCATATCAACATCAACATCATTGATATTAGTAGTTTCAATCTCGACCCCATCAACTCCCTCTCGCACCCCCGATACTTCTTCGTTAGCAACATTTTCATCCAGATCTTGTGAGCAAAATGGTACCAATTGTGGAATCGAATATGAAACTTGTTTATCATCATTTGAATATATGTCAAAACTATCTCTTGGTGTAATCATCATCACAACTTTCCAATCACTTTCTATAGGATCTTTAACATACCAAACTTGCTCAGCTTGAGATGCTAATATGAATGGTTCATCACCAACTCGATTATCCTTATACAACTTGTGATTGAAGTTTACAAGATTAAATTTTTGCTCATCTTCCATCTTGCCTGTCCGGTTATGTTAGTACCCGATCCTAAAAAAGGTATTTTAAATATTTTGGATTGATTAGGGTTGATAAAACCCTAATTAATCCTTTAATACATTCCTCTTTCTCGCGCCGTCAGCAGCTAGCGTAAAATCCACGCCTGGAAAAGGACCGATCGACCCTTCTTAGAAAGGTCCGATCGACCCTTATTTTAAAGGACCGATCGACCCTTCTTAGAAAGGTCCGATCGACCCTTATTTTGAAGGACCAATCGACCCTTCTTAGAAGTGTCGATCGACCCTTCCCTTTGGTCCAGCCCATTTCCCGAAGCACTATAAATATGTGCACTCGGTACACATTTCAACACACACATTCTCCACGAGGAAGTCAAGACTAAACTTGAATTTCCTTTCCACGCATCTCCCAATATCACTCCGAATCTTACTAGATTCGACCCCAAAGCCTTGCCACAATTGGTAAGTCTTTTATTCCCTTCTTTATTATTATTATTGTTGCGCTAAGATAATTTATTTACATGCCTAATATGTTCTAATGGTGCCTATATGCTAGATTTAGGACTATTTTAATATATTTAAGTATGCATAGCCGAGGATGATCTAAGGTTTCGTCCAAGAAACCCGATGGATCTAGAAACTATTTCTTTCCTTCCACCTTAGTAATAATCCTCCCATGATCAATAATTCCCCAAGGATGAACGTTGATTAGTGCACCTTCCGAGGGCCTAAATCAAAGGTTCTAGGGTGCGATCATCAATTAATTCTTTCTCTCCCCTCCTCCTTATGCATGATCCCACTTCTTCTATCTATTCCTGCAAACACCGCACACAACCAACACCCCACATGCTAGAAAGACCGATCCATCGGGCAATAGGAGTGATAACGTTTCTTCTTCTGTTGTAACTTGACCCCTGAACCCAATCACATGTTTAGCCTTTTTTCAATGCTTTGGGCTATATCAAAGCGGCGTGGCGACTCTCATAAAATTAAACTAATATTTTTAATATGGTTTAAAGCGAGTGTCACTTAATGAATATCCCATTTCGGTTCGACTTTCCACTATTATTTATTTTAAACTTCCGAATGCGCGTTGCATCGGGACGGGGTATTCACAGTGGCGACTCTGCTGGGGAGTGTTTTGAACTTTTTCAAACTTAGTGGGTCAGACTTTCGTTTTCCTTTATGGTGTTGTATTTTGCTTTCTTTTTATTTTTCTCTATTCTTAACTGTTGCATTGCATGCATGCATCTCATAAAACAAAAAAAAATCTTTCTCTTTTTCCCTTAAGAAGAATTAGATTTTTTTTCACCTCACACTACCACTGTCTGGGTCACACTGCACAGACACCCTTAACCCATCGGAGAAGCCAAAGTGCGGGAAGTGTGGTGATCATGTCAACTCCCTTCCGAGTCTCACTTGGCCATCCACTCATCAGTACGCTTCGGCTGCACGGTGGGAGCCTGAAACCTAATCCTTGTGTCACCCACTTTGCTAGGAGTACACTCCCTGTGACCGGTTGGTTTGACTAGCTTTTTCATGTAGACAATTAATAAGGTCTTTATGTTAAGTCACTACGAATTAGTGATAAGTCAAGATCTATAGAGAGAAAAGAGCACTAAAAAATTGATTTCCTTTTAAAGGACGTGCCATGTAAGTTTGAGTGCTTGTTAAAAGATCTTGTCCTATCATAGGTCTGTACTACTTCCCATAAATATCATCTTAAGTGTCTATATGAGACAATTAGTCGTTAGGATCCACCACTTTAGGACCTTTAGTTAGTTGCGAAAAAGGGGTATCCCTTCCAACCAAAAGTAGGTTCTATAAAAATAGAGGGTTTTTTTGTAAATAAAATGCATAACTATCCTTCAATCTAGGACCCTTCAAAGTTCTACCTCTCATCCCTTGAACCATCCATAGTCTACTCCCTTAGTCTTAAAGCCATCTATAGTTTAGATCCTTTACCTCTAACACCCTTCAGCCAAAAATCCACCTAGATCAAACCTCTCTCGACCAAACCACCATCTAGGGCCTATCTAAGCCAACTTACCAACCAAAGCTAATTCTCATCCAAGTCCAATTAACTCGTCTAGATCACCCTCACTTATATTCAACCAAGGATCGAGTCATCTCCCTCTTCCTTTTTCACCAAACGGACTCTTTTACATCCATCCCCTCTCTTTCTCTAAACTTAACCCTGGTTGTATCATCAATCGGGGCCCCCTCGAACTACGGTGACCTGAGACTCGTACCTTAAATGGTAAGGGTTACGTAGGCAACTTCAGCCCGGTCAAACTCTCAAAGTGTGGAGATCAACTATTTTCTCAAAGATGCCTTAAGATTAATTATGAGTCTAATTCAACTCATTGGTTTGACTCTGCCATATGTTCCTACAGAATTCTACATCATGTCCATGGAGAAAAGCATTGAAGCCCTCAAAGAAGTCTCAGACATGAGGTTGGGAGTGATCAACCTCCTCAAAGACATGCATGAAATTGAGCAGCGCCATTTGTCTTACATTCACGAGTACTTGAGAAGAGCTCTTCCTCCTGTTCAGTTCCAGAGTCCCTACCATCCACGTGCTTGTGGTCCCACTTATGGTCCTACACATCAAAATTTCTCATTCAGGATGCCGGCTGTGGCCACCAACCAACGAAGGGCACCAATACCCGAGGCACCCCCACATTCAATCCAAGAGAAGAAGATCGACAAGGAGCATTTTGATGACTTAGGAATGCTTGTGGGTGAGTTCTTTGAAGTTTTGGTGTGAAAGGGTTTGATCAAGCCGCTAGAGAATTACAAGCCTGTTAATAAAAGAACTAACTTGGATACATCCAAGTTTTGCAGATACCACAAGTATGCTGGACATACCACTGACAGATGCCTGCAACTGAAATGCTTGATTCAAAGATTGATCAACCAAGGAAAAATCCACGACCTCATTGATGAAGAAACCCTCGTCCTTCGAGGGAGAATTTAGATTCATTCAGTCTTGTAGGTTCTAGTGTGTCTTTCTTACGTCCACTTTGGGCATTGGTATGTAATGTCCATTTTGGACTAGTTACTTCAATAATAAAAGAGCCTTTCTTTCCTTTCTCTCTAGACTTGAGACATAATCTCGCATTACTTTCAAGAAGATTATTTTATTTATAATTATCACTTGATTGCCAATCTCACTGATGTTTTGGTCAAATTTCGACAAGTGATTGTAAATAACCAAATATTTCAAGGAAAGAATTGGGTGCAATGGAATATAGATTTGCGTATGTGATAATCAATGAACAAAGGAATTTTTACGAGGAAAGCCCTTGAACAACTTGTTCGCCGGCATAAAACCTCGGGAGGTTTTGGAACCTACCTTGACCAAAGTTTTACTATGATCGGTGAGTTACAAGCTCGGAAGTATGGAGAGAGATTACAAGAGTGTGAGTGTGTGAAATTACATGTGTCTTTCCCTAATTTCCATACCCCTATTTATAATAAAGGTAAAATAAAAGGATAATAACCAAAAATCCCTAAAAACTAGGCATAATGGAGTTACTTGAGGAGAAAATTCTGGGCATAACTGCTGATGGTGGAAAAATCATGGTTGAATTGGTCTTCTATGAGTGCACAAGTATCTCCTAGAAAATAGGAACCGTAAAACTGCTCCCAAGTTGTTCCAGCTTCAGGATGTTGATGAAGACGTTGAGCCAAGATGTCGGTCCAAGTTGTGGACCAAGTTGTGGAGGTCAAGTTGTAGAGGTCAAGTTGTAGAGATCAGGATACTGAGGCGTCTTGACATGTTGACCTGCTTAAGATGCCAACCATATACATATAGTGAAAAATCCGTCCCCAACAATTGCCCCCAAAATTTCTTGAATCGGAGAAAACTTGGAGATTCAAGGAATTTTAAAACTGCTACTCTCCCCATCGACATTAAGGAAGCGGTTGATTACGCCAAAGAGTTGTCGAACACCTTGAATGATGCTTCTAAGTCCTTGATAGAAACCAAGATAAAGCTTTAATAAACATTAGTTAAGGTGTTTGAAATTTGGAATGTTAGATGAGGGTTGGTCCTCAAAATTTTTATATTTGATTTGGCATGTCTTTGAGAGACACTTTGTTTGTTCTTTAGATAACATGTAAATGTTATAAACCGTAGGTAACATGAAAATGTTACAACCAATAGTTCACAACTTGAATAAGTGTGAAAACGTGCGCCCAGGCGAAGGTGTCGAAACCTTAATTCGTTTGAAGAAATAGAACAAGTATCAGCCGTCCTGGCGTGTCAACATGTTCTATCCCTCTCCAGTTTAAAGTTTCAACATGTATCACCAGACTTGGGCATGTCAACATGTTGAAATTCTTCTTCAGTCCAAACATGTATCGCCCGTCCCGGCGTGTCAACATGTTTGACTGCCTACCAGCTTAGGTCTCAACATGTATCGCCTGCATGCGGGTGTGTCAACATGTTGAGCCTTTCTTCCCTAGGTTCAAACATGTATCAGCCGTACTGGCGTGTCAACATGTTGAAATTCTTCTTCAGGTTTAAACATGTATCAGCCGTACTGGCGTGTCAACATGTTGAGCCTTTCTTCCCCAGGTTCAAACATGTATCAGCCGTACTGGCGTGTCAACATGTTTGACCTGCTCCAGCTTAGGTCTCAACATGTATCAGCCGATGCGCGTGTCAACATGTTGAGCCTGCTCAGCTTAGGTCTCAACATGTATCGCCCGCACCGGCGTGTCAACATGTTCGGCACGCTTTTGCTTAGGTCTCAACATGTATCAGCCGTACTGGCGTGTCAACATGTTGAGCCTAAGCTGTTTGTTCAAGTTATATACCTTGCAAAACAAATTCATGTTAGGATTGGGTGTTAGCTTTACCCCTCCGATGCTTAAGTCAGTAAGAATTTTTAGCATAACATAAGAATTGACAAACATAAATAAATGACTTGACAAAATTTAAATCATACCTGTTTTCGGAGTTTGCTTTTATGAAAGAATGACAACTTACATGGAATACAACTTGAGGTACTGTTTTGCTAACATTTTGACATGTTGAAGATAGGTGGTCATCTTTTCTCATTTTGTCGGCCTCATTGTGGTTATTTTAGGACTATGAGCTTATCTTCTTCCGATCGATGAATTTAAGCTCTCTCGTCCCGACATCTTCAAGTCTCTTGCATGGAGTCATGACCAATTCGTCATAATAAGGTGATCCCTTCTTCAAGCCCAATCTGAATGCCTCGGTGCCTGTGGACATGTTCAAGTTGGGGATAGTCATCGCCTCTTTGTTGAACCTGTTCAAATAGTCTTTCAAGCTTTCGTCAGTTGTTGCACCACCCCGTAGAGGTCACTAGTTAGTTTCTCAAAATCTCTATTACATGAAAATTGATTCACAAACATATTGACTAATTGAGAATAAGATGATATAGAGTTTAGAGATAGGTCGGTTAGCCATTTCAAAGGCTGGTCCGGACAAGGTGGAACCAAAGCCCCTACAAAGACGAGCTTCTTTGAAGATTGAAGGAATGCCGATAATGTCCATTAATTCTTGGTATAGCAACACATGCTCCACCGGATCTGTGCTCCCATCGTACTTCTTCATGTGGGGCACCGCAAATCTCTTCGGGATCTCCATGTTGGCTATCGCTGGAACAAAGCGAGACTCATTATAACAAGTTTGGAGAAGCTGGATGATAAGGCAAGGTAACTCTGGCACATTCCTAATCATCTCTTTGATCCGCCGCAACTCTCTAGCAACTTGACTTTCGCAAAAGTGTTAGCATAAAATTGAGAAGAAGAGTGATCAAATGCATTATAAAAACTCCTGTTTGTCCTAAAGACGGAGTGGCATAAGTATAGCAAGATGTTGGCACAGTTGGTCGAATGCGAAGGTGTGACCATGTTGGGCAACTTGACTAGTTGTCACGGTTGTACTATCGATGCATCTTGCACTCGCCATGGGGATGTCTCCAAGATTGCCCCCGCACTCGCACCAAAAAGAGTTCTAGGAAATAAAGGTGATAATAGAGTTACAACTTGAGGCTCAACTTGATTCCTTTTCGCAGCATTCTCAATTGCATTGAAAATCATAGTATTGGTATCCCGCCGAGCATCCATTCGCTTATTCATTTCATTCAACATTGTTGCCATATTAGTCACGAAACCAAAATTGATTTCGAGACGCGGTCATCTCTCGAGGTGCATCTTGCCGCCCTGCCGCCTTGCCCTCACCCGCGGAGGTTACTGAGGTTACCTGACCGGAAGTTGGATTGACCATTTTGATGTTCTAAACAAATCTAAAAAACCAAAGTTCCCACAGACGGCGCCAAATTGTTTTGGTCAAATTTCGACAAGTGATTGTAAATAACCAAATATTTCAAGGAAAGAATTGGGTGCAATGGAATATAGATTTGCGTATGTGATAATCAATGAACAAAGGAATTTTTACGAGGAAAGCCCTTGAACAACTTGTTCGCCGGCATAAAACCTCGGGAGGTTTTGGAACCTACCTTGACCAAAGTTTTACTATGATCGGTGAGTTACAAGCTCGGAAGTATGGAGAGAGATTACAAGAGTGTGAGTGTGTGAAATTACATGTGTCTTTCCCTAATTTCCATACCCCTATTTATAATAAAGGTAAAATAAAAGGATAATAACCAAAAATCCCTAAAAACTAGGCATAATGGAGTTACTTGAGGAGAAAATTCTGGGCATAACTGCTGATGGTGGAAAAATCATGGTTGAATTGGTCTTCTATGAGTGCACAAGTATCTCCTGGAAAATAGGAACCGTAAAACTGCTCCCAAGTTGTTCCAGCTTCAGGATGTTGATGAAGACGTTGAGCCAAGATGTCGGTCCAAGTTGTGGACCAAGTTGTGGAGGTCAAGTTGTAGAGGTCAAGTTGTAGAGATCAGGATACTGAGGCGTCTTGACATGTTGACCTGCTTAAGATGCCAACCATATACATATAGTGAAAAATCCGTCCCCAACAACTGATAAACTCACCGGCTAATAAAGTAAACAATGAATGAATGCTTTGATTGGAGTGAACAACTCACCGTCCCTTCCTCATATACACCATCTCTATGCACCCTTCTCTCATACACTCTCTCCATACTCCACCATATACTTTTCGTACAGACCCTCTCCTTGTACATGCCCTCTATGCTCTCTCAAGCGTACATTTCCCCAAATACACCCTCCTTTCCATATGGTCAAGACAAGCACAAAGACCATTGCTGCTCATACAAAGAAAATGCAAGGGGTTGTTCTTATCCTTCACAAGGGCTACATGAATGTCAAACTTGGGGCTCACCAACCCCCCAATCTCGCGTCTCCTCTGTTTTTCCATTTGATCGATAAGCTTTCGTTGAATATTCTCACATATCTTTCTCATGGTTCGAATATATTTTTCCTTACTTAATAAGTCGGTTAAATGAGTTTACATACTCTTTTGAGAATGTTATCCAGTAGCGATTGAAGCTTAAACCTCTCACCATAGGAAGCCATAACCTTATCCTCACTAAATAATACCCTTTCATTTCAAGATCGACAAGTTTTGAAACCCTAAGGAAGAAGCCCATACAAGGGGCTCCCCTGACTCACAAAAGAAGGGACCACCTCCAAGCCCAAGAGGGAAAAGGTAAACGCATCCTAAGGCATACGCTAGGGGCTATCATGAGCAAACAAATCCGAAGGCTTTTCTCGAGAAAAGGGTGTCAAAAAAAAAACCTTCATCACCCCGAAGTGAACTTCCCATCTCAAAGGTTGTGAAAATGAGACATCGAGTGAAGGTCCTATCGTGATCAAGTTACCTGCTGAAATCACAACAAACTCGCGAGAAGAAGCAACAAAGATTCCCCCTTGGACAAATCCTGTAAACCAATTCCAAGTCCATCCTCTCACTTTTAAAGGATTCCATCACCACCCTTGACCCTGTCAAAATCAATGCTAACCTCACTCTTAGAGGTTCTGAAGAAGCAACAACAAGAAAATCCCTTCACCTTAGAGATCCCAAATACACCCATCAAACCAACCTCTCAGCAAAAGGCCCAGCCGACCTCCCACTTTAAGAGGCCATGTTAAGAATCACCTAATGATCGATCGCAACCCAAAGCCCAGCTACAACTGCTACCGGATGGCATTCTCATTTTGAGTCACTTGTTATCCCACGTGAGCATATTACATACTCTCTCCAAGTTTGGGAACTCGTCCTATTCTTGAAATTCGTTCATTCGACTTCTCAAACACTGTCTGTAAAACTCTCACTAGGGCTTCACATCCGTGCCTCTCAGCGGCACTCCGGTAAAAGCAAGGAGACACGCGCCAGGGACTACTCCCCTCGGCTTGCGAGAACAAAGGAACAGCGAATCTTAACTTGAAAGACACAAAAATAGAAGGGGCTATAATCAGTCAAATTCCCACCTTTTCTTCCACCCCAATCTTTTTTCTATTTTTCATTCTTTCTCATAAAGAAGATCAATGCAGCGGCAGCGCGCACCACAATTACCACCAAATAGCCCAGAGCAGCAAGCAAGAACGGAACATCCTTCTCCTTCTAAAGTCAAGCCAGATTTCACCATCAATCGATTTTCTCTCTCTTATTCCAGCTTCAAATCAAAACATTCATTATTTTTTTACTTATATAATTGGAATTTGATAAACCAATCAGTGAAGTCCATTCTCGAGCAATCAAGATATAATTTTGAATAAAGCAATTCTTCAAATGTCTCGACAAGTCTTCTTTTTCTACAGCATAGGAAAATAGAGTCAAACACTGTCTTTCTGTCTGCAGGGGCTTCCATACACTTTTCCACGCCCTGTGATGCTTATACTCTCCCAAAAGAGTTAAACCCAAAAACGAGAGTGTCATACACGAATTCAGGATCCATTCCCACCTTCGAAAAATGTGCCCCTGCACATGTACATTTCCGAGTCTTATCCAACGACTGATTGACTGTTGTTCGAAATGTTGGGTCGCCTCCGTGGCTACAAGATGACTCTGTCCGCAATAGGGATACATTGAATCTCTCCAAGATGGGGCTTTCGTTAAGCTGTTCTCTCAGGCTCTCTTTACCAGATTCCCTTCGGGTTTGCTTTGCATCATCAACTGGGGCTTCGCCATGGTCACTTCATCAAACATTGAGGCTCCCCTCAACAGAAATAGGTTGACTATGTGGTTCTTCAGAAAAGGCCAGGGGCTCTAACAAGAATCGGGGCTCCAACGAAGTCATATCTAGCAAGAAGGGCATCCCTTGTCATCAAGATCAGCATGTGGCAAACTCTTTAAGTTAGTTAGAAACATAATCATAAGGCCTCCTTATCAAATTAACATACTTTCAAAATGTCATCCTCTTTGGCACCGTGTTTACAAAATCACTCTTTGGTCTCCACAAATTTTCAAACTCTTCAAGTCTATCAAAGACGTATCTCTGTGACTCTCAAGATGACTCGGTCCTACCCCTTATCTCTGGACATCAAACTTATCCAATCCCATCTCCTATCATAGATACCTACCCAGCCTCGCCTTTCCGCTCAAATTGTCTTGTTCAGACTTGCCTCTCTAAACCCTAGCCTCAAGCCTAGGTGACAAATACCTCTCTAAATCCTAGCCTCAAGCCTAGGTGACAAATACCTCTCAAAACCCTAGCTTCGAGCCTAGGAGACAAAACTCCTCTTTAAATAATCTCAATCAATTTCTAGGGTGACTTCCTTATACGTCAATTTCTAGGGTGACTGCCTTATACGTCAATTTCTAGGGTGACTGCCTTATACGTCAATTTCTAGGGTGACTGCCTTATACGTCAATTTCTAGGGTGACTTCCTTATACGTCAATTTCTAGGGTGACTGCCTTATACGTCAATTTCTAGGGTGACTGCCTTATACGTCAATTTCTAGGGTGACTGCCTTATACGTCAATTTCTAGGGTGACTTCCTTATACGTCAATTTCTAGTGTGACTTCCTTATACGTCAATTTCTAGGATGACTTCTCATTGCATTATACAAAAATAGAAAATACAAAATACAAAATTTCAAATTTAACACATTGAATCTGTACATAAAATGTTTGCATCATACTAGTGAGTCAGCATCAAAATAGAGTCTGCATACATTTTTTTCCTATAGGAATTACAAAAAAATCTACAAAATGAAAAGTCCTAATGGCCCCGACGGGAGGTCGATCTGCGACCATGGGAGAATCTAGAGGCTGAACTACCCTCATCTTGGGACCGCTGTCTGCGCTGGACTGGATCCGCGTCTACCGACCTCCCAGACTGACAAGAGAGTCTCTGCAATGCACCCTTCAACAGACGGCTCAATACATTGGTTTGTCGGACAGCTCGTACATAAGAGTCGCGGGTAACCTACAAAATTAGACACAAGGGTTACAACATAGCTGAAGCGTAAAAATTGGTACATAAAGAGAAGGGAAAGAGTAAAAGGTATACCCCGCCGGCATCGTCTGGGAGAAGCTGAGCAGCCTCGACCTCGTCAGCCGCTATAGGCGTCAAATCTACCCTCACCTGCCGGTCACCCATCGGCACAAAAAAGTGATCAGGAAGTGGGGGCATGTCTACGATCTCAAGATGCCCAACACCCATCAGCTCGGGAATATCTAAGCCTTGACCCCCTATACCGGCATCCTCACCAGCCTGCCTGACCACCTGTGGGGACCTAAAAAAGAGCTCCACAAAGGTCTGGTAATCCATGTCAGACCGGAACTCAGCAGCAGGAATCCCATGCAGATAATCCTCCCTCCTCGCCAAGCGGTTGGGATACTGTAAGTGCTCCAATTTGAGCTTGTTAGAATTTTCGTTAGAAAATTAACGAAAGTTATAACATTCCTAACAATTCCTAACATTTCTAACATTTCTAACAAAGCAAGGGCAAAGTGGGCATTGTTATTTAAGGATAAACCAAGGAAAGGAATCAAAAAAGTAAAAGAAATAGTCAAAAACCAAAAATAGAAACGCTTTGGAACAAAACTCGGTCGTTAATTTATTTATTTTTTTGAAAAATATTCCTTGTGTCCAAAGCCTGAAGCTGTAATTAATGAACAGTGCACGCTGACAACCCTATCCGCGCGGATACCTTTGTCATTTTCAGAGGGCTATAAATTAAGCCCTCCAGTCTCAAAAAAAGGGAGAGAGAACACAATCCACAGTTGCACCTTGGCGAAAATACTTGAGAAAATAGTGAGAATTCCCTTGAATTGTCACTCTTTTCTCTTGATTATCTTCCCAAATCTCACTCACTCACTATCATATTCAAAGCCTCAAACACTCTTACATTCAAAGCCAAAGCTCCAAAACACAAAGAAGATAGGTATAACCTCCCTCTTCTTACCCTAAATCTCTCATCCATGCATGCATTTTCAAGCTACAAAATGTAGATCATTCATCTTCTTGTCTTAGATCCAAGAAGATCACCATGGAAGTTCATCTCCATGGATGATCTTCTACAAGGATCAACATTATTTTCAAAGTGTTCTTACTTTTTTTCAAAGAAAACACATTTTCAAAACCCTAAAAATCATTTTCATACATCAAATCTCATTTTCAAAGGATAAAATTCCCCTTCCCAAGCAAATGAAATGCTTAGTCCTAATGTACCCCAAGGATGGTTTGATATAGTTGATTCACCACTAAAATGTCAAGTGATCACTAATCAAAACCTAGGTAAATGAGGACAAGCATGGATGCCAAACCCCCTTTAAAACCACATTCTCTTTCTTGAGAAGTTGCTGTCCAGTAGCAATTTTCTAAGGCCCCAGTCCATGGTCTAAATTTTTGGACACAGATAAACTTGGAATTTGGTGTTGACTACAAAACACTTTTTGTAGACAACATCCAGAGATTTTCAGAAATATTTTTATTTTATTTATTTCGTGAGTAAAACTCCCTTTTTCAAATTTTCTTTTGAAGGTCAGGTCACCAGTCTCTGGGAGTCCAGATCTCATATCTGAGATTTCCAGAAGGTTTTGAGTCCTCAAATATTCTCCAAAATGAAAAATTCTTTCACAGAAATCTTATTTGAGGTGTTTGGAACAACTTTCTTTCTCTGAGTTTTCTCAGATTATGAATTTTTGAAGCCCTTAAATCCATTTCAAAATCAAGAGTCCACTGCCTTTTTCATTCTGGCAGAAGTACTCTTCAACTTCCAAAAATCTTTTGAGCACCAAAACTCTACCCAAAAATCACACCAAAAATCATGGGATCTGACCAAAGTCTAATAAAGAATTCCCAATTTTTACTTTTCTGAGTTTCAACTTATTTTGGCCAAAACACACACACACACACACACACACAAATGATTTTCAGCTTGGAAGACTCGTTTTACGAGGCACTCCGGGTGCACACTAACGTCCTTCCCGGCGTGTAACATGACCTCCGAACCCAAATCTCTAATCTCGGGCATTTTTCAAAGTTTTGGCCCTTAAAACAAAAATGGCGTGGCGACTCCGTTTTCCGGTTTTATTTGGTTTTCAGAGAAAAGAAAAATCGAATTTTCCCGCGAATGGCACGTCATCACAGTGGCGACTCCGCTGGGGAGAAATAAGCTTTTTCTAAAAAAAAATTTGATATTTGGTATATCAGTGGAAACCATTAAACTTCCCGTTATTGCCTCCTAACACGAGTCGGGGATAAATTGTGGTCTAACAATCCCACGTACCGGTATCACCGTTTTCAAAAAAAAAAAAAAGCTTTTGAGGGTCAAGCTTCCGTTCCGGCTTTAAAAATCATTTGTTGTGTGTGTTGATTTTTGCACATTTTCGTGTTGTTTTGGCCGCCTCGGAAAAAGTCAAAATTTTGACTGCCGGAATCATGTCCCTAACTGTCGGAATTCTTGTGCTTATGTGCTTATGTGTTCATTAAATTTCAAAAAAAAAAATTCAAAAAAAAAAGATTTTCAAAAAAAAAAAAGAAAACTTTCAAAAAAAAAAAATCATGCATCATATTTCTAAGACACATAAAAAAAATTTCTATTTTACTCAGAAAAAGAAAATAGACTGCTTGCACACTACGCGCACGTGACCGTACACTGCACACTACGTCCCTAACCCGGGGAAATCCTTGTCGCGGCCCGTTTGGTCTTATTATGCCTCTTGGTGCAAGCACAGGACTACCCAAACATCCCATGGAGCCTCGTGTCGACCATGCACTTGTCCGTGACACACTCTGTCCGAGACCCGGTTGGTTTTTAGTCTGGTCTGTGTCATGCCCTGTCTGTGTATAGACCTTTCCTTTCAAGCCTTTGTCGGCATACCGACTCAATATCTTTCGGGGACCCTAATCAGTCGAAGTTCTGCCGGTTTTTCGCCGCAGACTTTGACCAAGATATTGACCGGCGCCTTGACTTCGGCTCGGCGGCACAAATTATACACTGACTCCCAGCATGACACTGAGTCATCAAGGATTAATGATTATTCCATGCCTAATTACGGCCTAACTGACGACAAGTCAAGATCAATCGTGGACATTTATCAGTCCAAATCATGCCGACTTTACTGTCGAGCTCTCGGACATGATCTTGACTTTGACGTCAGCTTTGTCCGTAATTTACATCGAATGCTCGTTAAGACTCGATTACCCGCCAGACTTTTAGGATCGTTTTTCTTTCGGTCGGTGGGACCCGCTTGCCCTATAGGACCCTCGCCCGGGGCTGTCCACCCTGGGAGGTCGAAATACAGGTGGAATACGAGGGCTTATAGACGTAGTGATGGGGGCCCACTGATCCAGGATCCAGAGTAGTTTGCGAAAAAGAAGAGCAATCTTTTCCAACCGATTAGGTTAATAAAACATGTTTTAAGTAAACGTGAACAAATAACTGCATGTTGCATGAGCCCAAAGCCCAAACACCTACCCTCCTTCAATTCCCAGACATCTGAACCCTCGTACCTTTTCCCCGCAGCTCCTCACAAAGGTTGGTTCCGGACACCGGGTCACCGTTTGATTAGTTGGGAAGAGTCAAGCGCGTCATCAGCTTCACCGTTTGTTCCGACTCCGGGTTTCAGAATGTCTGCGTCAGCCGGTAATGATAGGGATAACGTCACTCCGTCCTCCAAAATCCCTCGCATTGCACCCGTATTGGATCCGGTTGGTAGAACAGATGAGACTTTGACATGAGGCTCAAATTAGCGACCTTCCTGGAGGTTGTCGCAAGTCATGGTTTGACTATCGCCCTCAATTCCGATGGCACTTTTACCGCAAAGAAGGAAGAAGGTTCTCCTCCTCTTCTTAATCGTCCCGATACATCAAGATGCTACCCCAAGATTCCTATGTCTCCACCAGGACTCCCGCCCGTCGACTTACAGTGGCAACCGGCCCCCAAACAGCTAGCCAAGGATGAAAGAGTTCGGCATACCGTCGCTTATCCCCTCTCAAAGTGATGATCCCGCAAATATCACTGGATGATGAAGATCAGAAATAGTTGAAGAAATATGGTCGGCCATCAAAGCCCCGGAGGAACGCTGCAATGCGGACGGCAAGTCCGGATTGAAGAGGCCACACGCCACTTCGGGACCTTAACAATCTCCCAACTGGCGGGGCTACCCCCGAAGGACAAACATATGCCTCGTTCCCCGGAACCCTAATACCTCTCATTATCCGGCGGAGTCCAACCACTCGCTTCCCAGATGAGCCCAACAGCCAGATCTCCCTGCACTGGCCCACTCAAAGTCATTCCAAGACCGGCTCAACCCGAGGTCCCAAATCCGCCACCAGTAGAACACATTTGGTGGGATATACGTGGACTGTCCCGACCGCCTTGAAAGGGACTATCAGACTGGATACACGAGGACCGTCCTCCTAAGAAGAAGAAAATTTCCTCCGGCAAAAATTGAAGGAGAGATTCGAGGCGGTGATACCGGTGTGGGTACGCTCGGGGAGCCATGCGGGGATTTGATTATTATGTACTCTACTCCGGCCGAGTCTTCCCCAAATCAAACAGGGGTAAAAGAGCGTAAAAGCCTTGCCAACGACCATTGAGACTTTCGGACACCGAATACGTGGACACGGGTAACTCTACCAATCGAAATCTATCCCCGCTGAACGGCCAAAATTCGGTTTGTCCGGCTCGAGTGCACACCGACAAAGAAAGACCAACGCCAGTTTGGCGCTCCCACTCAATCAACATGTTGACCGGAGATGGCAACCGCCACAAAAGGCCTCAGTATAACCCAGGGGCTTCAGCAAAGGGTCTACCTCGCAAGAAAAAGGCACGAAGTGACTGGCTTGATGACTCTCTTTTTCCAGACCAGCACCATGACAACCTCTTGGCCTTTCGTCACTTGGGGAATTGATGTCATAGGCAAAATCACACCATCAGGCAGTAACGGCCACGAGTTCGTCCTGGTAGCCGTGGACTATTTCACCAAATGGGTTGAAGCAAAATCCTACAAAATCCTCAACTCAAGGAAAGTAGCCCTCTTCATCAAAGAGAACATCATATGCAGATACGGGTTGCCAGCGGAAATCATCTCAGATAATGGATCCCACTTCGAAGGGGAATGTGACAGGTTGCTGGCAGAATTCCGAATAACCCGTCACAAGTCATCTCCTTACAGGCCCCAAACCAACGGAGCCGTCGAAGCAGCAAACAAGACTCTGGAAAACATTATCCGGAAAATGGCTGTCCGAGGCAAAGATTGGCCCGAAAAGTTACACCTGGCACTCTGGGGCTACAGAACATCCGTCAGAACGGCAACAGGAGAAACACCGTTTGCCCTTACCTACGGGATGGAAGCCGTACTCCCAATCGAGCTAGAAATCCCCTCACTCCGTGTGTTGTTGGAGAGCCAGATCAACGAGGTCGAATGGCTCCAAAGTCGCCATGATGAATTGGCCCTGCTAGATGAACGCCGATTGAAAGCCATGGTACATATCCGGGCATACCAAGGCAGAATGGCCAGAGCCTTCAACAAGAAAGTAAAGCATCGGGAGATCCAAGAAGGTGATCTCGTTTTGAAAGAAAAGCCCCCGGTCCGTGTCAACCCACTTGGCAAATGGGAGCCCTGCAGGTCGGGCCATACGTCGTCCAAAAGATCTTCTCCGGAGGAGCCATGCAACTTGCAGACCTCGACGGAAATCCCTTTGTACACCCAGTGAATGGTGACAAGCTGCGCAGATACTACGCGTAAAAAAAAAGAAACAAAAAAAAAAGAGTGCCAAAAGAGTAATACCCAACTAGGTTGAAAACCCGAAGAGGGAGGCCTAGGTAAAAAACAGGGTTGCACCAAAAAAAAAAAAAAAAAAAGACAAAAAAAAAAAAAAAAAAACAAACAAAAACAAAAAAAAAAAAAATCGACCGGGTTGAACTACGAAGACCTGAGCTCCTCAAAATGAGGGGAACGTAGGCAGCCGGAAATGGTTCGGTCTAAAACACAAATAAAAGTCATACTCTGACATCAATACAATTGATCAGACCATGAAAGCGTCTCGAAAATCTCTGAAGCAATTCAAATATTCATTACAAGTTAAAAACTTTTTGATGAGTCTAAGCCCGATTCATTCCTACAACTGGCAACCTGCTAAAAGAAATTAAGATACATAATCAAACTAATGTGTCTGCCATGACAAGGAAGGGATACTCGGAAACCTCAAGGTCACTCCAAGCCACTCGTATCGGCCTCTCCCCTCTTCTTCCCCCTTCGAGTCTTCTTCTTCTGAACAGGAAAAATGTCGGTCTTCCTCCTACCAAGCTCTGGTATAGGAACAGGATCTATCAAACCAGCCTCTGTCAGGGCCTTAGTAGCCCTAGCGTCATCTCTAATCTCCTGTAGTCGGGCTGGTAAAGTAGGAGTCCTCCTCTCTTGTCTCTTGACATAAGCCTCATAGTCGGTCATAGCGTCTCCGCTCCTGTCATGAGGGTTGGCCCTCGCCTCGGCCCTCCTCCTCCCGAGCGTCGGAGTCCTCCGCACCCGCAATGGCCTCACGCCGTCTCAAAATAGCCATCTCGAGTCTCTCCCAAATGCCTCTCGTACCAATCCGGGTACCAAGTGGTCGGGAACACCGGTCTCGGACGCTTTGAGGATAACTCGAGGAGGAAAGACGTCATACCTCCATGCTCGGGAAAGAAAGGAAAACACCGAAGGATCATCCATAAACAGGAGCCACCACCTGGTGGCTATATCATCAAAGTCCTCCAAAGGAACTGCTCCAAGCCGAACTGTCTCGTAACCAAGGACGGAATATAGAAGCCGGACCGAGAAAGCCCGGAAGCATGACCACATGAGACCCGTCTGAAGCACTCTGCGAGTCTCCACCCGCCAATAAGGCACCGACCATCTCGATATCTTACGTGCGGCGACCAGCCATCCAACGCTCCCATGAGCCACGATCATCAAAATCTACAACAACCCCTCTCTGGCGAATGTCCAAGGCTTGATCATTTCGGGAGTTTCCCGAAGAATCCCCAAGCGCTCCATCGGCCCACAGAGTCAAGAGGAACGGGCGCCCCGTGCATATACCGCCTCCGTAGCCATCCTATTGAGAGCATGGAAAGTCTCCCCCAAGATCAAAGGTACAACATCTCTGCCCAAGCGACAATAAACGACTACATCCAGCAGAGACCGATGACAGATCCCAAAAGAATAGACCATGAACAAGGTCCCAAACATGCAAAGTGCAAAGGCATCTCAATAGGCATCGTCAAGCAAGCCTAAGCCCCTAAACCTATCGGGAGACCGGAAATATCAAAATGATCGGGACCACGAGATCATACCTTGCGCTTCCTCAGGGAAAGATGAAGGAGGTTGCACAATCTGTCAACGAAAGAAGCCCCTCCAGGCAGAGGAACCGCTATCTCCTCCACCTCCGGGCCACCAAGCAAAGCCCGAAATTCTTCCACGGTCGGAACAACCTCATTGTAAGAAAGGCAAAAGACATGCCTTCTAGTATCCCAAAATGATGAAGAAGCTCTCAAGAGGTCGTAGTCCGGAACCAATTCTTTGAGGGACAATAAGCACTTCACCTTGTACCTTTCTTCAAAGAATGACCTCCTCTCATGCATAATCTCCCGAGACCACTCTTTAAACTTGGTGAAGAATTGCATTTGAGAATTTTGGGATAATTTGGGTGGATTTCTCATGCTCACAATCCTCTCCATGGTTTTTCTCTCCTTCTCCCGAAAATAGGCTGTTTGAACCGGTGGTTGAAGAAGGTATTTGAATTTGAAATAAAGTGAGACCAGATTCGAAGCAAAATTAAAGGACAGGTGTCGGATTCTGTCCTATCCGCGCGGATGAGTTTGTCAAAAAAAAAAAATCTTTACAACGGTCAAACGCTACACCAAAGGAATATTTTGTCCCGGCCAAAGCTTTGTCCAAGCCGAGTCCATGCACCAAACATCTACACCCTTACCAAAAACCTAGGCTCATGCAACATTGCATTCATACCGCATTGCATTCATAAAAAATAAAATCCTAAACTATTACATTCCAAAAATAAAAGGAGTGTGCAAAAAAAAATAAAATCAAAAAAAAAGGGGGTAGGTAACAATAATCCTAAATTATTACATCCAAAAAAAAATGTGCATAAAAAAAATAAAAAATCAAAAATAATAAGCTGTATCTGTACAAATCTCAAATCTCAGAAATCAACTCAATCTCAAGTAATCAATCGGAGTCCCCGGTCCCTCTTGCGACTCGGGCCCGCCTCCTCAGGAGCCATGAAGATCTCAGGCTCAGAATCATCGTCCTCGTCCCCGGAAGAAGGCTCATCAGGACCAACCGGCACGCTCTGATAGGGCAAGCCAAGATCTGCGAAAAAATCTTATCCGAAGGTAAAGGCGTCGGACTCCTGGACGTGCGAAGAAGATCCACCATGCTGCCAGACGTGTCCCTGCCCGTAAGGATCTCCGAGAATGACGTGGTCCGAAGGTAGTACCGCGCGAGGATCAAGGAGAGGAGACAGAGGAGTCTCGGAATAAGTCTCTGAAGGAATAGGTGAAGCCTCCCGCCTGACAGGCGTCGGCCGTGGTCGCCTCGCTCTAGCCTGAGGAGCCCCACAAGCAACCATCCTCCTGATAAATCTCTTAGCCCCGATTACTTGTTTCGTCAGCTTCTCAACGACCACCTCCGAAAACTGCACGAAAGCAAAAGCGTCGAAAGCTTGATTGAAGCGAAAAATGATGACAGGAAAGAAAAGAAAAGACAAAAGCAAAAGAAAGAAAGGTGGAAAAGAGAAGCCGTACCTTCATACCCGGACGAGGCCGGTAAGCTCGCGGAAGCCGCTCAGGCTGAGGGATCTGCACCCTCAATCGGATCCCATCCTGAACATATGAAAAGTCCGTCCGAGGGTACCGCGGGACCCCTAACCCCTCTCTATCCAGAACCTGGGGCGTCCTCAGCCTCCTCAAGACAAATACTGGATATGGCTCAATCGCCACAAATGCCGAGAAGTGCTGGCCGGCTCGGTAATCATCCCAGGTCGCAGATCTATCACTCGGGTGCATCATATCGGCGGGAGGCTCCACCGGTGTCATCAAAGGCGAATTCACGCCATGCTGGCGCGTCACCCTCTCTCCCAGATAATAGACGTCGCAAGTCAGACCTCTCAGAATCCTCTGCTGCACAGTCCAAATCTCAGCGCCCTTCAGCTGCGCCACCTCGAAACGATCCCGGGGATAGAATATCATCCCCTCATCCGTCTCGGCCCCGTCAAAGGCAGGCAGTCCCCATATCTGAGAGTCGTACGCCCGGAGCTTATCTTCTCTCGGGCATGCTTGGGACCAGGAGCGCATGGCCGGATACGCCCGACGTACTCCGCCGTGTCGCCACATCGTGACGTGAAAGAACTCCAATGCCCATACCGCGAAAGGTAAAGATCAAATCAATCCAAGGCAAAAGAAAAGTGTGTTCTCAAGGAAAGAGGGAAAGCAAAAGAAAACTTATACCTCCGTGAGCAAACTCGAAGCGGATAAGGAGCTCATGACCTTCATTTGTATCTATCAAGAGCAAAGTAAAGCTCGCCCGACCCGGCCTCTCCCCAAGAGACATCTCCAGCCATCTCCACATCCTCCAAACTCCTCAAAGAAAGCAAACACCGCCGTCCCTCGGCGTGTCCAAAAAGAGTGCTCGAGAAAGCAAACCATAAAAAGGCCCTAGCAATCTGCTCAGCGCCTATCCTCTCATCCCCAGCCTCGTAGCTCCCGATGATCTCCACAATCTTCCCATAAATCACGGCATACTCCATCCCCATCCCCTTTTTGGGAATAGGGGTAAAGCCCAGAAGAGCCTGCAGGTCCACATCGCTGTAGCCGTCCCGCCACTCAATGTTGCGTCCATTGAAGAACAGACCCGTGATCGCAGCGTAGTCGGAAGGCGTAACCGTAGCCTCGCCCCAGAAGAAGTGAAATGTGTGGGTCGCGTCCCACCAATGCTGCGCCAAAGCAAACATCAGGCCCTTGCTCTTAGGGAACTTAACCAACCCCCTCAAGCACTCAATGAACTCCCAAAGCCCGGTCTCAACGACAATCTGTCTCGGACTGATCAAAGCTCCTCGGCCCGCATTCGGAAGCCGGTCCCACAGGTCAACTACAGACTCCACTGATCCGCGAGTCTTCATCTTATTCAACTGCTCCGTCACGTAGTTGTTTCCACCCTGCAATAAAAAAAAGAGAGAAAATGTCAAAAAAAAAATTGCATTTGCATTTGCACAAAAAAAAAGAAAGCATATACATGCATCATTCATCACAAAAGTTTTGAAGAAAATTCGGCAGCATAACGGCATGCAATGAACCCAGCCCCATTTTTCTCAAAAAAGAAGCAGTTTTCACCAAATCCCAATCAACATTCATTCATACATAAAAAAAAAATTCATACAAGGAGTCAACGGAAGCAAAAACTCCGTCCCATTTTTCATAAAAAAAAATGCATACATTCATTCAGCGGAAGCAAAAAACTCCGTCCCACTTTTCATAGAAAATCACACTCTCAAAAAAAAATGCATTCATAACATGCATATCATCCGTCATTTCAAAAAAAAAAAAAAAGATCCCACATTCATACATTCACACAAGGAGTCAACGGAAGCAAAAAACTCCGTCCCATTTTCATAAAATAACATGCAAAAAAAAAATCATCATATCAACATTGCAAGAATCCTACATTGCAACAAAAGAAGTCCGTCCCAAATTCGGGAAATCATTCATCATAGTCTCATATTTCAAAAAAAAAAATGGCGAAAATGCCAATTCTTTTTCCAAGCAAAATGCACATTTTGAGTTACCCATATACTCATTACAACATACAAAGCATCAAAATCAAGATTCAAAGCCAAGAACATCAATCATTCGAATTTTCAAAAAAAAAAAAATCAAAAATCACCCAAAATTCAATTTCAAGCAAGAAATCAACAAAGGGAATGAAAAGATTCGAAGTATACCGTTCGGAGACTCGGATCAGAAGCCCAATGTTGCCAAGCATCGGGGTAGGGCTCCTCCGTGATCGATTGCGAAAGAGTATAGTGCCTCCTCATTCGGATGAGCTCCAATCGTCTCTCCGCCACCGGGCCACGTCCTTGGCCTTGAAAAGCACCTCCCGCGTGTTCCATTGCTCGAAAAATCAAAGAAAATGAAGGATTTTCGAAGCTTTCTTGGCCAAAAATGGTGAAATCCTCGGTTTCTCTCTCTTTCTCTGCGTTCAAATGCGAAAACTGACTGGGGAAGAGGAAGGGCATTGGCCCCTCATTAATACCAATCTGATTCTCAACCCTCTCCGCGCGGATAGGTTTGTAAGGGTCAAAATGACCCTTTTGTCCTTTAAAAATCCAGAACTCTGCAATTTGATCCTAGACTTAACAGAGTTAACCAAAGTTAACCAAAGTCGACCCTCTTTCATCAAAATCATCAACGGCAGTCAAACGTAAGACCGATTTCCCCGAGAAAGATAACGAGATCCCGTATCTTTCATCAAAATCATTCAACGGCAGTCAAACGTAAGTCCGACCTCTTTGAGAAAGATAACGAGATCCCGAACGTAAGTCCGATCTTCCCGAGAAAGATAATGAGATCCCGTATCTTTCATCAAAATCATTCAACGGCAGTCAAACGTAAGACCGATTTCCCCGAGAAAGATAACAGGAATCCCGTATCTTCCATCAAAATTATTCCACGACAGTCAAACGTAAGACCGATTTCCCCGAGAAAGATAACGGAATCCCGTTTCTTTCATCAAAATCATTCCCTGGCAGTAAAACGTAAGGCCAATTTCTCCGACGAATACGTCTGATTTTCCCCCAGCAAAGGCTAACAAAATCCCCAAAGAAAGTTAATCTAATCCCAAAAGCCAACGAAATCTCGAGTAGATCTCGAACTACGAAAGGGCTTGATTCCCACTAGGGATACGTAGGTAGCCTATCATTAGGTCCAGCCCCTCGACCAAAACGGTCACCCTCTCCTTCGGCAGCAGACAAAGTCCACCGAAAGGCCATTTCACAATCAAGGTCCGAGGCACCTAAAACGCCATCATCAAGGTTCGAGGCACCTAAAACGCCATCTTCAAGGTTCAAGGCACCTAAAACGCCATCATCAAGGTCCGAGGCACCTAAAACGCCATCATCAAGGTTCGAGGCACCTAAAACGCCATCATCTCCAGGTTGACGCCTCAAAATAGTCATTCCAGGGTCAAAGACCCGAACTACGACCGGCTTGATTCCTCTTAAGGATACGTAGGAAGCCTACCATAGGTTCAGCCATCGGACCAAAAATGGTCATTCTATCCCCAGCAGAGCGGATATACAATTTCAGCCATCCGACCGAAAATGGTCATCTCTTATCCCCAGCAGAGTTTCTTTCCAGCAACCGACTGCAGAACTCGTTCATCAGGTTCGAGGCACCTAAAACGCCATCATCTCTAGGTTGACGCCTCAAAATAGTCATTTCAGGGTCAAAGACCCGAACTACGGCCGGCTTGATTCCTCTTAAGGATACGTAGGTAGCCTATTAAATAGGTTCAGCCACTCGATCACTTGATCATCCTGCCAAATATGGAGCCTTACTCTTATCGACGACCCCGCTTCCTTCGAAAGCGCCGTCGCCGAGGGGCTACTGTAAGTGCTCCAATTTGAGCTTGTTAGAATTTTCGTTAGAAAATTAACGAAAGTTATAACATTCCTAACAATTCCTAACATTCCTAACATTTCTAACAAAGCAAGGGCAAAGTGGGCATTGTTATTTAAGGATAAACCAAGGAAAGGAATCAAAAAAGTAAAAGAAATAGTCAAAAACCAAAAATAGAAACTGCTGAAACAAAAACTGGCTGTTAATTTGATTTTTTTTTGAAAAATATTCCTTGTGTCCAAAGCCTGAAGCTGTAATTAATGAACAGTGCACGCTGACAACCCTATCCGCGCGGATACCTTTGTCATTTTCAGAGGGCTATAAATTAAGCCCTCCAGTCTCAAAAAAAGGGAGAGAGAACACAATCCACAGTTGCACCTTGGCGAAAATACTTGAGAAAATAGTGAGAATTCCCTTGAATTGTCACTCTTTTCTCTTGATTATCTTCCCAAATCTCACTCACTCACTATCATATTCAAAGCCTCAAACACTCTTACATTCAAAGCCAAAGCTCCAAAACACAAAGAAGATAGGTATAACCTCCCTCTTCTTACCCTAAATCTCTCATCCATGCATGCATTTTCAAGCTACAAAATGTAGTTCATTCATCTTCTTGTCTTAGATCCAAGAAGATCACCATGGAAGTTCATCTCCATGGATGATCTTCTACAAGGATCAACATTATTTTCAAAGTGTTCTTACTTTTTTCCAAAGAAAACACATTTTCAAAACCCTAAAAATCATTTTCATACATCAAATCTCATTTTCAAAGGATAAAATTCCCCTTCCCAAGCAAATGAAATGCTTAGTCCTAATGTACCCCAAGGATGGTTTGATATAGTTGATTCACCACTAAAATGTCAAGTGATCACTAATCAAAACCTAGGGAAATGAGGACAAGCATGGATGCCAAACCCCCTTTAAAACCACATTCTCTTTCTTGAGAAGTTGCTGTCCAGTAGCAATTTTCTAAGGCCCCAGTCCATGGTCTAAATTTTTGAACACAGATAAACTTGGAATTTGGTGTTGACTATCAAACACTTTTTGTAGCCAACATCCAGAGATTTCTATAAATATTTTTATTTTATTTTTTGCGTGAGTAAAACTCCCTTTTTCAAATTTTCTTTTGAAGGTCAGGTCACCAGTCTCTGGGAGTCCAGATCTCATATCTGAGATTTCCAGAAGGTTTTGAGTCATAAAATCTTCTCCAAAATGAATATTTCTTTCATAAAAATCTTATTTGAGGTGTTTGGAACAACTTTCATTCTCTGAGTTTTCTCAGATTATGAAGTTTTGAAGCCCTTAAATCCATTTCAAAATCAAGAGTCCACTGCCTTTTTCATTCTGGCAGAAGTGCTCTTCAACTTCCAAAAATCTTTTGAGCACCAAAACTCTACCCAAAAATCACACCAAAAATCATGGGATCTGACCAAAGTCTAATAAAGAATTCACAATTTTTACTTTTCTGAGTTTCAACTTATTTTGGCCAAAACACACACACACACACACACAAATGATTTTCAGCTTGAAAGACTCGTTTTACGAGGCATTCCGGGTGCACACTAACGTCCTTCCCGGCGTGTAACATGACCTCCGAACCCAAATCTCTAATCTCGGGCATTTTTCAAAGTTTTGGCCCTTAAAACAAAAATGGCGTGGCGACTCCGTTTTCCGGTTTTATTTGGTTTTCAAAGAAAAGAAAAATCGAATTTTCCCGCGAATGGCACATCATCACAGATACCACATGTTCCTAGGAGGGTGTTGGGGCGCATAAAGTGGAGCCCAGGCATAATGCTGCCTAGCCACCCGATCTCCCAAGTACATCTCATCACCAGACAAGCCAACCAACAACCTACGGGAAGCAGTCACATCCCGGACATCACCAACCGCCTCTGTAACCGTGGGAGTCCAAGGATAAAGCAGGAACTCATTCCTCCATGGACCACCAAGAACAGCCCTCAACTCGGACTCCCGGACCGTCTTTTGGGCCCCCTCTTCCCTGTTCTCCTTCCTCCAATAGTACAAAACAGGCACGTCCCGGGTCTGATCACGCAAGGTAAACGGGGCAACATTGAACACCTCATAAACCCACGCCTGCAAAAGATACAGAAAGCAGATATTCGTAAGGATATAAGGACAGGCAATAAGCAAGCGGATAGAAAAAAGGGCGAAGACAGGTATACCTCCAGAACGAGCTGAAACGCATCAAAAGAAGAGGTATTGGACCTCGAAACGATGTCCAGAGCCCGATACAGCTCAGCCAAGCCGGCTTCCCCCCACGAGATGTCACGCACCAGATCCAAGTCCGCCAAAGCACCCAACAAAGAAAATCGGCATACTGGGCCCGAGTTGGGAAAAAGGGCTACTGAGAAGCCATACCAAAGGAATCCCCGGACAAGGGCGTCAAGCCCATACAGGCCAAGTGTATACTGTCCAATGGCACCCCTAACAAGCTTATACAACTTTCCAGCATCAATGTCGAAAGTCCTGCTCGAACCCAAACTAGCACCAAACAGCTGGGTCTGATGAGCCGAGTCAGCATGGAGGGTCTCATCATATGGGAGTGCTATGTCAGTAAACCTCAACCCGGTGAGAGCAGCAAAATCTGTAGGGGTAACTGTGGTCTTACCCCAACTCAAGTGGAAGGTGTGTGTCGTGTCCCACCAGAATTCTCGGCACACCTTCACTACAGCTGTGCACCGCCTGGTCTGGCCCATCCGTAGCACCATATCGAAAAAGGGAGCCAGACCCAAGCTCTCTACCCGCTCCCGAGGACTACCCTCACCAGCCGGCAAAGATGCCCACAACTCACCAACCACCTAAAGGGAGCTGCGCCCTTTCATCTTCTTCCCCTACATGTAAACACAGCACAGGTATGTTACATTACTCGCATTTAAATAATGATACCTGGTAAATGCATGAAATATTTTTGTTGCTAAAATCAAAAAAAGCTTCTCGTACCTTTATCCCAACACGGGAACGAAGCCCCGTGGAGCCGTGACGCTCCTGGCCCACATAAAAATCAGACTGGTTCCGCAACGGGAAATGTAGCCTCGAAGATCGGTAGTTGCGCAAAGCCCGTCGCCTCCTCGCCTCAAGGTCCCCACCAGCATCACTCCTGTCGCTCTCCCCGGCTTCATGATCACCACCCTCGTCATCATCACTACCACATTGGCCGCCACCATTACCACCTTGGCCGCCACCATTACCACCCTGGCTGCCACCATTACCGCCAAAGCTGCCGCTATCACCGCCACCATAACCGCCACCACTACCGCCAATATTTCCATACCCACTATCAAAACCACCATGGCCACTAACTCCTCCACCGCTGCCACTCCCGCTGGCATAGCCAAAGAGATCACCACCACCTGTGTACGAGCTCAAAGACTAATAATCGAAGAGATTCAGCAAGGAATTCACATCGTCGCCCCAATCAGGATTATCCATGGCAAACCCTTTGCAAAAATTGACATAAAAACAATGGCTTCACTCAAGTTTCTCGGCAAGCTCTAAGAAATTTCGTATCAATGGCGGAGAAGAAAATGGAGGAAGAAGAAGAAGACAGACGCAGATAAAGGCCCGATCGGAAAAATTTGACCAATCAGGTAAAGGGCCGATCGACCCTTCTTATAAAGGGCCGATCGAACCTTTATTTTGGTCTTCTTCTTGATCAACGATCGGTCAGGATCTCATCTGAGCTGCACGGATCCTCGTCAAAAGGCCCCTGTCCAATCAGAAGAAAGGGTCGATCGACCCTTCCTTATCCCTACCTCGATAACATCATCTCGGTCAAAACCCTTGACCAGACAAATCAAGGGCCGATCGACCCTTTCCAAAGATCAAATTTTCTCATTTGTTTTACCCTTTTCTATTTACCCATCATATATATCTTTTTATTAATTTTTCGGGTGACTCCCACATAGTCATACTCTCGTAATTTCCAGGTGACTCCCACACAGTCACTCTCATAATCTTTGGGTGACTCCCCGAACAGTCAAATCTTTGGGTGACTCCTCGAACAGTCAAATCTTTGGGTGACTCCCCGAACAGTCAAATCTTTGGGTGACTCCCCGAATAGTCAAATCTTTAGGTGACTCCCCGAACAGTCAAATCTTTAGGTGACTCCCCGAACAGTCAAATCTTTGGGTGACTCCCCGAACAGTCAAATCCTTTGGTGACTCCCGTGCAGTCACGTATCCTTGGGTGATTCCCACAGTCATAAGACACCACACGTCCTCCATTCTCGGGTACTAAACGCCCACTTTTCTGAACTACGATTCGGCTTGATTCCTCTTGGGATACGTAGGTAGCCCGAAAAGGGTTCAGCCGCTCGACCTACCTGGTCACCTTTCATTTGCGACTCAGCTCGAGTTCAAACTTCACATCCGCAAGCTCATCGTTCCGCCCCCTGAAATCCCTTTTTTCAGGATGGATCCTATTTTTATCGTCGACCCCACTTGTCTTACAAGAAGCGTCGCCGAGGGGCTACTGTTAGTACCCGGTCCTAAAAAAGGTATTTTAAATATTTTGGACTGATTAGGGTTGACAAAACCCTAATTAATCCTTTAATACATTCCTCTTTCTCGCGCCGACAGCAGCTAGCGTAAAATCCATGCCTGGAAAAGGACTGATCGACCCTTCTTAGAAAGGTCTGATCGACCCTTATTTTAAAGGACCGATCGACCCTTCTTAGAAAGGTCCGATCGACCCTTATTTTGAAGGACCGATCGACCCTTCTTAGAAGTGCCGATCGACCCTTCCCTTTGGTCCAGCCCATTTCCCGAAGCACTATAAATACATGCACTCGGTACACATTTCAACACACACATTCTCCACGAGGAAGTCAAGACTAAACTTGAATTTCCTTTCCACGCATCTCCCAATATCACTCCGAATCTTACTAGATTCGACCCCAAAGCCTTGTCACAATTGGTAAGTCTTTTATTCCCTTCTTTATTATTATTATTGTTGCGCTAAGATAATTTATTTACATGCCTAATATGTTCTAATTGTGCCTATATTCTAGATTTAGGACTATTTTAATATATTTAAGTATGCATAGCCGAGGATGATCTAAGGATTCGTCCAAGAAACCCGATGGATCTAGGAACTATTTCTTTCCTTCCATCTTAGTAATAATCCTCCCATGATCAATAATTCCCCAAGGATGAACGTTGATTAGTGCACCTTCCGAGGGCCTAAATCAAAGGTTCTAGGGTGCGATCATCAATTAATTCTTTCTCTCCCCTCCTCCTTATGCATGATCCTGCTTCTTCTATCTATTCCTGCAAACACCGCACGCAACCAACACCCCACATGCTAGAAAGACCGATCCGTCGGGCAATAGGAGTGATAACGTTTCTTCTTCTGTTGTAACTTGACCCCCGAACCCAATCACATGTTTAGCCTTTTTTCAATGCTTTGGGCTATATCAAAGCGGCGTGGCGACTCTCATAAAATTAAACTAATATTTTTAATATGGTTTAAAGCGAGTGTCACTTAATGAATATCCCATTTCGGTTCGACTTTCCACTATTATTTATTTTAAACTTCCGAATGCGCGTTGCATCGGGATGGGGTATTCACAGGTTATCAACCCAATCACATTTAAACAATACAAATCTTATTGAGTTGCTATAACGAATTTCAAGGATCTCAATCAACTCCCCATAGAAGTTAACATCCCCTACAATGGGATTATTATCCTTTCGGCTTGCAAAACTTGTCACACTTGCATTTAGTATGACTCCACTATTTTGAGTTTTCCTCTGTCTATCGACATCCTTCACTCGAAATCAAAAACCATTTATTATGTAAGACTTAAACCGCCTCGCATCTATATGAGGACCCAATACAAGACTTTTAATTCTTTCGGACACTACATCTTTCGTCCTGCATACCTTTTATAAAAAACAAAATTTAATAAGAAAATATTTAAAATGATAAATTGAAAGTATCATATGAAAGTGGTTTCATACTTACATAATCCTTAAACCAGCTAACAAACTTATCATTATGTTCTTTCTCTATAAGATGTCGTTGATTACGAGGTAGCGTCTCCCTTAAATGTGCACGATGCATTCTGAGCATATTGGAAATATGAATTAAGTATTAATTTAAAATATAAAAGATATAAGGAATGTAAGCCTCATGTAAGGAATCACTTACTCTAGGTATTGTTCAACATCTTCAGTATTGAAAAGCACATATCTATGCGCTTGTACTCGTGTGATGTAATCAAGGGTAATTACCTCTTCTTTTCCTACAAAGTGGCCTAACTCATCACCTTCATCATCATTTATTCTAGGACGATTGGACTTTGTCTCAATGTCATCCAAATATTGCGTACAAAAAGTCATGCATTCTTCAGCCACAATTGCCTTAGCTATGGAGGCCTCGGGGTGGGCTCGATTTCGAACATATAATTTTAATGTAAGTAGAAACCTACAAAAATATTTACTTTTGCTAAACCAGATGTAAAAAGGAATTTAACTTTTTTCAAAGTAAATTAATATGGATGTACCTCTTTATCGGATACATCCAATGAAATTGTATTGGGCCTGCTAGCAAGGCCTCCTCGGCTAAATGCACCGGCAAGTGCTCCATAACATTAAAGAAAGTTGGTGGGAAGATTTTCTCGAGAGCGCATAGTGTGACAACCATCCGATCTTGTATCATTTCGAGATCAGCAAGTGTATTCACCTTTGAAGATAATTGCCTAAAGAAATTTGCCAACTCAATGATGGCTTTTACAACAGAAGTAGGCAACGCTTTTCGAACAGCTAAAGGGAGTAGTTGTTGGAGCAAAATATGACTATAATGGCTCTTAAGACCCGAAATAGCTCTTTTCTGTAGATGTACACAACGAGATATGTTTGACGAGTAGCCATCAAGGACTTTGAATCCCTTTAGAACTTTCAAGAATGTGTCTTTATGCTTCTTACTCATTGTGAACTGAGCCAGAGGCATAATTTCTTTGCGAGATGGAAGCATTTGTAGATGAAATGGTTTCCGAATGTTCATCTCTTTTAGGTCTCTTCTTGCTTTCTCATTATATTTTGATTTCCCCGCAGTACCTAACAGAGTATGTAGCACATTATCACACACATTTTTTTCAATGTGCATAACATCAAGATTATGACGAACATGATTATTTGCCCAATATGGCAACTCAAAGAAGATACTCCTCTTTTTCCAATTGTGACACAACTTAGGAACCTTTCTCTTCTCCAACTTGGCTTGTTGCTTCTCACCCTCTTCTCTTTTCTTCTTTTTAATAACATCTTCTATTTTATACTCTGTTTCCATATTTTCAACTTGTTTAAGCAATTTTGTTCCAAACAATAACTTGGGCTTATCTCTCACTTCATGAGTACCATCAAAAGAGATTTTATCCTTACGAAAAGCGTGACTCCTAGGCAAGAAGCGTCGATGACCAATATAACAATACTTGCCACCATGATCCAACCATCGTGCTTGAGGTCTCACATTGCAACAAGGGCAAGCATATTCACCTTTAGTGCTCCATCCAGACAACATTACATATGATGGAAAGTCATTTATTGTCCATAATAGTGAAGCTCATAAAGTAAACAACTCGTTCCTTGATGCATCATAAGTTGATATATCATCTTCTCACAATTCCTTCAACTCATCAATTAACGGTTGGAGATACACATCTATCTTGTAGCCCGACCCTTTTGGGCCTTGAGTAAGCACCGACAAGAAGAAATATGGTTGTTTCATGCATAACCAAGGTGGAAGATTGTATGGCATAAGCACAACCGGCCAAGTACTGTGAGATATAGTCATTGTTCTGAAAGGATTAAATCCGTCAGATGCTAATCCCAATCTAACATTCCAAATTTCACTTGAAAATAATGGATAACGTTCATCGAATCCCTTCCACGCATGAGAGTCTGCAGGATGCCTCAGCACACCATCGTCTATTCTTTTCTCGGCATGCCATCTCATGAGTGTCGCGGTCTTAGATGACCAACACAACCTTTGCAACCTTGGCTTTAAGGGAAAATACCATACTTTCTTCATCGCTACCTGCTTGGGAAGTTTATTCTTGCCACTTGTTTCCGCACCTTCACCGCTACCCCCTTCTTCTTGTTGCTTATATCTAGAGGCTCCACAAATTTCACATTTAGTAAGTTTTTCAATTTCATTTCGAAACAACATACAATGATTAATGCACGCGTCCCATGTTTTATAACTGAAACCCAAATCTGCAGTCATCTTCTACGCCTCACGATAGGAACTTGGCACTTTTGCTGACTGAGGCAATGCCCTAATGAAAATTTTTAATAAAGAAGTAAATCCCTTATCGGCCACTCGATAATTAGCCTTCCAGTGCATACGTTCTACAATAAATGAGAGTACTGTAAACTTATCACACCCTTCCCACAAGGCTTGATCAGCATCTCTCAAAAGTCTAAGAAACTTTGCGATGGCTGCATCTGATTGTACGCTTTCTTCAATTCCTGGCTGGTTACTATCCGGCATACCCATCCCTTCATGTACCATTCGCCTCATACAATCTTGCACGCCCAATTCAATTTCAATGCCATCTTCAGTTGTCCTATCATTATTATCATTCTTATATGCCGAAATGTACTCTTCCTCGTGCCTAGTCCAATTGTAATCTTTTTGAAATCCTACTTCAATACAATGTGATTTCATGGTTGCACGGTCTTTTTGGTAACGATTTGCGCATTTTTTACAAGGACAATATATTTCTTTAACACCAACAGACTTTTTTGAGAATGCAAAATCGAGAAAGTTGTCAATCCCAGACATATACTCATTTGAAATCCGGTTACCCAAATCAATCCAAATTTTGTCCATATATGACTTGATATTTTTAACGTTAAAATACAACCTATATATAAGACCGAGAGACACAAATTTTAGAATAAAAATAAACTCATAAACAAACATAGTCTAAATATGTACAACTTTTGGCTCGATATAGATAATATACATTGTTGGAGCCTAGCCTATTAGTCGAGCTTGGGCCCATGATATAGTATAACCCCATGACAACATTCATTCATTCTCTCTCACAAGCCCCCCCCCCTAATTGAGAAGCTAATAATATGTAACGTGATATAAATGATTCATGTAGTAGCATTAAGGGATGATTTCAAATCTAATGACTAGCTAAATGAGCATCGATCTTTTTTATTTTGAGAGACATTTTGGAATATTTGCTTTAAGGGTATTCTAGTGGACCACTTTTGTAAGTTTTTCTTCTCAATAAATCTAGTTACCAATCCTAACTCCCACCACCACCTAGACACACATGCACGCCAACAAAAATATCTATTACAACAGTGGACAGAGAGTAAACAAAATCATTAACTTTTGGTAAATTTTGTTAGGTTTTGATAAATGACATTGGATAGCATTAGGGGTTTGAACATACGTATTTTGAGTACGGGGGTTAAAACTGCGAAAAATAAAATGGATGGTAAAACTGAAGTTTGAGCAAAGTATGATGGTTCATGATGTGCCTATTAGGAAATGTATAACTTTAATATAAACCCTAAGCAATACATAGGCATGAAGGTATGAAATTTAAAAGGTTGACTTTCAGACATGGACTATTTAACGTTAACAAGGGTGAGTATATAACAAACCCAAAATGAAATAGGAAATGCAGGAACTAATCACATCAAATGTTTCCTAGACATGAAACCTGAACCGGAAAGTGAGTGAAGCACAAATAGACTATGGAAACAAGTTAGAAGTAAGAACATTCAAACACGAATAACATCAAACATTTTAACCAGTTATACTTAACAAAAACCATAAGTTCAGTGGCACAAAAAGCAATCCCGTCCCCATCGAAGGTACAGAATACTAAAATTGAAATCAAAATTATAACTATGTAAACTAGCAATTTGCTTCAATTACAGTCAACAACAACAACAATAGTACCAAGGATGCAAAGAATAACAACAACATCAACAAAGAACAACAACAAGAATAAAGAATAAAGAATAAAGAATAACAACAACAAAGAATAAAGAATAAAGAACAACAGATCACACCACCAAGAACAAAAAAACCCAAAAATTAAAAGTAAATCAGAAAAGGGGGAAGAAATGTATACCTGATTCGTTGTTGATCGAAGAAATCACGGTCGCTATGCAGGTCACCGACGGTGTCGCAAATTGCCCTAGAGGAGAGAGAGAGAGAAATCGAACAAGAGGGTGTCAATAACCCACCACCAAGAACAAGAAAACCCAAAAATTAAAAGTAAATCAGAAAAGGGGAAAGAAATGTATACCTGCTGCTGATTGATTGTTGATCGAAGAATACACGTCGCTAGGTTTGGAGCTGAGGCGATTAGAGATAGAGGAAGACCGGTGAAATTGAAGGAGAAGGAATTCCGGCAAGGCAATTTCCTAGTTGGGCGTTGTTGGTGGCGGTGAACAGAGATAGAGGGAACGCCGATTTGGGGAGAGCAGAGAGAGATAACGGAGAGGAAGGGGATTGTTTTTTGGATTGCCCAGGAGAGAGAGAGAGAGAGAAATGGTTTTTGAGTGAAACTGAAATTTGGGTTCCCAGTATTTATTACTATATACGGCGGATATTATACGCTGCCATAAATATTATGAACTATTTACGGCGGACGCGTGTCAACCGCCGAATATAATTAACTATTTACGGCGGCTACTTTTATACCGCCGTATATAACTTAAAACTCATATACGTATATGTCAAATGTACGTATATAAAGTATTTACGGTGGTTCGAGCTACCGTATATAACAAATATATACGGCGGTTGTGTATACCGCCGTATATATTATTTATACATGGCGGACGCGTATCATCTGCCGTATATAACTAATATATACGGCAGACACGTATTACCCGCCGTAAATGAGTGTTGTAAATAACCAACTTTCTTGTAATGTGGCGAGTTCCAAACTCATCGGATTTCCAAGCCTTTCGAGACGCTCAATGTGACCCTTCATCTTAAGGACATGAGCACCAACCGATTACCCCTCTTGCATCTTGCATGCAGTTAGGGCCTTAACCACATCAAACCTCTCATTTCTTGCTTGCACTTGGAACATTTCCTTTAAGCGCTCCGCAAGATCAAATGTTGTCTCTATGTGCTCAAGGTCCTTCTGAAGAGCTTTAGACATAGTGGCAAGCATAAGGCAAGCAACATCTGTAGAATCATCAGTATGTTTCTTATGTGCATCCCTATCTGCCCTAGAAGCATTTGCAGCAGGTTGAGGTGGAAGGGGTTCATTGAGAACGTACAGTTACTTCTCTTGCCTTAGAACAACTTTAAGGCTTCTGATCCAATCAGAATAGTTTGTACTGCTCTCTTCAATCTTGTCCTTCTCAAGGACTGATCGGATTGACAGGGGTTGGTTATTGTGATTAGCCATTCTACAATAAAATATGTAAACAATATAAGTATATATCAATATTAACTCATTTATCATCTAAGAGCAAATAATGTATTTCATAAATACTCCCACTAAATTATACACCTTCAAATACATACATGTATCATATAATCATAGTAGGCTAAGATCCATATTTCACTTGATTTTGGTTTAACTGAGTCAATGCCCGAAATCAAGCTATTTAGGTAGAAACATCAATCATATCACTATATGACTCTTAGATCTTTTATGAGATTTCAATAGACATCATATGTCAAAAACATGTTTTAAATCTCATCTATGCCTTGGGTCAAATCTTATTTGAAAGCACCAATTAAGTCAAAACCTTTTTCAAACGTATGAGACATGGAACGATGCACCTAACTGAGTCAAAACTACATCATCCATAATCTCATCTTGATCACAGATTAAGATATAAGATACACCCAAATGAGTCGAAACTACATCAAATACCCTAAAATATCACAAGTGTTCTAATCAAGGAATGGCATAAGACTTAAATATTTAGAAGGTTTTCTCATTGTAACAAACATCACATGGTTGTAACATAAATCTCATGTGTACATAATTATGAATATAAGGCTTCACAAAATTTCATACAAACAATTTGATTCAATTTTGAGAAATTAAAATTTTAATTTTAATCATATTAAATAAATCATCAACCTATGTGATAAACCAATCATATCAATCCATCATAAATCATAATCATGGCATATCTCATATACTTGTTTTCATAAAACAAAACACATAAAATCTAGATCTATTTCATATAGCATGGATAGCAAATAATCAAATTAAATCTAGCATGCCAATTTCAATCCTAATCATGGCAAGACAGGGCTCTGATACCACTGTTGGGTTTCGGGGTTACAAACGCAGCGGAAGAACTTAAAATAACAACATCAAAACCCTAGCCCTTAGATACGTCTAGCATGAAGAGATAAGAAAAACATGAAATAGAATTACATACCTTGAATGCGATTATGTTTGCTTGAAATCGAATCTGAAATCGCTCAAAAACGAGTCTCAAAACGAATCTCAAAACCGTTGATGAAGGTTTTGATCTTCTCCTTGTTCTAGGCCTTGTGATGAATAACCGATTGAAGTCTTCAAGCTTTTGGTGATAACTTAATCACCCTCTATCGGTAATCCACACTCGAACGGACCAAGAACGCTTCTTGTTTGATTGCTAGATCATCTCCCATTATTGAAACATTTTTCAATAATCAATGGCTAAAAGTATTTTGATTTTTGATTCTCAATCTAGATCTCTATTTTAGTGTTTCATAAACTCTAAAATAACATGTGTTTTTGGCTGACCAAAGGATTGTATTTATATCAAATATAAATCCCTAACTATTAAGGAAAGAATCCTTGTCAAAACCAAAACCAATTTTGCCAAGGAAAACGTGTACGGACAGATTTTGACCACTGGCACGAGTCGTGCTCAAGAGCACAAGTCGTGCCCAGTGGCAAAGTCTGTTGCGCGACACAAAGAGCCATAAAACCAGTTTTGCAGATCAAAGGGCACGAGTCGTGCCTGAGGGCACGAGTCGTGCCTGAGGGCACGAGTCGTGCCTGAGGGCACGAGTCGTGCCTGAGGTCACGAGTCGTGAGCACGTCTCATCCCATAGGGCATGAGTCGTCCCCCAATGATCACTCTTTGATACAGTCGTCCCTTCACAAGGCACAACTTGGTCCAAAGCGGGACGAGTCGTCCCTTGAGCCTAGATTTCACCCTTTTAGCCATTTTCAATCCGTTATTTTGTGTGTGACCCTTTAGGAATTATATTTTATGTTGGTAGTGAGTTGAAACATCAACCTCACAAGACATAAGTGACTTCTAGCAAATCATTATGTCCACCCAATTAAATATAACATCAAAGTTTGATTCCTTGATAATCAAATATCACAATCCCTTTGTCCACGATGTCCAATTGAACATGAGTCATGGTCTATGTCAACTCATTCCGTTCAATGCTTTCTCGATTCTGAATATGTTGATAATCCAAATGCATTTTATCTCTATCAAATCACTTGAGTGTAGCCACATATTTCATCAACATCATTCATCGAGGGGCCCAAGCAAACATCTCTCTCAATGAGAGGGACAAATCTCATCTTGACTTATCATTCTTCCCTACAAGAATCCAATCGTGCCAACATAGCCCGTATTGCTATCCGATTAAAGATAGTGTTAGACTACATCAAAAACAGCGTTCATCATGTGGAAGACGATGATAATCTCAGGTATAAAAGGATTCAATAACACGATTATCATTAGATTTAATCATGACAACAGACCATGTCATAAATCTCATAAGTAGGTCATGTCCAATACTTGTTCTCTAGCAAGTATCCATAAGTGTAATGTGCATCTCCATGCATATAATCATCTCTATAATTATCCATTACCAACTTATACTAGTTATTCATAATAACTAGGGACGCAGTTCAATATAATAAACATGTAAACATATAATGAACAAATAAACATGCTCTATAATAAATGATAAAGATGATACATAACGGTTCAAGTTTAAACATAACTATAGCCTAGGGCACTACACCAACAATTCCTCCCAAGGAAGTTTCCAGAACTCAAATATCATTGGAGAACCAGATTTGATAAGATTTATCAAGAAGAGAGTTTGAAAGAGAGAAGGAGAGTGATTCTGCATATCCTGCATAGGGGCTCTCACACGAGACACGTTTGTCCCGCGCGGGACAACTAGTCAGTTATTCCGTTAGTCAGTTAGGTCCAAAACTAACGAGGTTAGTTAGAAACTTAACGAAACATGACGAAACTAAAATGCTGTCATCAAAATATAAAAGACAGATGAAGAGTAGTGTAATCATGTAATTATTGGTTCAGAATGGGGTGTCTACAGAGCCCCTCAGCGATAAGACTTATGGAAGAAGTCATGTCGTCGATAGAAAAGACATCATTCTGAACACTGGGATGGTCGTGCCGCACGGCTGCCTACGTATCTCTATCGGAGAATCAGACCAAAACGTAGTTTGACTCCAAAACACTAAAAAGGCTATTTTAGGTATTTTGAAAAGCATTTTTGAAAATCGAAGAGGGATTTTTTTGAAAAGGTAAAATCATACTGAGGAATCAAGGACTTGACCCAATTCCGATGATACCTGGTTTGTTGATAAAGTTGTTGAAGTGCGCCGCTCGAGGTTACTGACGTTGCCATTGTTACCAAGGTCACGAACTTTGTTGTCGTTGCTCTCGTTACAGACTTTGTTGATGCCGAGGTCACATACTTTGTTGTGGTTGCCGAGGTCACGAACTTTGAAGTTACTGCCATCACAGACTTTGTTGATGTCACCGAGGTCATGGACTTGAAGTTTGCTGTCGTCACAGACTTTGTTGATGTCGTAGAGGTCACGGACTTGAAGTTTGCTGCCATCACAGACTTTGCTGGTGTTGCCGAGGTCACGAACTTGAAGTTTGTTGCCGTAACAGACTTTGCTGATGTTGCCGAGGTCACGGACTTGAAGTTTGCTGCCGTCACAGACTTTGCTGGTGTTGCCGATGTCACAAACTTGAAGTTTACTGCCGTCACAGACTTTGTAGTTGCCGGTTGAGGTGGAGGTTCTGTCGGCTCCTGTAATGCAAGGATATATTCATGCTGGTCCCGGATGGACCCAAAAGATTCTTACCTTTCTGTATCTGCTAGCATTCCAAATAGATTTTCCAAATTTTAGTTGTTTAACTGGACTTACGTGGTGGTGTCCACGTCTGTTTATGTAAATAGCCGGTTGGTCATTTTGGTGGTGAGTTTATGTATGAGTATATGGTATATGGACATGTAGGGACATTTGTATGGATTTATATTTGAGAGGGGTGAACTGTATGAGTGAACTTGTGTTTGACAAGTTGGGACCAAATCAGGTCTATGCAGAATCTGTTGCTAGTCAGCAATAGTACTGTACTGTTTCTTCATTGTTGTAGAATTTATTTGAGTAACCTTGTGTGATCACTTCTAGGCCTGTTGTGAATATTCATTCTTAATTATCTCTTGAATCGTGTCTCAGGGAGGCAAACGATTACAAATCTTTCGACTATTGTAATGGCTTTATGTCCAAGTTTCTTTCCTGTCTCAAGCCCCAAGTTGCTTGAATGTGGTAAATGACTTTGTGAACAGGCTTATGAGGCTGCTCTCTTGATTTGAATATGATCGAAGAAGGCTCTCCTTGTTGATTTGATTTGAAGAGGATCGAATGATGTTCGATGAAGAAGGTTGAAAAATAGTCTCCCTTTGTCCTTTGATTTTTTTTCCTTAGTGACGCACCCTGGTTTTTGCCTAGACCGCCCTTTCGGGTTTTCAATCTAGCGGGCATCTCTTTTGCGTCTTTTTTTTTTAAAATAGTATGTTAACTCGAAGAGAACTCAGCAGAGAAAATCTCATTGAGGAGAGAGAAATGACATCTCAAGTGAGTTGAGGAGAGACAGACTCTAGTTTTTGGATGATGATCTAAGCATTGACTCTTTGGAGAAGTGTATTCTTTAATGATGAGAGTGAGAAGCAAAGAGGAAAGCTCCTAATGCAGATTTGATTATTTTGAAGAGTTGAAGTAGAGATTGACCGGGGAAGAAAAGGTTAGGAAGCCCCAATTTTGATGCTTGAATTTCAAGAGTGTGTATGACAGTGGCTAACAGGAAGCCTCTAGACTCAACAAGAAACGCTACTTGGCTCAAAGATCTAGAAAAGTTGTTCTACCTTTTTAATAAACCGTACATCATCTAGAAATTTCTAAATAAGTTTGAGAAGAAAGTCAATTATTAGTATGACTTAAGGGTAAACATTTTTCTTGATACTGAAAGTCTTCTTCGCTTATTGTAATAGGATGTTGAGTAATCTTCATTTCTTTTGTTGGTATCACTTGACTCCTTTTCTTTGTGGGAGAGCCCTTCATGCATTTGAAGTTTCAACTTTGTTGTGGGGGTGATGAAAGACTGAGAGTTCTTTTTTTTTTATTCTCAAAGCTTTGAATTGAGTAGCCCCACTCTTCTTGGAATGGAGGTTGACAGCAGCGCCTTTGGCTTTCTTCGTTTGTTGACCTTTAACTTTCAGTAGGGGTAATGTCTAGCCCTCAAGCCTTCTAATGATAACTTTCTTCTTAAACTCGTTTAGAAGTTTCTATTTTTTCCATGATTTAGGGAATGGAGGATCCATTATTTTGCATGAATTAAATGATACTCATGAGGTACAACCTTAGGGAAAGTGTTTAGGAAAAGAAAATGACTTTGAATAACGGAGAAATTAAAAACAGACTCGATAGTTTAGATGACACAAACTAGAGGAGGTGAGAAGTACTAGAAAGACCAAACGAATCTTCGAGTTCATACTTAGAAATTTAAAACCTAATCTACTTCTATCAAAGGAGAAAGGGAGAGGATAGTTGTAGACCCAAAGTGGTAAGTGTAGATTTCTGCTCGAAATTTCATCTTCTTCATGGATTATGAGGAAGAGGATTGGTGATGATGTTGGGACGTTCTAACTCTCGATTGTCAAAAAGTTCTTGGATGATGTCCTTCAAGTGGTGGCAAGTGTTGGTGTCGTGGCCGATGAAGTTGTGTTACTTGCAGAATAAGTGATGAGCATGATTAGGACCCATATCTCTAGGAGGATCACCTTCCCTTGGTTTGATCTTTTCATTCTTGACAAGAACATCGAGGAGTTCTTCTTGAGTGATTCCTTCAAGTTTGTCAAAGTGCCTCTTTTTCTTTTCGGGAGGAGGAACAGCAGAATACTTGCCGGTGTTGGGGCAGTTGAATGCAATGGCATTAACTGAAGCATCCTTAACTCGTGGTGGTTTTGTTGAAGCGGAAAGTGCTTTTCTTCTTTCTACTTTTTAGGAAGTCATCAATCCTAATCCCGGACTCATGGAGTTTATTGAAACTAGGAAAGTAATTACCGGCGAGCTTCTCTTGAAATTCATCACGGAGGCATTGGAGGAAGATGTGGATTTGCTCTTTGAGAGTAGGTCTTTCGACAATTTCAGTAAGTTTGAGTCTCCATCTTCTATCAAATTCAGCAAACTGCCTTTGGAAGACTAAACATGCAGACGACTAATCAAGCCTTGTAGTCATATGAAGAGACATGTACCAATCCCTTCCAGCACCCTCTAAAGTTTGAGGAAAGCATTGGGCTAAGATTGTGTTATCAACGCGCATTGGAAGCATAGCCCAAGTGTAGGTTTCAACATGAACTTGAGGACAAGTAGTGCCATTAAATTTAGAAATATCGGGTGTCTTGTACTTGCGAGGAAACTTGGTGATGGATTGTTGAAGAGCATCGGGATCAAATGGGACGAATGATCCTTTTGAAGTGTCAAGGGATGCAAGTTTCTTCTCAAGGTAGTTCTTAGTAACATGGTTACCAAACTTAGTAGTTTCATCACTACCTTCCATCTTAGTCTTAGTACCCTTGGAGGTATGTTCCTCATCATCGAAAGAGGATGAGAAAGAGGACGAATCGGATTCTTCCTCTTTCTTGTTTGACTTCTTGGTTTTTCTATTCTTTTTGGTGTAGGATTCCTCTTCATCGGATGAAGATTCCTCTTTCTTCTTTTGTTTTCTTCCTTTCTCGGCTTTTATCTCGCGGAGTTCTTACATGAGGGCGACCATTTGGGCATTTTGCTCATCAATCTTAAGCAAGATTTGGATGAGTTCGGTCTTAGCTTCCTTGTTTTCGGCCTCGCTGACAGAAGGAGAAGCAGACATTGTGTAGAGCTTTGGCGAAGAACCTAGATGTGTAGCAACCGTGTTAAACCATGATCGAGTCCCAATAAGTCGGCTGAATAGGGTGCGTGAAGGCTTGAAGGTTTAGGCCAAAACACGAAAAGGCCGAACACTTGTATCGCACGGGACAAGCAGTCTCGCGCGAGACAACACCACAGGAAGTCACATTTTTTTTATTTTAATCCTAATTTTGGTTGGACGGAAAATCCGTTTTAGGGGTTTCTAACATTAAAAAAACCAAACCTAAGGATCTAGGGGTCAAAGTTATCCCAAGTAACATCGAGTTTTGTACAATAAATTTGGTGAGAAATTTTTCTCTTTAGGGGAAAATCCGGAGGGACAATCATAGAGACATTTCCGAAGGGACAAATCCGAAGCAGCAATTTATTGATTTATTTTTCATGGCTTATTGCACAAAACGATCTTGACGAGGGATTACAAAGACTCCAAGATCAAATCGACTGGTCACGGAGTGTTTTAAAAAGTAAATCTACATGATATGTGGTTGATGTAAGGCTGGAAGGCTAGGCTCCCCGCGATATAACAATCTAGGTGGATAGAATACGCGGAGTGGGATGATCCAACTTCAGAGAGACCGATGACTAGGTGGTTACCGTCATCCGTCCTTAGTGTGGGTCACGGGTTAATCAGGGTATGTAGTGCAATGACAGTTATAATATGAGTGCGCGTGTGTGAGAGTCCAATCTAGGTGATAGAGAAAAATAGAGATTTATTTTTTTGAAAACTAAAAGAAAAACAGATAATGGCTGCACCAAGTGGTTGCCTACGTTTCTCCCAAATTAGGAAGACTCGGGCCGTCGTAGTTCCACATAAAGAGAGAGAATTAAATTAATTAATTACAAAGCCCGAGTCAATCGGTGACTGGTAAAAAATTAAAATAATTCAATCTCACGCAAGCATATAGTTCAAGTAATTAATAATTATTCTACCCTGCAAAATAAAGTTAGCACAGGAAAAATAGAAATAATAATTTATTTTGGCTTTTCTAGATTTTTAAAACGTTTCTGTAATTTTTTTATATGGTCAAATTTTTAAAGAAAAGTCAACCAAGCCTTTGCTTTAGGAAAATTCAACAACTGAGAATTACATGTTTGGTTCTGCCGTCACATTGTCTCGCGCGGGACTACCTTGTCCCGCGCTGGACAAGTAGTCGGACAGTTAAATATTTTTTTTGACGAAAACACGACAGAAAAATTTGAAAAAATCCAGAAAAAAACAATTATTTTTTGCAGAAAATTAAAAAGGTTGATAATATTCAATTGTGACGCAAGTCTAATCCTCTTAATTATTTTTCCCCAGCGGAATCGCCAAAACTGTAGCGTTAATATTTTATTTGAATAACAGAGTCGCCACTTATCATTTATTTAGGAAAACAATAAGAAAAACCTTTTGAAAAGATTTGGGTTCGGGGGTTAAGTTATGGAATGGAAAGGTCGAGGAGCACCCATTCCACCCAATCCGTAGATCGCTCTTGCCAATTGAGTATTATCAATCAAACAATATTTAAATAAGAAAATCCTAATTAATTTCTTAATTAGGAATGTCGGGTTGTATGCTTCGAGATCACCTCCATTGATTGAAGGGACTCTAGGCTAACCATTTTGATGGGATTACACCACTCTAAAATCAATTAGAGGGGTTGAGAAGAAGAATAGGAAAAGTATATAATTTTACCTTGTGTTTAAGGAGTATTTGATTTAGAACGTGGTTCTAAGATGTCTTCTCGGTCGAGAAATGATTCGGGCAAAGTTTCGCCTTGATTTTAGGCTTGAACCTTAATGTTCGTCAATCAACAAGGTTGATGGACGAGTTTGGGTGTTTTGTTTATGAGTGATTTACAGGAATTTTTAGAGGAGAGAAACCAGTAAATTTTAGGGGATCGACCGTCATCTGAGATACTGAAAGCCATCAAGTATTTATAGGAATTTTAAGAGGTAAAGGTGGAATGGGATTCCTCCCGAGAAAGCTTCCAAAACTCAAATATCATTGGAGAACCAGATTTGATAAGATTTATCAAGAAGAGAGTTTGAAACGGAGAAGGAGAGTGATTCTGCACATCTTGCAGAGGGGTTGTCTCGCGCGAGACACGTATGTTCCGCGCGGGACAACTAGTCATTTGACTATTTTGTCCTCTTCAGTTATTCCGTTAGTCAATTAGGTCCAAAACTAACGAGGTTAGTTAGAAACTTAACGAAACATGACGAAACTAATATGCTTTCATCAAAACTTAAAAGAGAGATGAAAAGTAGTGTAATCATGTAATTATTGGTTCAGAATGGGATGTCTATACCATTGTGTTCAGGAGTGTGAGGAGGGGTGGTAAGATGGGTGACGCGGTTTGAGCTAGAGTGGGTGTGAGTTTGAGGTATTCACCCCCAATGTCATAGTAGACTTGAATGATGGGACGTTGGAAGTATTTTTTGACTAGTGTTTTGAAACGAAGGAAGGTGTTGTAAGTGTGTGTTTAGGGGGTAGAACCAGATGTATTTGATATAGTGATCGACAAAAATGACATAGTATTTAAATTTGTTGAGAGAATGAAAGGGAGAGGTCCATACATCAGAAAAGATGAGATCAAGTGGAGCATGCGAAATAAGAGAAGAAGATGCAAAAGGTAGTTTGTGGCTTTTATTAATAAACCATGAATTACACGGATATAAACTAGAAGAAATAGATAAACGAAACTTGTTACGTAATAAGCTAAGAACTGAGGGAGCAGGGTGTCCTAATCTATGATGCCACTAATGTGAAGAAAGAATGCTTTAATGAGCTTGAATGGGCGGAGGGTGCCAAATGTAGACTCCATCTTCAAGGTTTTCATGGATAAGAGTTTGACTCGTTGCTTTGTCCTTAATGAGAAAAGAAGAGTGTGAGAATTCAATTATAGCATTATTGTCACGATAGAATTGAGACACGAAGAGAATGTTACGGGTAATGAGAGGAACATGTAAGACATTATTGAAATTAAGAGGGAATAGGGTGTGGAGAGAGAGAAAGAATCTATGTGAGATATAGGAAGAGAGGAACCATCTCCGATAATAACGTCGTCACTGCCATTGTAGGGTGTATGTAAGGCAAGGTTGGAGAGGTCATTGGTGATGTGATTGGTTGCACCACTTTCGATGAGCCAAGAGGGAGGAGGAGGGGGATTGTGGTAGGCGACAGTGTGGGCCTGGGGGTTTGGGTTTCAATTTCGATTTTGGTGAGGGAGGGGGTGAAGTTTATGGTGGGGTAGGCACGTTTAAATTGGCGACATTGGAAGATGACATGACCAATGTTGCGATAGTATTGGCACTTAACCTTAAAGGGGAGGGATGTGGAATTCGAGCCAGGGGGATTGGTGGTATTGTAGGAGTTGCGGTTGGGTGGTGGGCAAGCTTGGGCGGTGAAGGCGGTGGTGGGGAGAGGGTTGGTGGGGGTGGATTGTTTTAGGGTGAGTTCATGTTGGATAAGTTTTTCGTGTAAGGCTTCAAAGGAGATGGGGTTGTCACGGGCTCGGGTTGAGTCTATGACGGGCTTAAAGAATTCATAGTCCAAACCTTTTAGGATGGTGTAGATAATGTCTTCAGGATCCATGTGTTTGCCAAGAATGGCGAGCTTGCGGTGTAGGATTTAACAGCGTTCATGTAGTCCGAGATAGAGATTTGGTTTTTGGTGAGGTTGGCAAGGTTGTCTTTTATTTGAATGATGTGACCACGGAAGGGGTTGGCATAGGTGGTTTTGAGGGTGGTCCAAGCTTCATGGGAGGTGGTGGCTTGGTAACTAAGGGAGCAATGGCAGGATCTAGGGTACCTATGAGAGCCCCAAGGATGATGCGATCTTGGCGACACCATGTTATGGCGGTCGGGTTAGGCACGGATGTGGTGGTGGTGGGTTTTGCAGGCTCGTCGTCAGTTTCAGCGACGGCTGGGTTGGAGGTGGTGATTTTATCCTCGGGTTTGGGGTGAGTGACATCGACAAACTTTAGAAGGTCGAGGCCAAAGAGGATATATGTTATTTGGGATGCCCATGTAAGGTAGGTGAGGAGGTGAGGGTACGACAGTAGGATAAGTTGACCAAGAAGAGGGGTTGGTCGGGTTTGGCGGTGTTAGGAATGGTTGACGAGGAGCCAGCCAATGCTAGGGTGGGGGGGGAGTTGCCGAAAATTTCAGAGGTTTAGGGTGGGGGGCTGCCGAAATTTTTAGAGATTTAAGATTTTTGGGTTTTTGAATCTTACTTGCTCTGATAACATGTAAGAATGGAAAAACCTATTTTCTTTATTCATAGACTTGTAAATATATAGTACATGAGAGAGAGTCTTATTCTAAACTGTTGGACAAAATTGTGTAGGCTTCTCAAGAACTCAACTAGAAACTTAACAGAAAAAGATAACGGAGATTGAAAGAACAATAAAACAAGTCGAGTCTTGTATTAGATACAATCTCCGTAAGAAGTTATTGCCCCGCACAGGTGCTTACGGTTTATATGGCAATCTTCTAGTAAGATAAAACGACTTACAAGTAAATGATAGGAGCACTCCAAATCAATTACTCTAACGAACAACACTTTGTTTTGAACTTTGGACTTTGAAGGATTGAATGCAACAATATGCAATGATTTGGGTATGTTAATCTATCTTACTAGAGGGTAGGGAGGCTCAAATGACTGTGTATCTGAATTGAAATTCGGAGGGGAAGTATATAAAGAGAGTCAAAGGGTTTGGTGGCTTTTCCCTTGAAAAGTCACAACTTTTCGGGTATAACAGCACTTGCACGGCCGTGTTCAATGAACTGCACGGTCGAGTGGCAAGGCAAGACACGGTGCACGGCCGTGTCCTAGGCACTCGCACGGCCGTGCAGAAGCTTCTTCAGCCTGCTCGTCAGCCCTTTAGCCATAACAAGTCCATACCAATTTTGGGACCAACCCAAATCACACTTTGACCCAATATTTAAGTTACAAATCATTTGTCATTAATTTCTCATTCACACGGAAATGATTTTGAGACATTAAATGAGTTATATATAATCTACAACAAATGTAGATTACCATTTGTAACTAGTTCCGTTAACACATAACGAACTTCCGTTAGAAACTAGATCAACGTTAAGTTAAACTTAACTTTCCGTTATCCATTTCCAACAATCCCCCACATGAATGACAATTAATGCATGTATGCAAATTCGTCCAAAGTTCCGGCGAACTATTATTATATCGGGATAGATAGCTTGTGGCCTTGAATCCTCCCTAGTGAAATATTATCGGATATACTAGCCATTTGGTAGCGAGTCGCTTTGAACCAGTGACTGTCGGGTGTATACCAAGACAATAATACTCACATAATAACAGCTCTAACAATTGTTGTTCTCACGTTTTGTCCATTTTGGCCCTGGACCGTATCTCATTCATAAGCGTTCAATTAGAGGCGGCCTAATTACCTCTCGCTTATATAGGTGATTCTCACTATAAGGAGTATCATGCACTACTCCACCCGTAGGTATAGAAATCATTAAAAGTTTTCTCAACTTATCCTTACCACTGCTGCATGTGCTAGTACTTGGATGTTCTGGGAATGAGTATTCAACATCTCCAGGTTAATAAACCGAGTTGTTGTTTCCAAGTAACTCTACTAGAACTTATAACTTGGTTGTCTCATTGAACCAAGGGCCTGGGATCTCCATTTCTCAAGGTTGAGTGTCCGCTATAAGTCCTTTTGTTGTGGGTTTTAGACCCATTCCCCTTAACAGTTTATACAGTTGATCTCGATTACTATCCTTAGGTAGACGGATCCGATTTTGACTTCACATGGCTAGTTGTGACAGTCGCATTTTGAGATCAATTGTACTATGGTAGTGTGTCTAAGACCATTGTGTCTTGACTTACCACTATGTTCTACACCTTTTCCTATTTTCCATTGTCGTCACAATGCCTTAGGTCATGCAGACATAAACTTATTCCACAAAGGAATATCTTCCAAGACCATTCAACTTACATAGGAATTGTAATCTTTAATCATAAGTATATCTTCAAGTACACCAAGTACTATGATTATACTCTTCCGGTGATTGATTACAATTACAATTAGACCTTGAGTCTATCTAGAATGATCAGTCCCTTCGAGTGATCAAAATTTTTCTATCGGTCAGTTTCTTCAAGTGGTTATTATCTCTGTACTGTTTCGACTTCCCAAGTATTCAGTATCTCTAAGTGGTTTGACCTCCTTAGAGTCTACCTTTCAGGAATCTACTTTACAGAGATTACCTCTCAAGATTCTACCTTACTAGAGTACACCTCTCAAGAATCTATTTGAACTTTCGAAGTACTTTTTCAAGATAATGGGATTTTGATAGGACTATTCCTTCTGATGTTCTAGAAATCTTTATTTCTAATATGACATCGGCTAATCCCATATCTTTCATGTCAAAGTTCTTATTTAACATGTCTTTGGTATCAAATGATTCAGATGTTCCTTTAATGTAGACACATTTGTCACATTCATTAATCTTGAATCCATTTGATAACATAGTTCTATCGAACTTCTCATGCCACTAGTTAGTTGCTTGTTTTAGTCCATATGAATACACAAGTAGATCCAACACGGTTGTGCGACATAGAACGCTATGTTGTGTCAATTGGGATAATCTTGCATGAATCATAATGTCCTTTTGACAACTAGCCTGGCTTTATACTTATCAACAGATCCATAGGTTTTATACTTTCTTTTAAGAATCCAATTGCAACCTAATGGTTTGCAACTTGGAGGGAGATCTACCAATTCCCAAGCATTATGGATTTTGTCTCACTGTTAATAGCCTCTTTCCAGAACGAACTATCCGGACCAGATAACGCTTTCCATAACGATTCTTTGGTTCGTTTTCCAACATAAATGATAGAAAATCAGGACCAAAAGACTTTTCCACTCTTGCCCTTTTACTACGTCTAGGTTCTTCATCTTCTACTTGAGATGGACCGTTTTGTAGTCTAATATTTAAAGGTTTCATCCTTGGCACATCTAGTTTTTGCAACCCAACGGTTCGCATAGGAAGATCAACCATCTTCCAAATAGAATAGGATGCATTATTAACTGTTATCAATTATTTAACAGTTTCAATTTATTTTCCATCTTAGAAAATTTAGAACCAAAGAATTAGTAACTTTTGTCCTCCAACTACATCTTGGTTCTTCTTCTTATTAAGAAGACCACCATAGTTTCTATAAATTTCCTATCATTTCAAGGAAATATATTCTCAAAGAATATAACGTGTCTTGCTTAAATATTTCTACTTTAGCCAAATACCCCCACATTTGAGGTATTTATGAAACGGCTTATGAATATTTCATAATTCGTCATCATTGAATATTTCCTTTCTAAGGATCCATTCTTTTAACTGTTAACAGTTTAACAGTTTCTGTTAATACTAGAAGTTCATATCAATAGAACTCATATATTTAGCTTGTACCCCCACACTTGAGGTGTACCTCCACATATCAAATATTTTATGAATATCCTAATTCATATTTAATATTTTCCTTTATGTGGAGTCATTTAATTGTAATAACCATGTTATCTACAATGTATTTCATCTCCTTGAGATGAACCGACGGCATAGTCATAACTATGTTTAAGTGAGGTCTCTTCAACCATTTTCCTTGTAAGGAAACTTGTTTTCGAAGAATACCGCATTTTAATTTCAAATTTGTTCTTCACAAATCTATATGCACTACAGATAGTTTGCATATCCAATGGAAACGTAATCCATGGTTTTGGGTCCTATCTTAACCTCTTTAGGTTTAGATATTTCTACCTTTGCTAGGTATACCCACGTTTTGTCGAGTAAGACGGAACTTTTCAACATCTCCTTAAAAGTTCTATCTTTCCTTTTTCTGTGATTCAATTGATTTGAGTGTGTAAGAAGCATTCGTTTGATAAATAAGTGTCAACGTCCCAATAATTATTTTTCAAATGGTACTTCATACTAACCACCTCTATCACTACGAAATTCTTAATTGTTAATTAAGATGAATCACAAACCTTATTATTTCCTTAAAACTTTAAGGTTTTACTTTTACTTTTCCAAAAGATGAACTTTGCATTATCAAATGCAATCATAAATAGAAGTAATGAACTATCTATTTACTATCTCTGGTTTGAACTGATTTCTACAAAAGAAATCACAATTGATATGCGAATCAAACTTCATATTAGGTAGTAATTTTAAATTAACTCGTCGACTTAGTGAATTTAAATTTACATGACCTAATTGAACACGCCATAACAATTGGAACACTTCAAACCAAGTAAATAAAATTTGAAATTTTATTCTTCGCACTTAGGCGGATAAAACATTTACAATTCAAGTTAAGGAGTCCTTCAACAAGGTACCCTTTACTAACACAATAACCACATTTGGTCAATTCAAGCTTATGCCCCTAGGCTAAGTTGATCAAAGTCCAATGGAACATATCGATCTTCAGTCACATTGGCTTAAAGAGGGTTTCCACCTTGGTTGTTGATTCTAGGATGTCGACATTTCCTAGCCATATGCCCGGATTTGCCGCAATTAAAACAACTACCTTTAACCTTCTTGGCGGTCCTCTTCACTTTCCCGGTGTTCTTTCTCTTGTTTCCGGTACTTCTTTCCACCAAGTTTACTTGCGGTCTTTTAGTCACAATACACATAGTATTGTGCATCTCGAGAAAGTCCCAAAGTTCTCTCGCGGTCTTTATGCCACAACACACTTTGTATTGTGCATAATCCAAGCCATTAAGAATATAATTGCGACACAAGAAATCGCTGTGATTCCATGTATCCAAATCATTCTTTGCTTTGGATTCATCCTCGTCGGATATCAATGGTGGATATTCCCAAAGAAAATGCACCAATTTTAATGTTGTCAAATAGACCAACATTTTCTGTTGCCACCTCTTAAAGTTCATCCCGGTAAGAATACCCGGTCTTTCCGCATGTATGAACACATGATACGGAGGGAGAACATTAAGAGGTGCAACCCTTGAGGTTTCACCAGAAGGAGGTTTCGTACCATGAACCGAGTGAGATGGTGAAGTAGCGGGTGCAATATGGTTGAATGTAGCGTCACCTTGAGAAGGAGGCTTAACATTCCCTTGACTGGATGAGGAGACGTCTTTCTCATTTGCCATCTCTTGAAGATCTTGAAGAAGCGAAAATAACTTCTTACGATTGTTGGACAAAATTGTGTAGGCTTCTCAAGAACTCAACTAGAAACTTAACAGAAAAAGATAACGGAGATTGAAAGAACAATAAAACAAGTCGAGTCTTGTATTAGATACAATCTCCGTAAGAAGTTATTGCCCCGCACAGGTGCTTACGGCTTATATGGTAATCTTCTAGTAAGATAAAACGACTTACAAGTAAATGATAGGAGCACTCCAAATCAATTACTCTAACGAACAACACTTTGTTTTGAACTTTGGACTTTGAAGGATTGAATGCAACAATATGCAATGATTTGGGTATGTTAATCTATCTTACTAGAGGGTAGGAGGCTCAAATGATTGTGTATTCGAATTGAAATTCGGAGGGGAAGTATATAAAGAGAGTCAAAGGGTTTGGTGGCTTTTCCCTTGAAAAGTCACAACTTTTCGGGTATAACAGCACTTGCACGGCCGTGTTCAATGAACTGCACGGTCGAGTGGCAAGGCAAGACACGGTGCACGGCCGTGTCCTAGGCACTCGCACGGCCGTGCAGAAGCTTCTTCAGCCTGCTCGTCAGCCCTTTAGCCATAACAAGTCCATACCAATTTTGGGACCAACCCAAATCACACTTTGACCCAATATTTAAGTTACAAATCATTTGTCATTAATTTCTCATTCACACGGAAATGATTTTGAGACATTAAATGAGTTATATATAATCTACAACAAATGTAGATTACCATTTGTAACTAGTTCCGTTAACACATAACGAACTTCCGTTAGAAACTAGATCAACGTTAAGTTAAACTTAACTTTCCGTTATCCATTTCCAACATAAACACAATATTGAGTTTCCTAATCTAAATACAATATTGACTTTCCTATTTTAAATACAATAGTATATGAGCAAGAATATTCTAGAATGATAATATCAATAAACTTAGAAAATCTTAGAAGAAATTTCCTTAATAGATCACATTTTTATTAATTAAATGTATTCACCATTGTTTGTTTTTCTAGTTTGGATTTAGATGTTCTTACTCAATTATTGAATTTTATATTCTCTCTATCTTTAGATGTAAATATCATACTTTTTATTTTGATTTATCTCAAATTAAACATCATATTTTTAATTACGATATATATTTTGAGAGGGGAAAAATAAATAAATTAAATATCAAGTATGGAATCGAAATCTACAAATGTGCACTTCTTACTTTCCTTAAATGGGTAGACATCCGTGATTAAGAAAATGAATTACAACAATCAAAGTTGGTTTTCATTCGGGGAGGAGGAAAAGGAAGACGACCACGACAAGTAGGGTCAGTTTGCCGGACACTGGCCTCCACTAAAGAGGAGAAACTGCTATTTTAAAATTTGCAATAGTTCCTGGTTATGCATAACGGATAATTAATTACTTTCTCAGTTACATTTTAATGTTTTTAGTTTAATTTATATGAATATTAAAAAATATATATACTCCCTGTCTCCCTCCGTCCCATTTATAATTTCACCTTTTTGAATAGGGCACGCAAATTAAGAAAAAAGGTTAGTAGAGAAAGTGTTGTGAGTATAAAAGTAAAATATGAGAGAGAATTGGTGGATGAAATAGTAAAATTGATTGGTGTTGTGAGTTTAACAATTGACTCAATTGTTCATTTTAGAAAAATAAAACAATTAAAAACTTTGAATTGAGACAGAATAAAAAGAAAAATAATCTCTCCGTTCTAATATAATATAAAATATAATATAAAAGAGATCAATTTTCTTTTTGGACATTTCAACATAATAAAAGGGAATTATCCAAAATAGATAACTATATTCACTTGTTATAATTAAAATAAAAACATCCTAACCTATTTTCTCTCTCCTGTTATATTTCTTATGCTCATAACGCTTTTTTTTTTAATCGCCTCACTTCTACATTTATTCTCTTTTATACTACCTATGTCTCACCTCAATTGAGTCATGGGATAATTTCACGGTTCTTAAGAAAAATGAATAAAATATTGAAAGTAGGTAGAAGATTAGAGGATAGAGAATATAAAAGTTAAAAATATTTAATAGGAGAGAGAATGAGTGGGAAAAATAGTAAGTTAATTAATTGTTTTTTTGTAAGAGAGAGAATGAGTAGAAGAAATAGTAAGTTAATGATTGGTTTTTTTGTAAATATGTTAAAATTATAAGGGTATAATGAATAGTTTTTTTGTAAATATTTAAACATTATGAGGATATAAATGTCCGAAACACTGTTCACTTCTTTCCATTTATGAAATGACTCAATTGAAATGGAACATTTCAAAAAAAAAAGGAGCTCAATTGAAATGGGACGAAGCGAGTTCTATACTATACTGGGACAAATTAGAACGGAGGGAAAGTAAATATTATAGTTTCCCGCAAAAAAAGGTTTTGAGTTTTCCCGCCAAAGTTGAAGCGTCGTTTTCGAGAAGGTTTCGTGTTTTCGAAATTTGAACTCAAATGGTTGGGCGGGTTGGGCGTTAGCTGTTTCACACTAAAGGTGTAGAGATTCCTCCGTCCCAGACCAAGGGTTCATCTTTTCCTTTTGGGACGTTTCAGACCAAGAGTTCATTTTCAAAAAAGGCAAGTTTTTGAATATATTAATACCCTTATCATCTTCATATATTTACAAAAAAACCATTCATTATATTCTTATACATTCTCTCTCCTATTTCCTACCACACATTTAACTACTATTCCTCCCACTCATTCTCTCTCCTATTAAATATTTTTAACTTTTACATTCTCTCTCCTATTCCCTACCACACATTTAACTTTTACATTATCTCTCATATTTCCTACCACACATTTAATTACTAATTCCTATCTCACATTTAACTTTTATTCATTTTTAAAAAAATTTCTTAAGAAGCGTGAAATCCCCCCCATATACCCTTGGTCTGGGACGGAGGGAGTACATTACATCGTATATCGTATACAGTAAAAGCAGTTGCTTGAGGCAGTGCGGGCAGGTAGTCTTTTAAATTTGGACTTTTTTATTTTTTTTAAGCAATTGATTATTGTAAGGGGCGGGGCGGGGCTAGACAGGTCCAAATAGAATCGAAAATTGACGAAATTGGCGGGTAAAATTGGAATTCGGAATTGGCGAGAATCGAAAATCGTCGGAACCGAAAATCGAACGTAATCGGGAATCGGATTGAAACGGTTCGAATACGAATCCACCATATTGGGAACCGAGGAATCGACGGAACCGAAAATCGGCGGTTCCGGAATCGGGAACCGGAACCGGGAACCGGCGATTGATCGAGGTAAGTTAAATGTAATATTTAGCATTTATTTAGTATTTGTATTTGTACTTGTAGTGTAGTGTTGTTTTATTTAAATTAGACTAGAATTTAGATAAATGTTGTAAAAAAACAGATTAGTTAGCGTCTTTACTGTCTTAAGAGGTTTGAATTATTTTTTTTAAAAAAAAAGTTAGATGGTGATGGAATCGGTGGAACCGAAACCGACGGATAGAACCGGGAACCGGATTAATATGGTTCGAATACGGTTCCGGCTATTTGGAAATCGGGAACCTGCGATTTCGAAACCGGAACCGTTTGGACATGCCGCGGGCGGGAATCGGGATAGTTTTTTTTTTTTTTCAATTTGGAATTTTTGAACCCTTTGGGTTGTGATTTTGTCTCAATTGATATTTCCCCTTTTTATTTTTATTATTGAATAAATAAAGTGAAATAATTCAATTTCCATATTTTAGAATAAAATAAATTTAAAACCTTGATTATAAAAATAAGATATACTCTCTCCGTTCCTGTCAAGTGGATGCTTATTTCCTTTTTGATCCGTTTCAGTCCAATGGAGACTGCCCAAAATGGAAAGGAATCTTTACTATTTTTTCCACTCATTCTCTCTCATATTTTACTTTTACATTCACAACACCAATCAAATCACTATTCCTCTCACTCATTCTCTATTCTATTTAATTTTTCATACTACTATATTTCCTTCCGTTTTTTATCTTTCTTACTTTTTCTTAATCTGTGTGTCCAAATTTTTGATATCCACTCGATTGTAACGCGGAGGAAGTACAAGTCATTTGAGATAAATTATCATTGTTAAAGGACAGTTATTTAATAATTAAAAAATAAGGCATACTGAGGTACGTACAAGGCAAAATTAAAATGGACATAAATTAGCAGTTCATAATCAGACAGAGTACTTAACAAATGATTGAGAGAGAAACAAAATAAGATTAGCGGAATGATAACTATGGCTGAGGAATTCTTAAATATTTAAACCATACCAACAGCTATTTAATTAAGTAATTAATTATCATATTTTATTTTGGGATAAATAGTACTCCCTCTGTTTTACTTTAAGGGTCTTATTTTTTTTTTATTCATCTCAGACTTAGAGTCTCATTTCATAAATAACAAATTTTGAACATTATTTCGAACATTTATATCCTTATAATGTAAATATATTTACAAAAAAATCATTCATTATGTCCTTATAATGTTAAAATATTAAAAAAAAAAAATCAATCAAAAAGAGGGAAAAAGATTAAATGTTTTAACTTTTACATTCTATATCCTCTAATCTTTTACCCACTTACAATTCTTTATTTATTTTTTAAAATTTTTTTAGAAAAGCGTGAAATACTACCCTAAAACCTTTGAAGTGAGATGAAGGGAGTAAATGATACTCTCCGTTCTGAAAAAGTAAAACTTTGACAAAATATTATTGTCAATTTAATTATCCCTATAAAATTCTCAAAATTTTGATTGATAAATCAATTATGATTTTTCAACACTGGGCGAACCTAAGTCATCTAAAGGGTGCAAGTGCACCCACTTACTTTTTAACATTAAATATAAAAAACAATTTTCTTTCAATTTATAATATAATTTTAAAATTGCACACAAATGGCCAGGAAGATATCTATAGTTTACTTTAGTGGTTAAAATTAAGGGTGTAAGTGATTCGGTTTAAATTGCGGTTTGATATCGAATCGAATCAAATCAAATCATATGGTTTGTTTTGATTTGGTTTGTAAGTATTAATGGTCGGTTTCAAATATTTGCAAACTACATGGTTCAATTTGGTTTGTGGTCTGACCCTTCCAGATTAAACCAAACCGAATCAAACCTCTATTTTCGACACATAAATAACAAAGTTCTCTACACGATCGACATTTTAATGTGTTTTTCTTCATTCAGCCTTCTTCCTCTAGTCTCTCTATTCATTCGACTTTCCTCTTTAACACCCGCTTCTTTTGCTTCATCCGTGATCACGAAAAATTTAAACAAATTTGATAATAAGTTGCGGTATGAATTGTGGTTTGAAACGTAGTATAAACCATGATATGAACCGTGGTTTGAACCAAATAATTGAAACGCGATTTGAACCAAACCGAATTAAATCATAGCGGTTTGGTTTAGTTTGGTTTGAATTTTTTCTTTGTTCGGTTTGAAATTTTTTCAAACCGATGACTAATGATTTGTTCTGTAAATTTCCCTAAATCGAACCATTTACACCCTAGCTAAAATCTTAACAAGATTTGCTCCGGGTTGAATTCCTGCCGAGTACATTTTTGTTGCAATTTTTAATTTTAATAATTGTACTATAAATTGTGCATCCACTTACCTTTTTCGCTGAATTCGCCACGGATCAAAAGCAAGCAAATTCTAAACGAAATTTTTGAATTTGCTTTTGATCAATCAAAAGCAAGCAAGTTAAAAAAAAAATTATATTGAAATTGCCGGAATATACTAACTATTGAACAACTTGTGAAACTTTAACTAATGGAGGGACACATAACCGCTACGGCCACGGTTTAGCTACGGTGCTCCAAATCAGATAACAACGCGATGTGATAAATCTATTATTAAATGTAAATATTTTGAACGAATATAAAAATGTATATTTTTACTAAAATGTGGTGTAAATTTTATAGTACTTCATATAAAACTTTCACTAAGAATGTCAAAAACCTTTCCTTTTTTTTTTTTTTTTTTTTTTTACATTGTAACATTTTTTCCATTGCCTGCCTAGCACACTTTTTACATATCGTTGTATGAATTTAATATGATGAAGCGCTACGGTGGCTTTAGCGGTTGGAAATCCTTTTTTTTTTTTTTTTGATACCAGGTTCCCCAGCTTCGCCGGGTTAATCCTGGACCACTAGCTCCCGGCCCCTCGGTGTCCTAGCGGAGGTAAATCGCGGATGTGCCCAATGCAGCCAGGGTGGCAGCACCCTTTATACTCCTGGCCCCAAGGGAGCCCTCCTACAACGCGGTAGTTGAACTCCCCACACTAAGATTGTAAGCCCAGCAATGCCGCTTCCTTAACTGCACGGATGTGCCCGGGGGGCTCCAAAGGTCCCTGAAATTCAAGGTATGAAATCAAACCACAATGATCCCCCGGAGGGAATCAAACCGACAACCTCTCCGAAGGAAGGTCACCCATGATACCGCTGGGCCATGGCCCATTTGGTGGTTGGAAATCCCTATATATACATACTCCAGGAGGAGAAAGCAAGCATTAATGTTTGCAGCTTTGTTTGGATATACATGTCGGATTAATTGGTCTCAAATACTCCTACAGTAAATCTTTTGCCTACATACTCCCTCCGTCCCACCCGACTTAAGACGTTTAGGTTGGGCACGGGAATTAAGGAAAAAGTGTGAGTGAATGTTGTGAGTATAAAAAGTGATGTAGGTGAGAGAAAGTGGGGTAGGAAGTAATGAGTGAAAATTTGTTGTGAGTGTAAATGTGGGTCCCATTAATAAAGTACTTTCCATTTTGGGGTTGTCCTAAGTCGGATGGGACGCCCAAAATGGAAAAAATGTCCTAAGTCGGGCGGGATGGAGGGAGTACATTTTTGTGTTGTTTTCCAACAGTTTCTATATTACGATTTCCTCTTGAACTATAAAGCCAATATTTTTAATTGAGAGTTTTATCCAAAATTGAATCACAATTATATGAACTTATCCAATTTCTGGATCAAAGAATTGGGTTCAATTGAATCACCATTACATTACTGATGGTATTATGCATCTATTCTCACAAATTTATTTATCTCAAATTGAAAAGGATTAGCAGGCCCATTGGTAATTCTAGGTGGCCCTATAACCTTGGCAAAGGCAGACTATTGACCCTATACCATTTGGTCCATTTATAAATCTTTTAGATGTCATTCTTATATTTGGGCCTTTGTTGTTGTTTGATAATCCAATTAAGCACTTTGGTAATTTGAAACACTTTAAGAGATTAAAAAGTTAAACATTTTGGTATGGTAAATTGCAATCACTTAATTAATTAAGATTATCTTAAAAAAGGCTATTAATTTTAAGTTGGAAATTAGTAGCTTAAGCAATTAAGAGAGAGAAAGAAAGAGTTAAAAATGGAATGAGTTCAAATTCATCCATCAACTATTTTATTTATATATTAAATGATACTTTCTTTTGTTGAAATATTTTAACTTTTTATATGAATTATATTTGATCTAGTATTAAAATGTAATTTTATTTATATTAAACTATTGATATTATTAATATTTTATTTATATTAAACTATTGATATTATTAATATTTTAATAGAGTATCATAATTATTATTTTTTTTCATTTTTTGTCAAAGTTTAGACAAATTTATCAAAATAATTAACACGATAAATTTTATTATGGGTCAAAGAAAGTACTAATAAAAAATATTTAAATATTATAAAATATAATCTAATTATAATAATAGTGACGTATATGTTGAAGACTTTATTTTATTATATACTCATTAAGATTATTCAAATAATTTTTTGAATGTTAAGTTCAAATTTTAAATAAATTCAGATATAAGTGGTTTGTCATTATCAAACAAATTGAACTCTTAAAATTCAGCAACTTAATATTTTCAGCTCTATATTTTTTAGCTTTACATTTTTGGGGCTTAATTTTCAATTTTACCAACGGTTATAAATTATTACACGGGCATATTATCAGTGACATAACCATTGGATCATCAGTGATAAATAGTTAAATACAAAAATGGTACATATACTAAATCGAGAGGACCAAAGTAACGATATTAATTATTGATCTTTGAAAATTTCCATGACACGATTTTTGTTTGTGCAACATTACTTTTCCGTTAGTATTAGGGTCGTTTGGTTCGATGGAAAAAAAGTGAAGGAATGGAATGGTCAATGAAATTGAATTCCTGAAGGAATTGGAATGGAAAAAAACTGGTCAAACCCCTACGTTTGATTGACACGGAATATAATGAAATTGTCATTCAATTTCTTGACAAATCATGTTTGGTTTGAAAATACAAATTATAGGAATGAAATAAAAGCATATAAAATGTCCAATTTACCCTTCTTTTAAAAAATTATTTTTTTTTGAGGTGGGATAGGGCAGGGCTGGGTGGGGTCGGTAGGGGGTATGCAAAATAAGTAAAAAAAAATAAATTCGTGGGGGTGGAGGGAGGGACGTAGGGCGAGGTGGGTGGGTTAGGTAGGGGATACGCAAAATGAGTAAATTTTTTTTTTTTTTTTTGTGAGGGTGGGGGGATAGGTGGGGGTGGTAGGGGCGAGGTTTGGATGGGGGGGAGTAGGCGGGGATCTTTTAAAAAAAAAAAAATTGGAAGGGGTGGGGTGGGGGGGGTAGGTGGGGGTGGTAGGGCATGGCTTGGATTGGGGGAGGTAGGCAGGAATCTTTTAAAAAAAAAATTAGAGGGGGTGGGGATGGTAGTGCAGGGGCTGAATGGTGAGGGGTTGGCATGTGTCTTTAAAAAAAAAAAATTGGAGGGGGGGTGGGTGGTAGGGCAGGGGCTGAATGAGGGGGAGGGTAGGCAGGGGTCTTTTTTAAAAAAAAAAAATTGAGAGGGGTGGGGGTGGGGTGATAGGATAGGGACTAGATGGGTGGGGGGTTAGGCTGGGGTCTTTTAAAAAAAAAATTTTTTTTGAGGGGTGAGGGGTGGGGTGGGGTGGGGTGGGGTGGTAGGGCAGGGGCGGGGTGGGGGTGGGTAGGCAAGGGGTAGGTGTGATTTGCGTTTGAGGGTATTTAGATAAAAAAAAATTTTTTTTTCATTTCTGAAGGAATTGACCATTCCTCCCATATATGGAAGGAATGGCAAATTTCAACGTTAGAGGAAATTGATCATTTCGAGAGAATGAAAATTTTAAAAAAAACATAAATCAAACAGGTCAAAGAAATTGGGGGAATAAATTGAGTATCACGAACCAAATGGGTCCTTAGGATCGATTGGGTGGAATTTAAGCCCCAAAGTCACTACTAAACTATTCATTTGGATCCTTTTTTTTGTCCACATAGTCATAGTTTGGTGACGTTATTTTTTTTTCTTGAGAAATTTATTTTTATTTTTATTAATTAATAAATTAATCTAAAGTAATATAAAAGCAGAACAGTCTTGGAGCCAAAATGCCAGGGGTATTTTGGTAATTTCACACGGTGACATTTTGGCAATTAACAAGGGTGAGGAGACACGTGGCAAGCGGGGACTGGGCGCGTGCGACACACGCGCCTACAGAGGCGCGTGAGACGCGTATAATTTTTTTTTTAAGCCACGACACGTGGCGCGCTCTGATTGGCTGGTTTATTTTCGAATTTTTTTTTCCTCCCATTTTTTTGACCTCAATTATTTTATCAAAAAAGAATTTTTTTTAAAAAAAAATTTTACACCAAAATTCATAATTTTTTTTCCTCTTTAATTAGAGACTAATTTCATTAAATTTGGACAAAAAAAAAAATTCACTATTTTTTAAATATAAATTTCTTAATTATCCTATCTTAATTTTTCTTTTTTATTTTTCAATATCTTTTTTTTGCAAATTAATTAAGTGTGAATTATATATTTTTATTATAAATGATAATAATAATAATCATAATTTTACTTTTTAAATATACATTAATGTTTGTAATGTTATTTCTTTCGTTTCAAAATTTTACATTAACTTTTTAAACATATTAAGTACTATTTTATAAAATATTCCTTGGTACGAATATATTAATTTATTTTTTTACCCGAAGTAGTATTATTTTGTAAAAATTAATGTTTATAATGTTCGTATCTTCGTATCTTCGTGTCAAAAAATAAATATTACTTTTTGAGACAAGTTAATTCATTGAGGCAAAGGAAATAATTTTTTTATATAGAAAGTAGTATTAATTATGGGATGAAAGTAATATTCATTTTTTGAATTGAATGAATTTTTTTTTGTTAAAAAGTAGAATTTTTTTATATGTCCAAAAAAAAATTAACATTGCTTCTTTCGTCTCAATGAACATTTTAAAAAATAATACTATTTTTTTCTTCTAAAAAATTAATGTAATATTTTTAGACGAAGACACTAACATTACAAACATTAATTGCATAGGCGAATGAAGTAGTATTAATTTTTAAAATATTCATTGGGCTGAAGGAAACAATGCTCATTTTTTTTTGAAAAAAAATGTAGTATTATTTTTGGGTTATTCATTTCGAATCGAAAGTTATATTCATTTTTGAAATATTGTAATGTTAGTGCCTTCGTTTCAAAATATGACATTATTTTTTTTAACAACTTAAGTATATCCGAAGTGGTATTATTTTGAGAAAATTAATCTTTATAATGTTTGTATCTTCGTTTGTCAAAAAATAAATATTATTTTTTGAGACAAGTAAATTCATTGAGGCAATATAATTTTCAAATAATTGTTTTGCAATGTCAAACATCTCTATTTTCTTTAGTATTTATTTCGATTTCGATCAGTTATGCGTTAGTAACTGTCCGTGCATCGCACGGGGGTACTGCTAGTTTAATATAATAATAACACTTGTAGAATGAAATTTAACATTGTTGAGAATTCAAACCCCCGCCATTTTTTTATGGAAAAATACTAGGCTTCTAACTGTGCGATGCAAGACTTTTTGAATTTTATTATTTCAAATACTTTTACATAAATATTTAATTTTTATTTTGTCAAACATTTAAATAAATTTAATAGAATAAATATATAAAATCTTTTTATGATTTCATCATAATGCATTAGGAATCGAAAAATGAATTAAAACTTGTTTCTTGAAAGTGAAGACATATTAGTTTCTCAATAAAAATTGCACATTTATTTAGAGAATGAAACAATATTAAAATTCATATTTAAGTAAATTATAAAAGTCTCACAATAAAACAAAACTTTGCTACTTTAGTAATAAAATAAAAAAAATATTAAATAAGTTGATGTTGCAAAAAACGTTCAGATCAGCCCAAATCCAACAACAGGTTGTATCCTGGCGATTGAATACCCTGAAAAAGATGAACAAACACGTAAACTTAGTCGGGACTTCACCTGCGAAGGCCCTATGGGGTGAGAGTAAGTATTTGCCTTTAGAGATAGAGAGAGAAATCAATTGACAAAAGCTTAGAGTCAAAAGATGTATTATCAAAATAATGTGAGTTATGGCTTGTATATATAGGCATAGCATTGTATAATCCTTGTTGGATAGGAATGCATGTAGATAAGATTTTACTCCAAGAAGGAATATAACTGTTCAGTCCTTGTTGAAGGAGAATTCTTGTGAGATAAGGTTATAATCCTAAGAGGATTATAACTGTTCACAGTCCTTTTTTGAGTATGATTGGTAAATAACAATTCTGCACGTGCGCCGGTGAGGAGTCTCCTCGGCTTGTGTTGCCTGGTCGGCTTTGATGATGCCGAAGAGAAGAGGTGGAGAATGGGGGATGCCCATTTCTGATTGTTGATAGTCGAGGAGGGTTTCCTCGTCTTCAAGAACAGCCTTGCTCGGTCTTGGAGGGATGCCTTCCTCGACATAGATGATGATGCTTCGTCGGTTATAGGACCCTAGTTGGGCCTTAGTCAATATGTGCCTGCTATGTCTAGGTCGACATAGGGAAATGACGAGGAGGCAATATGAGCAAAGGTAGGGAAGACCCACTCCCTTTGTCGTAATTGAGACTTGTAAGGATTATATTTGGGGACCAATCCATTGAGCCTTGCCCGGTCACGGATCCACGTTCATACCTCCATTTATACCGTTCAGTGGCCCTCGACTTCCTAGCTCGGCTATGTCGAGGAGGAAGTAGTGCTTTACCTTGGCTTAAACGAATTCGAACGGGTTTTCCACGTGTTACGAGGCGCTTCACACTCCGTCGCTTCAAGTCGTACCACTACTAGAAAAACCCCAATTACCAACGGACAAGAAGCAACGACCAATGTCGTCCCTAATTAGGGACGACTTTTATCAATTTAGGGACGACATTGTCGTTGTAAATGACAATTTCATTTAGGGACGACTTTGTCGTTGCTAATTATTATTGGTCGTTGATAAAAAAGGTGGGAAAAGAAAATTCAAATTAGGGACGACATTGTTGTCCCTGATTTTACGGGAATTTGTGTTATCTTTTAGGGACAAAAATGTCGTCCCTAATTCACGTCGTTGCTAATGTTTTCTCAATTTTATATAATATTAAATTATTATTAATTATTTAAGAAACTGTGTATAATATTTATTTATTTATAAATATTAAATTAAATATTTATTAATTCTTAAAATGATCATTTATTTATATTATAATAAATTAAATAATTATTAGTTATGAAACTAATCCTTATTTATATAATATTTAAATTTATATTTATATGATATTTAAATTTATATTTACATAATATTAAATTAAATATCAAACCAATCATTTATATATATAATATCAAATATTAGCTTATATAAGAATAAATTAAATAATTATTGATTATTAAACTAATAACGTATTTATATAATATTAATTATTTATTTTATAATATATTATTAAATTAAATAAATTTTAGTTATTAAGATAATAATATACATATAACAATATATTTTTTATTTATATATTAAATTTGATTAACTTATATAAGAATTCATAAAATAATTATTAATTATTGAACTAATCATATACTATTTAGTTATATTATTTAGGGTTTAGAATGTATATGTATATATATATATATATGAGTGTATTTGTTTAGTTAGATCATTTAGGGATTTGGAGTATGTGGTTTGATGTATATATTAGGATACATGGTTTAGGATATGAGGGTATACGAAATTTAGATATGATGAGATTTAGGATATGTGGTATATGATTAGGCATATGATTTACTGATGGTGATAATGATAGTAGTTGTAATAGTGGTAGTAGTTGTGACAGGGGTGTTAGTAGTAGTGGTGGTAGTGACAGTGGTGATAATAGCAATGGTAGAAGTTGTGATATTGGCAGTAGTAGTGATGAAAGTAGTGGTTGGGGTAGTGGCAATTATAGTGATAGTAGTGTAGTAGCAGTGATACCGGTGGTAGTGATAGTAGTAGTGGTGGTGGTGGTAGTGGTAGTAGTAGTAGTAGTAGTAGTAGTAGTAGTAGTAGTAGTAGTAGTAGTAGTAGTAGTAGTAGTGGTAGTAGTAGTAGTGGTAGTAGTGGTAGTGGTAGTAGTGGTAGTGGTAGTAGTGGTAGTGGTAGTGGTGGTAGTGGTAGTGGTAGTGGTGTTAGTGGTAGTGGTGGTAGTGGTATGGGTGGTAGTGGTAGTGGTGGTAGTGGTAGTAGTGGTAGTGGTAGTAGTGGTAGTGGTAGTAGTGGTAGTGGTAGTAGTGGTAGTAGTAGTAGTGGTAGTGGTAGTAGTGGTAGTAGTAGTGGTGGTAGTAGTGGTAGTGGGAGTAGTAGTGGTAGTAGTGGTGGTAGTGGTGGTGGTAGTGATGGCAGTAGTAGTGGTGGTAGCAGTGGTAGTGGTGGTGGTGAGGGTGGTGGTAGTGGTAGTGGTAGTAGTGGTAGTGGTAGTAGTGGTAGTGGTAGTAGTGGTAGTGGTAGTAGTGGTAGTAGTGGTAGTGGTAGTAGTGGTAGTGGTAGTCGTGGTGGTAGTAGTGGTGGTGGTAGTGGTAGTAATAGTAGTAGTGGTAGTAGTGGTAGTAGTAGTAGTAGTAGTAGTAGTAGTGGTAGTAGTGGTAGTAGTGGTAGTAGTAGTAGTAGTAGTAGTAGTAGTAGTAGTAGTAGTAGTAGTAGTGGTGGTAGTAGTAGTGGTAGTAGTGGTGGTAGTAGTAGTGGTAGTAGTAGTGGTAGTGGTAGTGGTAGTAGTAGTGGTAGTAGTGGTAGTAGTAGTGGTAGTAGTAGTAGTAGTGGTAGTAGTAGTAGTAGTAGTAGTAGTAGTAGTAGTAGTAGTAGTAGTAGTAGTAGTAGTGGTAGTAGTAGTAGTAGTAGTAGTAGTAGTGGTAGTAGTAGTAGTGGTAGTAGTAGTGGTAGTAGTAGTGGTAGTAGTAGTGGTAGTAGTAGTAGTAGTAGTAGTAGCGTGCGTACTTGATAGCGATAACGGCGATAATAGCAGCGATAGTAGTAGTAGTAGTAGTAATGCTTGATAATACTTGTGATAATGGCGATAGTAGCGGCAGCTGATAGTAACGATACTTGATAGCATAATAGCAGCGATAGCGGCTTGATAATGCATAACAGCGATAATAGCAGCAGCGGCGATAATGGCAGCGATAGCAGCGGCAGCGATAATGGCAGCGATTGATAATACTTGGCGATAGCAGCGATAGCAGCGATACTTGGCGATAGCAGCGATAGCTTGATATGCTTGATAATGCTTGTGATAGCATTAATGCTTGATAATGTTGATACTTGATAATGCTTGATAATACTTGATAGTAGTAGTAGTAGTAGAAGTAGTAGAAGTTGCGTGATAATGCTTGATAGTAGTAGAGTTCATTGATATAGCTTGATAGTAGTAATGCGATAGTAGATAGTAGTAGCAGGTACTTGATAATAATATCGGTAGTAATACTTGATAATACTTGGCTGATACTTGGCCGGCGGTAATATGATAATACTTGATAGTTTGTAGTAGCAGCGGCGGCAACAGCCCAGCAGCAGCAGTAGTGGTAGTGGTAGTAGTAGTAGTGGTAGTAGTAGTGGTAGTAGTGGTAGTAGTAGTGGTAGTAGTAGTAGTAGTAGTAGTAGTAGTAGTGGTAGTAGTAGTAGTAGTAGTAGTAGTAGTGGTGGTGGTCGTAGTAGTAGTGGTGGTAGTAGTAGTCGTAGTAGTGGTAGTAGTGGTGGTAGTCGTGGTAGTGGTAGTAGTAGTAGTGGTAGTAGTAGTAGTGGTGGTGGTCGTAGTAGTAGTGGTGGTAGTAGTAGTCGTAGTAGTGGTAGTAGTGGTGGTAGTCGTGGTAGTGGTAGTAGTGGTAGTGGTAGTAGTGGTAGTAGTGGTGGTAGTGGTGGTAGTGGTGGCAGTGGTGGTGGTAGTAGTGGTAGTAGTGGTGGCAGTCGTGGTGGTAGTGGTGGCAGTCGTGGTGGCAGTAGTGGTGGTGGTGGTGGTGGTGGTAGTGGTGGTAGTTGTGGTAGTCGTGGTAGTGGTGGTATTGGTGGTAGTAGTGGTAATCGTGGTAGTAGTGGTAGTCGTTGTAGTCATGGTAGTCTTGGTAGTGGTAGTTGTAGCAGGGGTAGTGGCGGTGGTAGTGGCGGTGGTAGTGGTAGTGGCGGTGGTGGCAGAGGTAGTGGTAGTGGTGGTAGTGGTAGTGTGGTAGTGGTAGTGGTGGTAGTGTAGTGGTGGTAGGTAGTAGTTGTGGTCGTGGTGGTAGGTAGTGGTAGTGGTGGTGGTGGTAGTGGTGATAGTGATAGTGATGGTGTAAAATAAATATTAAAAGCTATTATGTGATGTGGCATTCTCCTATTGGATGTCAAAGAATCACATGGATCAAAACTAAATACAATCCTAACCACTATTTTTTAGAAGTTTAAATTATTAAATTATTATTAATAATTTTTTTTATAATAAGTATTTATAAGTATTTTTTTATAATTTATTACTATCAATTATTACTTAGGTATATTAATATTTTTTAGAAGTTTAAATTATTAAATTATTATTAATAAATTTAAAATAATTAAATTAATGATTATTATTATTAATTAATAACATTATTATTTTTGATATTATGTATTATTACTAGTGTATAATATAGTGTGAAATAAATATAAGTATGTGATGTGGCATTATTTGATTGAATTTTTAAATTTCATGCGGATCATGAGCCAAGCAAGATCGGGCCATTCAATACATTTAATCCACCAACCCACAATAATTCAAACAAAACCAATTAAAAACCCCCTTCCTATTTCACTCCTCCTTTCTCTCTCTCTCTATTCATTTTCAAATTACCACCGTCTCTCTCATTTCCTCAGCAGCTCCCTCACCGTCTCTCACCCCAAGCTCCCCACCGTCTCCCTCCTATTCGCCTCCCCCCGTCACGCCTCAACCTCTCCTTCTACCACCCCTCTTCCATTTCGTCGCCTCACCTTCACCAACCTCCTCCAACGCCATTGACGTCGCCGCCGACACTACCGCTACCTCTGCCATCTCCGCAACCACCGATGATCTCCGCCTCTGCTCTACCCTTAATCACCCCTTCACCGCCTCCCTCATTCTCTCTCAAAACCCTATGCCGTCAACCCCCTCATCTCGCTCTGTCTCTGTCTCTCTCTCTCTTCAGGTAAAGGTTTCTATCTCTCTCTCTCTTTCTCACTTTCTCTCCAGATCTGGGTCGAAATGGATAATTGGAACGTTGAATTCTGGGTTTGTCTCTCCCTCTCTCTCTCTCTGATTGTGTTTCATGTGTGTGATTTTCTAGATCTGCATTTTCTTGGTGGTGGTGGTGGTGGGCGGCGCCGCGGCAGTGTGGACGGCAGTGACTGGCGGTTGTGGCAGTGATGGTGGTGATCCGTAAAGTGGTTGATATGTATTATTTTTTTGTGTTTTGAAAGATTTGTAATTTATTTTGAATATGTAATTGTAATTAATGTATTTTGATATTTTAATTGATGTATTTTGACATTTTCAATTGATGTATTTTGACATTTTCAATTGATGTATTTTGACATTTTTCAATATACTAGATTATTTTTATCTTTAATTTTATATTAGTTTAATTATTATTGTATTAATTTTAAGTAACATTATAAATTAATTTATTTAAAAAAATTATTCAGCATATATTATATATTTAAAAATATATTTTTAAATATATATTTGTTCTGAATATATTTTTGTTAAAAAAAATTGATTGTCAAAAAAAATATATATGAAAACAATTGATTTAAAAAATAAATAATTGATTTTAAAAAATAACTCTTTGTCTTTCAATAATTGATTAAAAAAAATTCGATTTATGATTATTTTTTTTAATCTGAAGATAAAATTAAGGACGACAAAGTCGTTCTTATTTTGGTTCGAAAAATAGGGACGACATTGTCGTCCTTAAACTTTGAAATTAGGGACGACTTTGTCGTCCTTAAATTTAGAAATCAGGGACGACATATCTCTTTTAAGGACGACATTGTCGTTGTTAATCAAGGACGACCAAGCTTTGTCCGTTTCAGCGACGAGGATATACCAACGACCAAAGTCGTCCTTAAAATTGAATTTAGGGACGACTTTTGAAATTTAAGGACGGATTTGGCAGTTGGTAATCCCATTTTTTCTAGTAGTGTACAATGATGGGCGTGTCTGTCAATGCCTGACATCCCCCTTGGAAACCCACTAGGGCATTAATTGCAACGGAGGCGACGGTTGCTTTACCAGAATTCTGACCCGTACCCGTTTCGTATTTGGGTATATAAGCCAAAACTCAAGTCAATTCCAATCTTTTATCACTGTTTGCCATTGAGAGAGAGATAACAAGGTTGAAATTGCCGTTCATGTTCTTGATTTCATTACCCGAATTCGTGCCATTGTACTTGATTTCGTCCGTTCATTCTTCATCAAACTTTGATTAAAGGTATAATTTCTTCTCTTTTTACTGATTTCTGCATTTTTACTTGTAAATTCTGGATTTTTGGATACGTGTTCTTGGTGTCCGCCATTGTTGCTCCTTCGAAGCTTTTCTTGAACAGTATCTTGAGTTTGTCTCGTGCCTTCCTAGTATTTAGAGATGGCGAGGACATGGAGAAGTAATCCCAATTCCCTATATGGTTACCATAATCGGAATCTTAGGGTTTATCGGCGAACCGATGGTCCATGGCTGATGTTGAATTTGGGTGAGATAGGAGAGATACTGACAGGGTACTAAAGCCCTAGAACAGACGTATGCTATCCAGGTCGATTCAGAATGGACCGAGTGGACGTGGGTTCCCCCAATATTGTAGTGTTCCAAGGTTGGACCGAGGTCATCAACCACATCAATCTCCATTACTTGAAATCTGACCACCTGGAGCTTCCTCCATTGATGGGTAAGGTTCCCTCCTCGGATTTAGTTCGTATGACGAGGAGGGATGTTCTTCCTCTTCCTCGTCTCTTTCTTGCCTTGGCCAAATAACGACCTTGATACTTCTGTTTGTGTAGATATGACGGGAAGAGGACGTGGTGCAACTTCTCAAACTGGACCTTCGACTTCGGGGAATATTGTAGATGCTTTTGACGAGGAGACCCAATCTGGAAACCAAGGAAGAGGTCGGGGTAGATCTGGCCGAGGTAGGGTGTATGTCCCTAGACCCAAACCAATTAAGGTCGGTGAGCCTATGATAGAGGAAATCCATAATAAGTATGGGGTGCCGAGGGAGGAGTATAGGCTTAGTTACTTCCCCGGTGAAAAGATCAAAACTAAACAAGCTGTGAATGACTTTTATTACCCTTTGAACTATGTTCACTTCTTCTATAAAAAACTCCAATTAGGCCTCCGCCTTCCTTTAGACCCCTTATTAATGAATTTCTTGTGGACATGCAGGCCGTCCCGGCAATACTTGGGGGCAATGTCGTGAGGTTCCTCACCGGCTTCATAGTCCTATGCCGTAGTTTAGGCTTCGAACCCTGCCAATCGGCCTTCCATCATTTTTTTACAGTTAGTTACAAATCCGACACCAGACTGGTAGTGATTAGAAGTGACCCCAATCAGCCAAAGCTCATCTGCCCAATGTCGAGTAAAGTAGTCGGGTGGAATACCCACGTTATCCGTGTGGAGAGCCGACAAGGCTGGGAGTTTGTCGTTCCCTCGGATTGCCCTCGTGTGCCCAAGGCGGTTAGGAGACCTGAGTGGAGTGCCCATTTGATTGAGAGGTTAAAGAAATTTGCCGAGGTGGGCACTTTGTGTTGGTCCACTTTGGAGAGTGACCACGTATATTATGTTCAGGCTGTCGTTATGCCTGGACCTAGGGACGGGCTAGTGCCTCTCATCCCTGTCACTAAGGGAAATAGGTTCCCCCACTGGAGGGTACATCCAGGGTTTGTATTCCATGCTGACAGTGATTTTTGCAAGGTAAATGACGACCAGTGTCTAACCGAGGATGGCTTCGTTGGCTGTAATTTTTCCATCTTTCCCGTCTTTCATACTTGTGAATTTTTTGCTTGTTTTATTATCTTTCCTCGTCGTATATGCTAATTGTTTCTCTTCTCGTCTTTGCAGATTTGATGACCGAGCAAGAGTTGGAGATGTCTCAACGGAAGCTTGATCCCCAAGCCCTGATAAAGCTGAGGAGGAAAACATCTCGTATCTTGGCTCAAGCTAAAAGACAGGAGGACGCCACTCATCGTCAAGCCATTTTGTCCACAAAGGAGGCAGAGGAGTTGCCTCTAAAGCCGATGGGGGGCACCGAGGAAGAAACTGAAGGGCCTGAGGTCCAAACTGAAGAGGGGCATAGCCTCCAAATTTAAACTTCTGGTGCCGATGAGGCTACAGCGGGGCAAGCCGGTCAGGTCAGGGTCGAGGAAACTGAAGATGTCCAAAGGAATGTGGGCCAAAAGCGGCCAAGTTCTAGTCCTATTACCGAGGAACCTCCCTCGAAGAGAGCTGCTGATGCCTCTACCTCCCAAGATATCACTGCTTGGCAAGTGCAGACTTACACTAAGGCCGAGCAGGTTGTTAAGAAACTGGCCATCTACCCTACTATGAGGGGTCTGAATGTGTTAGCCAGAAGAGGCCCCAAGCTCAGGCTAGGCCAAGCTATAGGCCATCGAGCCATGGACGAGGATCTGCTCGATCAAATGATTGAGGCGAAGCCGATCGAGGAGAAAATAGCCAATAGAAAGGGTCTTCTCGTAAGCAAGGTACGTCTTCTCGTCGTTCTTTCCTTCTCCTTCTCGTATTCATAATACTTGTAGTTTTATTGATATTTTTATTTCTTTGCTGTAGCTTGCCACGATGACCGCCTATGAGGCCATCCTAAACAAGGTCACCGACGATCAGACCAACAAGCTCAAGAAGCAAATTGAGAAGAATGAGGCTGACATGGCCAAGGCTGCGGCGTTGATGAAAACTTTGAGGGAGGATTTGGAGGCCGAGAAGGCGGCCAAGGCTGAGGCCGAGAAGGTGGTCGTGGAAGTTCAATCCAAGGCTGAGGACGCTGCGAGGGCCGGGCAGGCCGAGATAGAGAAGCTCCAATCCGAGCTAAAGGCTAATGTCGAGGTAGCTGATGCCTGGTATAAAGAGTTGGAGGCTAGCTTGTCTTCTCAGATTGCTGAGGCTATCTCGGAGTATAAGGCTAGCTCGGCCTTCACTGAAGCTTTGGCCGAGGAGACGGCCACGATGTACTCAGATGGGTATTCGCATCTGTCCAGGAAGGCTATGGCAAACACGTCCCTCGGCCTTGATCTGGATAAGATGGCGCGGCTGATATGCCAATATTCATATAATGAGGCTGCTTGGTCTCTTCATTATCTGGTGCCCTTCTCAGATAATGCTTTGAGGGTGATCACTTCCAATGATGATCAGGTCGTTCGTCCTGCTTGGGTTCCTCCTCCCGTCGATCCTCAAAATATAAATGCTATAATTGAACGGATCGAGGACGAGGTCCTCAGTGCTGAGAGGAGGAGGGGGTCAATGCCGAGGAGCATCCCAATGGTGGGGCTCAAACAGAGGCTCAAGCTCACCAAGTCATCATCCCTACTGCTACTGTTGACCAAGAAGACCTCTTTAGGCCTTTTAATTAATTTTCCAATTTGATGTAATAGAGTAGGATTTTGTACTCCAATTTTTCATATCAATATAATGCCCTTTTTTCAATTATACATCGTCTTCACTTTATGCTTTGATATGAACTGCTTTTTGTTTGCTTGAAATGTATGTTGAATGTTTGCTAAGTATCAATCCCATTTTGGGAAGCCGAGGAAGGTCTTATCGTACCTCACTTTTGATAGGTTTAAACGAGGAAGCTTGTTCGGTCTTAACACTTGAGTGCTCGTAAATTTTACAAGCTTGGTCATTAGGTCGAGGAGGGTTTCTCGGCATGACACTTGAATTATTCTTATTTTATCTACCTTATGCCGAGGAAGATGACTCGTACATAGGTTTTGGATGGTAGGTCATTAGGCCGAGGAGGGTTCCTTGGTATGACATTTGAATATTTCTTCTTTTATCTACCTATGCCGAGGAAGATGACTTGTACAAAGGTTTTAGATGAAAGGTCATTAGGCCGAGGAGGGTTCCTCGACATGACACTTGAATATTTCTTCTTTTATCTACCTATGCCGAGGAAGATGACTCCTACATAGGTCTTAGATGATAGGTCATTAGGCCGAGGAGGGTTCCTCGGCATGCACTTGAATATTTCTTCTTTTATCTACCTATGCCAAGGAAGATAACTCGTACATAGGTCTTAGATGATAGGTCATTAGGCCGAGGAGGGCTCCTTGGCATGACACTTGAATATTTATTCTTTTATCTACCTATGCCGAGGAAGATGACTCGTACATAGGTCTTAGATGATAGGTCATTAGGACGAGAAGGGTTCCTTGGCATGACACTTTGGTTATTTTTTATTGGAATTTTATCCATTTGATGGCAAGGAGGCGCTCCTCGTTATTGGCCTTGCTAGTCGATAGTCTTGATAAAAAACTGAATCTTCATTAGCTGAAATTGATTACATCGAACTGCAAACCTAATTTACTTGAAAATAAAGAAAAGACTAACAAGGACTAATCTATTACATAAAAAGACAAACTACCGATGTTGTCAATTCCCACATGTCAAATGGCCACGTAGGTATTATAAGAGTTTGCTCAACTGCTGGGAGTCTAGGAATGTCAGAGTACCTCTGGCACTTGTGGCATTTTCTTACATAGGCTTGCTCGTCCTCTCTCAGGTTCAGCCAATAGTAACCTAGCGTGATAATTTTATCAGCTAAGGTTCTGACCCCCGGGTGACCATCACAAATACCTTCATGGACTTCAGCCAAGAGCTTTTCTGTTTACTTATGATAAACACACCACAGCAGGGGATTTGTGAAATATCTTCTGTATGAATTCCATTCATCACTATGAACCTTACTGATTTCTTCTTGACAAGTCTAGCATGTGCCTCATCTTCCGGGAGTTGGTTCTTGTCAATGAAGTTTCTGTAGTCATCTATCCAACATCTCTCCTCATCATCTAGGAGCATTATTTGTAGTCTTTTGTAGGCAGGTTCTTCAGCAAAGACTATGAGTGGGTTAGAATTGGGATCTACCACATCAATAGTTGCTAATTTAGATAGAACGTCTGCACTTGATTGTCCTCCCTTCCTATCTGACTTATTTCAAAAAATTCCATTTTTTTCGTCATGTCTAGGACTAGGTCTTTATACTTTATAAGTACAGGATGTTGCGTGCTATACTCCCCTTTTATTTGCTTGACTACTAGCTGGGAGTCACAGAAAGCAGCAAGTTTGGTTGCTCCATAGAAGGAAGCCAACTCAATGCCAAATATCATAGCTTCGTATTCCCCTTGATTGTTGGAGGCAGGGAACTTAAATCTTATTATGTCTTGGATGGTTTGATCCCCAATGGGACTTGCTAGCACAATTCCAGCTCCGCTTCTTTCCTTAGTGGCTGAGCTATCGGTGTATAAGACAACAGTTGGATGGGAGCTCGATGGTCGATTCTTCCACCTCAGACCTTTTGCGTTTACGGGAGGTGGGATCGTGCTCGCCTATGAAGGCGTGAAATTGACCAGAGGATGTTCTATGAGCGTCTTCCTAGGTTGGTATGTAATGTCAAACTCATTGAGCTCAATGGACCAATTAAGGAGATGCCCCGAGCAATCCAACTTGTGCAAGATTTTTCTCAAGGGTGCATTAGTATACACAGTGATGGGATGAACAAAAAAGTATGCTTGTAGCTTTCTTGCCGCTATGACTAGGGCGTAGGCTATCTTTTCTGCGTTGAAATATCTCTCCACTTAGGATAGTGCCTTAGAGACGTAGTAGATATGTCTATGTGTGTTTCCTTCATTTCGGACTAGTACTGCAGCTATTGCGTTGTCCGTGGCTGCTAGGAAAACGTATAGCATCTCTCCATTAATTGGGTTGCTCAACAAAGGAGGGGATCCCAAGTACTCCTTCAGCTGTTTGAATGATTCTTAGCATTCAGGTTTCCAAGAGAAGTTCTTGGCCCCCTTCAAGACTTTAAAGAATGACAGCGATTTTTCAGCAGATTTGGCGATGAATCTTCAGGCCCAACTATCATTCCATTCAGTCTTTGAACCTTCTTGATGTTAGTAGGTTCCTTCATGTCAATCAAGGATTTGATCTTCTCCGAATTTGCCTCGATACCTCTCTGTGACACCATAAAACTGAGGAATTTTCCGGCAGTCACCCCGAACACGCATTTACTTGGATTTAATTTCATGTTGTTGGCTCGTAGGTTGTTGAAAGTTTCCTCCAAGTCAGGTGCGTGACTGCCATCCTTAGTTTTGATGACCATGTCATCTATATAGGCCTCCATATTCCGACCTATCTGATCCCCCAAAGACTTTATTGACCATGCGCTGGTAGGTTGCGCCTACATTCTTGAGCCCGAAGGGCATCATATCATAGTGTAACAATAAATTCCTCCAGCTGCTTGGAACGCCCTTTTTTCAATATCCTCCTTGGCCATTTTTATTTGGTGATAACCAGAATAGGCATCTAGAAAGCTGAGTGTTTTATGTCCATCAATGGATTCTACCAGCTTGTCAATTATGGGGAGAGGGTAACTGTCCTTCGGGCAAGCTTTGTTGAGGTCTGTAAAGTCAACGCACATTTGCCACTTTCCATTTTGTTTCTTGACCATAACCACGTTGTCCAAATAAACAGGGTATGTTGCTTCCCTGATGATTCTAGCACTTAGTAATTTTTGCACCTCTTCCTTAGCATCCTCCTTGTCGTTGGAAAAAATTCTCCTTGTCTGCTTGATAGGCCTAGCAGACGGGTCAACCTCCAATCTGTAGAGAGCTATCTCTTTCTTAATTCCCCTCATATCCTCGACTTTCTAGGCGAAGACACAAGATTATTTCTTAGGAGTGTGATGATTTCTTCCCTGTCTTCTGGGGAGAGCTGGCCCCTAATTTATATTTTTTGATCTGGATAGTCGGGGTTGAGTATAATTTCTTCTAGTTCATCTATGGGTTCCATTTCTGGACCGTCTCGAAACTGTAGAGTCTCAATGATTATTTCTCTAAGTCTTCTGCCATCCTCGCCATCAAGGTCTAGCTCTTCCATGTCCACAGGTTCGTCTACATCTGGGAGCTCTCCTTGTCTCAAGTCATGGTTGGCCCCCGAATTCTGGCCACTGACGAGATGAGGGGCTACATCCGGGACGGACATAACTGTGTCATTGTTTTCTTTATATCTAGGACCATGTGATCCTCATCTTCTGCTTCAAATATCAGATTGAGTCTGGAACTAGTGCTGGTAGTTTTCGCAGACTTAGAGATTTTTATGTTTTCTTTCGGGATGTCCACCTCCACCTTCCTGGATGTTTTTCTACTCCTTATGACATGTTTCAAGAAGTCTCTGGGGGTCGCCCTCACGCTTCCAATTCCAGCGCGAGTGGGGAATTTAACTCATTGGTGAGGGAGGGAGACGATCAACCCGAGTTTTCGTTGACTTGGAATGCCTAGGATGGCGTGGTAGTCGCTTGCCAAGTCCATTACTACGAATGTACTGTGGCCTCTATTCGGAAGGGGTGATCTTCCAATTCTAGTAATAAGTCGACGGTCCCCATGGCGCTGACTTTGTGGTTTGTGAAGCCTTCTAGTCTTCCAGAGTAGGGTTCTAGCATACTATCTTTCAGACCCATCTTCTGGAAGGTGGAATAGTACAGAATATCTCGGGAGGCCCCGAGTCGATGAGGAGTCTTTCTGACTCGCAGTTGTCAATCCTTCACTTGATCACCAAGGGCTGCTCGCGAGCCGCGCAACTTCCTGCAAGTTTATTAGGAGAGAAACTTATGACTTCCTCTTCCTTATGAATCCAAGCAGGGATATGATACACCTTGCTTAGCTCATAGATCTGGTCTTTCAATTTTTTATTGGAGACAATCTCCTCCCTTATCAAATGAAGCTTAGCTCTAGGAGGTCGGTCTTCCCTCTCATCTTCCTTATCATCATCATCATCGTCATCCCTTCTCTTGCGCTTGTTATATTTTTTCATAACATAGCGGTCTAGATTTCCCTCGTCTATCCATCTCTGGATCATTCTCTTGAGGGAGATGCAATTATCCATGTCATACCTATGGTCCTTGTGGAAAGCACAATATTTTGAGGTGTCACGGGTGTATTTTGATATTTCATTGAGTGAACGAGGATTGGGTAGATTCACCAACAGCATGATCTCCATGATTGGCTTGGTGAGGGGGGTGAAAACCTCGGCTTTTTCAGTAGCCCAAGTTTTGTTCTTTCCCTTGTAGCCATTTCCGTTGGAAGCATGGTAAGTGCTAGCTGCCTCTATTTTTGGCTTATCAGATCTCTTCTTGCTTTTTTCTTCTGCCATAGCGATGGCGTAAGCCACGTTGTATAGATCAGATTTGGACTTAGGCTCCCTGGCGGAAATCTCATATATCAGCTGTCCGGATCTCAGTCCGGAATTAAAGCAGACAATCACCTCCCTGTCTGTCAGGCTTCCTCTACTTGGTCCGCCATAGCTCTGAATCTATTGTAATAACTCCGAGTGGTTTCATTCTTTCCTTGCTCGATGTTAGCAAGGCCAATCAACCTATTCTTCCTCTTCCATGCAGTGGCAAAATGGTCCAGGAACCTCCTCCTCATGGTTCTCCAGCTGTCAATGGTTCCCTTCTTTTGCTCACGGAACCAGGACAAAGCTGTTTCGGAGAAGGTACTAGCAAAATCTTTGCAGAGAATGTCATCTGCTTTGGTGAGGAGGGCCATAGTGGACTCAAAACTTTGCACATGGTCCCGTGCGTCGGTGGTTCCAGCATATTTATCAAAACTCAAGACTTTCAGGGCGGGATTGGGAGGTAGATCATTAATTTCCCGTGAGAATGGACGGGTGGCACTAGTATCATCTTCTTCCACTTCTTTCTTCCCATTTCCATTTCATCCAATCTCTTTTTCAAGAGCAGTAATTCTCTGGCATCAATCCCAGAGCTGAAGTGAGAGCTTCGGTGGGATCTTTCTTTCCTTCTTTGACCGTTCACCCTACTATGTTCTTCGGGTTCCTGATGGTTATCTCCATATCCAGATGGTGTTCTTTCCCTCCTAAGTCCCCTTTCAGGGTGAGGAGGGGTTCTGCGACGAGGAGGGCTCCTTGGCCAAAGAGGGCTCCTATGACGAGGAGGGCTTCTTGGCCGAAGAGGAGTGTTATGACGAGGAGGGGTGTCATGTTGAGGAGGGTAAAACGTCTGGCATGACTGAGCCTTGCTCGTAAGTCACCAGAGTTAACCTCCTGCTCCCTTTGATTGTTCAAGTGACTTCTCAAGTCTATCACGTTCCTCTCGTTTCCATGACCATTTGACCTATTACGAGGAGGAACCTCTTGGGGTTTTTGCTTAGCTCGGACAACAATGTCACGGTGAGGGGGATTTTGGCCACGAGGAAGATTCCCCTGACTTCTACGCCTGTCACCTTGACTTTCCCCTCCAAGGGAATTTCCAGTTCTTGTCGGCCTCATGAATTCAGCCAAATAATGCTCAGGATCCAATTGCAACATGGCATTTTGAGTTTTGTAAATACATTGCAAGGTCTCCATTTGTTGGTGCAAGAGTGTTCGACGGTCAATTTACTGGGTGGAAACCCCAGTTCCTCCCTTATCAGCGTTCCTCGTCCTTTGGCTATCAGCAGGTCTTTTTCCTCGCCGACGACGAGGATGGTTTGCAACAATTACCTCGGTTGCTGGCTGTACCCTGGGATGCAGAGTCATCCCTAGGGGCGGCAGCCCATCAATCAGCGGTGGTGGGGGAGGAAGCAGTTCTCCATTGGTGAGAGGAAGACCAGTCCTCACGTTAACAGGAATATCCTCCACATGAGTGTGATCCATTTCAGGAGTAATACAAATGGTAGGTCCTTCTTCCATTAGAATTAGGAGAGTGGGGCGGAACATAATTTTCAGGCAGACATAAATTTCCAGGTGATGATGTCCAAACGGACAACCCGGCCCGTCAACCAAGGGCCAAACAGACAAACGGGCTTTACCCGGCCCATCCGTGAGAGTAAACGGGCTAAAGCCCGGCCCGACCTGTCCGTTTTGAGGTATAATTATAAACTTTTATTAATTTAAGTAAATAAAAGTTTATAATTATAAATATTTAATTAAAGGAAAACAATTAAGTAAATACTATTTTTTTAACTACTTAACACAATATTTAACTAGTAAATACTATTTTTTGGGAATTTTCAGAAATTGATTTTGACCAAAATGCCCCTCAAACGAATTTATTAACGGATATATATGGGGACATTAAGGACATTTCACAAAAAAAAAGGGGCCAAACGGGCTTGGAAGCCCGCGGGCTATGCCCGACCCATCGCCCATATTTTTTTCGAAGCCTGTATCGTATAGTTAACGGGCCGACCACGGGCCACGACCAATACAACCACGGGCCAAAAAAAAAACCTACGGGCCTAAGCCCATTTTGGCCATCATCATTTCCAGGCGCATGGTGTTCAGGCGAACTGACTTTTCAGGTGGACTGAATCTTCAGGCGGAACAGAGTTTTTTCTGGCCAAACGGAATTTTTTCGGCTATTCAATGGGTGTTTCAAATCGTTTCCCGGCAATGGAACCAAACTGATGATGCCAAAAATGCTTGGATCAGCCCAAATTCAGCAGCAGGTTGTATCCTGGCAATTGAATAGCCTGAAAAAGATGAACAAACACGTAAACTTAGCCGGGACTTCACCAGCGAAGGACCTCCAACGTGAGAGTAAGTATTTGCCTTTAGAGAGAGAAATCAATTGACAAGAGCTTAGAGTCAAAAGATGTGTTACCAAAATAATGTAAGTTATGGCTTGTATATATAAGCATAGCATTGTATAATCCTTGTTGGATAGGAATGCATGTAGATAAAATTTTACTTCAAGGAGGAATATAACTGTTCAGTCCTTGTTGAAGGAGAATTCTTGTGAGATAATGTTATAATCCTAAGAGCATTATAATTGTTCACATGCCTTTTTTGAGTAGGATTGATAAATAACAATTTTGCACGTGCGCCGGTCAGGAGTCTCCTCGGCTTGTGTTGCCTGGTCGACTTTGATGATGCTTCGTCGATTATAGGACCCTAGTTGGGTCTTAGTCATTATGTGCCTGCTATATCTAGGTCGACATAAGGGAATGACGAGGAGGCAGTACGAGCAAAGGTAGGGAAGACCACTCACTTTGTCTTAATTGAAACTTGTATGGATTATATTTTGGGCCCAATTCATTGGAACTTGTCCGATCGCGGATCCACGTTCGTACCTTGGTTTATACTGTTCATAAGTTATTTTAACAAGAACATATGATGCCGAGAAATAAATAAGATCTATCGTTTTACATAATACATTTTAAAACCGATTTTTTTAATTTATTCTTGAATGTTAAATATAAAAAAATATTGTAAGATGAACATATGCTGCCGAGAAATAAATTAGAAGTATCATTATGCAAAATATATTTTAAACCGAAAAATAAATATTATTCTCGAATGTTAAAAATTTTAATGCTACATTTGCGGACTTTTTATATTGATTATTGATTATGGTTAATATTTGATAGAATAATTTTTTTTGAAGGGGTTTGATAAAGTAATCTTAAATTTTACAATTAATACCATCTTCACCTCTAGGGTTGAATTTTATGGGGACATGTAAATTATTGCAAACATTTAAGTATTTAAATAATTAGTTATAATTTAATTAATTAATTTAATAAAGGGTTGGTCTTACAAAAAACGTGTTTTTTCTGACACTTAGAAAAAACGTGTTTTGTTTTCCCCGATTTTGCAGTGCCAGTTTAACAATGTGCCAGTGTGACAAAATGCCAGTGCATGTGTAACAAAGTGCCAGTGTAAAAAAGTGTCAGTAACAAAGTGTCAGTGTAACAAAGTGCCAGTGTAATAAAGTGCCAGTGTAAAAAGTGTCAGTGCCAGTTTAACAAAGTGCCAGTGTTAGTGTAACAAAGTGCCAGTGTAAAAAAGTGCTTGTGCATGTATATTAAGTGTCAGTTTATAAACTAACACTGACACTTTATTACACTAACACTGGCACTTTGTTACACTAACACAAACACTTTGTTAAACTAACACTGGCACTTGTTTTACACTAGCACCGACACTTTGTTACACTAACACTGGCACTTTGTAACACTAACACTTACACTTTTTTACACTGACACTGGCACTATTTTACATTAACACCCACTTTTAGATGTGTAAACTTAATAATAAAAAACTCCAATTCAATCCATCCAACCTCAAAATTCTTTCTGACCCTAACATAAATTAAGGAGAGAAAATCAAAATAGAATGGCAGCAGTTTGATTGGGAGGTGCCGGATTGGGTGATAATACCCGGCGACAATTTGGGGAACATTTACGCCTTTTACAAAGGATTCAAAGAATTGGGTTTAGTCAATCGAATCCCTAGATTAGTTTGCGCTCAAGCAGCAAACACTTGCATTACAAATCAGGGTGGTCTGAATTTAACCCGGTGATAGCTAAAACGACATTTGGTCGGCCATTCAAATCGGCGATCCGATATCAATCGACAGAGCTGTTTTTGCTCTGAAGAATTCAAATGGGATTGTGGAGGAGGCGACAGAGGAGGAATTGATGGATGCGATGGCATTGGCAGATTTTACGGGAGAGCCGATATTTCAAAACCCGTTTTTTCTATTGTTCAGGAAAAAATGATTTTTTGTGAGATTTTGGCTTTAATAAATGAAGAATAATAAATTAAGAATGATGTTATCACGTGATTTTGGAGAAAAAAACATTTAACTTGATGTTGTCAAAGTCACAAGATGATTCAGCAATAATATTTTAATAACATTTAATAGATACTCCCTCCGTCCCAGGTAATTGCAAACTTAACTTTTTGGGTGTGGAAATTAAGAAAAAGTGATGTAAGAAAGAGAAAAAGTTAAATGTTGTGAGTATGAAAAATTAAATAGGAGAGAAAATGAGTGGGAGGAATAGTGAGGAGAGAGAATGTTGTGAGTGTAAAAGTGAAGTAGGAGAGAGAATGAGTGGGTGAAATAGTGAATATTCTTTGCCATTTTGGGAAGTTTGCATTTACGTGGGACGAACCAAAATAGAAATAAGTTTGCATTTACGTGGGACGGAGGGAGTACTTAATATTGCTTGAGCTTAAGCTCATTGGCTCTAATCTTTTTTACTTCTCTTACCCTCTTTTGCCCTAGTTTTTCATATATGAGGTTTTGCTTAAACTCTATAAAATTTATACAGCACTCCCTCCGTCTCGGCTTAAGCTTCACGATTTTGGGAGTGACACAAAATTTAAGAAAAGTGTTGAGTGAAAAATGGTTGTGAGAGAGAATAAGTGAGTGTGTATGACAAGTGGGACCCACAATTTAAATATGTGAGGGGAAAAAGTTAGTGGATATGACAAGTGGACCCCACAATTTATGAATGTGAGTATGAGAAGTGGGGTATGTATAATAGAATATTAATAAACCTTTTCCATTTTAGGAATGGTGAAGCTTTTGCCGAGACACCTATCTATCTATTATAATATAATGGCTGAAGTGATTTTAGCACATGAGTTTCCCGCCCAGCAATAAATAGAACATTCTAGAGTTGCGTTGATCCAACGTACAAGATAAGCTACTGTACTTTCGTATTCCGCTTTTTCTTCTCCCTCTCTCTTCTCCCTCATCCAGCGTCACTTCCAAAAATCATCCAGGTTGGTTGCTGCCGCCCACTTTCTATTCTTCCATTGTCTCCGCCATTTCACAGCGCCTCTCCTCACCCTCATCCCTACGCTCTCTCTCCCTCTCTACAAACGCCGTCGTCGCCTCCCTCTTCCCCCTAACATTCACGCCCTCTGCATTGAACGTCGTCATCGGCTCTCTCTTTCGGAAAGTCTATCTTTTTCGATAGCCTCAATCGGGGTCATGGAAGCCGAGCAGAGGTCAGATTTTCGTTCTAATTTTCACTATTTAGCTGTCTTTAGGGTTAATTTCTGGATAATTTCCTTTCTCCCAAACCCTAATTTCACAATTTCTCTAATCACATGAGCTGTAGCAACTGCTTCTCCTTCAGGATCGGTACCATTATCTCTATTTGATATCTGTTGGTTTAATTTCATCAACTTATTAACTCATAATTCCTTGTATAATTATGTTCTTTATTTTCTTTTGCTTATAGATTGGGATAAGTAGAGCTAATAGAATTACTTTTACTCCCTCCCCGTTTAAGGTAATTCAAATTTGATTTTACAGAACATTTTCTATTATATTTTTTTGCCCAAAAATTATTATTTACCACCTCTGTCTCAAAATGAATAACCAATTTTTTATTTATTTTTTCAAATATTTTCTTGATAAAAAATGAAAGCCATTTTTTTTTTCAAATTTGAGCAAATTTGAATTTTTTTGGTCATTCATTCTGAAACGGGAACGCAGGGTGTATGTTTTTTTCTTTTTATATTTTTATCTCGAAACAGGGAGTTCGGGTGTACCCAGTTAAGTGTTTCCAAAATCAAAGTGGACAACATTTGACAAAAAATAGTGCTGTTGAGCAGTAAGTGATTCACTCTGTCATTTATTTTTTAAAAATAAAATCCCTTGAGCTTTCTTGATTTGTTGTTTATCCGTAACATGTTTTTTTTGTTTTCTTTTCCAAAATTATCAATTTTGCATTGCACTTCGGATGTAGTTTATATAGTATGTATTAGGACCTATTCGTGACCACCATGTGACCCGCATATTTCTAACACAAAGGAAACCAGGAGATCTCTGAAAACTTCTCAAATTATCCTCCAAGTGACCTTAGGGGGAAGCTGCACTTATCAGTAGGTAACTCAAGTCTTAAGGGTAAAAGGGGCATCATTTGCGGGGAGATCACACCCTCTTGGGTTGGGACACTAGAGGTCTTAGCCAACTCAAGGGGCAAAACTTTCAACACCCCCACTCCGAGTGCTAAGCTCACTATTTTTTGCCTTCCACCTAAGCTCTGGGTATTTATGCTTCCCATTCATTCTTTGCTTTCACCTTCGTTGCTTTAACCTGATTGCTTCATAAAGTGTGTGATGACGATGCACCTTACGAGCCCCTAAGAAACACTAACTTCAACTTATTATTTGTAGTTTTTTCTCAAGAAATAAATAGAATTATATGTCAGAATATAATAATATTGAGCAAGATATGGTTAAAGATTGGGTGGCAATTGCTTATTCGGTGTTATCCATTAATGTTTTAATGCTTTAGGCTATTGTACAATGTAACATATTGGTACAAAAAATTAATTCTTATTGGATGACACCCATGGATAACTATTGCCACACCTAGATTTCTCTTTTCTGAAATGCGACTCTTTTTTTTTTCTCAGACGAGTATGGTAAGTGCAACTATTTTTTTGGGATGAAGTGTGTAGTATATCATCTACGGGGAGATCACACCCTCTTGGGTTGGGACACTAGAGGCCTTAGCCAACTCAAGGGGCAAAACTTTCAACACCCCCACCCCGAGTGCTAAGCTCACTGTTTTTTGCCTTCCACCTAAGCTATGAGGTATTTATGCTTCCCATTCATTCTTTGCTTTCACCTTCGTTGCTTTAACCTGATTGCTTCATAAAGTGTGTGATGACGATGCCTCTTACGAGCCCCTAATAAACACTAACTTCAACTTATTATTTGTAGTTTTTTCTCAAGAAATAAATAGAATTATATGTCAGAATATAATAATATTGAGCAAGATATGGTTAAAGATTGGGTGGCAATTGATTATCTGGTGTTATTCATTAATGTTTTTAATGCTTTAGGCTATTGTACAATGTAACATATTGGTTCAAAAAATTAATTCTTATTGGATGACACCCATGGATAACTATTGCCACACCTAGATTTCTCTTTTCTGAAACGCGACTCTTTTTTTTTCTCAGACGAGTATGGTAAGTGCAACTCTTTTTTTGGGACGGAGTGTGTAGTATATCATCTGCGGGGAGATCACACCCTCTTGGGTTGGGACACTAGAGGCCTTAGCCAACTCAAGGGGCAAAACTTTCAACACCCCCACCCCGAGTGCTAAGCTCACTGTTTTTTGCCTTCCACCTAAGCTATGGGGTATTTATGCTTCCCATTCATTCTTTGCTTTCACCTTCGTTGCTTTAACCTGATTGCTTCATAAAGTGTGTGATGACGATGCCCCTTACGAGCCCCTAATAAACACTAACTTCAACTTATTATTTGTAGTTTTTCTCAAGAAATAAATAGAATTATATGTCAGAATATAATAATATTGAGCAAGATATGGTTAAAGATTGGGTGGCAATTGCTTATCCGATGTTATCCATTAATGTTTTTAATGCTTTAGGCTATTGTACAATGTAACATATTGGTACAAATAATTAATTCTTATTGGATGACACCCATGGATAACTATTGCCACACCTAGATTTCTCTTTTCTGAAACGCGACTCTTTTTTTTTTGTCAGACGAGTATGGTAAGTGCAACTCTTTTTTTGGGATGGAGTGTGTAGTATATCATCTGCGGGGATATCACACCCTCTTGGGTTGGGACACTAGAGGCCTTAGCCAACTCAAGGGGCAAAACTTTCAACACCCCCACCCCGAGTGCTAAGCTCACTGTTTTTTGCCTTCCACCTAAGCTATGGGGTATTTATGCTTCCCATTCATTCTTTGCTTTCACCTTCGTTGCTTTAACCTTATTGCTTCATAAAGTGTGTGATGACGATGCCCCTTACTGAATGAACGGCCTCTGGAATAATTTTAAATAATTTTTCTTTGTTTGTTTTGTTTTTTCCTTTTTTTGAAAATTTTGGGAGTCGCCACGCCGTTTTTAAAGGAAAACATTGAGAAACCTATTTTTAAAGAGATTTTGAGTTCGGGGATCTGGTTACGTGTTTGGGAAGAACTTGAGAGTTCACCCTACACGCCTCTTTCGAGACTTTCAATCAAACATTGGACAGTTATAATCATTCAAAGTGTGTGTGCAATATGTGTCAACAAGCAAGGCATGCAAATCTGGGATTTCATTGATGATATAAGGACTGGGTACAACTTGTGAGCCATGATAGGGGGCCACATCCTTTACATATGATGACTTGCATTACAAGGCAAGGGCTGGGAACAGTCTGCTCAGGAAGCTCTGATGTCGTCCGACACAGGACTTCCCACAAAGGGGATGTCGGACGACAGAAGGCCTCATGGTCAGATTGTCCCTTACAACAATAAGGCTGCTCTGGAATTGGAACCACATTATTGTAAATAAGAAAAGACACTATTTAGGGTCTAAGTTCAGTTTGGGGTTGATTGGAGCGAACAAAGTCACGATTGACTTTTAATGATACGGATGTCATATGACATAGGACATCCGAAGTTGTCCATGTCATATGGCAAACCGCCTCCATCAATTTATTGCACTCAAACAGGCCTTAGACACTCCAAATAGTGGCTAATGAGCCAAAGTTACTTAGGCATACTTTGAGTTACAAAAGGGGGTCAATCTTGACAGATCTGAAGTCCTAGAAAAGCTTTACAGCCTTCTGGGAACTCTATGTCGTATGACACAGGACCTCTTGAGAGTCCTGTGTCGTCCGACATGAGCAGCCTATTTCAGTGCCCTTCAGTCTGGTTGATTTCCCTTTTGTTCCCAAGGCAAACCAAGTTACATTTATTAACTGAAAGTAGTCAAACAGTAATATTACGTGAGTATTATGGGAGGATCACATGTCTTTAATGGTCAAATGTGATGAATCACATATCTATGGCCATTTTTGTGTAGCCATCACCTCCAAACTCAATGGAAACTAGTAAAGATTCAAACTTTGATGGTGCTAATGTCACCAAATATTCAGATCTGAGGTGGGGAGAAGTGAATATGGAAGATTCACCTCTCCACCACCTTTATCATGCAAAATCCCCCAATATTTCACATAATATTAAAGCAAGTAAGCATGAAAGATGATGTAGATGTATGCAAGAGTTGATCAGAGAAAGGAAGAGGGTTTAGTGGCTACCTATTGTAGTCTACAAGGTAAGAACACCAATAGTATGGTGCTTACCCCTTCAACACACCAACAAGGAAGGTTTTCTTTGGATCTTGGCTTGGGTATGTATATGTATGAGGAGGTAGTTGAGTATGTGTATGAGAGAGAGAGGATGAGACTCTATTTTGATAGAGTTTCCCCCCTTACTAAGATCTCTCCAAAAAGTCCCCTCTTGAAATGATCAGCCATGCCTTGTATTTATAGGCAGGCTGATGGGAAGCTCCATGTCGTCCGACAGAGGGAGTTAAACCGCCTTAGTGTCATCCTATGTCGGACGACAGCGTACAACTTTTTGGCACAGTTGGGCCGAATGGATGGCAGGCCCAATGGGTTGAGTGGGCAATGGGATAATTGGACTCAAATTGCATTTTAGCAAGCACATAAGCCCAAAAATCAAGGAAAGTGGACCCAAAATATGAGTTCGGGTCGGGGTACTCACAGAGCCCCTCGGCGACGTCACTTCCACGGGAAGTGGGGTCATCGACACAATGAGAATCCCGAGCCGGACACGAACGACGGGGAAAAGAGATGACCAGGATGGTCAAGTGGCTGGACCTCTTATGAAAAGGATTCCTACGTATCCCGTGGGGGAATCAAGTCGAATCGTAGTTCGTTAAAGAGGTGGCGCCAATGAAAGGCTGCGGGCTTTGTGCCCAAAAGTGACTGTTCCAAGGGGAGTCACCCCGAAGATTGACTGTTCCAAGGGGAGTCACCCCGGAGATGGGTGTTTGCACCCGAGATTGACTGTTCCAAGGGGAGTCACCCCGAAGATTTGACTGTTCCAAGGGAAGTCACCTCGAAGATGGGTGTTTGCACCCGAGATTGACTGTTCCAAGGAGAGTCACCCTGAAGATGGGTGTTTGCACCCGAGATTGACTGTTCCAAGGGGTGTCACCCCGAAGATGGGTGTTTGCACCCGAGATTGACTGTTCCAAGGGGAGTCACCCCGAAGATGGGTGTTTGCACCCGAGATTGACTGTTCCAAGGGGAGTCACCCCGAAGATGGGTGTTTGCACTCGAGATTGACTGTTCCAAGGGGAGTCACCCCGAAGATGGGTGTTTGTACCCGAAATTGACTGTGTCTGAGGGGAGTCACCCCGAAGATGGGTGTTTGCACCCGAGATTGACTGTTCCAAGGGGAGTCACCCCGAAGATTTGACTGTTCCAAGGGGAGTCACCCCGAAGATGGGTGTTTGCACCTGAGATTGACTGTTCCAAGGGGAGTCACCCCGAAGATTTGACTTTTTCTTTGGGGGGTCACCCGCGATTTGACTTTTTCTTTGGGGGTCACCCGCGATTTGACTTTTTCTTTGGGAGTGACCCGCGATTTGACTTTTTCTTTGGGAGTCACCTGCGATTTGAATTTTTCTTTGGTAGTCACCCGCGATTTTGACTTTTTCTTTAGGAGTCACCCGCGATTTGACTTTTTCTTTGGGAGTCACCCGCGATTTGACTTTTTCTTTGGGAGTCACCCGCGATTTTGACTGTTTCGATGGGGAGTCACCCCATGATTTGACTTTTTCTTTGGGACTCACCCGCGATTTTGACTGTTTCGATGGGGAGTCACCCCGAGAATTTGACTATTTTTCTTTGGGAGTCACCCGCGAATTTGACTTTTTTCTTTGGGAGTCACCCGCGAATTTGACTATTTCGATGGGGAGTCACCCCGATGATTTGACTTTTTTCTTTGGGAGTCCCCCGCGAATTTGACTGTTTCGATGGGGAGTCACACCGATGATTTGACTATTTTTCTTTGGGAGTCACCCGCGAATTTGACTTTTTTCTTTGGGAGTCACCCGCGAATTTGACTGTTTCGATGGGGAGTCACCCCGATGATTTGACTATTTTTCTTTGGGAGTCACCCGCGAATTTGACTTTTTTCTTTGGGAGTCACCCGCGAATTTGACTGTTTCGATGGGGAGTCACCCCGATGATTTTGACTGTTTCGATGGGGAGTCACCCCGATGATTTGACTATTTTTCTTTGGGAGTCACCCGCGAATTTGACTTTTTTCTTTGGGAGTCACCCACGAATTTGCTGTGTGGGGAATCTGTACGGTCTTCCGGACCGGGTAGTTTATAGCCATTCCGGGCTAAGGATCTTGGTAATGATCTTGTGAAAGACTGAGAGAGGTGGGCATTTAAACCCAAATGAAGTGGTGAATTCTGATGATAGGCAGTCAAATGGACTGACAAAATTGACCAGGGGCAAAAGAGGAAAATCGCCCCTTCTGGACTATGGATGTCGTCCGACATGGGGCTTTCCCCAAGTTGTTTTAATTAAAACAGTTAGGTCGTAAGACAGAACCCATAAATTGCATCCTCCGCCGAGTTCAGAGAGAGAAAGAGAGAAAATTTTTGAAAGTTTCTCCCTCCAATTTTGATTTTAATCAAGAATTGATAATGCCTCCGCGAGCGGAATCGAGAAGGAACGTGCAAAGATCGTTGTCCGAGAGGAGGAAGCTCGTCGATCGGAACAAACAGAAGAAATTTCCGAAGGGAAATGGGCTTTATCCGGGCCTTGATTTTCATACTTCCACCATGGAGCGAATGGGGGTAAGTATTCTGAACCATCGAACCTTCCCTTTTCCTTTCCGAAATTGGATTTATAGGGCTCGAGATAGAATTTGGGGAAATCGCACCCAAAAGAATGTTGCATGCTTGGCATGAGATGCATTGTTTTGAAAAGATTTTTCTTTTTCTTCTTTTGAGAGAATTGGGTGATTTTTTGAAAATGCACATGAATGAATGCACACATTGTTATGAGTATGTTCTGATACCTGTGCTGTGCTACCTGCAGGCTTTGCGGACCAAGGGGTCCCTTGAGGCGATTGCCACGATTTGGGGCCTTCTTCCCGGTTCTTCTGATTTGCCGGACAGTCCCAAGGGCTTGATTTTTGCTGCTGGTCTCGGACCATTCTTTACTGTCGTTGGAGATTTTGGGGACACGCCTAGGAGCGTGGAGCTGGTGCGGGCCTTCAGGCAGTACTGGTGGGACTCTACCCACACTTTTCATCTGTCTTGGGGTGAGTCGACCATCACTCCCTATGATTTTACCGTCATTACTGGTCTGCGGTTCACGGGCAGACCTATCTTTTCTGAGGATCCTGGTGTCCTGAGCCCGGACGCCATTAGAGCATTGACTGGCCTGACCCTTCGTCCGAAGGGCAATGGGGTCCCACTGGCGGATTTGCATTCGGCTTTGACGCATCAGTGTCGTCTCTTCTCTGAGGGTGTTGCTACAGTTACGGCTGAGCAGTTGGCGAGGACCTTTGTCTGGGCTGGATTTTCCGACACCCTGTTCTGTAATGCCTCTACGACGGCATTGACTCTTCTACTAGAGCCTCTTCGAGACTGGAGCCAGGTATCCACCTTTTCGTGGGGCGAGGCCGGCTTGGCTCAGGTGTATAGAGGCCTGGATGAGGTGAGCAGAGGCAGTGTGACCTATTTGGATTTCTATCAGACTGTTCTGGAGGTAAGCTCTTTTATTTTTTTCGCACATTGATTGCTGCATTGACTTTTCTGCCATCATTGCATCACTGCTGCTGCACACTGAAAGCTTTCTGTCTTTTGATTTCAGGTGTGGGCCTATGAGGTGTTTGGATGTTACGCCTGGACCGTGCCTGAGAGGATTGCTGCAGATTTGTTCCCTGCTATCCGCCGGTGGACTTTTGGGGCGAGGGAGAGCCGGAGATTGGATGGGGTGAAGCCCCGGAAGACTGCTTGTTATCATGACACGATGATTGCCCGGAGGGGCACGCCAGCTGGGTTGAGGCTGTTTCCCTGGCATGGCAGGTACGGTGAGGATGTAGTTGGTGATACTGCCTTGGTGACTCGGACGAGGAGGCTTTTGATCGGCCTGGAGGGAGATGCCCTGTACTTGGGAGAGAGAGTCTGTAGGCAGCATGGTTATGGCGCTGCCGCTCGCATCCCTCATGATCCTCCTGCGGAGATTTGGTATACCCGGGCCCTGCCTGATTTGGAGCGGTTGCGGACCGGTATTGACGCCGAGAGTTGTCTGATGATGGGGATTATGGCCAGTTCGTCTTTACTCGGCTAGTGACCCCTCAGGTTATAGCTGCTAGGAGGGCAGCGGGGATGCAGGTACCGATGCCTCCCCAATTCTTTGAGTACGAGGCTGGGGGTGCCATCCGTCGTTCCTCTTTTGACTTGTCTGAGACTCAACCACATTTATGGCTTCCCCGCGGGACTACCTCTGTGAACATTTTTTTCTTTTCTGCTTTGTTCAAGCCTTTTACTGCTTTACTGTCTGTATTGATTGCTTCTGACTGCCTCTTTTGTTTCCATTGAACAGGTCCCAGCAAAGACCTACAGGGCGATGGCCAAGGCGCTCACCGGGGCTGTGAAGATGCTGCGCAGTTTCAGAGGAGCGCAGAACATTGGAAGGGGAGATGCAGCTCCCAACCTGGCGACGTCGTGCCTCCGAAGAAGAGGCACAGGCCGGCCTTGGCTCCTTCTAGCTCACAGGCGGGTGGGTCGAGTCAGCAGCCCCAGCCTGATGATGATGATGGCGAGGACGATCCTTATCAGCCCCCTTATTCTACAGTGCCCGAGTGGCACAGATATTATGGCGAGCCCCGGCCTTGGGCCCAGTATGAGGATGATGATGAATCTGACGGCGAGATTCATGAGGCACGGGAGGGTGGCGGCGACGGCTAGGAGCAGAGCGGCTCTGGGGAGGAGGTGGGCAGCGTCCAGGATGACAGCGGCTCCGAGGAGGATGAGGAGGATGATTTCGAGTCGGAGTGATCACGACGATCCCCTTTTGTCATGCTTTGGATCCTTTTAGGGAGAGAGAGGAGATGCATGCACTATTTTTGTTCTTTTGGGTTGTAAAACAAGTATTTTATTGCATTTTGTATTTTGACAACTAAAATATTTGCTTATTTGTATATTTGTTAGTTCATATGCACAAGTCTGTCCCAAGAAAGGCACAAAATGGTGGTTTTCGATGTGATTGGGTGCTTTTGCGATTTTGTATGTGATTGGGTGATGTTTATGTATCTGTGGGTATGTTAGATATGCCGGATCCTCTCCCATGGGCTTGATGAATGAAAGGGAGTGTTTATGTATGGTTTTCTGGTGTTTTGGACAGGTTTGGGTAGACCTTTGAGCAAGCATTGGGCTGCTAGGGGTTCTTTGCGATGCGGTATTCTTTGCCGATGGGACTTTCCGTGTCGTTCGACACAGAACTCCATGGAACCTTCCTCTCGTCCGACATGGAGGGTGCAGGAGACAGGTTTCTTGATCGAAGAAGCCCGGCCAAAGATTTAAAAGGAGGCAGACTCATAAAAAGCATATTCCGGCAGTCACAGCAGACTTCAAACTGGTCTTCCACCCCGAAATTAGCCCCAAGATTCGACCTTTGACCCGAAATGGAACATTATAACGACAGATCTAAGACCAAAGAACGTCAATTTCATTCCGATCTCATAAATCTAACCCGCCATCATCGTAGCAACAATAGGAGGGTTATTGACCAACGATATGGGTTGAGATGCATCTGGGCATTAAAGGAGTGGGCGGTAGATTGGAATCTTCTCCGAGCCACGTCTAGATACTGGGACTGCGAGAGGCATGTCTTTACCCTTTCATATAATGACTTTACACCCACCATTGAAGAGTTTCGTGTGCTGACCGGGGGAGCTGAGCTCAGAGATGCGGTCTTCCCACGAGATCCACGACCCTTGACTGAACAGTTGGCCGATTTCTTGGAATTTCACACGGAGCAGGTATCTGATCTGATTCTCGATTTGTCTTTCATTGACCTGGCCCAGATAGCCCGATTGGCTGTATCGCATCCGGAGCTTTTTGATTTATCCACGGCCATGGATATCTTTATGCTGATTATGATCTCCCTATACTGCTTTTGTGAGTATGACGGGGTATGCTCCGGTTTACTGCTAGGAGTTGTTAGGCAGATGCGGGGTCTTCGAGGTACCACATTGACTGAGATCCGACCCGGGCAGGGAGAGAGAGACATAGTTCCCATTTTGCTGGTAGAGACTTATCATGGGATGGACCGACTGGCTGGAGGGTCATTGCACATGGGGCGCGACAGCCCCAGTCTCTTATCATTGTGGCTTTTTGAGCGGTTGAGACTTATCTCTCCATTACCCGCAGGGCAGACTGCAGCACCCTGGGTTACGCAGCAGAGGTGAGTGGCTCCGGAGGTTTTACAGGAGAGCTGGCAGAGGCGATTGGCCAGGTATACTACCAATGATATCCAGTACTGGGTTCCCGGATGGAGGCTTGAGGCCATGAGTGGCAGGCAGGATGACTCTGCTGTCGTGAGGTTGCCGGGATTACACTTCTCATCATTTAGCATCCCCTTGCTTGTTCAGAGACAGTATGGATACCCACATGTAAGTACCCAAATCTGGCTCATGCCTTCCGGTTAAATTTCCCGGCAATTTCGGTAAGTTTCCCGGTAATTCCCCGGACCTTCCTAGTGTTCCGGAAATGTCCTGGAACAGTCCCAAATTAAATTAGGGCTGAAGGGAGCCTTCCTAATTAAGAAAACACGTTTTTCTTAATTAGGAAGAAGGTTCTAGAATAATGCCACCTTGCATGGTTCTAGAATGCTGAGTCATTGTGGATAAGCCCGCGGTGCATTAGCCCAAGGTCTCTGGCCGCACGGCTTCATTAGCCTTATCCAGACTGCCTATAAATAGAGCCCTCCTCTACCCATTTCGAAAACAACAACAATACACACAATCCATAGCAATACACTCAGTCACTCCCAAGACGTGAAGAATATTGGTGAAGGCTCAAGAAGGTGAAGAAGAAGGCCAAGAAGCTCCCTCCCTCCTCCTTGAAGATCCAAGACCAATCTCTCCTCCTAGCTCCGACCAAAGAAGCAAAGGAAGCAATTGGTAACATCGCACGCCCTAACCTTGCTTTTAATTGATATACTTGCTCATTGCATTCATATATCTTGCTTGGGACTTGGCATTCATAGTTAAAGATCACATCTTTATCACCCCCTTTCCCCTTTTGCATGCATTAAGACCTCATTTGTCATAAAAATGTAGTCTTTTTTCATAAAGGTGTATCCTTTGCACCTAAAACTTCCATTTTCAAATAAAAAATGTCATTTTATGCATCATTTGCATATAAAAATCCAATCTTTTCAATAAAAATGCATCCTTTGCATTCAAAACCCCTTGTTCAAGCATCATTTGCTTTAAAGACCATGTCTTTACCATAAACTAGCATCATATGCTTTTCAAAATGCAATCTTTATGCATCATTTGCATAATGAATGCCAATTTCTTCAACAAAAATGCATCATTTGCATAAAAATCAAATCTTTATGCATCATTTGCAATAAAGATTATTTCTTTAAACTAAGTGCATCATTTGCAACCCAAAAATGTCATCTTTTCATTAAAGTGTCATTTTTCATCATGCATTTCCCCTATCCCCCAACCTTGGAACGGACCGGTGTAAAAGATCCTATCTTTACATCGTTCCTTCCATTAAAGGTTCCATATTTCTTTAGAAAGGGATACCTTGAACCCTATATCTCCGATTATCGCTTAAGAAAGAGTATGAAGCCTCCATACGAGCTCGACCGTCTTAAAGCGTAGGATTGATGGGCTAAGGACCCTCCTTTTCTAAAGAACCTCATCTTTGACCAAAGAGAGTCATTCTCTCGATCACGCAAGTCCCGAGGGTCCCGAGGTTTAAAATGCGATGATCACAAGTCATAAGATGAGGACGGGATCATAATCCCAAATACATAAAATTCCAAGGAATCCGGCGACAACCAATAAATGGTTTGTACGTCCGGAAGACAACTTGGGACATTCCCCCTTATTTTCAAACACATGCACACAAGAAAGCACGCAAGCAAGCACGATGCGAAATCTTGGGAGACTTGCTCCGGCAAGGCACTTTGGGTGAACGCCAAACGTTCTTCCCGAGGGTAACTTAACCTCCGAACCCAAGTAAAAACCTTTTTCAAAGTTTTGAGGTAATCAAAATGGCGTGGCGACTCCGTTTTCAAATAACTCGGATGTCTTCAAACTCGCGTGAATCCAACACAAAATTTGGGCACCACATTCCACGGTTTGGCGACTCGTGGGGATATCCCAAAGGAGAAAAGCTTTTATTTTCAAAACAAAAAAATCGATACTCGGTATATAGGTGGTAACCACTTACCCTTCCTGTACACTCCCTGACGTGGGAGTTGGGATAACCGGTGGTTTAACAATCCACGTACCAGTATCCCTTTTCGAAAAAAAATAATTTTGAAAAAAAAAATAAAAGAAAGCTTTTCCCTTTGAGCGGGTTAGACTCCCATCGCCGATTTCATTAATCGTGCTTGCTTTCTTTACCATGCATTGCATCATTTGCATCTTGGAATCTGTGCATACTTTGAAACGGGAAATAACCCGAAAAATAGCAAAAGGAGTGGAACCTGGAAAATTGATCCATGCAGTCGTACGGCTCAATCCTCATTGGATTCGGCCGGGCGACCTCAGTGGCAATTCCACCAGGAAAAATCATGGTTAATCTGGCAGTCCTAGCAGCTTGGGGCTACTCAGCTCCATGACTGACTAGGGCTCCCAGAAAATTTACGTGCTTATGTGTTGCATTTTCCCCGTCCCGAAAATCATTCCTTTAAAACACATTATGAAAATCTCTGTTTTAACTCAAAAAGGAACATTTTTAGGAAGACCGCACACTACGCGCACCTGATATATCCTGTACACTTTTGCACGCACGTCCTTCAAACCCGAGGGTGGTTCAGTGCCGATCACGGACTGACCTTACGATGCTCCCGGGCGCGCACGGAATCATCCCAACCTCCCCATGGCGGCCGGTGTCGACCAATGCACGGTCAGGTGTCACACGTTTCAAAACCGTGACTTTTGGTTGGTTTTTGGTCTAGTCCGTGTCATATAGCCCAGTTGCATACCCACGTAAAGGTCAAGCCTTAGCTCATAACGGAAGCCAAGATTTTCGCTCAAGCGAAATTCTGCCGAAATTCCGACAAGGAAAAATCGGTGGGATCTTGACTCCGACATTGACTATTGACCTTGACCCGCACGGAATGCGTAAGAGTCAAGACCGAGTCTTTGCCAAAAATCAAAAGATCTTTCGCTCAAGCGAAGCTCTGCCAAAATTCCGACAAGGAAAAATTGGCAAGATCTTGGCCGGCATTGACTTCGATTCCGACTCACGCACTGCGTATGCAACGAAGTTCAATGTGACCTTTGTGTCATCAGGCTTTTTACCGCCCCGACCCATGCCTATTATTCTCTCGGACATTACGAAAGTCAAAAACCGTCATTCGCTCAAGCGAAACTCGTCAAAGATCCGTCGAGGCGAGAGAGACGAGACTTTCCCGGTATTGCCTTGACTATAATCCGCATCGCTCGTGCGTTGAAAAGTCCTATGACCCGCTAGACCCGATAGGAGCGTTCTTTACTCTCGGTCGGTGGGATCCGCGTGCCCTATAGGACCCTCGCCGGGGTCCACCACAGGAGGTCGAAATACGGGTGGAATACGAGGGGCTTATAGACGTAGTGACGGAACCCACGATCCGGGATCTAGAGTAGTTATGAAAAAAGAAGGGCGAGAATCCCTTTTCCAACCAAATAGATATTAATAAAAGACAACTGTTTTAAGTAAACTTGAAGATTCTAATTTGCATATTGCTTGAGCCTTGACTAAACACCTACCCAGAGTCTAAACCTTTCCTATCCCTTTCCCGGCGAGAAAGAAGTGGGTGAGAACACCGGGTCGGCGACTTGTTAGCGCGAGAATCCTCGGATAGGTTCGCGAGAATCCTCGGTTTCGAGAATCGAGAATGGCCGATTTGACGAGAGAACAGTCTTTGGTTTGGGTAACCGAGATGACTAGGGAAGAAGAGCTAACCTTAGCCACTGGAAAACGATCGTAAGGCCCATGAGGAACAGCAAGCCACGCTCATTGAAGCGCTTCGTCGTCATGGAGTTCAAATAGTGGTCGAGCCCAGCGGTTCCTTGGTGATGATAGAAGATGAGCCTCCGAAGCGGCCATCTCGGCTCCATCAACCTATAACCAATGCCCTCCTCCATCCTCATACGATCCCTTATCCGGGATTACCCCTCTTGATCCTTTCCAACATCTCAAGCCATCGGGATCCCGACACCCTCACCTCCTCAAATGAGACCCGGCTTTGTTCCCTATCAACGAAAGCAAACGCCTCGGCTATCCCGGTTACGCGGCCTCTGCATTACCCCATGGGATTCACTCCCTCTCCTCGGTATGGGCCATCCCGAGGCATTCCCTAGGCCTCAAAATCAGCTCAATGATCCTTACAATTCATGTCTGCCACAGCGAGATCTTCCACCTCCAACTTTGCCAACGGTACCCCGGGAGGTTCCGTATCCTTTTCCTACTTCGGAAATTATGAGCCTAATTCCTATGCCTCAGGCCCGTCTCACGGGAACACGGGACTGGTCAAGTTTACACTTACTTCCCCTCGAAGATCCCCAAGCCTTGGTACCGGCTACCACATTTGTGCCACCTCTTGTCCTTCCACCCAAATCGAGATAAGCCTTCTCAGGAATCAAGCAATCCTAAACCATCCCCAGACTCCGACATGGCTTGGCTAATGGAACAAGTTAGGTCCATGCAAGAGAAGTTTGGGGAAATAGACACCAAGAGGACGGCATACCGGATCACCGATCCCGGCCAAAGTTGTCCCTCTCCCTCCAAAATTCCGAATGCCGAGAAATTGAAAAGTTCAACGGCGGATTGTCCCGGACTCACATTGAAAGCTACATTCTTGCCATGAGAGCCAAAGATTGTACACGGCAACAAATGGCCGATCATTTTCGGTTATCATTAAAAGGTTCGGCTCTTAGGTGGTTCTGCATGTGAAACCGAAGCCCGAGCTACTTGGGACCGAGATCAAGGAAGCGTTCCTAGAAAAGTATAAGGCCAATTTGAATTGGGAAACCAGTAGAATGACCTACGGGGTACCCTACAACGTTCGAGATGAGCCGGTAAGTGAATTCTACAAGAGATGGAATTGGAAGCTCGGTGAAATGATGACCCCACTCAATGAAGAGGAGCAGATGGAGATCTTCCAATCTTGCTTGAAACCTCAACTAAGAGTCCAAATTGGCAATTACTACTATCCCGACCTTCGGGCAATGGTAAATGCCGGCACCAAGTTTGAGAATGCCTTCAATATGGCCCGGCCACGAGGCAGCCAGTTCTTATCGCTACAAAGCACCGGTGTCAAATGCCCAGTGTCACTGTGAAAGGAAAAAGAAGTGATTGGCGCTGTTAATTACATTCGAGAATGAGAAAGCGGGACGAGAATGCGAGGCCAAGGCTTTGCAAAGCCAAAGCTCCCTTTCTATCTTCTTGAAGATTTCGGAATGCCACTAGAAAAGGTCTTCGACGGTTTGGTAGCCAGGACTCATCGGACCTTTGGAAAGCTGGAAGCCAGGGAACCCCGGTATCGAGAATGGACGAGACCAAACATTGTCGCTTTCACAATTATCATGGCCATAACACTAATGATTGCACCTACACGAAGCTCACGATCTCTCGCCTAGTTGAAGAAGGCAAGTTAGAACCACCTCGGGGTCCCAATGTGGTCAAGAATCCTCTTCACCTTTAACAATCGAGTCAACATGATCGAGTTCGGAGGAACGAATGGAAACGGTTTTGGAAATCCAGAGGTCATAGATATCCTGAAATTCAATATTCCTTATCTTTGAATTACGGGGAAATGGAAAGATCGATTAATGCCGCCGCCATGGAGGGACGGTTTGGACCCATAGTCGGAGCTGATTTCGTTAATGTTGTCGAGCTCGGCCTCTTTTCTACGACATCGAACCGGTAACCATGGTCAAGATTACGAAGAAAGGCTCACTTATGAAGGCTGCGAGTTTGAAGTAAAACAAGCCATGTTAATGAAAGTCTCTCAGAACCCTTCATTACCCATGATGAGCATAATGTGTTTGTAATGGCTCTTACTACTCCCGAGGATCATTCCCAACCCCTGTTTGGGAAAAGGTAGAGAGAAGAATGAACAAGCCGGAAGACTTTTGGGATGAAGAAAGGCGTATCTCGGATCTTTGAAAGCACAACCGGTCCTCTTGCCCCCGGAGGTACAAATGGATGAAGTTAAGTTCGAAAGGAGATTCCGCCGGATCGGTAGAGTACTTCCTATGGAATTGGTGTCGAAAAGGCAATAATGATCATGAGTGCACAATCAAATGACAACGGCCGACAAGGCTTGCTACTCCCAGGGCAACGGCAAGAAGGAGTGAGATCCCGGTCCAACCCTTGTCAAGTCCCCCTCGAGTCAATAAGTAGCGTAGGGTCGAGTCGGTTGTTGTCTATTCGGTCGAGTCGGGAATCTTTGAATTCCAGTCCTCGAGTCATCCAGAAGGCCTCACGCCCGAGGATTATGAAAATGTAATCGATGTCATCTTTCCCCTTATCTTGAATGAAATGACAAATCTTTACGATTATCCTCTTATTGCCAACTTAACAAATGATAAATTAACTCAAAACTTAACAACGGTTAATAATGAATCATTTGAACAAGATGCAAACACACTAAACGAACAATACATTAAAGAAATCTTTAAAGCGGGTTTCGAGAAAAGAGGAAAACCGGGCCCAAGGCTGAGGAGGTTTTGATAAGTGTGAACTTGGGTACTATTGAGGAACCTAAAGAGACACAGATTGGAAGCTTCTTCCGGGGGTTGAAAGGGACAGATTGATCGAGCTGCTCGAGAGAATACGTCGACGTGTTTGCATGGTCATACAAGGATATGCCGGGGCTAGACAGGTTCGATAGTAGAACACAGAATCCCTCTAGCACCGAGATGCTAAGCCGGTAAAGCGAGCGAGAAAGATTAAGCCGGAATGGTCTCTACGAGGTCAAAGAAGAAATTGAGAAGCTACTGCGGGTAGGGTTCATCGAGTCATTGAATACCCGACATGGTTGTCTAACATCGTGACCGTAACCAAGGCCAATGGGAAGGTGCGGCTAGCGTGTGGATTTCCGAGATACGAACAAGGCCGGCCCAAAGACGACTACCCTACGCCAAACATAGACATCTGGTGGACTCCACTTTGCCAACTACGAAGTCAAATCCTTCGTTGATGGTTTTGCGAGCTACAACCGGATCAAGATGGCCGAGGAAGACCAAGAAAAGACGGCCTTCACCACACCATGGGGAACCTCTTGTTATACGGTAATGCCATTCGGGCTCAAGAATGCCGGGGCTACTTACGAAAGGGCGGCGACCGCGCTTTTTCATGACATGATCCACAAGGAGATTGAGGTCTACGTAGATGATATGATAATCCACTCCAAAGGAGAGGGTGGGCGGCACTTTGTTGACCTACGAAAATTCTTTGAGAGGTTGAGACGGCATTCCATGAGACTAAACCACCAAATGCACCTTCGGAGTGACAAGGGGAAAAGTGCTTGGGTATATGGTCACGGAGCGAGGTATAGAAGTTGACCCCAGAAAGATCAAAGCCATCATGGATATGAGGCCACCTCAAACCCAGACGAGAAGTCAAGAGCTTCATGGGTAAATTGCGGTACATCGGCCGTTTCGTCAATCGGTTGACCACTATGTGCGAGCCCATCTTCAAGCTCATGAAGAAGAATGTGGACCTGAGAATGGACCGAAGAATGCCAAGATGCCTTTGACCGAGATCAAGGCATACTTAGTACATCCCCGATCTTATGCCCCAGCATAGACGAAGCCTCTTACGCTCTATCTCCTTTATCCTGAACACGGCGGTTGGGGCTATGCTTGCTCGGGAAAGAAAGACTCTCGGGTAGAAAATGCCATTTACTTTGTCGGTAGGAAGCTACGGGGAGTGAGCTCAATTACTCGGCATGTGAAAAGACACATGCGGGGGCGAGTGCAGGTAGTCGGCAAATTGAAGCATTATATGCGAAGCCCACCTGTGAATTTGGTCTCGAAAATGGACCCCATCAAGTACATCTTTGACAAGCCTTCCCTCTCGATGCGTTTAGCGAAGTGGTCCTTCTTCTTGGCGAGAATACGACATCAACTATGTGACCCGGAAAGGCCATCGAGGTCAAGCATTGTCGAGATCACTGGCGAACTTCCCAGTAATGAAGACGAGAGGGCACGAACCCCAATTCCCGAGATGAAGGGATCTTTGCGGTTGAGCACGAGAATAGATGGCAATTGTTCTTTGACGGAGCCGCTAACAAAAGAGGAAATGGTGTAGGAATGCTATTGGTCGATCCGAAAGATGAGCATACCCCGTAGCCCTCAAGTTGAACTTTCTGCCACGAACAATGTCGCCGAGTATGAAGCTGCATTCTTTGGTTTGGAGGCTGCCTTAGAAAGAAATGTCAAGGAGCTCGAAGTTTACGGAGACTCGGCCACGATCATCAACCAAGTCTCCAACAAGTGGAAGGCTGTGGACCCTAATCTGCAACGGTATCATGCCCGTATGGAGGAGTTGGTAGACGGTTCGGAGAAGTGACTTTCCACTACTTGCAGGAAAAGAAACGGTCGCGAGATGCCCTAGCTACTCTAGCCTCATTGGTAGAGATCCCAGGAAAAGCCATAAAGCCCTTGAGTGGGTAGAAGAGAAGCCCCGACCTTACATTGTGAAGTGGACACAGGACCCGAGCCCATAAAGGAACCTTGGTACAATCAGTTACCAATTCCTCAAGACGGAGAGTCGGCTTTCGAGACGAAGAAGGTAGACCAAAGAAGGTGTCGAGCCAAAAGCTTGCGAGCCACGAAAAGGTTGGCCTCCCATTATGTCATCCTAGGAGGCAACTTGTACAAGAAACGCTATCAAGGACCACTCCTCTTATGTGTCACTCAAGAAAGAGCCGGAGAGTTGATGACCGAAGTCACAATGGTCCTTGCGGTCCTCACATGAATGCGAGCCACGATGCAAGTGATCCTCGAGAATGGGTTACTCTTGGATCTCCATGGAGGCAGGCTGCGTTCGGCACGTCCGAACTGCGACAAGTGCCGGCGGTTTGCCAACCTCAACCATCTCCCACCTCATGACACATCTTGCATGGCGACTCCTTGGCCGTTTGCAACTTGGGGCATTGACGTGATAGGGAAAATAGCCCGACCAGGAAGCAATGGGCACGAGTTCGTGTTGGTAGCCATCGACTACTTCACCAAGTGGGTAGAGGCCAAGTCCTACAAGGTCCTCACTTCGAGAAAAGTGGCCCGGTTCATCAAAGAAAACATAATGTGCGAGATATGGGGTGCCCAGCGAGATCATTTCGATAATGGGTCACACTTCGAAGGAGGCTGCGATAGGCTATTTGTCGAGAATTCGAGTTACTCGCCACAAGTCGTCCCGTACGGACCTCGAGACCAATGGAGCTGTGGAAGGCTGCTAATAAGACACTCGAGCGGATCATCAGGAAGATGGCCACCGTGGTCGTGATTGGCCCGAAAAGCTGCACCTAGCACTGCAGGGCTCAGAGCGTCTGTCGGAACGGCCACGGGAGAAACTCCTTTTGCCTAAACTTACGGGATGGAAGCGGTGTTACCGGTGGAGTTGGAAATCCCGTCATTAAGGGTCCTCTGGAAAAGCAGTGTCAATGAAGTAGAATGGTTGCGCGGCCGGCATGATGAGTTAGCCACCTTGACGAGAGAAGGCTAAAAGCCATGGAACACACCGAGCCTACCGAGGCGAATGGCGGGCGTTTGATAAAAAGGTCAAGGCCGGAGACATCAAGAGGGTGACTTAGTCTTTGAAAGTAAAGCCCCCTACCGAGAGACTGACCCCACAGGAAAATGGGAACCCGTCTGGATCGGCCCTTATGTGGTGCGAGAAGATATTATCGGGAGGAGCCATGAAGCTTGCGAGACTTGGATGGCAATCCCTTTGTCCACCAGTCAACGGTGATAAACTCAGAAGATACTATGTCTAATAAAAAAAAAAAAAAAAAAAAAAAAAGTGCAAAAGAGTAATACCCGGCTAAATTTGAAAACCCCAAAAAGGGCGGTCTAGGCAAAGACGGGGTTGCACATATAAAAAAAAAAAAAAAAATCTTAGTGCAAAAAGAGTAATGCCCGGCTAAGTGAAAACCCCAAAAAGGGCGGTCTAGGCAAAAACGAGTGCACACGAAAAAAATTAGTTCACAGAGAATGAACTACGTAGACTGAGCCCCTTAGCCTTTCTTGTAAAAGGGGAACGTAGGCGACCATATATGGTTCGGTCTAAACAATAAAAAGGACGATTAAGTTTCCATGAAATATGTCACGATCAATAAAAAAAAAAAAAGACATTTGAATTTCCATGAAATGTGTCTTGACTAATTTCTAAAATAATATTTCTTGTTCATTACAAGTTAAAAACTTCTTGATGAGTTCAAGCACGGTCTACCTCTTGACTCTGCTAACTTTGCTACAAAGATCTAAAATACAATAAAATGCCTAAATAAACTAATGTGTTTGCAAAATGGCAATAAGGGAATCCTAAGAAAAGACTTGTCGGTCGTCATTATTTGAGTCTTCTTTGGTCTTCTTCCCTTTTCCTCGGCCTCGTCGAGTCTTCTTCCTTTTCTTCTCAATAATGTCGGTATCCCTCATCCCGACCTCTGGTATCCTCAGCTGGAGCCTCCACCAACCCCGTGTCAATGAGTGCTCTCTCTATCCAGAGCACGAGTCCGTACCTCCTCCCTCGAGCCTCGGTCGAAGGAGCGACCTCGGACAACCTCTTGTCACCGAGCCTCCATATCTCGACCAAGTCACTTTGGTTATGGCAACTCGCCTTAGCCTCGGTCTCCCTCGAAGAGTCCTACTCGAGTCGTGGTCGGCTCCCAGTAAAGCTCGACGTCTCTCCTCCCAAGATAACTTTGAGTCGCTCCCGTCTCCCTCTCGTACCGGTCAAGTAGACGGTGGTCAAGATGGTGCTCTTCCTGCTCTGAAGATAGCCACAGGTGGGAAAGCGGCATATGTCCAAGCCCTCGAGAAGAAAGAGAAGGCTGTTTGGATCCCTCATGTCCAATGACACCACCTCCATGGTCCGGATGTCCTCCCGAGTCACTCAATGGCTCTGTAAAGCCCCAGCTGCTGGATACCAAGCGGGGTATATAAAAGGATGACCGGCGAGAATCCTGGAACCCTCACAACATAAGACTCTGAAATATCCTCACAGTGCGCAACCTCCAATGTGGTATCCACCAACGGATGTCCGAAGTGGATAGCCTAGCCATCATCGGCTCCCGGCTACCACTGTTCCTGCTACTAGGCGCACCTCTCAGAAATCACCCAAGGGCCTTGAGTCGGCAAAGCCCGAGGCAAAGCCCGAGCCTCTCCTGCGGCCACAAAGTCAACATAGCCGGACTCCCGGACCTCATGAAATGGTCTCCCGAGCCATCTGTCGATCCCATGAAATGTCTCTCCCAAAACCCGGCGGGACAATATCCTTCCCGGCCACTGCAGTCTCGACCATGTCCAAGAGGCCACTATGACAGATCCCCACGGACTCGGCGGTGAACAAAACGAGAGAATACGCGAGAGAATGAAAGCATCCATAGCCACCGTGGTCGCAGCCATATCTGGAGACCCAAACTGCCGGGATATCGAGAAGGTCAATCCTATCAGGGGCTACCATCATCCTCTCGGCCTCTCCCGAAAGGAATCTGCAGAAAAGATGCAAGCTTTACCGTCACCGGCACGTCTCCGATCAGCGGAATAGATATAGCCTCGGTCTCGGGACCCCCAATCAAGGCTACGAAGTCTTCGTGCGTTGGGACAATTTCGTTGTAAGAGAAGCGATAAACATGTCTCGGACGTCCCAGAACTTTCTTTGCGGCTCTCAGCGGAGTCCCAATCGGGCGGGAGATCCCTCAAATGCCATAAAGACTTGATCTTGAAGGAAGAATCAAGCGGTCCCTTGTGATTTTGGAAGTTATGTCTCGCCCAAGATTGAAGACCGGATAGAAAATGGTCTCGCTTCCCCCTTTGCAATCGACGGGCTTCTCCATCGCAAAGTGATCAAAGATGGTGCTTTTAGGTCCAAAATATGCTCTGGGAACAATTGGGACAAGTCTAGAGTGAAAATGAAATGAAATGGCCAAGCCTTGCTTTTATTCGAGAAAATAACCGGCTCGAGACGGGCGCCAAGCCGCACGGCTTCATTTTCCCTCGAGGCCATGCCGCACGGCTACATTAGCCCTCTGCGAGAAAAAATTCTGCGGCAACCAAAGATTGCTGCCCAAGGGAGTTTTCACCCCACTTTTTCAGCAAAACTGTACAAAAACATATCCGAAGCCATTCAAGCATTTATATACCATTATAAATCATTTTGGCCCGGTTTCAGCCCCAATTCCAAGCAAAAAAGTCGCCCAGGCTCGAGATAATATGCAAATTTAAAAAGCATAAATTAGAAAAGTACATAAAATGTAAATACAATGTTTTCGCCCCATCGGAGCCAGAATAAAGCACAAAATAAACAAAGTGTGCATAAAAATTGTTCATTGTTTGTTTTCGTTCCAAATCTATTCTAGAGACCTCCTAGGCCTCCGATTCTTCTTCCTCCTCATCGCTTGCTCGGCTCATAGATGCTAGCCTCCCTCATCAAGTCCTCACAGTCGCTCACGTCGAGACAAATGGACATTATCGTGCCCGTACTCGGCCAGTTTGCTCCCGGAATGTCGGCGTTGGGTCCCCGCCCGAGGCATGGCCTTTGGAAGAGTACTCGAGGCCGATGAGGTAGGCTTTGTGCCCCAGACGTGCCGTCTCTTGCGCCCGAGGCTCTGTGCATCCATTGCCGCCTTCGAAGCGCGAGCCGGCTTCCTCGAAGAGGCCGGCACATGTCCTTCCGGCCCTATTACGCACGACCGGCCTATCGTAAGTGCGAGTTTGGAACACGAGAAAAGAAGAAAATCTCGAAAATCTCGAAAAAATCTCGAGAAAATTGCAAAAAGCGAAAATGCGAAAGCTAAAAGGGAATAAGACCCTAAAAGTATACTCACGGTGCTATCGGGCGGCAAGGTGTCTTGGGGCTCCCTAGCATCGGGGACGGTATCCTCATCCTCCTCGGCACTCCATGGACCACGTAGGACGGATGCGCGGGGAGGGATCGGCGGGTCGGTAGGCTCATCCTCCCCGTATCCACGAGTGACCGCCGGCTTCACTAGCACGTGGCGTCCTCGGGCGCTGCTCCACAAACACGGCGTAGGGGTGTCCATGTCAAAGTACTCCTCTGCGGCCACGCACACTGGTACCTCGCTATCTCATCCTACGGCCAATCCACAGGCTGTAGCATCCGTCTTTGGAGGATCTGAGGAGTAATGGCGTCGAATGGAGGGACATGGCCATCTTTGCCTCGGCGGTCCCCCAAGTAAATGACATCACATGTCGGCCCGGTGAGCCACCTCCTCTGCCTCGTCACATCAATGGCATCTCCCGGCCAAGATCTCAGGATACACCTTTGAAGGGTAGAAGTCCACTCCGTCATGCCCATCCACGGTTGATGGTGGCCTCACCATTTTGTAGTCGAAAGTGATCCGGGTCTTCCCAGTGAATTTATCCCTCGCATCTCCCCTCCCGGCGAACCATAGCGGGGAAGATGGTGACATCGCTCTCTTGGTTCCAAGGAAGAACCCGATCACCTCGCAAAACCGGGCTGCATGTTCAAAACATCAAAGGTCATTCTCTCTCTCATAAAAGTCTCAAGACGGGAAAAGAAAAAGAAAAAAGAAAGGAGACTACCTCGAGGGCAAATGAGAAGCGATCCGTAGAAGCGGCTTTGTTCCATTGTACATGTCCAACGAGAAGTACAACTCCGCCAATCCGGCCTCTCCCCAGAGACCGTCCCTATCCCATCCACATCCTCCGAAGAGTCGAGGAGGCAAGTCATGGCCGGCGTCCCGAGAATTAGCAAAGATAGTGGTGATAGCATCGGCCATATGAATGCTCTAGCCGGTGCTGGGCGATCACATCATTAGCGACAAAGTTACGCATGCAAGTACGGCGCCACCTCGGCGTTCCGCGTCTCCATCCCGGCCCCTTGGGAATCGGCTCAAACCGACCAAAGCACGGAACTCCTCGGTGTAATGTGGTCTCTCAAGTCACGGGCCTCCGGTGAGCGTAGGCCGGTAATAGGCTGTGAAGTCGGCGGGAGTCCTTGTCGGCTCTCCCGGCTCGGGTGAAAGCTATGGGTACTATCCCACGGAACTCGAAGGGCCTGGACCAAGCCCTTGCTCTTAGAGGTGATGTGAACACCCACTGCCGATGGCCTCTACAAACGCATCCGGGCCGGTAGCCCTCACCAAATTCTTGGGGTTCACCCCATTCTTCTCAAAATCCGGCATCCTGCGCAAAGCTTAGCGCTATCTCCGATGGTCCTCTAGACTTGTTCTCCTGTAGACAAGCACAAAAAAGAAGTGTCGATCCTTCATCATTTTCAAAAGCATGCATATATTCACAAAAATGCACATATTTTCAAAAGAAAAGCATTCACAAAAGTTTTCTAGCATTATTTGCATCAAAAAAGCGTCTTTCAATCACTTGAAACGCGTCATGTCAAGTCCATTGCTTTCCTAAGGCACAAAATCACAATTTTCACAATTCTTTGCACATAAGCATTATTCTTTCAAAAATGGCATGCATGAATCATTCTCATCTTCCAAAATCATGTTTTCTCATTGAAAATCAGAATTTTGACCTAGTTCTAGCACAAGGCAAGAACTCCGTCTCATATTTTGAAAATTCTCATTCTTACTTCATTTTGCGAGAAAAAAAGTGAGTCATTCTCATAATTTTCATCAAATAAGTTGCACATTGCATATTCTTAGCCTCATAGGTTGTTCATGCATCTCAAAATCATTCAAAAAATCATTCAAAAATCCTAGAATTTCGGGTCAAGCCTAAATCATTCAAAATTCAAGCAAAATCATCGGATTTGAGCAAAATGAGAATGCTTACCCCAACCGATCGCGGGTTCGTTGATTTATGCTCCCTTCTCCCCGGGTAAAGCTCCGATGGAGGCGTAAGGAAGTCATACTTCCTCTCCGTCCGAACGAGCTCCTTTCTCCTCCTTCTCGCAGCCGCGGAGATGTTCCTTCTTGCTTGCCTCGGTATGGGATTGCCCTCCGGATCCATTCCAATCGATAGAAGCAAAGGGAATTGAAGAATTTTGAAGAAATTCTCTCCTTTCTCTCTCTCTTCCTCGGCAGTTCTTGGGCGGCAATAATGCCCAATGCCCGTTCAAACTGTTTTAAATAATGCGGAAAAAACGAGGTCTCTAGCCGTACGGCTCCTTTTCTCCATCTCATCTTAGGGCGGCTTCATTCGCTACGAGCGAAATTACAATCCCTTTGGACCTTCCACTTGGGCATGCAATTTCCGTTATCTTTTAACCAAGATAACATCTTTTCGAAGAAAATATCCCTTATCTCTTTAGCAATCAAGCTCTTATTCCCGGTCGCCTCAGTTAATTCCGTTATAACGGGATAACGCTAGGTGACAACCTCGAATTGTCAAAACTCTAAGCGAGGCCTACCTCTATCCCGAATAGTGACGTATGCTAAGTTTCTATCAACAAGCTACCTCTATCCCGAATAGTGACGTATGCTAAGTTTCTATCAACTTAAGCTACCTCATCCCGAATAGTGACGTATGCTAAGTTTCTATCAACTTAAGCTACCTCTATCGAATAGTGACGTATGCTAAGTTTCTATCAACTTAAGCTACCTCTATCCCGAATAGTGACGTATGCTAAGTTTCTATCAACAAGCTACCTCTATCACGAATAGTGACGTATGCTAAGTTTCTATCAACTTAAGCTACCTCTATCCAGAATAGTGACGTATGCTAAGTTTCTATCAACTTAAGCTACCTCTATCCCGAATAGTGACGTATGCTAAGTTTCTATCAACTTAAGCTACCTCTATCAGGAATAGTGAGCG